>HG992002.1:27239328-28456492 GCA_905220435.1 Amphipyra tragopoginis
ATAAGCGTGTTACGAAAATGTAATTAAAATGTTGTATAATCTAATTTTGTATGAATATCAAAACAACTGTTATCTGTAATCTAAACTGCCCATATAAAATACGTTGGTTCTTTGTTGTACCGAATTATCCTCCTTTCTAGTACATAATGTTTCAGACATTAATTTAATAGTATGCAATAATATTGTTTTAAGTAATTCTGCTCCAAAGTTGTTTCTGACTCAACATTTCGCAGATTTCCAACACTGCCAAAAGTATTCTTTATTAGTGTTTTAACTATCATTGTCGTTGTTATTCAACATCTTATCTTTAGTCGCAGTTCTTAGTTGTTCATTTTATAGCTGAAGTTGCTGCTTTAAATGTGCATCGTGTTGAGTAAATACATTATCAACGATGACTTTGTACGTTGCATCCTTTGTCTTGGTCCTTCTGATAACGACTCATGCACTGATATGATAAACACCTTCCTGCTATCAGATAAGTTCACTTTATAATTTTAATGTATTTCGTCATTACTTACAAATCATTGTTTTATTAGCTGTGTTGTCAGTAATTTCTGCTTAACTTACAGATTTTTTAGATTAGGTACAATAAATGTCATCATTCTCATAATGATGACTCTGTGCATTTGTTATCCTATTTTAAATTTAAAAAATGCTTTAAATTCCATTCGTCATGCACGGATGAAATAAAAGTCATTTAATGGAGATTCTTGTATACATAACAGAGAGTGAACCAGCATCGTGAACTTCAAAATATTATTTCGACAAGCAAGAGCCTAGCAGATGTTCACAAAATTAACTGTTGGCCTGTCAGTAGAGGCGACAGTAGGTGTTTAATAAATATCAATAATAGTAATAGTATCTTCATTTATGTAAGTCACTAGTCGTCCTTGTGCCTACGCCAATAAATCAATAATGAACGGATGACCCTGCACTATTTTCCATGAACATCCGCCGTAATCATCCCATTATATTACAATTTTCGCGGAACACTCAACAGTGCTTAACTTAATCCAACCAGTGACGCATGTTGCATGCTCATGTGATATTACTATTTGTTACAGCCAACGTTATCACCAATTTGTCAACTTTATCGCCTTATCGTACGACCGCAGCAGTACCAACAGGGGAACTGTTTGCACTACGAATTCCTACCTCTTATGTAGGTTTAACGAATTACTCCGTGATGACGTCAGTAGTATTTGGGCTAGTTTTTATACTGTCATTGCTTGTTACATTATAGTGAGTTTCATAATCACGATCATAAGTCACGAGTTTTTCAACGCTATCGAGATCCGTTTGCTCTGGTTTTTTGTAAACTGACTCAGGATTTAGAGATTGTTTTCGCTTGTTAGTTCCTGTGCTTATAACTACTATACCGTGGTTTTAACTACAGTGGTGGCTAAGTGATTGTAGTAGCTGAGTTGCATTTACTTTGAGGTTTATCAACTCAATGAGGTGAAACAAACTTTTGCTGGAACCGTCTCATCTATATGGTCAGATACGTGTCGTATATTAAGAAAGATTGGCAGTTCCACCGTTTGTATTCTAGCCATTCGTATGCTGTTACCGCATGTCAAGCATGCATTCAAACACCTTCTCTGAAGACCGCTCAATTCAGACCGGCGCGTATGATAATAATGATTATAAAAGGAACAAAAGGAACACCTGTAGTTAGAAGACAACACAAAAACGTGTTAATTGTAGATCAAAACGATTATGCAAAAATAAAGGCTCGTTCACATTGGTTCGGCGGAGCGTGGCGTGTGCGGGAGCGTCACGTCCCGTGACGCGCACCGGCCGTGACCGTTCCGTTGGCCGGCACGATGACTCGCATCTGATACATTTTATTTATTAGCCCGCGCTTTTTGTTGGCCGTTGGAATCTCGCTTTTAAACCGGTAAGTTTCGTTATTAGATGAACTCGCATAAGAACTATATGATGTAGTTTTTTTTCTAATATCTACGTTCTTCTGTTATTTGTACATCATATGTAAGAGCTAGGCCAGATAAAGCGATCCTCGCGTGTCAGACGACGCGCGTATCATGATGCGTTATACGTGCGAGCATTTGGGGCCACGCTCTTCCATTTATTTTTGTAAAAACTCTACGTCCTCTCGCGTTAACTATTGCACGTGTACTGGACGGAGTAATGGCGCCCCTAGTATCTCGACTTGCGGCCAGAATTCGCGCCACTCGCGCGATTCGAGATCCTGGCGACTTGCACGCGATTCACGCACGAGTACCAAAACGCGCGACTTCATGTTAACGGAATGTATGAACCTCTAGTATCCCACAATCGCGCGATTAGCTACGCTCGACTCGACTTGCGCGTTAAACGCCTCATCTGGACAAGCTCTTAAGTTCTTTTTAAAATATCAGGAGTCTTCTTTGTGCTATCTGACGAAGAATTTGATATGTATTGGTATATTCTTTACGAAACTCTTAATTTTACTTAACTTTCATGTGTTGATTTGAGTACGGTCGAATTCTTTAGAAAAGGTTAATGAAACAAAAATAAACTGCAAAAACCATAGACATTCTTAGCCTAGTTTGCGTATACTATATTTCAATATAATTCACGATGCCAGATTCTTTAATCGTCGAATGTTTACTTCATTATTCAACGTACATACATAGCTTCACAGTATACCTAATATCTTCGTAGACGCAATACTTAACCAATTATCAGTGATTGTTCGTGCGAGACCCTGAGTGTAGAATAATTGTCGGAAACTATTGTGCATAACGCTAAATATTAAAATAAATCAGCCACTCACATGCTACGTTTAAAAATTCACACATTGGAATAAGAAAATGTACATTTGCTTTTGAAAATGACAGCCGATCCAATATTACATAAACGTGGATTTTTTTCAGACACAAGATCTTATTTTGATCCAAAGCGTAGGCTAGATAGAGGTATAAAATATGTATGTATTTGCTTTCACGAGATTTATAGAAGCAATCCAAAACCGCACTGTTAGTCATACTCTCGTGTTCTTGCCAATCAATCTTCTCCTAACCTTGATTTATTATAACCTTGATTATGCACGCGATATAAAATTTCACGGAACTTGATACAGTTCATACCCATTCTTTCTCATGCATTTTGTTGTATATTAAATTATCACACGCATGGCCAATATCCAAGAGCGTTAGAAAGCGCATCAGCAGTTCGCGCTTGGCTCGCGGAGCGTGTCGCGACGTGGGACCGACACGCCACTGACCGACAGTCGGCAGCGCGTGACCGATGTGGCAACGCCTTTACGACGCCGAGCGAGGAGTACTTCGGGGGCGCCATTCTGTAATCAATATAATACTTACCAAACCAAATGATCCGTAAAAATTTCGTCTCAAAAAAGGATGTACCTTTCATATACGTGACACATTCACTAAAAATCGAATAAGAAAAGGAACCTTTACGGGAATTGCTCTATGCGATGCTTTAAAATTCTGTAGCCACCATACAATTTTCACAGAAGAACTCAAGTGCCTCATTGTTATTCAAAACATTCGTACGCTTTCCTCCTTACCATGTGTTACCATTATGCTGACACAATACTGGGTGTCGATAAAAGCAATGGCGGGGCTTGAGGGCGGAGGGGGGAATTTTGGATCACGATTTACTCGAGCGCATCTGTCCCGGCCGTGCTCCTGCGTCCTTCGTGCGGACGCATCGCGAATACTACGCGGGGTGTCTGCCAGGGACGGACTCAACCTTGGGGACTGTAATACTTCAAATCATTTTCATTATCCTTGATGAGTAGTTTGCATATGAGTTTAAACCCCCTACTAATACACACGTGAGTTCTTTTCTTCCAAATCTCAATTTTCAATTCGGTAGATCGCTTCAATAAGGGAATATTCGCATAATTATCCAGCCTATGACCGCCTGTAATTTTATTTCGATCATCTGATCTAAGTATGTGTGATCTATTGTGATCACAAATAGCTCACGTTTATCTTTTACTCCCAAATTAGCGTGGAAGTTTGAAATATTTATAGTGCATTTATAAAGCACACCGTTTATGTACATATTTGTACTGAACATCGTTACATCGTTTATGCAGCTGTCTAGCAAACTTTAATGAAGCATAAACGCTTCAGCGCAGCAGCGGTTAATTACAGATTTAAAGATTTCAAGCAAGCAGACGTCGAACATTTAAAACGTAAGGTGCAATAAAACCAAGGTCTACTTACCACTAAAATTTATACACCTCCTATCTTTAAAGATACTTTTATTTAAAACATCGATCGCAAGATCCCAACTGGCGATCTTGTTTACTGTATCAATTGCGTTTATAATACGTAAAACGTAACCTACAAACGAATTTCCATTCATTAGGTTCGCAAATAACGTTGTTGCTATAACATCAGCATGTACCAAGCCAGTGGTCACAATTTTAATGGCTGCCGCAGTTTTATCGGCTTTGGCAAATCTCCTCAATCGCTGTGCCTACGCATTTCCGTCATGTATAGCTAACTAGTAATTAATGATTGTTTAGGTTTCAACGGTTTTCATTCTAGAACTGCTATGGCCTGATGTGGAGTGACGTGGCCTTTATAACCTCTTCGTTATTTGTGCATTTTAATTATATTTTCATTAAACTATACAGTCTGATTACATTCAACATTGCAGACATAATCAGCAACATCAATATTGAGTTCTCTTTTCTTATGATTTAGTTTCAGATTTACATATTGTCCTTAGCTAATGATGATGTTATGACAATCCTGAAATTCATATAGCTATAGTTCACGAAGAAGTGCTTACATAATCTCCTATTATTACGACATCATATTGTTGCAATATTCAAATAGTACTTTTAATCAGTGTATTTACCATGTAATATTTATATGACTGTTCACAATACTTTATTATCATGTAACCAGCTTTAAACCACATGGTTTTGTGATTCTCTCGTCTTTGATTCATAGTTTGTTTTAGGGCCGATTTTACCGACGATGGATTACTTTTATCTGAGGAATAAGTTAGAGGTTTTGACAGAAGCTGTAAAATCGTCAAATTAATTCCTCAGATTAGAGTTATCCGACGTTGGTGAAATCGGCCCTTCGATTATATTAATTATGGTGATCTATTATTGTTATTGTAAATTATTCGATTTTGTAACCACATGTTTACTTACGTGTTAGCTTAATATAATTTATCATATCTTATATATAAAGGTCATTACTTTATAATAATTTCAGTGTTAAAGTTTTTAAAACATTCAAAACGTATTTTTAATTAATTATACAGCTGTTTATCAAGATTATGTTATCTTGAATGAATGTAAGAATAAGTTACAATAACTAATAAGATTTCATCTTGATCTGAATGTTGCATTGAGAATAACTTTAGATCTAAAGCTTCCGCCATTTTTGTTTCTCATACATCAATACCGTTCATTTATATTATTCAAGATCATCGTTGTTTTCTTTACAAATATAATCGAAAATATTGTTCAAATGTTTTCCGTCCAAAATCCATAAATGCGTGCTTCGTGCACTGCTAATGTGTATTTTAGTGTAAAACATCAACATCACATGCTTCAAAAGACAGGGTAAAGACCGCGACACATCAGTTTGACAACACGATGACAGATAAATATCGGTAAGTAACGAGCGATTTGCGTCAAACAGTGTGTGTATATCGTTTAGCGGTGGTATGAGAACTAGCCTAAGTTTTCGTTTTGCGTCAATCGCATTAATACATTTAACGTACCAGTACCACGTGTTAATCGATCCTCACGAACTTCCCCGGCTCCCATTAGCTGCAGTACAAATCATAACTCGATGATACTCGATACAAGTTTACAATATTCGTGATGACACCACCCGTTTTTCTCCATTACTCATGCTTACGCAAATTAATTTACTATCGCAACATGCCATATAATTTACGTATGCTTGTTAAAATTAACTTTGCGTGTGTAAGTCGGACCATTATGTAGCATCAAACTTTTGCGCTATGAAAAAGCGATGTGTCATCGTTTTTCGGGTCGAGTTGAGGGTACTTGCGAAATTTGAAGTGCAACTATACAAATGAATCTTTGAAATCCGTATTACTTATAAAGAACACCTCTTCATATTGACACATCGGAGCTGTTAATGTTAAAAGTATATTCCCTAACAAGTAAAATTTATAAATGTAGCTTTATTCAATATTCGGTAGCATACCTATCCAATAATATGATTTGAAACTAGTGCCAATAATATCCTGTTGCCTTGACACAAACAGGATTTTCCTAATAAGGAATTCATGACCAAAACTATATTGGCAAAAAATTGTTAATAGTAACAATTAAAATATTCATAATTATCTTTTATTAATAAGCAAAACAAGTACGAGATTAAGAACTGTCAAATTAGTTGACATGTTGAAGTTCAGCATGGTTTTTATATTTTGAAGTGTTGCCTAAAATTTTCCTGCCGTATCTTTCTTTATGTAAAAGTGTGTCAGATTCATGATGCGCTCCACGACGCAAAAGACAGGAAGAAATGGCGAAACATAGTGAGACGTTGATTCCAAGGGGCGAGATATTCCTCCCTTATTCCCTTAGGAATAAGGTACACGACGCGAGGAGGAGGAAAACAAATCTCAGCAGTATCTACTTTCTCTGAACATTTTGATACTGTTATTCCACGTTTGGCTAAAGTTTCCTAGAACCAAGATCCTGAAACAAGTACCTCCTCTTAACCAAGTGGATGGACTTAGTTACCAACAAGTCCAGCAATATCAATCCAATAAACATCGACTACATGATCAGCCCATTACTGTCCCATTGCTGGTCACGAGCCTCTTCTCACAGTGAGAAGAGTTAAGTCTTTAGTCCATCACGCTGGCCTGGTGCGGGTTGGCGGACTACAATCACCATCAAGAACGTTCTTTTATTTTTTTAAGCCCTGTCCTGCCTTTTGTTCAGGTGTCCTCACGAAGTTTTCGTTCATCTTTTACGCAAGTAATATTCCAACTCGGATCCGCACATTAATTCGAAAAGTCTGAGGTGCAGGTCGGCATCGAACTCAGATTTCATTGACTGTTTCTAAAGTGAATTAAAGTCAACATGGATACCGCTTTTCCTTTGTTTTTAAACTTCAAACCAATAAACGTTAAAGTGCGCCCCTGCAACTCAACACATGTACACACCTCGGCTAAAGCATGACGTAGTGTCTCTACGTTTCGCGAATGCCAAAGCTTTGCAGCGCCGTTCGGAATACTGATGCGGGCTCAGCGCCCCGACTGAATACCGAACGAGGACTGCCTACATGGGTCCTTGGTACGACGCGCCGTGCGTGCCAAATTGCGCGTAATGCCAGCCCGATGGATTTATTGTTCCAGCCACTTTGTGACGGGAATTCGTTTCGGTTTTCCTTCAAATATCTTTGCCGTTTCGAAAACGGTATTGATAGGCGGTATATCGAGGTTAGTGTGTTCCTTATTCCGTGATAGAATTTCTTAAGTGGCCCCTAGACTAGCAATATTTTGCATTAATGTAATTAATTAAAAAGCTTCAGCGTTCTTTGTTTGCCCCATACGTCTAACTTACGAGGAACAAACATGCTAAATTGCTAACTGATGTCGTAGTAAGTTGTATTGATATCACACTATCTATGTGCGGACAGAAAAATAAGAAAGACGTGAATACTGATCTAAGAGTTGAGTTTGAGTTTTTAAAAGTCATTTATTTACTTAAAATACTAATACAATTATTTGAATAGCTTACAATAAACCAGCTAACAAACTAAACAATCTTGTGAGTATGTTTCACCAGGCTAATCCACCTCTAAAAACTTAATGTATAATACATATAGGTAGGATAAGACAGCATAGGTTTTGAGAAATTAAACACTATTGGTTAATATGATAATTATAAACTATGCACTATTATTAATATGTTGATAGTTGCACTTTCTATCACTGATCTAAGAGTGGTACAGGGATAAGACAGAGGGATAGGTACTTACATACACCCATGAAAATTTATGAAGTGATCTGAGAATAAGCGAATCAAGAGATTTTAACAATCTTCCCAGAATAGATGCTCTCACATTTGAAGAAGTGAAAATTGATGCAGAACAACGATGTTAACAACGTGACAACCGAAATAGGAATGACAAATATTGCGGAATAGTAAATAAAGACTGCAACACTGTTTAGGATTGCGCAATTAATATCAAATCGTTTTTGATCCGCACAGTACATGAAACAGTCTTTCAATATCATCCACAGACTGTCAAGGCACAATTTAAAACATCAAAATGCAGCCAAAAGACGTCCACTGCTGGACACAGGCCTCCTCCAAGCATCGGTCCTGTGCTTCTTGTATCCAGCGGATGAATTTGAAACACGGCACAATAATATTGATAGTCTAGGAGCCACTTTTTGTTGCTAATTTGTAAGTCACTGTTTATACAACGTTATTTTTAGTATATACAAAAACCGAGACACCCCAACAGGATTTTCATCCGAACTGCCTGAATATGTGTTTTTTTTTAATAAATCTCCAAGTTACAAATCAAATCAAATCAAAATAATTTATTTGTCAAAACATAGGTAAAAGTTACAAACTTGATGGAAAATAAAATATTTAAGTAACACTATGTTTCACCGTGAAAGGTATACAAATACACTTCTCATCAAAAAAATGATGAGCTATTCTTGTATAGCTCGTGCCGACACGATAGAGAGATCAAAAAAATCGAAACACTTCCGAAATTATCTTTGTGGCGACAATTAAACAAAAAACATGCATTAATTCATTATAGAAAAAACATAATTTAGTAGCTGGAAGTTTGGCCTTTACAATGGTGTACGAAACTTCCAAAAATTTGTTTTTTTTTTCAATTTTTATCCTTTAAATGAATGGAACATTGTTTTGAGATAAACGTGTGTTTAGAGTTGGAGTACATTTGTCGTGCAAAAAACGCAAAATAACGCATTACTTTAAAATTTTCTGTTTGTAATTTGTTGATTATGCTCTGTGACGTCTGTTAAAAAGTTTTTTTTCTAACACACATGCATACTTCACCCGCAACAGCCGCCCAAGAAGTGGCATTTCTGGATTCTGGGACTAATCAGCGTGTTGTGGCTGCAATCTTGCATCTAAGCCTCTTGTCTGTTCATAGAGTGTACCAACGCTATCGGGAGACTGGTTTATTTACGCGCCATCCAGGATCTGGTAGGAATCGGGTCACTTCTGCGTGAGACGGCCGGTTTATTGCAACCGTTTGTTTGCGAAATCGACGCCTTCGCGCTTTTCAACTGCAGCAGCAGTTCCGAGTAGTTCGAAGGGTGACTGTAAGTGGCTCTACGATTTGAAAAAGATTGAAGGAACGTAGACTGGTACCACACAAGCCAGCTAAAGGGTCAAAATTAACAACAGACCATCGAAGAGCTCACCAAAAAAAATCGAAAACACCTCGCAAGTTTTTGTTTTGAATGGATTATTAGAAAAACGTGTTTTTTTTTTAAATAAATACTAAATGCCATTTAATAGTAGGTAGCATAAGGTTTAGAATTCCTTATGTTGATGTTCCGTATCGTCAGAAAAGAGATCCTTGCTCATTTGTAGGTTTGAACAATTTAAGTGCACAAGTGCAAAGTTAAGGCGCGCTCTTCGATGGTCTGTTGTTAATTTTGACCCATTAGCTGGCTTGTGTGGTACCAGTCTACGTTCCTTCAATCTTCTTCAAATCGTAGAGCCACTTACAGTCACCCTTCGAACTACCCGGAACTGCTGCTGCAGTTGAAAAGCGCGAAGGCGTCGATTTCGCAAACAAACGGTTGCAATAAACCGGCCGTCTCACGCAGAAGTGACCCGATTCCTACCAGATCCTGGATGGCGCGTAAATAAACCAGTCTCCCGATAGCGTTGGTACACTCTATGAACAGACAAGAGGCTTAGATGCAAGATTGCAGTCACAACACGCTGACTAGTCCCAGAATCCAGCAATGCCACTTCTTGGGCGGCTGCTGCGGGTGAAGTATGCATGTGTGTTAGAAAAAAAAACTTTTTATCAGACGTCACAGAGCATAATGAACAAGTTACAAACAGAAAATTTTAAAGTCATGCGCTTTTTTGCGTTTTTTGCACGACAAATGTACTCCAACTCTGAACACACGTTTATCTCAAAACAATGTTCCATTCATTTATAGGATAAAAATTGAAAAAAAAAACAAAATTTTGGAAGTTTCGTACACCATTGTAAAGGCCAAACTTCCAGCTACTAAATTATGTTTTTTCTATAATGAATTAATGCTTGTTTTTTGTTTAATTGTCGCCACAAAGATAATTTCGGAAGTGTTTCGATTTTTTTGATGAGAAGTGTATTTGGTACAAAATAAAGTATTTTAACATTAATATAATTACACCGTAGTTTATGTCGCGTTAAGTTCCCTAGTAAAGTGTGAAATGCCTGAGATGTGCTATGCAGGGGTTGTCTAGTCTAATACACGGAAACTGACCGAGCGGACCATCTCAAGCCTCAAGGTGTCTATTCCCGTCAACTGTTATGGGTAGAAATCTAATGAAATAAAATTGAAATTTATGAAAAAAAATGTGGTGTAAAAAATATGACAATCGATTCTCCTAGTGATTCTGAACAAACTAGTTTCAGGTTTAGGATATACTAAAACTAAGCTTGTGTTTACAAATTATTCGTCGAAATTGTAGCCTGAATTTCCTTAGAAAAATATCTCTGTTTAGCGGTGAGTTAGCAACCTATTATTAAAACTATGGAAAGTTTTTGGTTCTCTACGTTTCAATATTTACGTTGGCAGCAGATGTTTAATACAAATTACGTTGTACCTCCTTACTGATGAAAGACCTGATGGTTAACAAAGTAACGAACGGCAGACGTTACTCCAGTTCGATGTTGTTGACCTTCACCCGTCTTCATTGATCCACGCCAATGTTTACTTATGTCTGTCACTCAGGAAATGTTCATTTAGGCTCAAAGCACATGCATAATTTTAGTAGATCCGTCTGGTCTCTTAAAAGATTGTTTGGTCAATCAACACTCAATCCTGCATTTAAAATTACTATTGCACGATTCTAGATGCAAACAACTGCTGCCAAATGTATTTTCCTATACAAATAAGCCTAGGCGCACACTAGGCGACACGCGACAGCGACAGCTCCGCGACTAGACGCGACGACAGGCTGCGGCCGACAATTTTCATATATTTTGTTCAAAGCTCCGCACACTTGGCGTCAGAGTCGCGGAGTCGCGACGACAAGCTAGGTGAGTCTTGCGCGCTTGCTACTTGTCGCCGCGTCTAGTCGCGTTGTGCACGCGCACACACGACTACAGCGCAGCGTCAGTCTCGCTGACTACTCTACTACTAATGATCGCCTCGTGCACGACGTCTGTCGTAGCGACTAGTCGCCGACGCAAGCGACAGCTCCGCGTCTAGTCGCGGCGACAAGACGCCAGATGCAAATAACAACGCCGCGACTTGTCGCAGCGACAATTCGCCCAGTTTGCGATGGCCCTAAGAGCCTGAGTAACGACAATAAAGCATCATCGTTGCATATGCGACTAAACACAATACAGTAGGTATCGGTGCAATCGCAAAATGTCCAATCATTGCTGGTAGACATCAATGTCTTATATGTTTTGAACCTGATCCAGCGCAGCGAAGTGGTGTTTTGCTAGGGATCCTCCCAGACGGCGTCAACGCACCACAGTCCAAACAAACCCATACGCTTTTTTTTTACAAACGCTTATTGTTTTAAAACACGTGCAGACTCTCGGTTTACATGCTTTAAACATTCCTACTACGATAATGCATGAACGTTTTCCTAAAACTGGGTTTCTACGTATTTTGTTTTATTGTTTTTTTTTTTACCGCAGGTATTTAACGTTTCTGAATTTATCGGTTTTAAGTAAACTATAGTCTTATAATTAGATGTATTTGCCAAATAAAGGAACAGTTTTTGCTGGTTATTTTGGCACGCGTGCTGTATGGGGGAAGCTTGCAGCGTCCATAATACATCTGCTCACATATTAACGTCACCTTTACGCATCACATTTTGCGACTAAGATACGAGGCTTAGGCTGAGTAAGTGGTTCAGCAGAGACAGAGACCTAAATCCAACCTCCGGGCCCGAAATGGGCATAATCGTCATCGGTGCGACAAGTACCTAGTCTATTGAATAGGGACATTTATAGTCTTATTGAGACAGTCCTTTTTCCAATAGAAATATATATTCTCAGGAGATATGGTATACATAGTAGATGTTACAAAAATTTATAGAGCTTAACACTTCTCACCTGTACAAGGTATGCGAAATTGAATTACTAGGTAAGTAGGTGCTTAGTGAGTTTACAGTTATTAATATATTTTATAGTTAAAAAATTCACTTAATGTATAAAGACAATTTTCTATCAGCCATTGTCTTAACTTTTTATTTAAATTTATTTAAAGGGAGTTCTCTTATTGAACGTGGGATATTGTTGAAGACTTTTATATACATTATTAGGGTGTTTTTTTGATGAATAGTGTACTCTGATAGTATTACCTTCATAGAGGTCGCAGTCGGCACTAACCATTCAAATGAAAATATAACTTTTAAACTTGTCGATGTTATTCAAAATACAAAATACATACTACAGCTTAAGTTTGATTCCAAGCTCGTCGTTAACACACGGCGTAAGGGAAGGATATGCCCATCATCACACTTCAATTCGGCACTCCCTCAGAAATTTTTTTCGTTCCTTGGTCAGTTTTTATATAACAAACTTAACGTCACCCTTAATATATACCCTAAAACAAAATCTAACTGTAAAAAAGCCGTCAAAACATTCCTAAAAACCCTTGACTATGAGAAAACTGAAGGTCTTTTGTCGGTTCTTAAATAATCTGCCCATATCCCCCTTCTCCCATCACTGATCCTCACCCCATACTCGCTTTCATACACTCCTTCATTCGCTTTACGTGTCACTAGTCATATTCGCTTTCGTTCACTCTTTCACACACTACACACTCTTTTTACACTCTTTCATCAACATACACGTCTTACATGGCACCACAAATAACTCATCTCTGCTATTAGTTTAGTATTATTATTTTATTTTTTTCTTCTGTTTTTCCTTTATTTCATTTTTTTTTCTGTAATTTTGTTTCAAGTCCTGTATAATTACCTACCTCTCACGATGCATGTTCCTACTCGCATAAGGTCGTTCTTGGACACTAAACCATTTTATTACTGCGGAGGGGCCCTGGTGACCTGTACCACAGGTTTTGTTCCAAAACCTATTTCAGGCACCAGTCTCTTACAGTGGTGAAATATTGTTATCACATTAGTTTTAAACTATATTAATTTTAAGGCAACCAATGTGAAGAGAGAATAAATGACTTTGAAATTTGAAATTTGAAATGTTACCAGGTAAAGTGCTGCGGAACTAAAATATTTCGTCCTTGTTTTATTAACGTCGCATCAGCTAATTATAATCTAGATTTTGAAATCAGTTTGTTATCTGTTTGGCATTTTGATCACCCACTGATATTAATCTAATTGAAAAATAACTAATGACTTCATATGTAAACTGTTTAATTTATTAATAAACGCGCGGATATGCGAGGTTAAGCTGCTTTTGCCACGGTCAGTCCGTAGATAGGTGACCGTTCGTAAAGCTACGCGTACTACGTATCATGATCGCTGGTTAAGGTACATCCACATTTGTATGTGTGTTTGTCCTAACATACAACAATACACGTCGGTGCCACGTGATGGAGATACGATACGCCAAAATGCTACAAATGTGGACGTAGCTTTACACATTTCGTAAAACCGTCGGTCCCGCGTGTCATACGACTACCTATGATAGTCGATACCTGATGGCCGAAAATCTATCAACCGGTCTAACCTTAGGATATTGGCATTGCTCAGTAACTAGGATGCGTAGGTCTGATGGCAGACGCTTCATGTAAAATACTTGTATTCAGACTCATCTGGTTAGACTGGAAGCCGACCTCAACATAGTTAGAAAAAAGATAGGCGGTCGGACAAAGACACGACAGAGCAGGTCACTCTCATAGACTAACAAACGATAAGGAAGAAAAATAGTCACGATGCTTCGCACATGGATTTTTAATAGCATAACATTTTTTTTCCTTGTCATGGTCGCAACTGACCCTCGTCGCAGACAGGGTCTAAGATGAAGCACACGAATTCAAGTAACAGAGATATAGAGGGATTACCTTGTACCCCTCTGGCTCTCACATACACACGACGGAACACAGTTAACTGCTTGGCGCCGATGTGAGGGTGGTAGCTGGCCAGGCGGACCGTAAAGATCCTACCACCAAGCGAAAGGTTGTCACCTGATTGGCACCACCCGGGGACCACGTGTGGGGTTTCGAACTAAGGGTGCCTTTCCACGGACGAGGGTGACTCAGCCCCCAAAAATTAAATAACAATTTTGTTTTTAATATATCTGGGGATGCCGTTGTCCATCCACCTGACGTAATTGATACATAGTTGCCTATTACGCCACCCACAAATATAAACGGGCAAGCTAGAAGAGGCCACAGGCCACGTTCATACAGTTACTAAGAAACCGCTAATAAGGTACTAAGAAATTCAAACTGAACGCACTGCCGACATGTGCGAGATAAATTGCACTTTGCAACGATACTTAAATATCCATAAAACTGAACTCCTGCGAAGTAACAATTTAACCCAACATGTGCACATAAAAACGCTTTGATTTGAAAAAGGACCAGTGGCACAAAATAAGGCTCTGGTGTTAACCTTGGTGACAGCTGCGGCGGCAGATGGTCGATGCCGTCATCAGCATCATAAACATAACACAATGTATGTGAATATTAAGTACTGAAGTTTGTGCAGCTTTGTAAACTATTCATCATCAGTGTCTTCAGTATTACTCACTTGTAATAATAAGTTATTGTGTAATATTCATATAATTATTTCCGATGAATGCCTGTTTATCGTACGTAGCTTATACAAGAAGATTAGAACTTCTTCGAAACTTGCGAAAGTGCTTTACAACATTCTGTGATTACTAATCCGTTTGCGCAGGTTGGTGACTGCATTGTGTGTGTAATTTTAACAGTACACAATTCAGGCTTTTCTGCATTCTGAATTCGCAAAAATGCACCCAGACTTTTGTGAGAGTTTTCTAGCGCTTCGATGCTTTGGTGATGATTCGCAGTTGAATTCAGTTTCTTAATGTCAAGTAATTCACAAACCTGTTTGACTGTCTCGGACATGAATTCTGCGCTCCTGTCGGTCGCTATCTCCCGTGGCACGTCTTGCTGATGTATGAAGTTATTCACCAAGGCACGTGCTACTTCTGTTGATGTTTTGCTAACAATCGGATACGCACATACATACTTTGATAATTCGTACTGATGCGTGAGCATGTAAGATTAATTACAGCTATCTCTAGCTAATGATCTAACTAAATCAAGGAAAACTATTAAAAACCTAATGGGCTGCCGAAGTGATAACCATCGGCTCTCTTGCCTGAACTGTACAACTTATACTTTTGAGATTTGGTACATTTGGAACAAAGTTTCTGACTTCCGTCTGGCCAAAGGCTAAAGGAAAGTTCTTCTTAATATTGCACAATATTCTCCTTATGCTCGCGTGATCACTCGTGGGCAAAACATGAAAGTTGTTTAGAATCATTTTCATGTCGTCTATATTTTCTATTCTTTCAACGTTTTTAAAGATACATAATCTGGGTCCTTTCAAGTGAGTTTTATCTATTATTTCAGTTACTAGTTTCTCAATAAATATTGGTTGAGCATTTTAAAGACTCAAAGCTCTCGAGAAAACCCCGAATCTATTTGTTTTAACAAGCTTTCAAAGCAAAGCTTAATGTGGAAGTTTTTGCTAGCGTAAATAAATCTCTTTTATGCCTTACATCGAGAGCATGAGTCAGACCCATAAAAACTATGGATAGTACGATACTTGTGAAGAGTGCTTCCCATACAACTCCGTAGTAGTATGACGTCACTGATGTCAAGGCTCTGACCTCATCCCATTCGTTCGAAGCTTCCAGTTATTTTCTTGTTTACATGCTATAACTCTTACAGGAAACGTGAAGATATTCTAGAAATGACCTTTATAAACGCTTTAATTCTAGAGCTCAAAGCTTAAGAATGGAATCACAATTTTTTAGCTAATGTTATAATAATAGAATGGCATAAGTAGGAGTGTTATTGACCTAGAACAATACGCAATTACACATTCTCCAGGCCAAGTTATGCGGGCATAAAAACTGAGCACGCAACTCAGTCATGAATCAAGCATAGGCACCACAAAGCCTTCATGTTGGAACTCGACAAACCGCTTCACCACAACAAACCAGCCCCTCTAAATATATTGAGGAAACGACACAGTAAATAAAACTTGTTTCAAGCAAACTTGATGTAATTTGCAAACCCCAGAATTTTGAGAAAGCTTTGACAATTAATTAAGCCTAATGATAATTTACAGTTGAATGTCATGCTATCTCAATTATGTAATTTTTTAACGAGCTTGAATTTATAGCTGTATTATATTGCGATGCTACAAAGAAACTATGACATGGACATATTCAAGGTTAAACAGTCTTTAGATGGCAAGTTATGACCATACGTACGTACGGTCAAAACGTTCGCAAATAGTTCCCAACAAGATTATGTTCTATGGTTATTTCATCATATGTGCAGCCTTATTGAGGACAGATGCCAAGATGCTGATATCAGCGCGATGCACACAACGAAAACACAAGATAACGTCCATAGTAACGTAATCAGCACTTGTGTGACATGGTTCTGTCAACGATTTTAGTATTGCATCGTCATCGACCTACTTGGTGCTGTGACGTGCGTAGTGTGCTTGTGTGCGTGTGCTATGTCGTCGGATCAATTTGTATGTTTCAAACAAAGCGTCGTTTTTTGCTCAAGATAAAATCGGTGTCCTTAAAAAAATAAGGATGTTGTATTTACTTTTTTGTTTTGCGGATATCATACGTAATGGGTTAATTTTGTTGTTGTCTACCATTATTTCGTCACTGCTCTTTCGGACGTTTGCCCTGACGTTCTAATTTTGACAGACTTTCTGTCTTCTTGATCAAAGCCGTTAGACAATATTTGGCATTGAAGATTTTTTTGGCAAGCCTCGCTAATGTAATGAATACGTCGTTATAGAGATTAGGCTGACGTGAAAATGTTTAGCCGCTGATCATAATGGCCATGAAGATAGATATCAATAAATCGGTATAATACGTTGCAATAACAACCCACGGGTTCAATAGATCTAGAGACATAAGCCAGAAACTAATGGGAAGTTATTGGATGTAGGCGAAAATAATTCGAATTATCTTACTGATTGAAGTGACTTGAAACTCAAGTTGCTGGAAGGACTTAACACATTCGAGTCCAGCACACTTTTCATAGAGCGCATACGCCATCCCGCCATACATATTGCTAGTGGACCTTCCAAGAGGGTCCTCGGCATTACGTTTGCGCTAAAAGTGAACCCTCGGGGAGGGTTCTTGGCATTAGGTTAAAAACCGTGAAAAATACGCTACTACGTCGTAAAATAGGTGTTTGCTTGTTTCATGATAGTGAATTTTCCAAGAAAAACATGCATTTAAAATGAGCCCTCCACGAGGGCACCCGGCATGGCAAATGCGACTACAGGGGGTCCTGGAAGGCACCCGGCACTGAACGTGTTAAATATCTTTTTTTTTCCACATCGTATCATTTCCCAGGGAAGAGCAAAGAAAAATCACTTATGTTACGCAACTGGGAAACTTTCCCACTACGATGCTAAAAGTTGAAATCTGTTGCAACAGACATTACTTTAAACTTGAAACGTCTCTTCTGTTACTCACGGAAAGAGTTCTTAAACTCTACTTTATACGGTGCTCTATTATTTAAAACTTTGCAGTCCTAGTTACACCACGAGATAAATGAGCTAAACATGAACCAGAAAATATTATCGAACAGGCCACGTGACATGTTGCGCAAACAAGGATGTTGGCTCAGGTGCGGTTTACGTAACCGTCGTAGTATACTACGGTAACAACCGCTCATTGTCCGGGGGGCGTGACTCAACTCAATGTTTGTTTAGGAAATTCTCAAACATATCTTCTACAAAGGTTCATACTAATAGGATACTTCCCACTCCCACTTTTCCTCTCACCTGCAGAACTTACCCCTCCTCATAAACTGTTACAATGAACGGACTTGCTGTAAACACTACTTACGCTATCGTATCGTGTTTTGGATGTCGCTTCGTTTGTTTTGGAAATTCACTTCAATCGAGAAACAGATCATCATATCAGCTTGTCAAAGAAATGACTTAGGCTGGTTGACCAACATTCATTCTCTGGTTAAACAACATTTTACTCAATAAAATTACCAGAATTTGAAGAGAGTTAATGTGTTTAACAAAAAATCTGGTACATTTTTTGAGTAAACGGTTGCTTAACCAGAGAACTAATATTAGTGACCAGCAGCAGTATTTGAAGTATTCCTTTATCAATTTAACAAAAAAAAAACAATTTTGTGGGTACCCGCAGATAGGTTTTTTGCAGGGGTGTTATGGTGAGATTTGCTTCGTATACGAATATTTTGTTCTCAAATACGGCCGACGTATCTTGGCAAGTCTGAAGTTAGGTAGCTGTTTAGCTGCGCAGTAGACAATTTCGTTTCTAAAAGATTCATTGCGCAGCCAAACAACTAACTTCAGACTCGCCAAGATACGTCGGCCGTATTGTAACTTTCAGATTAGACAACATAACTGCTGTTGCTGACTAGAAAGGTTGTGAAAAGCGAAAACACCATAAAGAGATAAATGATGGAATCAGGCGTTACTTTGCGGGAATCCATGACATACAAAAATGCAACTAGAATATCTAGCTTTAATTCCGCTGAACAAGATCGCTTGTTTGGATGCAGTATGCAGCACCACCCTCCCGCCCACAAATATACGCACATGCAGAAAGAGTGAAAAAATAATGCAACATGCAACCAAACCAATACACGACACGTGTTTCGCCCCTGCACGGGGCATCCTCAGGATATGTTGACTCCTCGACCGCTAAGACGCGAACCATAAAGAGATTAATATAATATGCTCACCAAATAAAAGTGATCGTGTTTCAGTTGTAAAACTATTTAGTGAACGGCGCAAGAGCATAATAAAACATTAACAGTTATAAAAAGTAAAAGTCGGCCATAAACTACTAAAGTTTTACAAGTTACAACTCTTTTGGTTCCGTTATCCTTTTAAGAGAATATACAAAAAATGCTAACAACCGTGAAGTGGACGTGGAACTTTTTGTTTCAGTAACGTTACTTTCTGTGGAGATAAGAGAAGGTAATAGCTTTCTATTATCAGGTATACTGAAGAAATTGTATGGTTCCTTGATAATAAGTAGCTTGCTCGCTGTTACCATCGTTGCTATATGAATATACGATTTCAATGTATATCCTTTTTAGAGTGTAACTGCTATGGATTCTTATGTCTATGCATATAAAAATATGTCTATATTTTTCATTTGTTTACCGCATGCATGAAAATGGTTTTAACTTTTTGTTACTATTTTGATTTTGTTTCTGAAGGTAGGTAGTAGGTAAGTGGTAGGTAGGTAGTAAGTAGGAAAAAGTGCATTGCAACGCATGCCGGGTACCTACAACTAGTTTCTGATAATTGCTTAGGAGATAGACCATATCTGGGAGTAGCAAAGAGTCTAGTTCTAGAGTCAAGGGTGCGGTTCATAAGGACTTAATTTCATTTTGCCTAAATAATTTGCCTTAGTCCCAGAATGCCTGAAATTCGAAATTACTGAATTTCCCAATGTTTGAAAAAACAAAAGGCGAGTTATGTATGTACAGTTAAATATCTATTGAATAATTATATGACTTGACTTATTTTGGAAATTGAAAACGGGCGTCAGGGTGCACAGCCGTTGGTTGAACGTGAAACGTATATGGTCTAGTCTAGAGTAAAAAGAAAAGAAATAAAAAAATCGCCCTTCCTTATTCACTTCCCTGTTAGATGCACTTAGTTACGTTGTAGCTTACCCCAACTATATATGGCATACGGCTTGTTATTTTCGCAAACTCAACGCTAAGCAACTTATCGGGCTGCTCAGCTAGGATGAAGGGTAAATATCCCGTCTGCATCACTACACGAAGATTAAGGAGATCGTGGATTACATCAGAGTCAAGACCATATGGACGAACCATATATTACTATGCCAAACTTCATATTCCTATGTAAACCGATAGTAGTCATAGTAACTCTCAACTCAACTGTACTCATTTCTGAGGCATTTGTCTTTTCAGACATTGGGAAATTCAGTCATTTCGAATTTCAGGCATTCTGGGACTAAGGCAAATTGAGATTTAGGCAAAATGATAAAAATGCATAATGAAATTAAGTCCTTATGAACCGCACCCGTAATAACTATGCCTATTATGTACTCAGTACTACGTTTTGGAGAAAACAATGGTTCATCAGAAATCTTTGGCAGGCTGTCTTATACAGCAGGTGAAACATTAACTGTATTAAGGCCACGTTTCAATACAGCATTCTAAACATGTGCAAGAGCCTGAGAACGACAGGTCGTGTCTTATGCCATGTCGGCCATGAACTGAACGCGAATAGAAATAGTTTGCACTAGTAAATATTAAACGGTTTATGTAATGACTGTGTCTGGTTGCTAAGGCGTTCACTTTGATCAAGAGTTTGTGGGAAACGGAACACTGTCCTGGGGCTAATAACGCCGCGTTTGGTGAAACATATACTTGGGAGCAAATAAATCGAGCCACTTCTATTTTTCACGTATAAGTAATTGTTATTATTTTTGGTATTATGAAACAGATCAATTCTAAACATATATCGCCAAAAGGTTATTTAATAACATTTACAATGAGGGTCGTTTTTGTCAACTTAGAATTATATATAATTCATGAAAACTAATAACCAGGACACGTGAAAACAGGAGTGGCTCGATTTCTTTGCTCCCAAATGTATTTCGTTTCTTTCGTAATCATAACTGCAAGTGGGCTTCACATCCAGTCGGCAGTTGTCACACAGTTGCACTGACTACATTATAATTGCTTTCAAGGTACAAGTCCGAGACGGGCAGCAGACCGCAAACTGCAACAGTAGTATCGCTTGGGGTGCGATCTGCGGCTGCGGTCTGCGGTTGCAGTTTTGCAGTCGTTGTCGGAATAGCACCTTTAAAGTGCACACCTTAAAGGCGCTATTCCGATGGCGACTTGCAGTCTGCAGTTTGCAGTCGCCGGTGGAACAGCACCTTCAAGCTGCATTTGGCAGTTGCATAGTTTACAGTTGCGACTGGATGTGCAATCTACTTGCAGTTATGATTACGAATATGAAACAAAATATGTTTCACCAAACGCGGCGTTATTAGCCCTTTGGTCCATTGATTGTTACTGTAAAGGATGTAAAGATATAAGGGGGTATCGAACACTTGAAATAGGCGCTTCCCCCACCGAAAGTGGCGCCACTTCAGAAAAAAAGCATTAATTCTGTCAACACACAACATATTTATGATTATTTACGGTTTACTCACGTGCATTTTCGGGATTGCCCGACTCAATGATGTTATATAGGACTAGATCAGCAGTGTACAGCACCAACGCGTTACTACTTCGTATATGTCCACAGGCATATCTGACTTCAGTTGTCAGCTTGACGTCAAGTGAGTGATTGCTTAGCGATAAAAATATCAAAATGGTGAAATGTGAAGTTAAAATTTGCATGTGACGATCTGAAAAGATTAATAAAGCACTTGGTGCTAATTTTCCATAAGATTATCCAAAAAAAACATTACGAAACCAAACAAATTTAACAAACATTGTTTTTGCCGTCAGTGTTACCAGTAAAAACGATTTTGATTTTGCCAGATTGTTGGGAGTTTAGTGAATGGCCAATGTATGTTCCTTTAAGTCTAAATTATTGAAATATAATTTGTTCGGTTCGCGACCTAAGTGGTATTGACTATTGGATTGATTACTAAAACGCTGTATTTAACTTGCTAAAAACCATTTATTTTATAACGAATAAAAGGCTACGCTAAAATGATGGCTAATGAAAATGCTGGCGAATGCACCCGGTTGCTGTCCGAATATGCACTGACTTCGGCGCGCACTCAACGCGGCCTAAATCCTAATTGATTCGCTAGATCAGCAAAAGGGTGTTCGAATAACATTGAACATAATTAATAAAAAATAAATGTTATATTTACGCTGACGCATTTTTTTTTCTTCCTTAATGTACATAATTCGACCTTTCTTAATAATTGATTTAATTAACATCTTCATTCATTCTGGGGAATTTATGTAGATCATTGGCAACTCTGGCCGTTTTTCCGATAACAATGTCTTGTCTCATTCCAACATAATTAGTTTGACGGAAGAAGAAATGAGACAAATATAGTATTTTGACAGATTGACATAATTTATGTATCCGTTTCAAAGCTACCACTTTAAACTCGTAAGTGGTTACGTTTTTCTGAATTTGGTGTAAGGACGCTGCTCCTCTAGTATTATATAAGCTCATTGGCCCGACTAGTTTCTAGTTGATTAAGGGCTCCGTTTGGGTCCGAAACTAGTCGGGCAATCCCGAAAAATGCACGTGAGTAAACCGTAAATAATCATAAATATGAATGTGTCTCACGAAAGTTATAATACAAAAACAAACAACATATTGAAATTTCGTACGTACAACATTTTAGTCAAGTGTTGTAGAAATTTTCGGACGCCAAAAAACAACACTTGACATCCTAGATTAGAAGTTTCAGTAATTAATGCTAAAAACGGCCGTTTTTGGTACTTATCGCTAAAACTTCGAATCCAGAAGCTCAGAAGAAAATTTCTACAACACTTGACTAAAATGTTGTAAGTACGTAATTTAAATATGTTATGTGTTGACAGAAATAATGCTTTTTTTTCTGAAGTGGCGCCATTTTCGGTGGGGGAAACGCCTGTTCAACAGTGCAATCCATTTAATCAAATTCTCAGCATTTACTTAGTGGGAAACGATTAACGATTTTAAATCGCTTGTTACGAACGGCCAAAATTTGATTAGTCTATTCGTAGCTAGGAATACCACGCCTTAGAATAACCCTTAATAATAATTTTGAAAGTTCAGGCTTTTTTCTTCAAATTTGAATGGAAAGTTTCTCATCAAAGAAATACCGACTGCTATGTTCCAAAAACGCTGACATTGTTAGCAACACTTACAACATCATTGTATCGGCGTGTACCGTCTCTTTATTGACTATTGTTCTACATTAGGCACTTCTAATGTCTTTGTATTTTACTTTCCTTGGAGTTTGTGTTGTAGATATTTGGAACATGAGAATTCTAAGCCAAATGCAGTAGGTATCAATTAGTGTTCATATACACCATGGACAGCTAACGCACGCATCTAGGCTCGTCAGTTCAGTCCCACTTCCGCTGTTCAGCCATTAGCCAATCCGAAGGCCCGTCGGATAGTAACAATAACTAGGCTTTGGGAGATTGTCTGTTCGTGTGTTGCAGTGCAGTGCGTTATTTACGTAAACGTCGCCATTGCTTAAAGCGACGTGTTATTGAATATGTTGAATTTAATACCAAAGAATCTTTTTTGATGAGTATTTATTTTGATATCAACGCTGATATCTAAAATCAAACGAAGAAGCATAGCTATGCTTCTTTTCAATATAGTTTAATCAATTGGATTGGCAGCAATATGCACTGTTTATCGTAACAATAATCAGAAAAGAGTAGAAATGAAGAAGCAACATGTGTATCTGACTCCTAACCTAGGTTTATAACACACTAGCGATCCGCCCCGGCTTCGCACGGGTGTGTAGGTATTATACATATAAACCTTCCTCTTGAATCACTCTATCTATTAAAAAAAACCGCATCAAAATCCGTTGCGTAATTTTAAAGATCTAAGCATATACAAGGTTAGTCAGAAAGGGGGTACTAATCCGCAGGCCACTTAAAGTATCACTGACGACTGTATTAAAGCAAGTGTTAAAATTTCAAAATTCGATAAATTTTATTTCCATGCAAATTGATTTTCATTTTAGTTTTTTCAAAATCCTTCATCCCTGCTTTAGTTACTAATTCAGAAAATTACGCTTCTAATCCGTGACCCCAAATATGACCTAAAATGTAAACACAGGTAATCATAACTGTGGATAGAAAGATTTTAGCGATTTTTTTTTGCAATCTTAGAACAGCTATTTCTCTTAAACTATTGACTTTTGGGGAAAGTGGTAGAACAAAAGTTACTCATTATTCTGGGTACTTTAACACCCTTTCGGATTAGTACCCCCTTTCTGACTAACCTCGTATAGGGACAGACAGACAGTGGGCAGCGACTTTGTTTTATACTGTGTAGTGATTTGCCAAAATTCTGTCCAATTACATTAAACAAATTCTTACAACATACGAAAACATTCATTGTTAGTTTCATTCATTCCTGATTTCCCCCGAAAGGATGTAGACAAGGCATTTGGAATAAACCCAAACTCTTTCAGTTATAACTTTCACTTTTATTTACGAAACACTATGAATACTCAGAAGTTTTGGTTTATTAGCTGTCTTTGTTTCATGGAAAGGAAGAGTATCTTTGTATAGACTTTTATCTTCGTCCAAACATTTGAAACGTTTACTAACCGTGCGTTTATGAGGCGGTAAATCAATCTTTATTTCTTGGTTCACTTTCGCTTGTTAATTTTAGACTCCTTATCAAGGTCCTTATACGCAGCATGACAATGTATTGCTGTGATGCAAGTTGTTAAATTTTTAAACAAATCAGGGGGCTTACTATGTCCTCTTATGAAAACGTTCAAATGCCAGCCAGTCAACTTCCGTTCAAAAGCAGGTCTGCTTCTGAATCGCTAACAATCGTACCATGACAGTACTAAAGGTGAACGACTATTGAACCAAGTTGAACGGTAATGCTTGTTCATGGTACGAAAAGTCTATACAAAAAAAAGGTGAACGGATTTCGTAAACGTCAACGTAGCAGGCCTGCCGCAGGCCTGCTCTATCGATGTCATAGTACAAAAATGCAGGGCAGTTCAACTTCCAGGCAACTTCTGTCCTTATATTAGAGGTCATAGTAAGCCCCCTGAACCACGGTAAACATGTAGTCTAGTATATCCTTATGCTGTGTGATTGCCAAGTCTAAAATTATCTTTATCAATGAAATGACAGACTTGGCTCTGCATTAGATCTCAGAACTTTTTCGGCAAAAGAGTCGCGAGAATTGACTTTTTTATATGAATGTTTTTGATAAGATTCAGTTGTCTGTAGTAAAGTTTTGTTTGTCATATTTATTACATTTTGAAAGTACCGGTTGAAGAATGTCTGGATGTATTTTCGAGCTAATTGAATCAAAATCGTTGGCACTTGCCTCAAAATCAACAACATTCGTCAATCCAATCCAAAAAGTTTACAATGCTCTAGTATTGTCTAAATTCTCGTAGTATCGTATACAACAAACACTATACTGTGTTTCATCATGATTCATGAGTTTTCTATTTATTTGTCTCTTTCTTTTTATTTCACGTACCATTGCCCACAAAACTGCAAGTCACAAAATTGCGTCAGATTCAAGTTCTATTTTTTAATACGATTCCTACCCAGTTCGCTTCGCACAACGTTATCAGTTTGTATACAGATGCGGGAGTGATCGAGCGCTGTTTACGTTACTCGGAGCCTTGGCACTGAACGAGGCTATGACGTCACTCGATACACGCCACAGACTACACGGGATCGCAGAAGGTCGAACATGGGTCGTTGCTCGCACAGCTTTCATGTTTAATCGATTGTTCATAATTTTTTTGACGTCATTTTGTGACAGTTTATTGAAGCTTAATTGAACTGAAATGAGTTAATTTACATTACTAGGGCTCCTGCGAGAGATGATACTCAAGTACGTCCGGCGCACTCTGGGCAGTCAGCCCCTCTATCAACCTTGCTGACTGGCTAATCTTTTCACCAAGGCATGAGCTATTCTCGCGTAACTTCTACCGACACCAGAGAAGAAGAAATTCAATAGGAATAAAATACTGATTTCGTTCTAAAATAATTTCTCATCTGTTTATTAATAAAAATATGTTCTTCGAAATATTTTGACTCAGACCAAGTTTCGGAATGAAACACATGTCGCAAAATAAATGAAACAAAAATGATTAATGTTAATAATACAAGTATTCTGTCGATACCTACATTTTATAGTAATGACACACAGAAATAGGGTGACATAATCGCCATAAATACATGGCCTTGTGACGTTGAAAAACATTGTTATAGTCTGTATTGTATAGTATTTACGTGCAAAAATAAAGGGAAATTTTAAATCTGTCCTAACACTAATAAAATAATATAGAACGATCAATACGTTATGATGATTAGAAAACTTAAGTATCTCTATCGAAGTATTAATAGGTACGCCCCCTTCGGGTTTAACAGGGTTTTTGTTACGTACTGACTGTATTACGAAATAAAAATTATTATGTTATCTATAATGAATTAAAACACATTAGAAATAATATAATATATCATTCTTTAAGAAGTATCAACAATAACGATCACCCTAAGCAACAGTCATATTTGACAACTAATCGTGCTGCCAAACTACCATTAAAGCTTTTTCTATAAAACTATGTAAATGTATATTGTGGTGGATAATGGTGTGAGTTGTACATTTGGATCACGTTTTGTTTTGTAAGTTAGCTCATAAGATCTAATGTGTAACTCTTTGTTAGTCCCAAATAAATAAATTCTTACCGAAATTTATCTGACAGAATATATAATTACAGAAGTCATATGTGTCTATAGACTTTTCAATTTAATAAACTGCAGAACTGAGTAGGACCTCGATTTTTGCATCTTAGGCAAGTAAATACCACGACTTCTCAATTCTCAACTAGAGATACATTGCGTTGGCCGAAAGAAGTCTCTTCGGCGCTATGTTGGCACCACTGACTTCATTATAAAAGCGTCCGAAAGAATCAAAACACAGTGGCGCCAACATAGCGCAAAACCTGCGCACTGTAGTTAAGTAGATACTCAGCAGACCATAGTCTTGCAGTTCGCTGTACATAGAACTCTTCCTAGTCCTAACACAATCATCATCATTATCAGCCAAAAGACGTCCACTGCTGGACATAGGCCTCCCCCAACCATCGTCACATCGACCGTATTGGGGGGGTTTGCCGTAATCGCCACGCTTGGCAGGCGGGTTGGCGATCGCAGTATAGTTGTAAAAGTACTCAGAGAACGCTGCTGCCCATCCTCTAGTGAATCCCTTAGTCGCCTTTCACGACACCCATTGGAAGAGATGGGGTAGTGCTATTCTTTACGTCCAGTACCACACGGAACCCTAAGAGCGATTACGCACTGCATCCGATCCGAATCTGTGAAAATATGTTCCAAAGTAGCCATAGAATATTTGTATGGTAGTTTACGCACTACATCCGGCATCCGTCATCCGATTTCTATCCGTCATCCGTGAGTCTCCAATTCGGAAGAAATATTGACGGACCGAAGTAGCCGTAGTAATGTTTGTATGAACGCTTTCGCACTACCTCGGATTCAAATCGGACGCCAAATGGATATGCCAAAGATGGCCCCTGAATTGTTTGAATTTGGATCAGAGATCGGAATAGTGTGTAAGCAACATCCGAATTCGGTCCGAGATTTTTACTCTAGATCGGTATTTTCACGGATTCGGATCGGATGCAGTGCGTAAAGCAATATTCGAATTCGGTCCGAGTTTTTTATATCTATATTTTCACGGATTCGGGTCGGATGCAGTGCGTAATCGCTCTAACACAATACTTCGTGCTTATTTACAGTGAGCCAAATCATTTTTGAGATGAGCTTCGATATTAAAAAGGTTCTGTCCTACTGTTTCTATTCGGGCTGTTGATCCGTTTCAGCTTATAATGTATTGACTTGGATGCGGGATAGCGAAGTAATTTAATCGACGTGAATTTCCACGAAATATCGATCCCAGCCGATTTAGAGATCGATGTTGACGCCTGTTTCTGCTCAGAATTATTTATGATGAGTAAGTACGTTGTTGCCCTTTACTGACTGTGAAGGTAGATATCGATAATGATCATACATTTAAACACATAAAAGACTGGATCAATTTTTGCAGTTTGGTCGATGATTTAAATGATTTTGGAGGCAGGATTGTATTGACCTACTGCTATCTGTGAAAGGACTAGGTCAGATGTCTGCAGGAATACTGCTTGTATAAAGACAATTTCATAATACGTATGTAATTGTATTATAGTACTTACTACCTATAGTTGTGGGTGATCTATTATTATCATTTATTTATTCATAGAACAGTTTACATGGTGTTTGAATCACATAAAATAATTGCATAGAGAATGATTAATACATAAAATAATTCGTAGAAAACGGTAATATAGCTATTCAATTTACTAAATTCAGAGAAGTACCTAATTATTTTAATGTCGAATGATTTACGATTAATTAATTAATGTTTCTGGTTTGTTGTTCGTAAAATTGTACTCCAGTCCAATAATACAATTTATAATAGATATGGGTTCTCCCCTAATCCCATTATGTATTATAAATTGTACAATTTCAATTGATTTTAAATAATAACCTCATCAACGACACCAAGCAATCAAAACTGGATTTTACACTATGGAACGCAATAAAGTATTGAGTATTGAGTATTAATATAATAATTATGTCAAAGTGTAATCATTTCATTTAAATTATGTCGACTTTACTATTGTTATTAAGATAGTGTTACTTTAATATTGTATTTTTTATAATTATTTGCCATTAATTCAGATACCTGATAAATATTATAATAAAAAATAAATTCAATAGAGGCACACCAGCAATAATTTCTCCGCCAAAAATAGGTGTAGTACGCGACAACTTCGTAAAACCGATTGCTTCCGAAATAAGCGCGACTTCAAGTTCACGAATTTTTATTAGTACTCCAGTAAAAAATGATCTTTACGCTGACGCAAGAGAGTGGCGCGAAAATGTTGGACCGCCATTGGTTGTTCGATCAGGTACATCGATATAACTTTTAATTTGTGTCGTACTGTATCTGCTATACAATCATGTCAACTGGTACTGGTACGAGTAGTAACCAGTGCTGAACCGCAATGCTTGCTAATATTTTCGCTATAGTTTTAGATATTGGCTATCTGCATTCAGCTTTACTACATCGCGAGAGAACTGCCGACTACCGCCCTTGACAGTGGAGCCACGCTAATGACGTCTAACCAGCGCTATTTTTGTATAATACTCATAAACATTCGTATAAAATTTCCTTGTTATATGGTGCACGCTTGAGAAATATCGGGTTTAAGAAACTTTATTCTCATAAAGAATTACATTCACTTACATGAGAATACAACTAATATTACAATATTTGCCGAGCGGCGTAATAGGAAAACAACAATACATTCAATGAACAAAATAAAAGTTAAAACAAAAAATGAAAGAGGGTAAATGTGAATACTTTTATAATAATCAAGTCACCACGATCTTCTATCGCAAAAATGTACACAGATCGAGCGTAGCTAGATGTGGTACGAGTAGGTATGTGTTTGTTTTGGTGAGCGTAGTTTATAGTTGTGTTGTGTTATTTTTAATATAATGTTTTAGTATTTTTTTAAACATAGTCATGGATTTAGCTTGTTTTATATTTTTTGGTAACATATTATATAACTTTGCACCATCGTACATAATATTTTTTTTCCCATAGTTTGTACGAGGTTTTAGTAGTTTTATGTCACTAGCGCGTCTTAATTTGTTTTTTTGTAATTGTTGTTTTTTGCTAAAGTGTATTTGTGTATGTATGGTTTTATTTAATATTTTTCGGATCAATATGCAATTGTAGTAATGATAACTTTGATGTATGTTCATAATGTTTGTATCCTTATAAATTTTGAGGGTGGGTGTTAGGAAGTCATAATTAAATAGTTTTTTTATTAATTTATTCTGTGCTATCTGTAACAAAGCCAAATTTGTTGGGGCGGCCGTGCCCCAGATCTCTATTAAATAGTCTAAGTGTGGTTTCACTAAAGAGTTATATATCGTGTACCGTATTTGACGTGGGAAACATTTAGTGACGTTCTTCAACATTCCTGTGAGAGCAGTTAGCTTTGTTTTAATTTTATTTAGGTGTGGTTTCCATGTTAAATGGCTGTCTATGATCAAGCCTAAATATTTTTCTTTGTTGACTTTACTAATGACTTGGTTGTTTATAGTTAGAGGTTTGTGATGTAATATCGGTTTGTTTTTTGCCGAAAATATGATATAGTTTGTTTTTGTTATATTTATTGTTAAGAGATTATATTGAAACCAGTCGTTTAAACGATCTAAGTCTGCTTGTGCATCTTCAATTATTGTGTCAATTGTGTTACCGAAATAAAACAAACACGTATCGTCAGCGTACAGTGCAATGTCACCTGTTAGTCCAATTTTATTGATATTGTTTATATAAATAAGGAATAAAAGCGGTCCCAAAATCGATCCCTGTGGTATTCCAAATGTTATATTTTTAGGGGTACTTTGCGTTTTACCAATCTTAACTACCTGAAATCGATTTGTAAGATAGGATTTGAAAGTGGCATGTGCAATCCCGGTGATACCAATCTCGTTTAGCTTTTGTAGTAAGACACTGTGACTAATTGTATCAAAAGCTTTCTTAAGATCAATGAATATGCCCACGGCTATTTGTTTTTTATCGATATTTAGTTTAATCTTAGTAACAAGGTCTACTGCTGCTGAAAGTGTGTTGGATTTTGGCCTGAAGCCGTACTGTTTGTCATACAGAAAATTTTGTTTTGTTAAATACAATTCTAAACGATTATAAAGTATCCGTTCGAAAATTTTAGAGAGCACGGGAAGTACAGAAATAGGGCGATAGTTACTTGGTTCCGCTTTACTTCCTGATTTATATATTGGCGTGACTTTTGCGATTTTAAGGTTGTCTGGGAAAGTACCTTCTTCTAAATTTTTATTAATACAGTTTGTAAGCTCCTCAACTATTACATTGGATACGCACTTAAGTGATTTCGTATTTATGCCATCTATTCCTGAACTGGTATTAGAGTTTAAGTTGTGTATTATCTTTGCTACTTCACTTTTTGTTGTTGGTGTAAGTCTTGTTAGTGTAGATGTTATTCGAGATGCGCATGTGCCTGTGTAGATAGAATTTTTGCTATGGTAACGTTTAGGAATCTGATTAGCTAGGACTGATCCTACATTGGAAAAGAAATCATTGAAGCATTCACAGATATCTCTCTCATCTGTTAGATATTTGTCCATTATTTGAAGTTTGTTCGGTGCTGTAACTGCTTTGACTTTGTTATTGGAGAGGTTATTTATCAATTTCCACATTTTCTTCGGTTTGTTTTTACACTTGTTAAAGGCAGATAGATAATATGTACTCTTTGTAAGTTGTATTCTTTCCGAAACTGCATTTCTTTTAGTCGTAAAAATTTCCTTATATTTTGCATCATCAGGGTTGCGTTTATGTTGGTTCCATAAAATATTTCGGTTGTTTATTTCATATATTATCTCTTTATTTATCCATTCTTGCCTAGGGGCGTTTAGTATTTTAGTTTTTGATGTTTTGCTTTTTTTAATACTTTGTATCAATTTATCTTCCAATACTCGATAGTCACAGTTTTTTGAATTATTTTGGTCTTCTATAATTTTATACATCATCTCATAGTTAATTGCATCATACTTGATCTTAGTTAAGGGTTGACGGCGTTGTCTCTTAATTTCGAGGTATATATGTTTATGATCCGACATTGGTGTATCAATGATGGCAAAATGAAACTTGTTTTCTTTCAAGTTCGAACACACGTGGTCAATGATGGTTTTAGTAGTGGCCGTTTCGCGGGTGCTGTAATTTTGGTCAATGTTGTTCAGGATTCTGTAGTCGTTTTCTTGTAGGATTTCTTTGTATACGGTTGTCAAATGATCTGAGTTTAGTAGGTTTAAATTGAAATCGCCAAAAACAACTCCTCTTCTCCTCTGATGTAGTTGATGACTGTAAGTGTCGAGAAAGTTTTTAGCATTGGCCAATACTGGTTTTCTGTATATAGCACCGATGTCCAGTGAGTAGTTTTTAAGGTGCACCCATAGGTAGTGATCGTCATTCAGGCATCTTTCCTCAATTAGGTAATGATTTAAGTCCTTACGTATAAAGATAGATACGCCGCCGCCTCTTGTATTACATCTGTGATTGTGATAGTGTTCATATCCAGTAATCTGTAATCTGTTAGCTTCGTCATTAGACTTTATCCAAGTTTCTGTGACAACAATAACGTCAAGAGGATTATGAAAAGATTGCACCACACACTTTAATTCATCTAGTTTGCCAGGCTTTACGATACTGCGTGCATTTGTATAGAGAAATTTAATGGATTTTTTACTAGATATAACATTTTCGTAAGAGTCCGTTATTTGGTAGGAGACAATACTATCTGAAGCGGGACGGTTGTTATTGTTTCGATTCGTTTCTAATAATCGTAGTTTTTTGGTGTCGAGTCAGTTATTTTGGGTACCCCTTTGACATACTTTATAATCAAGTGTTTATTACCCATTTCATGTTCTCGTTTCAGTTGTTCTTGAAGATACTTTAAGTGCTTTTGCTGTTGGGGTGTCTGATCGGAGTATATTTTAAGATTATCACTTAAATTGTGTTTGTTGCGTAGCAGTATTAAGGCAGTTTCTTTTGATCCAAAGCTTAATTTAATAGGACGGCTTTTTTTAGGGTCATATTTACCAAGACGAATGTTCCTTGAAGGTTCTGGACATTCAGCAACAATCTTCTTTAATACTTGAATAACTTCATTCCTGTCTTTCTCCATTCTTTCATCCTTATTAGCCACTATTGGTTCAGGGATTCCAACAAGTATTATGTTTTTGCTTCTTGCTTCGCGTTCACTAATTTCCGATATAACAGTTTCACTTATATTTGAAGTTTCATGTGGCGCAGAAGATGAAATAACTGTATTATCGACCATCGATTGGAGTGTTTCAATTTTATTCTCTAAGAGTGTATTTTTATTTTTAATAGTTGATATATCTGATTTTATACTATGCTGTTCAGTTGTAATGTTATCAACTGTTGACTTTATGTCACTAACTTGCGTTTTGATAGCAGTTAAATCGCTAGTGATTTTTTCAATGAACTGCGTTTGGTTAGTATTGATTGAGGTTAGCATTGCCATCATTTTTGACATTTGCATTCGCAATTCACTCAATTCGTCTCTGATTTGATCATCTTGTTCATGGTGCTTTCGCTTACTACGAAATGTAACTTTGGTTGAGTCCGAAAACTCTGCTTGCGAATCAACATTTGATAAATTAGGTTGCGAATCACTGCGTACTACGCTTGAGCCGCTTCCAGTTGGAGAGCGTACTACACTCATATTGATCTATGTAAACAGGCTACTCACACGTGACCGTTGTTGTAAGCAAGGGACAGAGAATAATTTGTTCGTCTCGTTCCTTCCGTCAGTGTCTTGAAGTGCTGCACTTTTAAACGTCGATAATGCCTCACAACAATCCAATGTATTTTGATGCTTATTATTAGAGCTTTAAAAGCACAATTACCCTACTGATTTATTTAAATATTTAGAAATAATTAGCGACACGTCTGCTCCGTACGCCACTCGAGGCAGAATATATAACATATAAAACCACTGTTTTGAACACTAGCCCTATTATAAATTGTGCTGACAGATGTAGGCAGGCTAACTTGCGTCAGCATGACTTGTAGCCGTCTATTTTTCACCGTTTACAAGCGTTATGTAATTGTTTATTCCCGCCTTTTTATCTCACAGGGTAACCAACCACAAATCCCAACACAAATGAGCGTAGAATTTCGTCGGTATCCCACAACACTCGCAACTGTAAGGAAATACAGTTTAACACAAAGTGTATCAAATGACGTCACATATATTCTCAGTACTGTGCCAAATACTGTGAAAACTTCCGGCAAAATTACAACAGCGCAAGAAACATGTTTCTGAATAAGTGTTTACTGAAAAATGTGCGTGAAAATTTATAAGCTTAGTTAATGTTACAAGTACGTAACACACCTAAGCGGTGTTCGCAGAACCGGTCGCGGATCGCCGCGGTCCGGTTACTTGAATACGTAAATATAGAATTTGATGACCACGCCACTCCGTTCTGAGTATGGCGAGTGGACCGTGTTGACAGAAATTATACAACAAATCCAGTTTCAACCGAGCCGACGACTTTATCGGAAAAACCCTGTAGGCCTACTTGATATCGAGAGAAAACACGCGTTACTTAAGTCAACTGTGATTCACAAAAAACTTGAAATATTGGTGTTGTAACCGATGGGCGAATAGCCAACCTAAGAAATACGTACATAACACCCATCACTCATTAACCTCTGAAAAACGTTAAACATAAACTTGTTCAACGTGGGTACGCAATTTCAACATGATCCAACTGGCACTTTGTTTTATATTTTTAGTCATTCATGACAACTTATTCATAGAAAATAAAACAATGATCCTAGACACCAATCAGTCTATAATTTGGGTACACCAAAAATCTGTCTGTGATTGACAAACATAATTATGTTTAAATTACCGTCTTCCAATGTTTTTCTTAGCCCTGTAACCAGGGCGGATGTTATATGAACTCGTGTTCTCTCACGTATGACGTCATTAGCCGGTTCAATGCCAAGAATCCCTGTGCGATAAATGGGGTCCAGCGTATTAACACCTCTACCGCCAAGCATAATTATTGCCCATTTCACACGTTTTTCAGTTACCTTTAGATTATAAATTTCATATTTTCTTAAGTGTATGTCTTACTCCAAACCTAAATATACTAGAACATTCGCTGAGGTCAGAACATTTTTTTTTCTCCATGTAAAAAGTATGAAAACTATGCATTAGCGATACACAATGACTTGAACGCAATGGATGTATAATTTTTGATACACACCGTGCGGTGCAAAACAATACACAGCAATACACAGGCTGCGAAGAAGTTAAGTTCTCCTATCTCTATCCTCATGCTGCGTGATGTCTGAAAAATATATTTACAAATGAAATGCCAGACTTGGCTCTACATTAGATCTCAGAACTTTTTACGGTAAAAGAATCGCGAGACTTGGCTTTTTTACAGTTTTAATGTAATCTTACATATAGATGAAAAGGAAGACGAGAGCTGAAGAGCACAGTGTTTCGCAGTGAATTTGAAAGTTATGTTTGAAGATCTTATTACTTATTAAATTAGCAATTTTGCATTTATGCTGGCAAACTCCCCCAACATGGAGCACAGGACAGGTGGATGTGGCGATGCTTGGGTGAAGCCTGTGCCCAGCAGTGGACGTCTTTCGGCTGAATGATGATGATGCATTTATGTTTTAGTTTGTTCAAGAATCTGAAGGTTCTAAAATATTTAATTTGTCTGACTAAAGCAGTTATGGTAATATTGTACTTTGGAAGATTAGTTGACTGACAAAATCTAATTTAATGGAAGTTCTGCATTGGTCTTTTTCTCCCGTGTCGGGAGAATAGTTCATGCCCTGGTGAAAAGATAAGCAAGTTCACAAGGATGGTCGCGGGACTGCCCAAGAAGCGGCAGACGTACTTAAGTATTATCACTCGTGAAGGCTCTTTTCATGCACTTCAATCTGTATTGGTACGTCGTAGATATACTTTAGGTTAAGTACAAAGCACTCAAGACGAAATTGAAATTATGGAAGTACCAAATAATAATGTTATTATTTAAGAAGCAAACACTTGTTTGCTTTCACAGCAGCGGACATTTCATTATTTCCGACACGTTATAAGGAACAAAATGAATGTTCTGCTTGTGAGCAGTGCCACAAATAGGTAACAAGTTATTTTTTGTGTCGCAGAAACGAGTTTTCGTTGACCGGTTTCTCTTGGAATTAGTCTTTCATTCGTTAACAAGGACAAAATGTATTCAGTGGATTTGAAGTGGTCATGTGATCAATCACGTTTTCTAGAACCACTTTTGAATTAAACTCCTGTTAAATAAAACCAGTTTAAGGAAACGGCGACTGGTCCACTTTATCTTCATGTTTATGTTATTCCATAACTTACTTAATTGCCGTTTTGGTATCTGTGTGAATTATTGGGACCTGTTTAGACTTGATGTTGTTTTGTGTCTACATTTAGAAACTTAAATCAAACGATAAGTCGATGGAAACTTTCGGGTCATCAAGATTTATGTTAGAATTTTGTACAATTCTCATACACATGCTGAATGTCTTCTACTTAATGTACACGATCACTAGATAACGCACATATTATTTTAAGATAATAAGCAGTCTCGCAATCCAGTAGAACTGAAACTGAACTAGCAACGTATCTTGCAATCCACGTGTGCATACTGCCAGGAAACAACGTCAAAAATTAACTTATTTTAATGCTAATGAAATCATTTTTGAAAGTGGTTCTAAAAACAATAAAACAAAAGATTTTCAAACTTAAAGAACGTGGTATATAAATTATAATTCAAGTAATTAAATACCTACAAAACGTGATGCTAGCAACTGTTATGATTATAAGGATATCAGAACCAGAACTATTTTTCATAGTTGGCACACTGCCACAGATGTAGACGTAAAAGCAGCTACGAATGATACAAACTCACGGAAACGCTTCAAATTCATTGCTCTTATACATCTTTTTGAAATATATGAAACAGATTTCTTGTTTAAATCCATGAATGTGTCAACAAACTTAGACTTCAAACTAACATTATTATCATGAAGTCTCAACAGCAACAGCAGGTGGTAATGAGCTACAATATAAATAATGACATGACGTGATGGCGGATTCGCAAATGTTGTCATTACTGGCGAAACTGAGTGGAAAAAATGAGGCCTGTCATTATCAGGCCTATTTAACAAACCGAAGTCAACACAGACATTTATTTTTTGTACTCGCATTGTTGAGTAGTCACTGATAAATTTATAGAGGCTAACGTCTGTCCGTGACTTCTCTCATGGATTTGATGTCTTTCAAATGTTGCTATAAATACGTATTCTACACGTGTGAAGAAAATATATCTATTTTTCAGTTCTAGTATCGGCTTTTTATAGTTTTTATGGGAATTATGATGTGATGCGACCCTTCCCCTACTGATGATGATACCAAAGTTGAGGATCTACAGCTGTGCACAAATTCCACGCTCACGCTGCTCATGTTAGTCGCGTGTATCTACTACGGCGCACGGCCACGCGTAGCTTCAAATGTTGCCAACCAATATTTAATCGGGTTAATATTAATTTGAAGTGTTAAGTATGTTTATTTTATTAACATTAAGTGGAATTACACTTGAATATGATTACAATTTCATTAAGTGAGTAACTGTAGAAATATGATGTTTCAGTATTGTTTGCTTTAGTTATACAAATAGACTTAGATATATTTTGTCTAGATAAGAAAAGTCGAAATTTCTTATCTACACAAAATACATTTGCCCGAATTTCTAGTGAAAAAATGGTACCTATAATACAATACAATTTTCACTCGAATAAAAAATATTATTATGAACACGTTTGATGACTCGGATGGTGATTAAAATTTGAATTACTTATTAACTTCAAGGTTTATTTTTCTAGGTAAAAAAAGTTAAATTGTATTGATGGCAACACTACGGCGCACACCTACTCCCGCGTACCTCAGAGAGCCGAACTATGTATAGTGGCTACTGCCACACGTGGCCGTGGGCGACACATTCGACCTAGCCATGCTTTTATTTGTGACGTCATAAACCCACGATTTCGTGTCTAGCGTGGCCGTGCGCAGCAGGGGACACTCTCCCTTACATTTTCATACAAAGCGAAGTTGAAAAACGTGCACGCAGCAGTGCAGTGCAGGGCAGTGCACAGCAATGGATTCTCACCTTATTACTCCCGCTTGCATTGATTATTGTACTGTCTTCAGCCTCTATGAACAACGTTTAGGCAAGTAACGACGCCGTAAGCAGTCAGATTCCTACAGCCAATCCACGTCCGGCGTGCAGCAAACATCGTGGATTGGCTAGTGCAACCGAAGTGTGGCTGTGTAACTTGCATGATTGGCTAACAACCTGGCCTACCTTAAAGTACTCCTGAATACAAATAATTAAGTTGAGGAAAATTATAAATTATTTAACCGAATATACTGTCTGCTGTGGCATGTTGGTTGCGTCATTATGATGAAACTAGATGCTAAGGATAACATCAACAATACATTTTGTATAATTTTAGCCATTCTAATGGTGCAACGATGAATAACGATGACGGTATTAGAGGTAACATCACACAAATTGCATACAACGGTCAACGAATACATATACCGTACGATTTCGTAAACACAACCCACCTTGAAGTTATTTATTCAGTGACGTTATCGAAATATATTTAAATTGTGATTCTGATCTGATCTCACAAGATAAACATCAAGGGTATAAATCAATAATAAATTATATAAGCAATATATTGATATACAAGAAAACCCCGTTTATAACAAGTTTATAATTTGTTTTCGCATGTTAATGGTCGAGGAAAAGGGATCTTGTTTGAATTACTGAAGGACGTCTTGTTAAATTGGATGTATGATTTTAAGATGAAGAGCATCTAATAGGATATTATAATGTTATATTACATAAGACATTTGAACTAATTCTTTACATCCACTGGTTGCCTTACATCTTCGGTCAAATACTACAAATCACAATGCTAGAAGTTGAAGAAGTAAACTCGCCTTGGCCGAATAATTTGTTGAAGATTTTACATTTGTTTGTGACTTATTCTGCTGCTAAGATTATCACCGCTAGCGGTATAGAGAGGAATGTACTGTTTGGATCGCTTAAAGCTCTTATGATATGATAATAACTTTTATAATCCATCTAAATTAAGTATCGTCTATGACGTAAAGAGTTGCGTCAATTTAGATATGTTAATTCGTTTATCAATGTCTCAGTCATCTATCAGATTCTGCGAAATTTTTACATTCGACGGCCGGGCGTCCTGAAGTCTAACCTTATTATTATATCGATAACCATTGACGTCATTCTCTTATCGTCAATGATTACAACCACTGCTTGATAGCTATCATAAATTATTTTATCTTTATCATAAATATTTGTTTGTTTGCCCGTTCCATTATGTGCGGTATCCATTTTGTTTACTTCTTTTTTAGGATTTATTGTGTCAGTTTCTTGATATTTCGTGCGATTTGATATTATGTAATGTCAACAGGCTTTTGTTATAATGTAATGCTATGGTCTCATTATCAGGTGTTTTTTAAATATAATCTTTTCGCAATGCCTGTTTTTTTTAATAATAGCCAAACATTAAAGATTATGGTCCTATTCACACATTTGACGTCTATTAAAGTAATTCAATAAATTTCAGACAATATTTCTACTCTTTACGGCTGCCCTCCTCTTCCTCAGCTAATGTTGAGTAAAAGACTCTTCCATTACACGGCTTCCTTGGTTCCCCATACAGTTGTTTTATACCAAGTGAATAGATCTATCTTATCAAGTATGCAATGAATAATCATAGACAGTCAGTCAACATAATATAATAATAACAATTAAGTTACGCAACAATTGTTTTACATGCTTATATATGCGAAGACACTCATGTGATAAAAATTATCTTGCATCGTCTCACGATTCGAGTAAGAACTAATTGTAGGGAGTTGGAACTGCACCAAAAAGTACGTCTCATTCGATCGTAAACGTTCATTCATACACAACATCAATATTATGATCCTTTAAAGGTAATGTAATGACAGAGTTCTAATTTCATCCGCGTTTGATAGACATGATGTGACGTTTTCTGGCTCTATTCTCGATGACGACTTAGGCATGCTGTACACATATGCGGGTCGGCACATTCGATTCGGCATTATTTCCTGAACAACAAAGCCACAACCAAAAATATTCATCTACATATCGCCCGGCTGTGCCGATTAAAGATAAATCTGCAATGTGTAAAGTACCCCTTTTTCCAATATCTACATGAAAATCATCATCAATACTTAGGCAACAATACTACACACATAATAGAACCGACAATAAGATCCCTTTTCTTAGGAAACCTCTAGTTTATCAATATTTATTTTATTGAAGTTGCACTGATTTTTCACATGTCCCTAGTTTCTATTACCATCTCCTATTTACTAGTTTAACAGGAATCCTTTCTCTTAACTATAAGATATTGTCGCTACACATTTTATGTTTCTTCCACTCTTAGATCAGCGTGCGTAATTGGAATTTTAATAATTTCCGTCTCTTCGGCTCTAGTTTTGTTGACCATTTACTTAACTTCAGCTTCCTTGTTTGTGTTATTAACAACTAAAAATATCATACGACCAGGAAGACCAATGTTTGTAATTAAACACCTTATCGCATTGTATTTTAAATCCTTTTAAGTCTTATCGAATAAACAGAAATGATTTGTATTGACAATTCAATGATCAACAATTTATCCAGTCAAACTAGATTTGAAGGTGATATATTAATAACCCGCCATTTGCATTATATCGATCATGGATCATAGTTTTTATTTATAACTTCGACCTTTAGCCACAAGCTCTATATGGGTTTTTTTACCATCATCATAGTCAAGGTTGGCGTAACTACCTAAATCGTGACGTAATAACAAAAAAGTGTTAGCTATCAAACACACCTTGTCTTGCAAAAACATTAGAATATCATACAAACATTTTACGTAACATGTCATAATACTATTCTTGAGCTATTGACCCGCGATGCTATCAGAATTTTAACTAACTATACATTTAACCTGATATGATAATGTTGACAATTAATTTCTAATATGTTAGCGATATCTGGTTGGCCTAATGATCCTATCGCTACTTACTACACTCCTTAGTTGGCAAGTACAAGTAGTTTTACTGTAGAAGCGTTGAAACTATTTGGGGTAATGAAGTTACTCTGAGATTTACATCTATCGGTACTTGGCTACTTTAAGTCTTGAAAATATTATTTACGATATCAATGATCATGGTAATCATACAATGATTGAAGAGATACTTAATTTGAGACCTCAACATATTGCATTCATGAATGGATAATAAGGATAATTAGCGGTTTACGATACGGTTTTGTAAAAAAACAGTAGTGACGTATTCCCGGTGTAGCACGTGGCACCCGGTACCTAATTAATCTCTTATATAACCGGTCAATTTACTACGCCCAAAATATGAATGAATCCCGTACCATCAAAGCCACAATGGGTTGAAAGCACGACGTAAATCATAGCGAGTGGGACGATAATTTGGAATAAACTTTGACGAAATGTCAGACCTGTTTGTGTCTATGACGTATTCGTGTCAATAAACAAACGGAACCGTCCTACAAGTATTTATGTATTCAGTTATAAACATGAAAATTTGTGGTGTGCAGGTGTGAAAATAGAAAACACGAAGTTATACGTATAGTTATACTAAGTATGCAAGTCTATACGCGGTGTACATGGGTGGAGTATTGCGCAGTGTATTATAATATTACATAACGCACGTAATAGCACTTCTAGAACTAGGTAACATTGTATGAGTTATCATGTTTATGTGATACAATGTTTTGTTATGTAAAAATAAATCAGCATTGATGACAAGTGAATACATTTACCAAGAAACACAATGTTTCTTCAATCCACATGTCTCACCAGATTTGTTGATAAATTAAGATTCATGCATGGCAAAATATGTCAGTACGTATGCTTGCTGATAGGTTCAATATGTTAGTTTTGTCCGCTTGAGATGACTCCTACTTGTTCTCATACCGATTAGCAATCTAGGTATACCATTGGCTGCTAAAAGATATGCAGTGTGCGGAAAAAATGCATTGGAAAACTGAAGTTACCAGCAGGAGTCATGGCACAGTTAGCTAACGAGAGTTCTATTGGGAAAATGCACTCATGTAACCAGATAACAAACATCAAAAACACGTTGCCACTATAAAGGAAGATAGCCGTTTAGCGAGCCGTAGCGATGACACGCAACAATGCTAAAATCATTCAAGTTCATCAATTGATTTACTTATACGTCACAATTTATTTTAATAAATCAACATACTAATTATAAGTTTTTAAATACTCGTTAAATGAAACATACATCACATAGTAATGTCGTAATTGCTAGCAGCGGAATATTCCTCCTTCTTTCTCGACCCTTGGGTCAGTTATCATTTCGCGTTGACGCATCACCAGGGCTGTTACAAGACGAATATGGTAATGTTGTAACGATGTAAATAAATTTTAATGACTAAGCTACAGTTTAATTTTACATTTAAAAAATCTCAGTAGATACACTTTTGGTGCTTCCTGTGTTAAGTTCGTGTTTTATTGTCTTCATTTCACACAACTTTATGTATGTGTATTCATAATATGTAATTTGACTTTCTAATACTAATAGCAATCAGTATTAGTTACCTTCATCAATCTATTTATTTCCTTGCGGATGTGCTCAAAAATACAGAATCAATAATTGTAAAGTTTTCTAACTATATGTCCAATGTCAGCCCTGCATATCAGCTGGTAGGTCAATCGTATGAACACGTAGAAGATTACGCGGGCAAATACACTGCGTAACGTCGTCCGCACGTGACTAATTGTACCCACTTGTAGGCCTATAAATAAACTTCTAGCTATGATTAAGCGCTGAGATCATAGCAATATCTAATTAGAATTAAGTTTTGTTATTTAGTTCAACGGTTGGTATAGCTTTTAGTTTGTTGATGTGTTTAACATCATTCAATATGTCTAATGGGTCTATATACTTAATTACTGAAGACGAAGTGAACGTTAATTGATAAATTACAAATGTGTCATTAAATGACCTCACTGTAAGAATGAATGTGAAGTTTGAACCTTGTTACACTGTATTTTATTGATAGGATGGTTAACAAAAAAAGTTATATCATCCATAAAATTTTAAACAAACAATAATTTCCTAAAATGGGTCTCTCTTTTTTCGAACTTGATTTATTGGTTATGGATTAAGGAAAAATTGTCTTACGTGCAGAACAAGCCAGCAACCTAAATTAGAATTGATGGAAGCCCTCCATAATAAAAGTTTTAACAGTTTAAGTGTTTGTATCACGCTACTGAGACACGAAGCGCGGGTAGTTGAAGACACGAAATGTCACCATTTTAATGCCAGCAGTCACAGGTCAAACAGGGTTCGTGTTCTGTGAAATATGGTTGTCGACTTGTCGTGCACTTTTCCTAAATGTAACATTACGTCATTATTGTCTATTCCATGGCCGTCTAATGAAAACGCTACATGGTATGGTTGCTTCTGTTTTCTAGCCTATGTATTTTAATTTTCTTTTCTAATATGTATTAATTGTGATTTGCATTATTTCCAGTATCTTTGAGCTATCGAGTTCTGCAATGGGTTCTGTAAAACTTTGAATTATGAAAAAATATTATTAAATTGTAATAATGTTCTTTCCTAGAATTGGCTCAGGCTTTAAAAAGTTAGTAGTAATTTGTTGAAAGCTAAGTAGCCTTCAAACTACCCCGTTGTTAACATTGGCTCCGATAATATCGAAGTTCATACGATTCGATATTTGTTACGTGACCAATAGAAAGCTTTTAGGAGCGCTCCACGTGAACCGACATGAAATGTCAATGTCGAAGATACTGTAAGCATAATTCTGTGACGAAAGTTCAACTGAATGTTAATTAAATTGTTGGAACAGACAATACGCAGCGTAAATGTAAGCAAAATCACGTAGGGGTTACGCAGGGTTCCGATATTGGTCCAATACTATTCCTTATCAGTAAGTCCAGTAAAATTGCCTTAATAAAATAAAAAATAAACACTTTAAAAATAATACATTGATACGTGACATTGCCCACGCAACTAATAACTACTAAACTAGGTATTACTTTATATACACAGCTGTAAACATATTAAATAGGCCGAGCTAATGATACGACACATGTTATTTGTTTTGAAACAATCATTATAGTGACAGTATAAAAGAACGTAAAAATTGGATTAAATATCGCATAAAGGTATGCAAAGAAGTTAAACTAGTCACTTGGTTATTAGGTCTTTAGACAATTAGGTTGTTATGTAGGAAAATTTCGATTAGGTAAATGAGGATTGTTTTTGTCAGTCATGTTATACGTATACATATACAATATATACGTATACGTATACAATGTTTTACGTATCTCTCTACATTCTAAAACTATGACGTATTTAATTAACGAATCGTCATCACTATCGACCAGTGCTTTTTAGGAGCTAATAATAAAATTGTAGGTATATGAGATAATAATTTAAAGAGCAGATTCAAAAAATATTTGAGTTCTAATTTGTAAAGTAACAACAACAAACTAGCAGCAACGTATACTTAACTTGTAACCGATTCTGTTCAAATACATCAGGATAGAATATCAATAGTACATGTTTACCTTACATCACAATGTTTCAGGAAGTCAAACTGAGACATACATCTGCAATAACAATCATTTGGTAACATTACCGTCCATTACAGTTTATTGTCGTACATTAGCCTAAATGCACGTCCGTTGTTACAGCAATACATCCGTTAGACAACTTTAACTATTACTCTGAGCTAGATGCAGCAGCATAGCCGAAACTCGTCAAAGTTACGAGGTAATTAAGCAAAATATGTCAACTAAAACATATTTCACGTAAACGTAAATTCATGATGATGAACAATAGAGTTTAAATGCCATCAATATTATATTGATGGGTGTCACAGAAGACGATGCCAATAAACACACTGATTGCATTTGGATAAAAAATTAAACCATCGCTATTGAAGTTAAGTGATTAGCAGTCAAATTCATTTGTGAGTTTTAAGTAATTTTGAAAGATTAGTAGAAGTCAGAATTGTATCAATATAATGACGAATACGATATACATACATAAGTTAGACAATAGTTTGCTTTTCCAACGTGGCCTTTATATTACTTATTTTGGAAAATGGTTACGCCTAGTGTATTGTTAAATAATTCCATTCTTGTACTGAGTTTAATAGATCTCTTTCACTCAACTATCCTTAACTATGACCTGCTGCTGATAAAAATAAAATAACCCTAGGTACGCAAGTTATAATAACGTTTTTTTACGGATATTCTCCTATACTGTTATTAAAATTTGCAGTTCTTCAACCGCTTGATGAAGCGTGTTGCCCATCAATCTGGATCACAAAAACAGTAGTGGTATCGGGTGCGTGTGGAGCGCTTTCTAACACCGTTCGCGTGACTATGGCTGTCTGGCGTGCACTCAGCTAATTTGCTTGGGGTCTGTGCTAGTTGTTGGTTTTGCGTTGAAAAGTTCGTTGCATGTTCAAAGATGTTTATGTTTGTTGATGATTTGGCAGCCAATATTCCTCGTCTGGTTGGGAGAGGCCAGTGTAGAGCAGCTAATCAGCGTAAATAAGTCAGTTTTCGATGGATATTCACTTCCAACATGCAACGTATACAACCAGAGCGCCAGGGTCATAGTAATATATGAAACAAGTAATAACTTTAAAAAAAAGTATCCAGCTGTGTGAGCTCCGTTATCCTCATATTGCGTGCTCCGTCCACACTTTTGTTTAATGGTAGTATCACACGACAAGAGGCTATGCCTTCGCTGATGGGTGGCGGAAGCAAAGCTGTTCCATACGAGCCGCTAAGGACATTAGTAACCTTCGTGTGCACACAAAAATATAAGCCTTAAACATTTTCCAAAGTAGTACATAATTTGTTTTGGATTATAGTTCTTATAATTGACAACTCCAAATCAGTTTCAGCATCATAATTAAAAAGCAGTTCTACTTTATTAGTTGGGCTTCAATAGCTTGTGATTTGTTATTGAAACTAGTATTTATAGATTGTTAAACAATTCTAAACGTTAGCTGCACTATTGGGTACAGTATACTTGATTGAGCACTTCTGATCTAGTAATCACACATACTTTTTTGTTTCACCTACACAATAACATAAAACATCCTCTAACATACATTCATCTATAAATACCATCAGCTTCGCGTTATCGGAACAATCCTGTTCTTTATTCCACCGTGGAGGATAGAAATGTGTCTGTGACGTGCGTCACGCTAGCCGCTAGCCACGGAAACCGCTCGCGTGATCAGCAGCGTAGGCTGGGCACGCAACACGCAAAGCTACTGTATTTATATTAGACAAGGGAGTAGTTTGAATCATCGGGAATGCCAATGTTTGACTTTTAAAAGTAGGTACAAAGGTTACGTAGGGAAATTAAAAATCGACTACTGTGTGTAACATAATCCTAAATACGGAAATGAGCGATGTTGATCGAATTTCCTAATTTATTTATCGTAATGAGTTAAAAACCAAAAAAAATGCATGCAGTATTGGTCAGTTTGTGTGTGTGTGTGACTGTTTTTGAGTGTGTGTGTGTCTGCTTAACTGTGCAGTAAATGTTTCATTTCTGTTTGTTATGTCAGTGGGAGCAACAATTTTTCAGTTTCTTCGTAGTCTACAGATTTAACATACGAGACACTGCAGCTTTGCAGTCACTTTAACGTTTTTCGTAAAGTGACTGTATTGTCCTTATTATAGATGTATCCACCAAGGAAACAGTAACATTTGTGGGGGTGGCTTGTGTTCTGCAATTAATTGTGGCAAACTGTACCTTTCCTGCGTTTACCTCCAATTTAGTCTGAATCGTATATCAGCTGTGAGTGTAACGTCTGTCTAACCGTTAGCAGATCCTATTTTTTACATATGTGTGTAGTAGGGAATGAATCCTTCACAATTGAATGCATATACTTTGGTCGATGACGTTAAATTGGAAGAAAAACCAGACATCTGTGTGTGATTTCATAAGCGTCATTGCACAACAGTATGGAGCGCGGAAATGTAAGACTATTGACAAATATCATCTAAAGTGCGTTTAGATTTCAGATAAGCTTTTGCAGAAACAATAGTAAACTGCTTTGTAAACCCTATACTGAACAAAGGCAGGAGTTCTGCACAACAAATCGAATTAATTAAAGAACTGGAACTGATGAGGCGTAAAGCGAACTATGTGGACCTTGTCACAAACACGTGGTCACTTAAATACTTCATGTAAATGATATAAATGTCTATTAAGTGCATTCTCATTGGGCTATATTTTGTAGAACTAATGAATTATTTACACCTGTACCCTGTGTGGTCTCTAGCTAAGCTTTTCCCTAGGCTTTTATGAAAGGCTCCTCATGGAATATATCATACAAATCCTGCAGATTTTTTTAAAGGGTTGTATATATCAAAGGTCTCTCCACATCAAACTATGTAGAAGCCAGCCGATCATGAATAAAAGAACTCGAGATGTGTTAGTGAACATAAAATGACACTTGTATTTATCAGCTGAATGCAAAGATTTGTAAGAAGTACTTAAGGAATCGATAAGTGTAGCGCTGCGTTTTCAAAGCATTGACTTACCTTAGCGCAATGCTTAAAAAACACACGGCTTCTGTTTTTTACTCATGTACTGTTCCAGTAAAACCTTTAACAGTACAGTTACAACTAACTGTACAGAGTATTCTAAAGACTCTTGAACAGGTTTAGCTTCGTCTCAGTTGAAAGGAATTGTTTACTCTGACCACAATTATCAGTAAGAAAAGGTCCAAGAAGTTATTTCTCTCACATTTACTACGCTTTCTAGTCCTGCGCACTAAATGTTATCAGAAGCATAATATCAACATTACCTTTACTGAACTCGCCCGAGCTGTAACTGTACGGTATATTACCGTTAGCACTTTTGGCATTAACTCCAAGACCACCCAAGTTTTTAACACCTTCGACGGAGCAACGGCTGTAATTTTTACAACCGCATTTACTTTTTTACTGACGTCATTCTTGAGTTCTACTCCAACAATGGATGCTGTTGCCATTGTTCGGGTAATTCTTTTGGCACTTTTTAATGCCTCTGTTTTTTATGGATTTCATAGTCTGTAAGTCTTGTTTCAGAATCTTATCTGTCTGTATAAGTTGCTAATCCATTGTTTTAGCCTCTGTAAATGGAAAACGTATAATCTCTTTTCTAGTTGTTTTACAATACTGACACCTTCAATTCTGCATAACATGATCCGGAAATAAAGGCAAAAAGTTAAATTCTTTAGCTTAAACGTGGAAATATATACTAATCACAATTAAAATGTCACCTTTGAAATAACCACTTCTACTGTAAAATTAAGAACGATAAAATTTCTTAGTATTATTATTCGCAGTTGGTAAATTATGCATGCTAGTATCGTACTTTATGTCAAACAATACCATGAGTAATAATACGCGTCTCTTTGTTGCAGGTAAGACGGAGGAAACCCTTTGTTTCTGCGGTTCTTTGCTTCCTTTCATTGCACCCTTCCCTTCAGCTCCCCTCCATTCTATTTGGTTTGTATTCAACCCATTTGACGAGTGTTTCTTGTTCAGCCTTGATCACGTGGCTTAACAGATGCAAGGTAAATATGGTACTTTATACGCTATTTAACGCTTATATAAATGACGTGGTTTTGTAACAGGGGATAACAGGGATTAATAGGACCAGTTATAATTACGCTATGTTATCCTGTACCTAAACACCTGTGCAGACGCTCACAATCATATCTTTTCCCAAAATGGAAACCAGATGCAATGCCTATAAGAACAGGTCTCCAATTATTTGTGTTGTCATCATTTAAATTGCTACCTTAACATCAGCTTGTTAAAGTTCAAGATAGATCATTGTTTATTGTATTTAGCACTTGAAACAAAAGCATCGAGTGATTCAAAATAATCAATCTCCGAATTATAAGTCACTTGTAACTACATAATAACTACATCCGTCTTGTACATATTGTAGAAATAGAAAAAAAAAAATTTTGCCACTGTATCAAAGCTCATCCTCAGAAGCACATAATATAGTTTTTAGTAACAGATACACTGTCTATTTCTTGAGAAAACGACAGGTTTAGTATAAGTAATAGATATGGTAGTAGATTTATCTGTTTTTACTATACTTGTAAAGAAAAAATATGATTCATCATTCATGCTCTGAAAGTGTGTCACTGTTTACCTAAAAAGCGGGAAGAAAGTGCATTTATTCTTCCCTAGGGAAGAAAGTCATTTTGAAAATCGAACTAACATTTTCTTTAATACTGTCTATTTCAAGTTTTTTTAATCTTCAGTTTTTGTTCTCGATGTCTATGGAACTACTGTATACAACCTTATTATTTTTGTAGGATTCCTAATATTACTAATTTGATTTAAGTTTTTAGTTAGGTGAATAATAAAACCATTTTTCGGTCGGAATAATAAATAACCATAAAGGAAAACCGCAAATAAAAAGAATAAAGACTGAAAACTGAAATTTGTTCAGTAGGTGTACAAGCCTGTATGGTTTTACAACATTTGCCTGTCTACATTGGCTGATAAAATTACAACAACCAGTTGGAGTAATTTTTGGTGGGATGGAATAATTTTGGTATTATTCTGTATTTTGCCTTTCTTCACATTCGTAATGAAGAGTGTTAATCTCGAGTAAAAGTATCAATTTCACTGCGGCAAAATATCTCGCCTGAAATTGATCACTTTCATCCCTTGGCTAACAATCTACTTTTAAATAGTAAACAAGTTCAAACAGTTTTCTTCCGTTTCATATTTAAAACCAGTTAAAAAAGAAACAACAACAATCAAGAAGTAATCAATTCGCAACAGCTTTTTTAAGTTTGACTTAACGTAAACAGTATACCCACTACACAATAGGGAATTAACGTCCTTCAAAGTTTTGTACCAAGAAAACCGGCAACATCGCGAGGAAACTTAAAAAAAACTGCTACAGACTTGATCACGTCAAAATCATGAAATGTGTAGATAAACAATGTCACGTACCCTCTTGAGTCATGTTTCTTTTTGCTCAGCCAAATAAGATGTGTTTGCTGAGTCCAAAACAGGTCCCCGAAGGTCGACCACTTCCACGTTCATATTCACTCGATCGAATGTTGCTTGAGAACCATTGTCAAGTATGTATTCATTGCCATATTATAACGTCTCTCAAATGTTTTATTTGCAATCTGGAATGAGGCAGAAGCCGCAGAAGGGACCACTGACAAAAATCTTAGACCACATTTCTTAAATGCTAATCGTTTTATAAGCGATTCATAAAATAAAACGATCTTTGAGCCGACCTGGTGTCTCAGGGTCAATTAGTCCACTTGAAGGGGGCCCCGTGGATAGATTTAATAAAACATGTTCAAACTTATTTGAAATCTCAACCTGACCATGATTTACGGGAGCATGATTCCTTTTAAGCGTCGCCGTCGGACCGGTCGTTGCCTTACAAAAACCACTGTGAATGTATTGCTCTGGCATAACGGTGGGAAGCTTCTCACGACTCTTGGGGAAACTGGCTTGGCACCCCAACTAGCTGTCGTATACGTCACTTTGTCTGCATTTTAGTACATAAAAGAAATAAATGATAAAATTATCTACTAGGCAGGAACTATTGTTCTGGTATCAGAGTTATATTTCCGGTTCTGAGATGATAATATTATTTGTAGTAAAACTTGTGAATCATTCTAGCTTTTTAGATTTTTTTGCGCTTAAAACGAAATTACATTACCCATAAAACTTTGTGGTGTTATATTTTAAATGAATAAACCTAACCTTTACGAAGTCTTCTTCTTCGCTCGTGTCAGCACGAGCTATACAAAAATAGCTCATGCTGTGCTGAAAAGATTAGCCAGTCAGCAAGGTTGGTAGCGGGGCTGACTGCCCAGGGTGCGCCGGACGTACTTACGAGTAAGTATTAGGGTTTTCGCGTTCCCGGCCTATTTGAGTTCCCGGGAATCGGGAATTTTTTCTCTTAATTCCCGGGAATTCCCGGGTACCCGGGAATTTTCATGTTTTTTGTATAAATATAGTTTTTCTCGTATAATTCAACATTAAACTTGTGTAAGTACTTTAAATTATAAATTGCCTAACATACCAATCGACTTTTCTTATTAAAATAAAAAATCTTAAATTTAGTTAAAAAATTGAACTAGGAACAGTTACAGTCATTTATTGTGCGACGTGGCGAGTTTCTTTAATGAAAAAAAAGTCTTCTTTTTATATAATATGGCAAAATATTACGGAATCACAATAGGGTGAATGACTATAAAGGATTACCAAATTCGTGTAATGCCTTAAAACCACCTAATCCTCTACTGGTGTAGAATGACCGAGCACGGTATTTAGTTTGATTAAAAATAAAGCTTTTTTTTCTTGCGGTAGCGAATGTGATCGAAACATAACCGGCTAATAAGATACAAATAAAAAAATAAAAATTGTTTAGTTAAAATTTTATTTGTAGGAACATTTCGACGCCACTCATCAACGAATAAAAGCACGGTGACACAGCTGGCTAGCACGACTAGCACGAAATCGTTCTTTGCAGTCGGTTAACTCGGAGCGCAAAAAGGCCTCGAAAACAGAACTTTTTTTTTAAATAAACTGTTTTGTATTTAAAATTAAAAGTATTTAGGGTTAATCTGTGACCAGTAGATCACGCTGTTTGAAGGAATTACACGAATTCGTTTACACCCTGTTTATTTTCATTAAAAATCTCGAAATTACACAAAAGATGAGCATTGTGAATAGTTTCTACAAATTAAACATTTACAAAAAAAACAAGCGTTTACAATTTGTTTACTAGACAGAGACAACAGTACTGTGTGCTAACATCACGATACATTTACCCCATTCTAAGTTCACACTATGCAATACAATGTCTGTTTCACGCGAGAGGGACAGAAAATGCTCTAAAATCTTCGGAAGCGTGCAGATCCTTAATTTTTCATCATCTTTTCTTCATTTCAAATAATTCCCGGGTACCCGGGAATCCCGACAAATAATTCCCGGGTCCTAAAATCCCCAAGTTCCCGGGAATTCCCGGTTCCGGGTACCCGGGGCGAAAACCCTAGTAAGTATCGTCATTCGTAGAGGCTCTTTTCATGCACCGCAATACGAAGTAAAGCATCTATATTAAAGCTTAAATGAATAGGCCACACGACTGACATCAGACAGGATTCGACACATTAATAATTCCATGTCTTTAAGTACTGACTGAATAATGACAGATTCTTTGAAAGTAAGTACTAAAAATATGTAAATCCTAAAGTGCTTCGTTTGTCACTGTTAAGAACGAGACAGAAATTAACACATATTAAAATAGGAGTTAAATGGCGTAAAGCTTGAGAATAAAATTGTTGAAACAAGACTATTGTCAGTCTGGAAAAAGTCAGTGTTTCGGCGTCTAATTGATGTAAGATTTTCCACTTGGCTCACCCAACACACAATGATCCACGGGAACTGTTTAACATTTAGCGCATTCGCAGGCGCCGCCGCCTCGTGAGAAATCCACCGGCGGCGCACCGGCTTATGACTTCATTGCATACTGTTGCCAACTGGTACAGTTATTTAGTTTTACACTGTGATGGAGCTTTTAATGTACTCGCCAATGATTGGTGTATTTGGGTTCAGTTTAATTTAGACAAATTAATTGTTTGATTATTCCATTGACGTGATTCTAAGCATATTTTTATACTGTTACTGGGTCTGACATCTTCGATTTGAACATCCAATCGGGTATTGTGGTTTTAATTTGAACTTTATTAAACTGGAACCTGCCGAGATTGTATTAGTCTGATTACCGGTTCTTTGATAACATCTTGTTCATAATCTAGTCTTCTATTTTAGTATCCATGTTTTGATCTTTTTTACACCGGAATAAGCTTGTTTTTTGAATAAATTAGATCTGCACCACATTAAACTCAAATGCAAAATAGTAATTCGTTGCGAAATATTTGCAATTTTGTCTGATCTTTCGAGACTGGATACTGTTTGCGTATAAAGACGTAAAAAATATTAGTACAATTGTTGATAAATTATTTAATTCTGCATTACTTAATTGTTTATCGTTTTGCTTTGAGAAATGAGAAATTAATTAAAGTAATAGGTATGCAACAACTTGATTTTTTCTAATATTCACTGACGTATTTGTGCTGCTTATAAACCATAGGACTTTGGACAAGTTTATCTGTAGGTACATTACAATGACTCAAGGTTTCTATGTAGGGCTCATTACACGATACCGCCTTATTGGTGTAAAGCAAAGATAGATCACGGTCAAAGGCATGGTGTACTTGTACCAAACTGAGTTACCACTGATAAACTGATAAATGGTCCGCAGTTGAATAAATTAATGCTCAAATTACTATAGTAAAACTTTTGTAACAGTCCATCACAGTTCACGGCTGGAAATAGGGCTCTAATTATTATTCCTCGCAGGTAATGGCTAAAGAGCCAGTCAATGGCGTCTTTTGACGCTGCTGCGCTTGACTCGCCAGTATTTAAGCAGGCAAAATTTATTTCACCGCCAAACCACATCTTTTAAGACATCTCTATCTCTGCATGAGCATTAGTTAGGCCAATCTGTGTATCGATTCAAAGGCTCTGCTACTGAATCACGAATAACACACCACCGAATCCCTCTATTCCTTCAAAATATTGTTGTTCGACCTCTATAAAGTTTAATTTACTATACAAACCTTATGCAAGGTACAGCAAAACGCCTCGACAGCTGTTAACATTCGATAATATTAAACAAGTCACTTAAAAGGAAAGGTTATAAATAGCTCAGATTTTAATAATAAATTACTGTTTGTAAAAGTATCGACATTTTAGCGCCAACTGATGTACAGCGTGATACAACCACTGTTGGCTGTGTTGCTGACATGTTTCCGTGCAAACTTCTTAACTGACTATTGTACTTCATGTCATAATTGAAACCGTCGATGATGTCAGATGATGATAATTACGAGTGCAATTGCATATAATATAGGTACTTAAAGATTTTGAGTGTGTGCAAATATGTTATGTTAAATATTCATCAATATTAAAATTGAATGTGGGCGGAATCATGTTCAGAATACGTTCTGAATGTTTTGATGTTGCTAGCTTCGCATAAACAAAGAGGAGAATTTAAGCCTAATGTAGGTACCTTGGACTATTCACAGTCCAGAATAAAGAACATAAAATAGGAAAACGATTTCTTAACTATCTTATTATTACCTACCCCGTGAACATCAAATTCAGCCGTCTGAACTGCCAAAATTAAAAAATCCTGTGTGCCGACAAATTAATTCAGTCATTGATAAAATATCCACAACGGATCCCTTGGATCCAATAACAGAAAACGTAAAGGAAAATCTATGACCATTATAAAAATACGGACACCTTGCAGTTTTATTGCACGTAAATATGGATTATCCCTTGCGTTCAGTTTAACGACCGCTCCAACAAAATATATGATTATGTTCCAAGTTAATCGACATTGTGCCATTCCGCTATAAACGTATAGTGTCCTAAATAAAACAAGCGACGGGTACTTGCGTACACACTAGTGTCATTGGTAGCGACGCGGCAGCTAAAGATGGCGGCTCGTGACGTCACCGTGCGTTTCCTTTCACGTCACCTTCACCTTGACATTTGAATTTGATTCTAGAACGTGTCGCCGTACGGTGGCCGCTCATCCGAAACGCGCGTTGCATAATTACTGGTGTTCCTCGAACTCACGTTACACAATTTTTATTGGTCGATATTGTATGAAGAGTTATTTATTAGATATGTATTGATGCAGTAAATGTGTACCGGACAAGATGGTACTCAAGACCAATAACGATCACAATTTATCTCATAATGCTATTTCAATGTAATACAATATTTGTTAAGGCTACTCATTTTAATTCGCTGTGAGAAAAAGTTACGGAAATGAAATGTTAAAAAAAAATCTCTTCTTCATCACTGTGACTTATGAAATTTTGACAATAATGACGTGCATCAGAGATCATACACCTACCGTGACTGCCTAGGCAATCAAGCTAAGTTTGTTCTAGCGTAACTACCGGATGACAAGTATCTGTCTCGGAACTAATTGTATCCAGAAAGCATTCGGGCAGATGAAGTGTTTATAACATCAAAAGATCTAGTTTGACGACCATCACGTCCTGAGTTTCATCTACAATTTGTTTGTGGTGTTCGCGGTTACAAAGCTGTTGTTTGAGGAAATTCAGTCATAAAACTTTATGTAGTTTCCTCAATGTCCTGCAAAGTACATATTTGTTATTTTAAAATAACTTATCATAATATGTTGGTAAAATTATTGCGATGGAAATGATATAGTATTTTGTTTTACCTTATGACCATATCATGAATTTCCATTGTACATACGTAGGTACCTAAGCAAATAACTGATGTACCACACAGATTTTCCTCAAGAAACTGAGGAAAACGGCAAGTATGTATATACCTAAGGTACATGATTACGTATTTGTGGTTTGTCATGAAGCAAGTACGTTTTAAGTGCAATAATGAATATTAATAGTGGTTGATGACCAAACTATCTGATTTGTTCCACGACTTACTTCATCGAAATAGGTATTAAATTGTAAATTCAATCATCAATTCAATTTTATGAATTCATCATTTGCTACAAAGAATTGATCAACATAATGTGATCATAAAATGTTTTTGCATCATCACAATAGGAGGAAGCTTCAAGAAAAAATTAATTAAAATTAGTATTGGTGTTAATACGAGTGACTAAAAATAATTCTCGCTAACACTCGTTTAAGCAGTCAATGGCTCTGGATTTGACTTCCAGGCTCGACAAACAGAGCTAGTATGAAAATATGTCTGAATATTGAAAAATCTAAACAAGTGGGAGGATATTAGCCCGAAGCATTCCTACCACCAACGCTATCCATAGAATAAAATGTACTAACTCGTTCATAAGACCATTAAACCGTACTATCGAATGTTACTACTTGATACCCCAAACGAAGGTTATCACTTCGAAGCACTAAATGTGCAACGTCTACAACATGCACGTAACGTGTTCATTGTTTACAAATATCCATATCATCATAATGATAGCTCAATATCAGCCTACAGTTACGTACTATGTTTAACTAAGATAGCTGGGTCATCTATTATCAACAGTTTGTTTTAAAACTTGTTGGTACTACGTTTAATTTAAGCACATTGTAATTGCGTCATGCCCACAGACAAAGATAAAGACTATAGTTTGGTAATCACCGATATTTATAATTTTGACTTGAATTTGATGGACAATATTCTGAACATTTTAGACTACTTTACTACGTCAACAGCACTAGTTCAAAGAGCTTCCTTTATTTTTTTAAACGCCCCTAAATTGTCAACGGTTCGCCATATTGGTTTTCGCAGTATGCTTTTCCATACCACGGAAACATGAAATCTGCTCAGAAATGTAAGTAATCTTCAATTTGAAATGCTTTGTGGTCATCTTTTAGTAATCTCATCGTCATCGGCATGACCGGACAAATATTATGACAAAGAAATATAAATATTGTATCAGCTGCTTATCACTACGCGGATTTAAAAATCATGTGAAGACCATAATGTATGATCGATCACCCGTTATTTTGATGACTAACATGTCACTGAGCGTGTACTACTCATACAATGTTTGGACCTATCAAGATAATGTCATGTTGATGTAAGCAGTGGCAATACATCTAAGATTCTGTTGAGGTTGAATATTACCAGATTATTTGTACGTATCTTCGGTCGTTTAACTATTCCTTCAGTTCAACCCGGATGGATTTCAAACTTCATAACCATGAATAATGTTCAAAATTAAGTAGGTACTATCTTTAACCTGCGATTGTACTATTCTTTCCAAAACAAAAAACTCATCAAACGAAATAGGACTTTCTAAGCTTGATAATCCATCCAATATGTGAGTATCGTTCACGTGGCTTGATAAACGTTAGTTTTGTTCTATATAAAGTTCTATGACTCCCTAAACACCTATAGAATACCGACTGACGCAAATGCTATCTTATCTAAATCGAACGATGTTTTTTAATCCTACTTTGAACATGACAATGACTGTTCTATATCAGTGATGTATTGTATACGTTTCGAAATAGCACGTAAGAGGAACAAAGAACACGTCAATATATTGATATAGCAAATGTAAGGAGATTAAACACGTAATAGTGGTCGTAGAGACAGGTTGGGTTAACAATAAAATATTGGTACTGATGAATCGTCCGTGTGGTGCCGGACGTACAGAATAGCACTACCCCATCTCTCCCCATGGGTGTCTTAAGTAAAAGGCGTCTAAATGATTCACTAGAGGATGGGCAGCAGCGTTCTCTGAGTACTTTAACAACCATACTGCGATCGCCAACCCGCCAGCCAAGCGTCGAGATTATGGCAAATCCCCCAACATGGTGAAGGTCGCGGAAATCCGCTGGATGCGAGAGGCACGAGCACCGGACCAGTCGATGTGGTGATGCTTGGGGGAGACCTATGTCCAGCAGTGGACGTTTTTGGGGTGAATGATGATGATGACTGATGAGTATGTTTGAGGATTTATCAGGTAGCTAACAATCATGTTGATTCACGTCTTTGTTCAACGTTTTAACTGGCTTACAAGCCTAATTGTATAGTCTCATAAGTTACCAGTCATAAAAAAGGGCCTTCGGTGTTGATCATAGTGTTCTTAATAGTGCCAAAATACTAAATCGATGTATACAACATTATAGCGTGTAAAAGTATTCTTTCGAGTGATGCGCGCATTGAATGCGTTGTGCAATAGAAAAGTTAGTTTTTTTCATTTACACATCATCATCTGCCTAGCCTTTTCCCAACTATGTTGGGGTCGGCTTCCAGTCGAACCGGATGCAGCTGAATATCAGTATTTTACATGGAGCGACTGCCTATCAGACCTCTACAACCCAGTAACTGGGTAATACGATACTCTTGGTAAGACTGGTTGTCAGACTTTCTGGCTTCTGACCAACAGTAACGACTGTCAAAGATCTACAAATGACAGCCGGGACCAACGGCTTTACGTGCTTTCCGAGGCACGGAGGAAACTCGCTATGGTAAATGGTCACCCATCCACAGACCAACCTCGGCAAGCGTGGCTTAACCCGGAAGATCAGTTCGGAGGATCAGTTTTTTTCATTTACACCTGATCCTTAATATCCGAAACTGGTAATAGGCAGCACCGTATTACTGATGGACCCTCCATCACCGAGTTTCTTGAACAAGGCTTATTTCAAATAAATCTGCGATAGCTTGAATACAGTGTATTCTGTATAAAGTTACGTAGTACCTATCTATATTTCGATGTTAGTGGAAATCTGAAATGCGTTCATCGCTGTCTTTAGACCACTTTCCTTGATATTATTTGTGCGTAACAGTAGATAAGATATAAAGTGACTATCTAATAGCCTCGTGCAAATCAAAGACTTTCAATTGTTAATAATGCTATAAGTAGCACTTTACCGCATACTTATATTGCTAACTCTGACGCAAAAGTTATTAAGTACCGATTGCCTAATATCCACTTCAAGATATCTAAAGAATTCTTTATATGCATGATGAACTTAACAATTTGAATTATATTCGACTTTCATTTCGTTTCAAATTTTGAATCTTGTGTTAATTTGTTACTTAAATTACTATTCTGTTTCCACAGCCATGCTTAGTTTTATTCCATCTTTAATAAAACCTGAAGTGTATTAAGTAAATACCTATTTCAACATACCGCGCAGCTTATACACGTAGATAATGTGTAAGTGTTGGCTTCACTTCAACAAACAACTGATAAATTGATATCGGTGCTATCGCTATCAGCATGATAACAGTTGACATCCATTTACGATCCAATGTAACGGAATTCGTTCCGATAAACATCTCTATTTGTAGAAAAAATATTTTCCTGGAAAATCAACCCAGCAAACATTTACTTATTCAGCATCATTTAGTTTTCTCTGCAAAAATGTGTATTTAGAACCGAGTGGAGTTTTTGGCGGCAAGTGCCGATGTTTTACTGATCGGATTGCATCAGTTTCATTAACAAGTAAAGAACTTTTTGTATCTGTAATACTTATTAGGTATTTGTATTACAATTACAGGGAAATATTTACCTCGAATACTGGTCTTTAGAGACAAACAGGCACAGGACCAGTTTGTGACCTTGCAATTTTTTTCCTGATAATAAATAGCAGATGTTCTATTGACGTCAATTTTAATTTGTTCAATAATAAACATGAACACATTTTTTCCTTATATTCCAGTTGACATTAAAAAAACTGATGGGCAAAGATCAATCACTCATTTTATTATACCTAAGCAAATCTCGTTCAAATGCTCGTCCACTTTGTAAAATTCATTATCACCATTAAAATTCAATAGTTTTTCTTTCCAAACACGTTCCTTTTCCAATAAAAACTAATGTACCTAATTGCCCTAAGCAGTACTCACAGTGAGCTAGGTCGCGCACTCCAATTATTCTATTCGTAATCATCTAACAGCCATCTTGATTGATGAGCTACTCATTGACGTCACTGGTCACTCCGACGTGACGTTATTACTTATTACATAATCTTTTGTTACTACGATATTATCGCCTTTGTTTTTTATTACTCGAATGCTTTTAAGTATTTACATCCTTTACTTTGATCGCCGCTAGGATTGTCGCTATTGTAAATTTATCTTTACCAAAATCAGTACCTACTCGTAGTTATGTAGTTTCGAAACAATATTTTTGTACAACGTAACGTCTATTTATATCCGATAAATGTGGAAAACATTGCAATTTAAATATTTTATCAATAATATGATATAGAGTTAATTGGGTGACCTCGCGTTTGTGGCGATAACGCTCACCCCCGGAGATTCACGATTGTTTTGTAAATACATAACGGGTCCGCTTTACACAAGATAAGGATACGCAATCGTGGCTCATAGTACACTAATTACGTAGTGGACACACTTGTCGATGTGTTCGAAACCACAGCATAATCATTTCAGAAATTACTTAATTATCTCCCGTGTCGGGACGGGCTAGAATATAAAACTTCCTCACCGCACGCTTGGTGGTAGAATCTATACGGTCCGCCTGGCTAGCTACCACCCTCACATTAAAGTCCGGCGCCAAGCATTACAGGTAGAGTTTGCAGGCAGTATGTGAGAGCCAGAGGGGTATAGGAGAATCCCCCTAGGTATATCTGTTACTTGGATTCGTGTACTCCATCTTAGACCCTGTCTGCGTTAACCATCAGGTGCAAAGAGGGTCAAAAGCGACCAAAAAAGTAATACAAAAAAAAAAGTTACTCTGAGAATTACCAGCGACAAGAATTGCAAATGATCTAATTTTACTAAAGAAATTGGAACCATGCTTGATAAGCCTACAACAGCTTTGTACCAAATAAAGAATTACTACTCTTACGGGTTGTTTAGTCTACAATGTCTGCCACGATTGTTTTTGTAAATTTCGCTCTGATTTAAAATTATTAACACAATTTCAGTTTTTCCGTTCATGTACCTACCTACCTAGCTACGAAGGTCTTATTTATCGCTCGCCATATCATTTTCTGATTCAACAACTGCTGTATCAGTTGTCAAATTTCCTGCATATCGTGATGAGTTTTCGTCGAAATCGTTAATCATATTACTGGCTCTTAGGCTGCACATATCAAAACACTATCACGCATTTCGCTTTAACCTATCATATATTTTCGCTTGAATTCATCGTTGGAATTATCTGCTGTTATCTGTCACATGTAAACATCCGGTTATACGAAATCACACATCAATATAGCAAATATAGCGTGTTACGTATTTAGCCGTATCGCAATGGAAAGTTCCTCTGGAGCGCAGCCGGTGATGATAGCGCTTATCGAACACGCAGAGCCGACGTGGTGAGCGGTCGCTGTGACAACACAACACCATTACTAGTTATATTTTTATTTGGACATTGTTGCTTTGTGACGACAAAATGATCATAACATTCCTCGTCATGATTTCATAAAAAAATATTGTTGTACATTTTTGGATAATCATTTTAGGTAGCTATACCTCCCGTTTCTGAATTGAGAATTCTAGGATAGTACGGAGTTGTCAAAAAAATTACGGATTTTAAAGCATTTTTTTGACAACTCCGTACTCAAATACTACTTAAGTATTGCTTATCCCGAATTCTTAATTCAGAAACCTGAGGATAAACAGGTCTAAATAATAGCATTTAGCTAGTCCTTACGACTCATGAACACATTATTCATGAGATCATATTTTCCAGAAAACCAGTATACGTTCTACTAATTACAAACGTAAACTACTTAATTAAATCCATGAATCCTAAATTCTATGAATCAAACGCAATGATTCCTGACCGTCTGAGGTGTCACTTGAATAACAACTAAAAGAATGCTTACAACAGCACGAACTCGTTAAGCAATCCGTTATGATAATGTCGAAACAGGGTTCTGGGAAAAGGCGTGTGCAATGACAACACAGTTCGTAATGTGATGAGCTCACAGCACTCGTAAAACTTAACGAACCACACCATTTTCACCCTTATTTCTACTAAATAAGAACTGTCGTGCTATTGGGTCTTGCAAAACGTGTCCGCAATGCTAGATGGAATTTTAGCTGTTTATGTTCTTGAAACATAGTTATTAAGTGTGACATGAGTTTCAAAAAAGGTCGCTGGCATATACTTTGTACGCGACCTATTTAACTCGGTCGTAACATCTTTTTTTCTTGTAATCAGTTTAGTTCATGTCCGGGTTTAAAAACAACTTTGTTTTTCTTATTTGCTTGAGTTTGTCTATTTTGCGCTTACTAAGAACTGTACACTCTTTCAAGCTAACGAAAACCGTTGTGGAGTATCCCGAACTTTTCATTTAATTTATTATTTTATTCTGCCAGACAATGAATCAATGTTCTTATACCTCATCTCCCTGCAGTTACTATTTCATTAGACTTGAACACGAGTCTCGCCTGTACATCACCTCAAAGAGCTTTCGTGGTGAGATATTGAAATGAGTGATCATGATCACGGTATATTGTTATCGGGTAGATGATGCTGCCATTTCTTCTGGCACTGTCCTTTTGCGTGGATTTTTCATCTTAAATCGATTTTTCCGCGCACGTTGTTCAAATTCTAAATAACGATAGTTGCGTCCTGCCACCTCAGTCATTCCGCTGATCTGGCTTACAATGCCCTTGTAGAAATCAAACGTAGACAGACAGTCATACAGATCGATAACATCGATTACCTACATAGGTGTTGTTATGTAACCAACTGTTTACATCAAACATAGATAAACCAAGTGGCCTCACTCACAACACTACGCTACGTTGATAACGTTTGTAATTTGTTCTAGAACTTCTTGACATCTGTATTTGTGTAGCCGTAAAATGTATAAATATTGTTAGCTTATGCTTATCAGCGTCTGGCGATGAGGTTTTAAGTCGCAATAATGTTGTTTTTAAGGATTTTTGCGGCATATAGTGTCTGTTCCTTTTTACATACATTCTTACACAATCCTTACAAATTACAACATATTGCATGAACTTGTACTCTTTCTTCATCATCCGGCAACAAAACGAGAATATTACATCATAAAATTAATTTCCTGATAAGGGTAAAGAGTACAAACAAACACCTGGTAAGTGGGCACGAAAATAACGTAAAAAAAGTTCTTGGCGACCTCATTAAGGCTGGTAACCTTCCAGACATTATACTCCTGGTGGAACACTTTCCTTCCCACGACACGATTGCTTGAGTTCTAAAGCATATCAAATCATCAAATTCTCGTTTCTCAACGGAACAGTTCCAGTTCTAGTTCGAAAAAAGATTATCCCTATTTCCTCTATTGTCAATGTCAGATTTCTCGCGAAGAAGTGCTCGGAACACAAGGATATGCAGAAACGGAGTGGGTGGACGTTTATATTTATAGCAAAGCATAGCACTGTCACTGACAGATACCTTGTTAAACTATTAATCACGCACAATATAGTTTGCTAAAACTGTTCAGAAATGTTAATATTCCTTTATTATACGATGCAGTATTTTACAAATGATAGGAATGGAGACCAGATACCTACTATAGTAATTTTGCGATGGATCTTTCAAATCTGGGTCTCTTATTCCCTAACTATATGCGGTAAGTTACTCAGATATACCCAAGGTGCATTAAAAGAAGGGGACCCATCTCCCGACCAGTAACAGGCCCGAGAAGGCGGCGCGCTGTGTTCCGTGCGCGCCTCTCAGGAGGACATGGGCTAGCGGACCGAGGCATGTCGGGGTCGCGGTGCATGCAGCTGCGAATCTCGCGACCCCGGCCAAGGGTCAGGAGAAGGAACACCGTGGGTTTTTAGCCGGTAAGAGTCCGGCATACCCCTTCGCCTTCCCCGGACGAATGGCATCCATGAGGATTTTCACACGAAAAAAAAAGGTTCATTAAAATAGCCTCCACAAGTACCTATACTTAAGTATACTTACGTACGTCCGCGCCCTGGGCAGTCAGCCCCGCTATCAACCCCACTGATTGGCAATTTTTACCACAGCCTGAGCTATTTTCATGTACCTCGTACCGATACGAGAGAACATGAAGAAACCCGGAAATACAAAGGCCACACCCTCTTCTTCCAGGCGTAGACTTTGACACAAGGATTGTGCCAAAGGGTTGCAAACGGAAACAGCAGCATTCCTGTGCGCTCGATTAGGAGTGGATCTTTGCTTTGGGCTGATTCTATCATGTTGATTTCCCGAACATAGAAGTCTGAGTCTTCTGACGTGTTTAATACACTAGTACATACTCTTCTTCTTCTTCCTGCCCTTATCCCATGTTACTTAGGGTCGGCGCAACACGTTTTCTTCTTCCATTCCGTCCTGTCAACCGTCATGATATCACTGACACCCTTCTTTTTCATATCATTCTTCACACCATCCATCCATCTTTTCTTTGGCCTCCCTCTTCCTCTCCATCCATCCACATTTATATTTGTAACTCTTTTCGTCACATGCGTTTCATCTCTCCTCTTCACATGCCCATACCAAGACAAACGGTTTCCTTTCAACTTTTCTGTCACTGGCGCTACACTAGTACATACATGTCATATTATTTTTCCTTAAGGCAAGGTATGCAAAAACGACGCAGTGGCTATCAAATAGCAGCCATGACACATGTGCACATACAACATGATGTTGTTTACGCTGAGGTCATCAATCAGCGCTGTTTACCTACGGCAAACTAAGTTCATTGACGTCTTTGTCAACTCTTTGTTCGCCAATCTTATGATGTGCAATTATTGTCTCTAACCAAGTAAAAGCTATTTTTATCAACGCTGCAATTTAAAGTTGAAATACGTATTAAAAAATTCAGGTAAATTATTTTCTGGTTTTCCACCAGTAATCTTCCTATTCTTTCCTATATTTAGAACAAATATAGAAACCTAATCTTGTTACTTGTAGTGGTTTTCCGTGAATTATCGTGCACGTTTTACATTTTTATTTCCTTTTTGTATCAGGCCGTAGGTAAACGTTTAATGCTGAACTGGACATGGACCTCTCCATGACCACTACAATGAATGGTTAAAGGGAAAAATACAATTATCACCACGCTTGGTAGATGTATTGGTGATCGCAGTTTATTGTTATTAGCTGGTAGGAACAAGCTGCTGCCCATTCCCTTGACGTATTCTCTAAGTCGCCTTTTACGATGCTCTCGGGTGGAAAAGGATAAAGATAAGTACTTTTATTTTCTACTTATGACAAATTTAGCATAATCAACCCATAAATGTCGTTTTCCGTGTGTGTGGTTTTATGACGTGCAAACGAATTTCAGTCTTAGGGTGGTAAACCACTTTTTTGGCCGAGGTGTACAGTTAGAAGTTGCTGCTCACGCGTCTAAAATCAGGCTTTTGTAGTTATGTTATGTCGCTGGTGACGATACAATGGAATGGGTTAAATGTAATATTTCAAATTAACATTCTGCATTACCATATGAATACGAGCTTTCTACGAACAAAATGCCATTTCAAAAGAGCACTTTACATCGAGCGGCAGAAAGACTTTTACGTACCAATGCAGTTCTCCAATATCATTCATTAGCTAAGCATACCCCGCTTGTCAGCCACACTTTCCGTTCCAGAGAGGATGCGTCTATTTGCGTACAGACACAATACGTTATCACTTATCGCAGTTATTTGCATTCAGCAACGCCGTGTCACGCTGGCCTTGCTGTCAGACATCATAAAAGTGATTATAAGACAACCGACATCCTATGAGAACTAAGCAAATAAAAATTATATCTCTTATCGATGGGTGCCAAGTCGTGTTTGATTTTTCTGTTTAGAATAAACTCAAAAGTCAAAATGCGTGTCATCAATCATCATTTTCTCAGTTTGATACAAGGTTTAAATTGCAAATCTGCATATTATGTCCGACTGCTATCTTATCTGAAAACAATTAACGTATAAATAGTCACAATTCCGTCAATATCAATTTAGAAGCTCCTGCGACACTCTTGACATTTAACGTTTTTGGTCCTACTTTTCGCGTTCATGTAACTTGATAATTCGAAGCACAATTCGACACCGTCACACAAGGCCCCGCTGTCTACCGAGCCTCTGTTTACAACCAAGTATCTAGTTTTGCGAACTACGAATTTCCTGTTACAGTTATCGTATTACTTGGAAGATAAGTTTTGCTTACATAGATGGGTGCGCCAGCAAATATAACCCACGTGGTTTTCACCTTGCCCTCGCAGTGAACACATTCAGTAGGTTATATTCTGCTTCCTCAAAACTTGCTCTTTATGTAAAATGTCATGGACGCGCTGTGAAAATATAATTAACCGAAGTTTGGTTGTACACATGCTTCAGCTTTAGGTAAACGGGTATTCTTAGATCGTTAGCGGCCGTTCAAATAAGGAAGGAAGCTTAAATAGAATTTGTCTGTGTTCAAATTCCAGCCTCGATGGACTTTTAACATCACACATACTGTCATCCTCTTTTAGATAATGATGCTTTCTTTGGTTTTTCTCTTGACTATAGTGTCACATAATTAACAAATAAATAGGTAATAAGTCAAATCACTACACCAAAGTTACGTAAATAGTACTTGACTCTAGTTACCGTTACAATACATCCTTATTCATCGCAAAACTGCGTCATTTAATTAAACAATGTAGCATAAATAACAGTTTTCCTTTTTAGTCACCATTACTCGGGGTTCAGGGAACATGCGGTGTTTCCATTCTTTGCAAAACAGGCAAACCGCAGAATAAAACTAATCACACAGACCCACAACAACTAGCGTTTCAAACTACATCATTACCTAAATATAATAATGTGTTAACTAAGAATCGTAAGCAGTGTTTTTCCTGCAATTTATTAACATTGTAAATTTCGTTTGCATTTTAATATAATCCGAAAGAAACCTCGTTCTATGGTTGTGATGATCTAATGAAATCAATGAGCGTTTCTCCTTCTCTTGCGAAATCAGATTGGATTTCTAGCATTTCATAAATCCTACTTCCTTTATAGCATTTGGTTTTTTCAAGTTTTGTTTTTTTGGCCTCTCGTGACACGATTCTGTATATTATGTTTTCAAGATTATTCTGCACGTCGTCATCAGACGTATAGTTATAGACCATTAATTCTCATGTGTTTTTCCTATTAAGTTCAGATGTTTGTTCTTTGGGATTCCCAACTTAGGTAAATTCTATTCAATAGATTAATAAAAAATATTCATCATGTTTATTCTTCTTTTAATTGTGATGATGTAGCATTGATTGAGTACCTACTGGACCATGGCATCGCCCTATTTGTTCTGAAGGTGACATGAGAGGTGTACGGCCGGGTTGGATCGCAAGTAACCAGGCCAAGGATCCCGCGACCCGGTCGTCGAGCCCTGGCTATTGATCCCCCAGCTGCAGATGCTGCGCCCACTAACTTTAGAACAAACTTTAGTGTTTGTAATTAACTTATACGTGTTGTTGCTCCATATAATGGTACTAACTTTGCTAATGGCGGAGTTATAACATCTGGAGTAAAACTAAATTGCGTTAGTAAAGTTAAACTTAAATATTGTAATTCATTTGCAAAAATGAGGTTGGATATGAAAACAGAAACATACACTAGAACAGAAGAACCTGAATATAATACAGTTGCTTTTAAAATTCTTCTATTTTTTTTTATTTAACATCTGTATTACGAAACATCAATGATGTAGGTAACCGTGTTGCTATAGCTGTGGTTACAAAATATAACAAAAATACAAAAAAAAAACTTGAAACGTGCATAATCTACGTATGCATATATTCAGTTCTCACGGTCTCCTAAACAGACAGCGGCATGATAGGTGTGTCAACTAAAAGTAGATCAACAGGTAGAGGCCTTGGTGAAATAGGCAACGGGGCCAAGGATTTAGGAACCTCTGTCCCGGCTGCTCCGCCTAATGGGCTCACATCTTCATTGGCTTCGGGTATTTGCACAGGACTTCGGGAATCGCTGGCGTGTCTCATTTTTTGTCATTGGTACTTTCATATTAAAATATTAGAATTTCATAGGTATTTGACACAATACTGATACAACGTTCAAATATATTTTTTGAAAAATAGGCGGTTCATATTTTTTTTTACAAATACCAACATATTATGCCAGGTATATTACTTAAACAGTTTTGTTCAAATAAAACGTTGTTTTCATGTGGCATATTTAAATTATCTGAATCTTCCACCTTTTTTCAAAAATAGTTCACTTAATATACACAAGCTATTATCATTATAAGTGTGACATATTCAGAATACACAGTACAATAGTATATTCATGAAATGACTCGTAGTTATTATGATGTATTAATAGTGATTGTAGTTTTGATGAATCAATATTCAGTTGTATTTTGAGCTACTAATGAGCATCTGTAAGTCATTATAGTTATCTTGGTTATAGTTATCGGCAAAAAGCAATGTAAAACATTAGTTAGTATTATATTGGTCCTCTTCTCTCGTGTCAGCACGAACTATATGAAAATAGCTCATGCTGTGGTGAAAAGATTAGCCAGTCAGCAAGGTTGGTAGCGGGGCTGACTGCCCAGAGTGCGCCGGACGTACTGAAGTATCGTCACTCGTGGAGGCTCTTTGCATGCACCCCCATTATATTGATAGAATAATTATAGTTACCTACCTATATGAAATCGGCAGAAAAAAATCGAACTCAATTAAATAATAGGTATATCCGATACAACAACTCCATCGCACGTCGAATTGTTTATGACTATACCTACGCATCAGTACAACACCGCTGTAGTACTCTAAGCATTACAGAGGCTGCGGGGCTAAGGACCGGGTCACGACAAATGGGGCCAAGGATCCCCCGGGCACCGGCTATTGATCCTTTACCCCGGGATGAGGAAATCACCGGCACCCCAAGCTCCAGACGACACGGCTGACTTCCGGAAATTGCTTCTTTAGAATAAAATAAATAAATGTTTGTATTTTTCTCAATATTAGAACTTCAACTAAATTCAACATTCCTTAATGTATTGATCGGTACGAAAAAACTTTTAAAAGCTACTCCGATATTCTGCCAGCTTGCCAGCAACATCCATTGAACAAATGAACACCTAGACATTATACCCGAAGCACATAACTACATTCATAATTTAGTCGTGTCCAGTGCCAAAACTCAGGGTGGTTGATCCCAACCCAACGGGCGAGATATTGATCGCAGCTTGCACCGATGCGCTGTGCAAAGTCTGAAGCAAGGCTTGCATTTTACTTCCCCGAATTTTGTGTCCTCTTTCATATTACGGGATTTTAGAGATGAGTGCAAAATTTTTCTTTATTTTATTTCGAATTCTGAATCTATAGCCAGCCATAAAATGGAATCTATAGTAATAATAAGCTTTCCAACTTTTCCCAATAAAAATGGTAAAGCACCGCTTCAACGAACTTCATTGCCATCAACTTGTTTTACTACCTGTCATTTATTCTACATTTCAAGTATTACATCTTCGGAGACCATCGTAAAACAATGGCACGTTAAACATTTTTAAGCAGCGTATCGTTTTGTTAGGAATAAGTAATCAATTACGGTATTCTGCCTTACAATCAGACGTTCAGGATGCTTAGCGAACCGCAAAGCTACTTAATTATTTATTGTCCGCCGTTTACCTGTCACGTAGTCTCTAATGCAGAATGTGGCATTCAATATCAAGAAGGGTTCACTGCGTGCTAGCCAGAAGTCTGTATTATCTCCATCTCATTTCAGAGTCTCTACACACAAAGCTATTGCACACCTCATTTTGTTCAGCGACGCTCCCTCAAATCCCGCCCAGACATTATCACCGTGTGCACTTGGGGACTCCATAGCTGAATTTGGCGCATTCAAATGTGTGAGTGTGCATGTCTGTGGAAGTGAAGTATCTAGTGTTTTATCTGTTCCGCTATGGCGTGTTGCGATGGGAGCGCATCGACCGCTAAACAGCCGAATCGATGTAGTTGCGCATGCGCCCTCGGCCAGCGGCGGCGCTCGATAAAAACCGAGATTACACGTCACCCCTCGTCTGCGTCGCCGAGGTAAACGACTCGAAAACGTTACGATAGGTCTTGATGTTAACATACCATTTTGTAATATTTTAATATCATTTGAATATTCAATGTGTTCAAACACACGATCTTGGCATCCACTTGTCTTTTTTATTATACGTAGCGTTCGTCGAAACCGCCAGTGAAATTTGGACACGTAGCTTCTACGAAACGGCATTGAGCCGTCAGTTAGACAACTGTCATTAGTGTTTGAAATTGTACCGACATGATGGTATACCGTATTGATTGGCATCGTACATATGTACAATGAATAGTCAATGGAATGGCAAGCCATCGCTACAAGTGCAGTGTACACCCGCCCCTACATTGTAGGCGTCTGGAACGCCCAAACCTTGGTTACTTCGTACGTGCAATGGCATACATATGCGAAACGGAAGTGATTAGATAGGGCATATCACGAGGATGATTATCTGGGCGTTTCTGTCTCTTTATTGAATAAATAAACGCCTTATATAGGGGCTCCCATATCACATAGGTACTCAAATATTATTTTAAGCGCATTTTAACGTTCTTTTTTATCGGAGATACCATATTGTCATCCGAGATAGCATATGTAATTAAAATCGTGATTACATACTGAGTGGTTACCAATAGCTGTACCTACTATAATATCATTATAAGTAAAAAAATATGTTTATGCAGATTCTGGAAATACTATTTACTTGCTCCCTGGTCATAATTAACTAAGACAGCACATGTGACTCAAGGATTCTTAAGCGTGGAACTCTTGTCGATAATTATTATCATTGTTAATTATTTTTGCACGATTTTTTCCATCCTTAGGAATACTAAACGATGTTAATAATTGCAACTATTATTTAAAATAATATCGTGAGTTAATAGTACAGTTTCCTTTATCCAACGTCATTTTATTATCTCTGGGCGCATTTTGAAACTTAACGGCTCTTACAAGCTTTTGATTTATAGAACATCTCCCACCGTGAAGGCACAAAATTGACATTTACAAATTTTTTAATGTTCCTTAATACATATCAATCAATAAATGAGCCCAACTACTTCGTTTTAACCGCACACAAAGCCGGGGTGGGGCGCGAGTTTATGACGTCACCAATCGATAGTACCCCTGTCCTCAACCCTTGGCGTTACGGGATGATGTAACGCAATATTTTTGTGGGGGTTGTTGAATCATAGTACTCTAAATGCGAGTAGACATGAAACCAGACGAAACGGTACAACTGCACTGCCATCATTTAGAAACACATTTTAAGTCTGGTATACATTGGCATTGTAATCCTGAACTACATGACATTAAATTCAAAAGTTACATCAAGTGCTAACGCCTTTTTAGAATTAGATTTACCTATAAATTAATAAGTGTCTAGGCGGTTCTAGTATGCAACATTTCTCAACTGCAAAGCGGCAAGGACGGCCATCAACCCTGTCTTAATCAACTTCGTCGCTTTTCTGTTTGCTTTGCCGTTTTTGTAAGTATCTACAAACCGCAGTGTCAGAATGCCAAAGTTATGAACAATCATTGCTGTGGTTTGTTATTCGTTTCTTTCCTTATTATTTTCTATCATTGGATTTTTTCTACTGATATCTTCGTTAGCATCTATAATTATATTATATTCAATAAGGCAAGGTGAAGTTTTATATACTCCAGTTTTATCTATAGAGTACGTTTATTGTCCAAAAATAGACGTCAGAATTTTTGTTATTCCATCTAAAAAGGTGTGAGTGATCAAATTCTTTCACGTTTCATGGCGCTCCCACACTGAGGTTATAAAATATTATACATCAAAAAAACAGTTATACAACAAAAAACCTAAACAAAATATAAATGTTATAGTATCTGTTTTATACCATCTTATAGCCTCAGTGGAGGAGCACCAATATATTTTACCTACTCAATACGTTGTATGGGTTGATAAAAAGAAAAATACGAATTGCAAAAGTAAGAGAAATAAATGATGCGCAAATTATATCCAAAGGTCACTAAAATTAAACTCGTATAACCTGAATATGAGTTGAAAGAAAAGTTGCTTAAAATAAAGCAGACCTATAATTTTTACCAGTTTTACTTGACCAAGTGAAACAAGAATTATATATTTTTTACATTCGAAACGTTTCTGGATTCATTTGGTAGATGTTTGGTTAGGTGAACCTTAGTTTCTATGTTTTTATGAAAACAAAAAAAGTTTGATAATATTAATAACTAACGCAATGTATTTCAAGTATCCACATGTTAATTTATTTTTTGTTAGGCTCATAAACGTTTGATTTATGCACGCACAGGTAAACACAATATTTATATGCACAATAAACGATGCTCATTGTACGGTACGTCGTGTACGAAGAGAGAAAACCAAAAACTGAAATCTTAGGAAAATTGCAAATTTAATGAAACTTTGAATTAAAAGGGACTTTGCAGGAAGTCCTAGCTAGACAGGACAAAAGTTAAACATCGCCATCGTCAAGTTAAATTTAAAATCACATTCAGAAAGTAATTTATTAAATCAACAAATAGTTACTGTAATATTACAATACATATTATGCCAGATACACCTCATACTTAACAATATACGTAAACAATGAATAATCGTTTATGTTTATTTCAAAAAAGAAGACAGAAAAAAAATTAAACTCTGAAATACAAACTGAATAACTTACACAAATACATAGAGGTGTTCGAAAGCGTTAACCTAGCCGATGATTGTATAAGTTTACTAGTTAATACGTGAACAGAACGTAAATAAACATTGACACGTGTTTATGGGTGCGGGCTGGCGCATGCGTCCTGCACACACCCTGACATCGATCCGGTCTCCCGGCACACTATACGTGATGGCAGGCTAGGTGGACCCAACGCCCAGCTAGCTCCTACCATCTTTCTAGATTATTTAAGCCAAAAAATGGTTGTTATCTATTATTTGCTTTGGCGAAATAAATGCTTCTGAAATAAGTTGTTGAAACGTTTTGGCTCCCGAAAGGCATCACGAGCGGTTGATTTATGGGAGTGGCATCAGAATCCCATTTAACAGTATCAAATATCTAATTTTGTTCTTCATGAAGTTAGGGAAATGTGCTATATGGTGCACTGTATTGCTTGCTTTAATGTTCAAAACTTTGCCGACTAATGAACTTATTGAGTCAGCGTAGCTATACAACAATGATCTGTAGCTATAAGACATGCAGGTCCCCAAAATCAATAGCCCTGCGGAGGGCGTCCCCCGACTGCAGCAACTCGGTCCCGACCAATTAAAACACAAATGTTTTAATGAAAGCCTTGTTGAATGTTAAATAATAGTAAGATCCGCAATCGCGTGCGTTCACTGCAGCCAACTAGATGTAAATAAACAGTGGTTACCACGTGCTTTAATACTTTTGACCAAGGACTGCGCAAGCGTGATTGGACAATTAGTAATCATTGCTTTCATCGTTTTTTGAATGACAGGGGATGAAATCGAAAGTGTTTTGTTTTTATCTGTTACCACAACTTGTGGATCTCTACTAAAGTGAAGCATGTGGCGATCACCCATTAGTGGTTGCTTTGCTACTTATTTACCACATAATATTTCTATCTAATGTACAATAACTTCCGTTTCTAATGCGTCGTTCTCAAATAACAGTTAAAATCATTACATCTAAGTGATAAAAACACAAAAAAAATGTTTGTATCATCTTAGTAAGTCAGTAGTTGTTATCCTTTGCATTTCTTTGCAAAACTTTGGTAGGTAATGAGTATACTTTTTCTGATGTACGTACACCTAATTTAGTGTCTCGTAAAATTTTCCCAGATCATGACCCGAGCTGGGGGGCTAATAACGCCAACTTTGTTGAAACATTTTCGTTTCATATTCGTAATTATAACTGCAAGTAGACTGTACATACAGTAGCAACTGCAAACTATGCGACTGTCAAATGCAGCTTGAAGGCAATTAGAATGTAGTCAGTGCAACTGTGTGACAACTGCCACCTGGATGTTCAGCACACCTGCGATTATGATTACGAATCTGAAACGAAATATGTTTCATCAAATGCGGTGTTATTAGCCAAACTGATTGTTTTATCGGATAACTGTTTACTCCATTTAACCGGACTCCATATTGGTTCAATTAAGCGACTTCGGTAAAGACAAACAGTAACTAACTGTAGATAAACCCCGACTGTTCTGAATTACTTGCAAGCTGAATCCAATTATTATTTTATCCGTGATGACGTGAAACGGAGTCCATAGGCAAATTTGATTAGCTGGATTCGCAATTTGGACGCAAAAAAATTGGCAGGAGAACTCCGGAATAAAGGGATGCGGCTACGTTCGTTACAGGGATTATATCATTTGCCTCCACGTTTTAAATGCGCTGTGGCGCTGTCCAAATTTCAAATAAGTTAAATGCTGTCACATTAGTTAATCTCTCCTCATAAAATTAGTATGAAATATTGGTCTCTGGGTGTAGTATTAAATTTATATGATTTAAGATTTTTTCGGACTATCTTTCGGACGCCTCTTCTGGTAACACCAGCTATAAATACTTACTTTATTCTCATGCTACTTTTATTTTATACTGTAACTTATTTGTTGAGAGAAGTTTCGAATGCTCTTAGCTGTAATTGAATATCAATCATTATGACTATAAAGTCTGTAGACGTAAGTACGAACGAAGCATTAATTTAATGAGCTGACCTATACGTTCTTTCTATATTGTATGTCTCAGGAGGATACGCTACAAGACCATAACGTATACGAGACCTATCTTGTATCGAATAGATATAAGAATCTAATTAATAGGAAAATATAACTATAAACATTAATAACTAGGTACTTAGTTCTTAAAACCTAAATTAGAAATAATAATAATTTCAAAATCGTGACAAATCGTGGTAGTTGCTACCTATAACATCTATAATGATTCGGTGTTAGTGTACGTCTGGCCACTATCCCCGTTTCGTCATCTCCGTCCACGTTTACCTGCCCGCATAACTGTTTTTCCTCCGATCCTCAGTCGCATACAACAAAAACCGATGAGCTGCCTTCATTATTATTAAAGCACAACAGAAATGAGTGGCAACATGGCGGTGTTTAACTGCGAGTGCGACGTTGCCGCGCCGCACGCTCGGCTGACTCGTCACGTGACGTCACGTCTCAAGATGGCCGCCACACCGGTCGCGGCGTCCCCCCGCGCGCTCCCGTCTTCCAGCCGGATCCGATCGTGTTGCTCGGTAATAATAATTTAGAATGCAGCCGTCAGAAAGGAAACCGAGCGAGAATAGATTGAAATTTAATGCATCGAACACGTCGGCTATACGTGTTCACACTAATTGTTATTCTACAACAGATGCTGTTTACTTTCGTTGAATAATATAGACAGTTGTTAGCGGAATTGAGGGCCTGCCAGTATGTGTGGCGGGCGACTCCGTGATTCATTTAGTTAATGCTCTAATTACCTAATCGGTGACACATTATTTTACTGTAGTTACCTTAATCGATATAAAATACTATGTACCTACATTTAATTTTCTATTTTGATTTTGTTTTTTATACACATTCTACCTTAAAGCCTCGGTTTGTTATAAATCTGTCTCTTTATTAATCCATTATTTTTGATCGTTTGTCGTCATTTTGGTAAAACGTTAAATCATGTGTGATCGTATTTATCCTGTATTTTTATGCTACGTAAAAACTTCATTGTCATGTTATAATATAGGTATGTCATTTCACAGCTTTATTAAATGCCTGTGTAGGTATATCCAAAATGTGGAACGTTAGTGGTATACAATATTAACCTCGTTGCATCTGTTAAGGCGTGAATATTGTGCATGTATCGTGTTGGTTATCGTGCGATAAGCGTGTTGTGTGTGTCGACCGGGGCAGGGTGAGCGGGCGCGCAGCGTGGCGCGAGTGGCGCATCCGCGTCGCGGCTAACGGCTCGTCCTCGGCGCGTCGTCGTACTGCGCGCGCTGACGTCACCGCTCGATAATGGCCGCCGCCGCCCCGGCCCCCCGCGGCTGCCTCGACCCGAGCTTCAGTCTCTCGTCGACCCGCTCTTGGAGCGAATGCCTTTAACATTACGCACCTCAGGTATCCAACGTCCGCGAAGGCGAGTGTGAAATTGTTAAGTGTTTTATGTGTAACATGGTGACGGTGTTTATCGTATCAGGCAAGAAAAATCTGTGACAATTTACAAGCGACACGAGGAAGACCGATCTCTCGCACACCGATCAACACCCGGCGGCGAGATGTCGGTGATGCAGAAGCGACAGCACTGCTACCTGTGCGACTTGCCCCGCATGCCGTGGGCGATGTTGCACGAATTTTCAGAAGCAGTGTGTCGCGGGTGCGTCAACTATGAGGGTGCAGACCGCATTGAAGTGGTTTTGGACACTGCTAGGCAGCTGAAGCGCGCCCACGGATTCCAGGAGGGCCGAGGGCCAACGCATGCCAAAGGTGCTCACCGAGCACCGCTAGAAGCCCATCAAAATGGAGCAGAAAGCACAGCAAGAGGTCAACCAGCTCCACCGGCACATCACGCTCCTACAACTGGATTTACTTTACACCATCCGCGACCGACGGCGAGTGCTGGACTTTTAGCCGAATACGGAGGCAGGCGGGAGGAACACGAAAGCAGGCGGCTGGCGCACCTGCCTACGCATCACCTGCCGACACATGGCGGAGCACGCCTAGCTCCAGGTCTTGCACTAAAGCGACAATTGGATGAAGATGATCATCAAAACCATCACGAACCCGCTAAAAGGCTCCTGGAGGAACACTCTCGGCCACCGCTAACTCGTGGCGATTCTCTGCCAGCAGTCTCGTTAGCAGCTCCTTTTGCCCCTGACCGTGTCTTCAAGCAAGAGAAGCACCCTCTTCGCACACCGTCTTTTGATGCTTCTTCGTTCAAATCGAATGGTAAGTCTCTTTTAAAGGTTGCTGTTTTTTTAACCTCTCTAGACATTCGTTTAGAATACTTATAAAATTATCAAAAGTCGATATTCATTTCAAACGACCATAAATCCATATTTGTGTACTTACAAATAGTGCACATCGTTACATTCAAATATAACAAATACTTAAAATCTTTGGAAAAGTTTGGTAACCCTTTGGAGGGTTTTAACAAGACCCCGTCTCCATCGATAGTAGAAGGAATCTAGAAAAAATCAATTATTTTCAGTACTTACTAATTGGAATTGAAAACTGCAGACACATCCAGAGCGCAATGTTTTATATTTTCAATGGGCTGAAGATGGATCTGTTTCCCTTGCATCGCGCTAATTTGTAAGAAAATAGTAGTCACTGTAAATTTTCCTTTTATTTCACTACAGTTCAGAGAAATTGTGTAATTTTATTTTTCAAATTAAATCTCTTGGTGCAATGTTGCCCAATAGTAGTAAATAATTGAAAATGATACAACTCGATCTAATTAACTGTGCATCTCGCAGGAATGCGATGCCCCTCTTGCCTCGTCGCGTCAGTACAGTCAGCGTCTTTGTTGCTGATACGCGTCTCAATAATTTGGTTATTTTAGTGTAATTGTCAAGTTTTTGGACTATTTTTGTTAAGTTCATGAAGTAAGGAGTTTGTTTGTTCTTCTTTTTTTCGTTATAAGCATTTTATTTTATCTTTGAAAACATGGGAAAAGTTATACATAGTGAAGGGAGAAACATAATCCTTAAAGTTCTGTTTATTTTTCAAATGGAGAACGAATATAATCCGTTCAGCTTCCCATGTGATCTAAGTTATTAGCTAGAAATAAGAATCTGGTGAAGAAAAAAAAGGAAACAATTACCGCTGTCTCCTTTGCCGGGTCCAAGTCTAGTACTTGTACTTGTTGTGTTCTAAGTAGTAGTAAAACCTCAAAAGAAAAATATAACACACTACATCCGTAACTTCCCGTATTCCAAAAGTCGAAGTAAAATAAATTATTTAAACTCATCCATTTTTTGCGCACGGAAATGTAGAAATGACGTCATCGACTCCAGGTGCACAGTTAATTCGACCGATTTATACATTAAAAAACAATCCTTGTTTTGTTCCCTAGAATCAAGTGTAAAATATCTGTGATTGATGCAATAACAGTAACACGGAAATTCTATTGTTTACAAATAACAATGTAACCTACATATTATAAAAAAATGTTATTTGGTAAAGTCACGCGTAGTTTGATATCACGAACGATAGCAAACGAACGTGAACGTGCTCAGACGGATGAGTGTGGATGTTTTGCGCAAGCGTCCGCCACGGGATTCATATCTAGGTAGGTGCATTAACTCAGTCCATAAATACGAAACCGGTCCGACTGGTTGAGCGTTCTCGAAAGCGAGCCCGTGCCCGCGGCCTCTCGCACACCACCGCACTACGTACATACACCCACGTAATATAAAACGCGGCACAGCTCCGTGAATGCATGCACGACACAGCGGTGTGGCAACGTCGCGTGACGACATTTTCGCTCGCGTACGTATGTAGGTAGGCCGACGGGCGAAAAAATATAGCGCCTGCCTACGCTTGGCAGAGTCGCTCGACCACATTCCGTTGGCGTGTGTATAGGGAGCTCGCGGCCGCTCGCAACGAGCCGCCAGCCAAAAAGGTCACCGTGCGTGACGTCACCACAGCCATATGGGCCGTGCCTTTACACAGAACCAACCGACCATAACTCACGCCCTTTTGCACGTTACATTAATGAATAATCCGATGTTTATGTTCAATGACAATAGAAGAAAGTAGTTCGCATTAAAACTAGCGTGTCGTCTAAGTAAACAAAGTATTTTATGTTAATATACAAACATCCTCCTATCCTTGTAATGTGAATATGCAAGTATACCTAATGTTTATTTATTTGCGAATGATGACTATGGTAGTGATAGGTAACATAAATAGCTAATAATTTGTCTTAAATAGAATACGTATAATCCATCACATATTGACAGAAAGCCCTTGCTAACGCAAGTCAAATGAGTACGCATAAAAATGTTTACAAAAAAATATCGTTTATTTTTGTTGTTTATTTAACATGTGTAATGTGTCAGTGTGAACTGGAGACGCAATAAAAGTTTCATAACATAGCAACGGCCGACTAACAGCGTACACATACGGGCGGGACCCACATCGCGCGATGTTTGGCAACGTCGCGACGGCCCGTTCGCGACACGATTTGTTGCACATACGAGTGTGGCACTCGTATCTTCAATTATTATACTTACCTACCCGTCTACTATAGGAGTTAGTCCGAAAGGCCCGCCGCGACGCTGTGACCAGGCAATGACACATCGCCGTTCACTACGTAGCTTGTATTAACACACAATGCTATTTATAAGACATTATATGCGTGTGCGAACGTGTGTTTACTATCCGTCGGTCCACCGCAAACGATGTGTCATCCAACATTGAATGTGAGGTTATTCGGACAAATTGAAATGATGTCGTATGGCTGTCTCTGGTGCGTCGACGAAACTCGCGTTCAACATCTTGTGCCAAATACTATTCTGAACAGTGACATATTGAATAAATTTTCACTTTTATTTAGTTTCACACAATAGAATTTGTGTGTTTCAGCGCTATAGAAATATGAAGGTTCTTGTTCTCCTTTTTAATGTCTGTTTGTCACACATTCATGTCGTATTTGTTTATATTATGCAACTTGCCTAGATATTATATATTATCTTGATCTGTAGACAGAAATTTGTCTGAATTGTATCATCTATACATTACTTCTAATACAATACTTCTTTAAGAAGCTTTCTTCTTAGAAACGTCACACAATATCGACTTTTGATAATTTTTCCACACTTGTAACCATGCATTATCATGATCGTAAAACAATTATCTTCACAGGCTACGGTAACGCGACACCGCTAACTAATGGCTCAGCTGGATCACCACTGGGCCGTACGGCTGGTTCTCCACCGGTGACAGGAGTTGCCGGGGCTGGACCATCGCCGATGGCGGCGCTAATGTCAGTGGCAGACACACTACCACCAGGCTCGCCTCGATCTGCTGGCGGATCGCCACCACAGCCTCCTCCGCAGAGGTCCGCCAGTCGCTCCAGCCAACACTCACCTAATTCCTCAGGTATGGCTATACCTGAAAATTTTCTAAACCCAACTCAAGTCTAAATCGTATGAGTTCACGTCGTAGTTTGAAAGCTGTAAGACACGGCAAACCAGTTTCTACATTTTATTCATACCGTTGCAAAAGATTCACTACAATTAAACGTGTCAGTGTATCGTGTAGAAAAGAAAGTAGTTGCGAACACGTCAGTTTTTGCAAAAGTTGCCGGTGCAGATTAACGGTAGTCCGCGTTCACTGTGTCGTATCGTGTGAGGGGTCGGACTCGGGCGGGCGTCCGATCGCTGCGCCAACCGTGACTCGGCGTGGCGCCCGACGACCGCTTGCGCCCATACCGTCCAGCTACAGTCTGCTGACTTATCACGAGCCTCACCGCGACACGTGGCTGATGCGACAGCGGACGCCACTTTAATTGTATTGACCTCTTTCTCCTTCGATGAATTTGCGTATGGCAGACGGTAGCTAACGATTCCATTCCGGTCCGGCAGGGTCGAACGGCGGGCGGCGGTCGTCGGGCTCCCGGCACGTGTCGTCGACGACATCGGTGTCGTCGACGGAGGCGGGTGAGGGCACAGAAGCGGCGGCGCCAACGCCCGCGCCGCTGCTCAAGTGCACGCTCTGCCAGGAGCGCCTCGAAGACACGCACTTCGTGCAGTGCCCCAGTCAGCCGCATCACAAGTTCTGCTTCCCCTGCTCCCGAGACTCTATCAAGCGACAGCAAGGATCAGAGGTGAGTTCTCGCTTTAATTTATCTTTCAACATACTTTCATAACTGTTTGAAACGATTATTGCCAATATTCCTCACAATTTGACAAATAACAAAAATGTTTTTTTTCTTTCGCAGGTGTACTGTCCAAGTGGGGATAAATGCCCATTGGCAAATTCGACAGTCCCATGGGCATTCATGCAGGGTGAGATAGCTACTATCCTCGGCGAGGAGTTCAAGCCGAAGAAGGAACGGGAGACCTAGGGCAGCGCTCCGCAGCCCCGACTTTACCTCTTGTCCCTCTCGTTGTGAACCGTGCACGGGAGGAGTAGCGACTGTGCCGCGGCACGCGGCCGCAAGCGTCGCAGTCGGCGCGCGGCTCCGCGGCGGGGCGAGGCCGGGCCCTCGTCCGTACAAACCGATCACTTGTATATAACTTTGTAAATAGTCAACTTGTAAGTTTAGTTCGCTCACCGATAGCTATCGACGATTCGGACATGGGATTTTGCGGCCGACGATCGGTGTCGGCCGTACCGATGGGCGCTGTGTTGGGCGTATCGCATCTTTTATTTATTTATTTTGGAGCTCGTGCAGTCGAATAGTGTCGAACGACGAGCACGGTGCGATATTCCGAGTATAGCGCATGTCTGTTTTTGAATTTTCGATTTTTACTACGTTGTGTTGACGACAACACTATTCACGCTAAAGAATGTGATGATCTGAGGTCTTCCTCGTACGGAGTTATCGTTATATTTCGAAGATGGTACGTTGCTTTACGAGAAGACATTTATTCGGATGCCATTTTCTTAGTTACCCTTAGGTCCCGAACCATAGTGAACATGGCATTTATTTATGTGATTCTTATATACTATACAAGTATTATACGATATAATAATCATGACATATTTTATGTAGTCCAGTACTGATTGTAAAATCGTAGTTATTTGATAACGGAAGCGTATCGCTCCCTGTACAGACCGTAGATTGATGTATATTTGTATTTATCACATACAGCGCATGCAAAATAGTCTTATTTTACTATGAAACGATTTATTCAGAGTGGCTCGAGTTCCGTTACTGTCTCGCATTTGGTGACAAAATTCCGCTTGGTTTTACTTAAGACTTGTTTTAGCGGCATTGAGAATTGAGAATCATTCAAAATTGTATTTGGTAACGCAGGGCTCGTTAGAGTCGCGTCTTTTGAGTTGATTATTTTGTAAGGATAAGTTATACTTTACTTGGGAGTATGGTTCGCTTGCGCTGCAACCGTGCGCGGTCGTGAGTCGTGACACGATTGCAACGCGCGCGCTGGCATGCGCAGTATTAGCGAGATCGCTTTGCATACGTGAGGGGCGTGCCTAGTCATTTTGTGAAATGTCAAATTGTCAAAACCGCGAACACGCGGCCGTTATAGGAACTCTTAAAACTCGCTGCTATTTGTATAAAGTGAAGTAATCATTATATTATTATCATTATATATGTCATAATGTTAAACGATTCGTAGTGTACGTCAGTTTCGAAAGCTATCAGACGACGACCGTTTAGCTTCAATATATTTTTATTTTTCTCAGCAGATCTGTGGTGTGCGATTTGATCGAGTCTTGACATGTATTTTTTTATTGGTATTCTAATTGGTGGTTTTTTTAATGTATATTTAAAATTATATTGTCTGCTGAATCACTGTCGGGATTTCGATCATTGTTAAGTTTACATATTTATACATGTCCAAACTTAATCGTACCTACTTCAATATCATTAAATTCGATAGCTTTTATTTCTTTAAATCGAGACGATACAGTGTCTTTAAATATTAAAAGTTAGAGCATACAATGAAATTGATATGTCGATTATTTATTTTAGATGTTATTTGTGTACATATACGTACGTTGTACATACTTTGTCTACATGTAAATATTTTAGGTAGCATTGGTATACAACCAATACAATCAGGGCTATAGATCCAGTATTAGTAGGACATTGAGCCATGTTGTTTATTATATTATTATTCTTATTTGAAACTATTATTACTCGTTGTTTTACATGAAATGCTAAAATTAGATTTTGATTGTGCTTAACAAGAAATATTACTTCTATCACTATATAACTTTTCATAATAATAATTTTCATATTGAGTGCGTGTCGCGCTCTACTTCTTCTGTGTGAATGTACTTCAACTGAGTATCATTTTATATTAAATGATGTACTTCAAGTGGATTTAATTTAGTTGTCATGATGTATCGTATTTTCACATTGTCAGTGGGACTTTTATTATTCGTCGCGTTTCTGATAGATTCGAAATTGATATTAGTATTATCAGTGAAAATCACCCGCGGAACGGGTTTGTCAAATGTTAATTAATTCTCGCCAAGATTGGCAAAGGTGAAAAATTGTAAGCACAAATTGTGCGTATTACTTTTTATGGTTTTGTAATGTTACATGTACGTCAATGTCGAATTCAAAAAAGTTTACTCAACGTTCCAATTTTGTTATTAAACGTTTGAGAAAGGTTATATCTTATTATTTTTTAAACAAGATAAATATTGCGGTTATTTTGTTTGTTTTCTATGTTAAATCGTGGCTAGGTGTGTCACTAGGATCTCAAACTTTACATATTTTAAAGGGAGTTCTTAGGGTTTTATTCTTGGTCCACTTTTGTGGCAGGGCGCAATATTTGTGACAAAGGTTCGCAATATTAACGTACATGTAACATATCAAACTATTATTGTCCGCCTTTACCCATAGGCTTGTTTGTAGATGTCGATAGTTTATCGACACAGAAAATATATATAATTTTGAGACTCGTCTCTTTCTTACTGTAAGCAGAAAGTGAAATGCTTCGATTAAGACGTTAATGTAAATGTTGGTGAAATACAATTGATGTGATTTTGTATATTTTTGCATTTTTTTTTTACCCTGACTACCTTACGATAGAAAGATTAAGAAAATGAAAGGAACTTGAATATTGATTGACGCATATAGCCCTGTGTTAAGAGGCTTAAAGGACCTTGTATCAAGCCCACAATGCAGCCGTATTGTGGCTTATTCTTAGTCGAGAAACACATAGCCAAGCTTTGCTTTTAGCATTGCAATTGTGCTTAAGACTTTTAACAGTCATTACATTACAAAGAATACAACCAAATTATTTCATACTATTTTATCCTGAAATCCATTTTTACCAATATCCAATCCCAATTATCTGTCCAACCGCCATCCATTATCTGACCAATTAATGGAATAAGAATCAAATATCAAGAATTTCTCTAATATTTCTTTACAGAACGGAGCGGGGGTACGTCGGAGAGGATGCCAGAGCCCCTTTGCCTGACCAACAGATGAGAAGCGTCACGCCGCGATACCCAGTCGATCGTTATTTGGTCAGTATTTATCTCAGGTTAGCTGCGCTACCAAAAAATTTTTACAGATATACAGCTAGGTCGCTTTGTCTTGGCAATGACTCTTGCAGACTCAAGCTTAGTACAAATTCATGTTATGAATTTATATATTATTAATATAAGTGATCCATCAAGACAATTATCCAGTATTGGATGATAATGTATTGCGATCGCTGCCTGGTCTATTAAGAGCTATAAAATAAGACTCAATAGAAAAAAAAACAACCTAGATTCATCTAATTCGCTTAATTGATCAGGCATAGGCTAGTCAGGAATTGTTTTTTCCATTTATACGTTACACACTATTTGTTGAATAAAAGTGTCTTATGAGCTATGGACACCGCTCCGTCTACTTCGAAGGCATATCAGGGTATTTAGTCAATGTGAAACAAAATATTAGAGCAAAACTTGAAAAAGTATATTATAATTTGCCTGTTTGTATCATAGTATGAACCCAACAGACTTCAGATTTCGGTAACACTAAAGAGGAGTTGGTACTAAATGAAGCTAACGTTAGAAATAATTTAGTTATTTAAATAATATTTTTTATTCTTTCATAAATTTCAGGTTGAGAGCAGCAAAAAGTTTGAAATGGTTAATATCATAGATGACGATTTATGGAACACAGAGCCAGCATTAAAACCGGAAGATGAAATAATATTAAGGAAACTTCATGAAATGCTGCAATCGACTGCGGATGACCTGAAGCTGCTTTCCGGGGAACTGTCGAAATTTCACGAGCCGGGCGTGCAAGTCAAAACCACGCCCACACCGTTAGACGAAGAATTTAATGAGAAAGTTCATATTCAGGAAATTGTAAATGCCAAATTCCATGGGTACAAAATCATTGATAAATCACCTTCATGTGTGCCTGAGCACAAGTCGAGAAAAGATGTAGCAGACAATTTAAAACCTACAAATAATTCGCAAAAACATAAAATAACTCACGTTAATGTTCCGGTGAATACTCGACCAGTAAATAAAAAGCCTATTATTAATAGAAACTTAGAAATTACTCCCACTAAGATAATACAAATAAATGGTAATGAAAAAAGCGCAAAGACTGAAAAGCTTAACAATGGTAAAATAGTAAACGCCCCAGCAGTAGCTTATAGCGAATATTCTTTTAAGTATGTAGAACCTAAACTTAAAACGCCACGCAAAGTTTTACATATACAAGAAATGCCAAGTATAAATATCAGAAGTGAATTGAAAGAACAGAAAGTTTTACAGTTAGATATAATACCTGAAGTTAATGAAGCTGAGAAAGCTAAGATAGTAACGAAAAATGTAGCGGTAGTTAGCATACAACATGAGATACCCAATCCGAATTTACAAGTACCAGCCAAAATATTGTCTTCTACTTCTCATGAGGTACCGCAACACCATTATTCGAGTCACCCCACTACGACGAGAAAAGTATCAAAAATGTCTACATACGATAGCAGCGGCTCTACTAACAACATCAGCTCAGATACACAGATTAAATTAAAAACACAAAAACGTATTTTAACAAACATTAGATCTTCTCCAAAAAGTTCAGCGCGTTATGACCGTAAGAAATTTAATAATAAAAAAGAATCTGAGAAGCGTACCCATTTAAATCTAGATGAATGGCGGAAGAAATTAAATTCCGTATATGGACCAACGAATTCAAAGAAAGGTAAGTCTCCTAAAAGTAAAACTAAGGTCTCACCGAAAAAATCTAATGTACCTCAAAATACTTCGACGAAACCGAACAAGTTAAATAATGTTGAGTACATACCATATTCAAAATTAACTGTAGGAGGGGTAAGAGCTAGCGATATTGAAAGAGAAATATCAGACATTCCCAACAAAAAAGATATACCATTAAGCCCTATTTTAGATAAAATCTTAAGCAGTCGGGAAAATTCATTCAGTAATAACAGTCCTAGAAAACAAAAGCCAAAAGATAGATTTAATGTTCTTACCACATCTGATGAGAATTTATTACAAGAAGTAATTGACATAGAAATGACTGTTAGCGAGACATTAATGAAAAATCTTAAGAAAACTAATAATGAACCGAAAATCCAGAAGATTTCAAGTGACAGTGATGTAGTTAAAGATAATGATAGCTATGCTGATGATTTTGAAGACGAAAAATCGGATCGCTCTGGACAGTTAGGAAATGAGAAGACAAATAGTACACATTCCGATGATGATAGGAAATTTAGCGATGAAGAAAATACATCAGAAAGCGATGACGATGATAACGATGATCATGGTAAAGATGTCGAACCCGTACCAAGTGTATCAAATACAAATATTCAGAATTTAACTTACACTAAAATATCTAACCTATCTTTTAAAAATACAGTTGACATATTTGAATTCGTCCACTCAGTTGATACGCAGGATTCGGCCACACAAAGTAATGCCGGACAAAAAATATCTCCCAAAGAAATTCGAACATCACCCACTAATGATAATAATATACAGCCGATACACAACGATCTTTGGCCAACCATAGACCCAAAGGGCGAAGTTGAAAAAATGTTTCAAATAGAAAAGGAATTAATTAAAAAACTCATCGTTGAAGAATATGGCGATTTACTGGAAAATAATATAGATAAACCGTCGACTTCAAAAGATATTGAAACAAGGAGAAACGTTGCTGCATCACAAAAGAACACTCAAACATCTCCGGCACACGTCAAAAACGTTATGACGTCACCTACGAGAACCAAAACTAGAACTACTTCACCTTTTGCAAGATTAACTGTCGATCATCACACCAGCCCATTAATTTTTGTCACGAATGAAGATGACGTTAGATCAGAAATTGAACAAGAAGACGATCACTGTATTTCCATCAATCTATCTTCACCAAAATTCAGTTTGCGTTTGCCACGAACTTCACGAGAAGTTCTATCCAATTTAGAAGACAGTGTACCAAGAACAGCAAAGAAAGGTGCTTCTAATATCAAAAATGGAAAGAAAAGTAATATAACAATAACAAGTTCTAGTTCCTTGGAAGCTGATTCTTCAGAGATAAGTAGTTTAGGCGAAGTGAGGCTTAGAAGAAAATTGGGTAAAATTAGAATTCATTCAGATACAGGTTCTGTGACTTCCTCATCTTCTAGATCAGATTTTCAATCAGGTATTTTACCTTTGCGGAGCGAAGGCGAAATGAGTTCGGGTTGGAACAAAAAGTCCAATAAACAAAATAAAAGTGAAGGAGAAGCTAGTTTTGGGTTGTTGTAAACTTTTAACTGTTGATTATACATGAATTTGGTCTTAGATTAATCTTTTGGTGCCTTAACTGTTGAGTTTAATGTAGGTGTATTACTAATGAGGATCAGTACTGATAAAGGAAAAGATACGAAGTATTTTCGAAATTATACGATTTGTTGATCGTTATAATTTATTGACAAATTATCATATTTATGAAAATGAATAAATGAATTTTATGTATGAATTTAATATGTCAGGATAGTTAATTAAGGTTGTTAAAATATATTGACATTGCTTCGGAAGCTTATTTTTTTATAAATATTTGAATCATATAATTAGACGGTCAGGCTGTAAGTCTACGATTATTCTAACATTGCTCCTTGCTAAGGGTGTTTTAGAGTCATGCGGATTTCAGCCCGCACGCGGGTTTGGCCTGCATAATAGCGCCCGAATTTCACCTTTTCATACATGTGTTTATTACGATGCGTGATACACGCTCGAAAAGGCGAATTACGATCGCCACGCATGATGAAATCCGCACTACTAAAAATAAAAGCTCAAAACAATTAAAAAGGGCTAAATTAAACTAAAAGTGATTATTACAGTGCTGATTCTCATTATTCATAGTGCTAATGTGTGTTCATTGTCTTTGTTGTTCACCTAAAGTACAAATCAGTTAACGCATGATATATTTTTAATTTTATCTTTAAGTATCTGTACATAATAATTCAGTATATTTTATATGCCATTTAGTTATTTTGTAATTAGGTTAATAAGCGTATTTTTTGCATTATGACTGAATAAACAGTTATTATTAGAATTGGTTGTTTTATTAATTTCTGTAATGTCCTGTCTTACGATATACCAAGATGTTTTATTATAGTATCTATTGATTTAGGAATCACACACGGCTAAGATACGATAGTATGTGGAACTCTTATTTAGACAGGATGACTATGAGTAATACTGCCTTACTACTTGACTTGTATCAGCTCATCAGACAATGATTCTGATTGTGAATTTGAAATGCAAATTGCAACATCACATTCCAAATATCGAAGAATATTGTGTAGCTAGAGCCTTACATGAAGGACAGGAAAGACCGCAGCGAATTTAATCTTTATAAAGGTCTATCAACGAAGAAGTTTCACTATGCTTTGCTTAGGTAGGCGTACAAATTTGAAGACAGAATGGTATTTAAATAATTAATTTCAGATTTGGCAAATAACAGTTTATTTAATACTATTTTTAAGTTTAAAAATTATCAGTTTGAGTACGTAGAGGTTAATGAACAGCATAAAGAAATCGGGCTCCTGAGTACTTTGTGTGTGTTTTATCTGTTAGAAATTCATTTACACAATAATAAGTATTTTACACTAAATAATTTGGTAACAGCCTGTATTCATCTTAAGATAACATCTTACATATTAATTACTACATATTTCCATAACGCTCGATAGCTGATAAAAGATCAAAATATATATTATATTTGTCGTGTGTAATAGTTAAAATAGATGTAATGTATATTTTATGTTATCTTCGCCATCTGTGAAGATAAGTCTCACCACATGACTACACCCACAAGTGATAATTTGGTCTGTAAAGGTGCCTACAGACCTGTTCGATAGCCATGCTTAATTCGGTATGAAAGCTCAAAATATATATCGGTCCGAATGAAAGCAGTGGTAGGTTCCTAACAAATGTGGAATAGGGTAACAAAATTATACGATTAATTTCTATTAGCTTTTTTTATTCGTTTCAAACACCTTAACTCTCTCGTTGTTAGTCGTTGTCTATCTATGTCTTTTTCTCCTCCTCTTCTCTCTCACTCACACACTTCCTGTCATTCTTCTTAAAACTTGCAAACATCATAGTTCGGAAATCACTTCTTCGTGTGGGTGAGATACTGTTCAGTTCAGGGGTGCTAATAACGTCACATTTAGTGACTCATTTGCGTTAATCGTAATCATAATTACAAGTGAACTACACATCCAGCCAGTCAGCACTTATTACGCTGTTGCACTGACTGTATCTTAACTGCCTGTATTAATGGTGAAATACTCAAATGCAACTCAATTTTAAGTTGTCGTTAAGTCTCGTGCTGTCACTTTAAGGCTCATCAAGGCTTGACAAACACTTTCAGCCGACCTATTGAACGAACCCTGGACTCCATTCTCGCGGTTGTGCTTCCTATCAGAACAGCGATGCAATCTAGTATACATATAAAAGGAGAAGCTGACTGACTGACTGATCTACCAACGCACAGCCTAAACCGCTGGGGTTAGAAACTTGAAATTTTGACAGTAGGTTCCTTTTGTAACGTAGGCATCCACTAAGAAGGGATTTTTCGAAATTCAACCCCTAAGGGGGTGAAATAGGGGATGAAAGTTTGTATGGAAAATCGTCACTTAACGGGTTCAAAATTTCACGCAAGCGAAGCTGCGGGCGAAAGCTAGTAAATTAATATAATAAATAGCTGGAGAGCTGATGACGAATTTGGGGAAGGTACTTTAGGCACTTTGAAACTATGAAAATCCGTATTAATCAATGTTTTGCGGTTATTATGCTACTGCGCAGTATATCACTTGTAAAAGACACAACAACATAATCGTTCAGGGGTGATTCTATCATTACAGTTATAGCTAATATCGGTATGTCAGGATTGCGAGCAAGGTAAATGTAGTAAATAAAACCAACCTATATAGACTCTCCACCACTGAGAGTACTTGTATTTGGGTTAGTATTAGTAACACGAACTAGATCTCAATATAATACTTTACACAATTGTTAAAAGATCATAAAATAAGGACAAGCTAGACAGATATAAAAGGTCAGACTTCTTCAGCTGATCTACACAGAATGCTCCCGCTTCGTCGAATGACCACCGCCTCTATAACCTCGGGTGCGTTGATCCATATTGACAACTACCTTCTTTTGTTAACACTTCCCAGTGCTACCCGCTACCGATAACACACTTTACAATCTGCCAGACTCTCTATTTCAGATTCACCAACATTGATTAGTACGGGTTTTCATAGTTTCAAAGTGCCTAAAGTAACTTTCCCAAAGTCATCAATCAGCTCTTGGTATAATCCTATGACTGTTAAAAAAAACGTTAACTTATTTTTTTTTTAAATTCTGTCTGTTATCAATGAATTCATAACATTTATCAATAAATAACTTTAAATTAGCAGTACATGATTTATTGGACAAAATAACATATATGTTGACATTAATTGCTGTTGTTAATTGTTTATAAATTTTGATATTATACAAAAACTAACCAGTGTTTTTTGAACATAGAGAGTCGCAAGTGGTCTTATTCTTTGTATGTTCTTTTATTTAGAATTAAATATGAAATTATTAATAATATCCCTTTTGGTGGGGATATGCTTTGGTAAAAACTTGGACGATTATAAATCGGGACCAACCTACGATTGCGATTATTGTCAACCAGAACAACTACATATTTCCTTTGGGGGTAAGTTCCTTAAACACTTACTACATTTACACCTTTAACATAGTGATAATTGGGTCCATTGTCGCAAGCAATATGTGGAATATTGATCCAAATACAATCTATTGCAAATATGCTGTGGCGTTAAAGTTTTTTAATGACTAAGGTCTATATTAATAAACAACTTTAAAAAGGAGGGACCTGGTTCCCAAAAGGCCCTGCCATAGAATAGAATTTCATTCATTTGACTAGTGTTAGTTAGTGACAATACTTAAGTATGTCCGGCGCACCCTGGGCAGTCAGCCCCGCTACCAACCTTGCTGACTGGCTAATCTTTTCACTACAGCATGAGCAATTTTTGTATAGCTCGTGCTGACACGAGAGACGAAGATTTGTTTGACTTTTTTTAAAGTGCATTTCAAGTCATACGACACTTAGGAGGAAGCTCTCAAGAAACTTAATTAGTAAGATCTCCAAGATGTTCAGAAAAAATGATCACACCTGAAAGAAGCTTAAAAATATTGTAATTTGAATATTCCAGAAAATGTAAATGATATAGTAGTAACATGGTCGACGTTCAACGACACTCAGGAGTCGCGCGTGCAGTACGGCGAAGACGACATGGACCAGGAGGCGAACGGATCCAACAAGCTCTTCGTTGATGGAGGAAGTCTGGCCCGGAGCCAGTACATACACACTGTCACGTTAAATAACCTCAAGTTTAACACCCAATACGGTAAATCTTGGTTTTATAGATGGTTTTTATTATTTCCTTGACATAAACGTGCTTTAAACAAGACGTAGTTCTGATCTCCTAGGTTTGATTGACGTTTGCGTAATTTAAAGCGTAATTGAACAGTAGTTTCCTGAGATGAAGTACCAGATTCGTTCTAAGTAAACACAGAATTCAAGTTGACGACACGTTTGATGCAGTGGCTGAGTGATTGACTTCTGCGCTACGGGTCGTGGGCTCGATTCCCACATGGGGCAAATATTTGTATGGCCTACAGATAGTTGTTGCGGGTCTGGGTGTTTGTGCATCTGAAGATTTGTGTCTGTAAGCGCACCCACCATACAAGAGAAATCTAAAAGGGGCAACGTTGATTTAAAGAAAAGAAAAAAATAATAATTATATCTTATCACTTGAAAACTACAAAATGGTAAATTCCAAATAAGTTTCCACATACCTAATGTAACGAGTAGAATGGTATATTAATAATTACGGTATGTGTGCAGTATACCACGCGGGCTCTGAGTACGGATGGTCGGAAAGGTTCTCGTTCCACACGCCGCCTGAAGGCGAGGACTGGGTCGTGCGGGCCGCTATCTTTGGCGACTTGGGCAACACAAACGCACACGTACGTTACTGTCCTTTTTAATATCAAAACTGATCTAAGTATACAAGGTTAGTCAGAAAGGGGGTACTAATCCGAAAGGGTGCTAAAGTACCCATCATAATGAGTAACTTTTGCTTTACCACTTTCCCCAAAAGTCAATGGTTTAAGAGATATAGCTGTTCAAAAATTACGTAAAAAATATGCTAAAATCTATCTATCCTCAGCTATGATCAGCTGTGTTGACATTTTAGGTCATATTTGGGGTTACGAATTAGAAGCCCCATTTTCTGAATCCGTAACTAAATTAGGATCGAAGAATTTTAGAAAAAACTAAAATAAAAATTATTTTTAATGGAAATAAAAATTATCGAATTTTGAAATTTTAACACTTGCTTTAAAACCGTCATCAGTGATACTTTAAGTGGCCTGCGGATTAGTACCCCCTTTCCGACCAACCTTGTATTTAGAACTTCGACATACACGCCTACTGAACACAAATTCTTTTTTCAGTCATTATCCTACTTACAAGACGAGGCGGAGCGCAATAACTTTGACTTGATCATCCACCTGGGTGACTTCGCGTACGATCTGGACTCTGAAAATGCCCTCGTTGGCGACGAGTTCATGCGACAGATTCAACCGATAGCAGCACTCGTGCCATACATGACGTGTCCCGGCAATCACGAATACGCCTAGTATGTTCACTAATATTGGCTATTTTGAGGCACCTGGTCCTCCTCTAGATGTAGAGAAAAATGATTATTATAACTTTCGTGAGACACATTCATATTTATGATTAGTTACGGTTTACTCACGTGCATTTTTCGGGATTGCCGACTAGTTTCGGACCCAAACGGTGCCCTTAATCATGAGCTGAGCTGATCACGCGGCGAGGCCGCGAGTCGAACTAGCGCTGCACCGCGCCGCGTAGCGTTGCGACCGCGGCGAGAGGGGCGCGCTCTGTGTCGGTATTGCTCGTGCATCTTCGTCACTTGTCTTGTCCGTTTTGTTGAGATACTGAGTGCCGATGCATACCGCGCTTACTGTGTCGCACTCCAGACTTAACTCACTTTTATATGACGTAGACTTCAGAGCTGGTCTCCAGGCAGGTGGCAGTGTCGGTGACGGTGGTTGGACACTGCCACCTGCCGGGAGACCAGCTCAATCATAAATAAATGAGAAAAATGATCATCTAATTGCTTCTGAAACTTTCGATCCGATTTTAGGGCTACCATAAAATACCTTCTTGTATCGTATTTATACTATATTCTGCAGTAACTTCAGTAACTACGCGAACCGCTTCTCGATGCCAGGTTCTGTGCCAAACCTGTTCTACAGCTTCGACGTCGGTCCCGTGCACTTCGTCTCCATATCCACAGAGGTGTACTACTTCTATAAAGAGTTCGGTACAGAAATGATTGGTCACCAATACGACTGGATCCAGAAAGACCTTCAGAAAGCTAACCTGCCGGAGAATAGGTGAGTGTTTACATGTCTTCGAATAATTCTTGGCTCAAAGTAAAAGTGGTTTACTAGCATTGTTTCTGCGGGAAACTAAACTGAAAAATATCTTTCTGCTCTCTTCATGTAGGTGTTCTAAAAGGCAACTTAGGAGTTACCCTTCCTAAACACAATATGAAAGACATCCCCTGTTAATAGTAATGTCATAAGATCCTCCAGTAGCGAGGTTGCGACGCGAAATAGGTGGTTGAAACCACAACACTTTGTGCTCGCAAACCTAAAGATTAGGAGCGCCGATTTGGGCCAAAAAATGGAGCATACTCGAAAGCAAATGGCAATATCCTATCAAAACCGTGCATTGTTTATAAATGGCGTCTGTTTTACAGATCGAAGAGGCCGTGGATAGTTATGTTTGGGCATAGGCCTATGTATTGCACCAATATTCCTCCCCGCTGTAACAACGAGATAACTAGGACCGGTCTAGATGGACAGTGGGGTGAGTTGTACCATAAGTTTAATTGTAAGTAGAAGCAAACTTGATCCAGCATGACATAGAACTAGCTAAGTTCGGATCTGAGTGCAGTAGGGATTTGTAGTTATTCCTTACACGACTTCACAAAGTATTTGATTTGATATCAGTAGCGTAATTTTTTACTCTTGTATATGTTTTTTTTGCATTTAATTTGTGTTTAGTTTGTCTAAACAAAGTAATGACATAGACGTATATGCGAAATATTGATGGTTGATTGATTGATGGTGGTTCATTCATAGTCTACGACAACGCATATTGCAGTTTATTATTGCTTATAATTTAGCTCTGGAGCCTTTCCTGAAGGACTACGGTGTGGACTTAGTGTTCTGGGCTCACGAGCATTCATACGAGAGGCTTTATCCCTTGTACAACAACACAATGTACAAAGGCTCCGAAGAACATCCCTATGTTAATCCTGGGTGAGTTTTTAAGTCTCTATCAGATTAATGAAACACGACATTTCCATTGAACAGCGCGTTTAGAACAAAAAGTGTTTTGTACGCGTCTTCCTCCATAAACGATTGCATTTTTTGCATAAATGTATGAATGCTTTATCTGCTACAGCCGTGGCAGGGGCCTACTCCCTAAATGCATCTACACACCAAAGCCGGCCCGGCGGCTTCACCCGACGGGTTATTACCAGCGGATTATTACGACCAACTAAGCGAGCGAACATGACGCAAAACAATTAGTGAGGTCCGCCAAGCTTGGCTTTGGTGTGTAGACTCTACACTTCGTTGACGAAGACGTCGACGTTGTCGTCTTCTTCGTCGACGGACTCGTTGAAGTCCGTTAACGAAGTTAGTCGCATGTCCGAAAGTAGGCCGAAACGTAGAAGTGAACAAGTGTCAAGTCTTTTTGGACGGGCAAAAACACATCGGTAGTAGGGACAACTGTCAAATCGTGTTGTCATTCATTCTTAGTTCGGGCCTCGAAATATTCTTATGTCCGTAGGTGATAGGGAGTAGGAAACGCTCGTAACTAAGGCTGAAACCACGGACTTCGTGCTTAGGGAGTAGACCCCCAGGCGCGTATTTCTAGAATATACAAGGCCGGAACGCATCCATAAGAAACTAGTCGCGTATATTTTAGAATGTTGTAAATTAAAGCTTCGGTTCTAAAATATACACAGATTTTGCGTACTGATCGCGTATACTTTAGAATGTTCAGGGTGAAAAAACGGATTCAAAACTATACAGTGTCAGTTACATTTAACAACTTTTCCAAACGGCTTTGTTAGGAAACAACACACACGACACGTAGTAGACGACACGTTTGGTGCAGTGGCTAAGCGATTGACTGCTGCGCTACGGGTCGTGGGTTCGATTCCCACACGGAACAAAAATTTGTATGGCCTACAGATGGTTGTTTCGGGTCTGGGCGTTTGTTTGTGATATTTGTGTCTGTAAACGCACCCACGATACAAGAGAAATCATAGTGTGGGGCACCGTTTAAAAAAAAAAAAAAAAAAACACTTAAAATATGACTTAACTTATGGGATGTATATAAATGACCTTTAAAATGATCAGTTCCCACTTTAAAAAGGCTTAGCTTTAAAATTAATAGTTTACTTTAATTTTAATAATTCTAACTTTAAAATTATACTTTCAACTTCAAAGTTCCCCGCGATAGGAAATAAAGTGACAAACAGATAGCTGAAAGGTAGGTTAGGTTAGGTTAGGTTAGAACTGTGGCCAGTCAACGCACGAGCCGAGCGAGCGAAGCGAGCGGTGCCGCGGCAGCGGCCGGCGAGTGCCAGGAACAATTCGCTTCGCTGATCACTTTCCAGAATTCGTCTAATGCTACTTTAGAATAGAGCATGGTGGCGCAGGTATTCAAAATTATACGCGATTAGTACGCACTGCGTGCTGGATGGTACTACTGAAGTATATTTTAGAATCGAATGCTTGAAATTATCAATTCTAAAATATACACGATTATTGCGGAATACTGATGTATAGTTTAGAACGCTCGATCGTCAAATGTGTATTCTGAAGTATACGCGATTAGTTCGGGCGGCTGCGTACTGGCCTTGTATACTTTTGAAATACGCCCCCCAGGCCCGACATGGCAGTCTGACAACAGGTTCAACCTTAGTATGGGCTTCCGATATTCCCTCTTAGTTAAATTTCGAAGGTCAGACGGTAGAGTCACTTCGAGTAAAATGCTGACCAATTTTTTTTATTCTTTGTCTTGTTCGCTTTTGGCTCTAATCACATCTGGTGGTAAGCATAAGCAGGGTCCAAGATGGAGCACACGAAACCAAGCAGCAAAGGGACTCCCACACGACGTAACACACTGAATTGCTTTGCGTCGGATTCTAATTACCTAAAGGTGGTACTCGTAGCTAGCCAGGCGGACCGTATGGATCCTACCACCAAGAGTGCTGGGTTTAGTTGAATCGCGCGAGGTTTTATATTCCAGACCGTCCCCACACGGGAAAAAAAAGAATACCTACTTGTTAAAGTGATTGATTTAGCCTGTACTCTTTTTATAAACTAGGTTTAGCTACTAGTAATCTTATACACATTCTAACATTATAATTATTTATACAAGGTTAGTCGAAAAGGGGGTACTAATCCGCAGACAACTTAAAGTAGGTATCACTGATGATGGTTTTAAAGCAAGTGTTAAAATTTCAAAATTCGATAATTTTTATAACCATGTAAATAATTTTTATTTTAGTTTTTTCAAATTTTTTTTGTCCCTGCTTTAGTTACGAATTCAGAAAATGGAGCTTCTAATTTGTGACCCTAAATATGACCTAAAACTATATATATAGATTTATATATATAGTTTATATATATAAAGATATATAGATTTTAGCATATTTTTTATGTAATTTTTGAACAGTTATTTCTCTTAAAATATTGACTTTTGGGGAAAGATGCGCGTTCCCATTGAGGGACCACTTTTGAATTTTGAGCTTTTGAATGCGTCAGCCCTTAGTAAAAGTTCTCAAACCATTGTAAATTCAGCCTCTAGTTTGTAAAAGTAACCACTCAAAAGTTACAACCGGTTAAAGGTGGTCCCTCAGTCGTGACTGACAGGCATCCATATCTCACAACATAGTTAAAATTTACAACTGCTATAAATGACTACTCTTAGTAAAAGATTTGTAAAACTAATTTACTGAATATCAACCCTTCCTGTGCACTGAATAAAAAGAACTAGCATGCAGAAGGTGGTCCCTCAATCGATCACCATAAGTTCACCGTGAGTGGAGACCCCAATGGAATTTGGAATTTTCGTATGGGTCTAGCGTTAGTAAAAGTACTTGAATGATTGTAAATTTAACCTCTAGTTTGTAAAAGAAGCCATTCAAAAGTTTCAATCGATAAAAGGTAGTCCCTCAATTGAAACGTTTATCAAAAGAAAAAACTATTTACGTGGCATTCCGAAGTTAAAAAGACGAATGCTACAGTCTATCCTTTAGTAATTTTTTTTTACTAACGATTACTTTACCAAACAGTGTCAAAAACTGAACCGTTTAATTTTAAATAATAATCGAAATCCTGCGAAGAAATACTAAGATTGAGGTGACCACACAACTGGATTTTTTTTAGAGACTGTTACGTAATACAACATTTCATTGATATTTGACATCGCTTAGCTAATTTCAAACCCAAAGAAAATAATGAAATAGAGTAGTAGTAAAAAAAAAAAAAATATCTCTTCTGAAAATTATTGTACAATATTATTTTTTATTAATCACATCACTGCTAATTAAAAAAACTGACAGAAAATAATGCGTATGATAATTAAAAAAAAAGGATGGTTCCCATTTCTTCTATGGAACATCACGTCAATAGAGAAAATGAAACATTTTTTTCTCGTTTTAATACATAGAACCGCATAGTAGCACTTCATCCGACTTCACTTTTCGGTGACGTCATGGAACAACATGGGAATCATAATTTTTCCCAAATTTGACACAAAAAAAAAACTTTTTACAATTTAAAGCGGCCGGCGGCGCGGCGCGGCTGTCGCGGCGGGCCGTGACTTAGGGAAAAAGGTATATAATTTTATATAAATAGAATAGTATAGACGGACAGAGACTTACAGACATAAGCTTCAAACTTATAAAACATCCCTCTTTTTCCGTCGTGGGTTCACCTCTCACCTCTCTTTTTGAGTCGGGAATGAAAAATAAGAAATGCTTAATAGTTATGTTTTTTTTTCTACTTTAGTAGTATATCATGCATTTTGATTGGTGCCAGTACGACTCCATACATTTGTGCCCATCATCCTTTGGGAAAAATTATGATTCCCATGTTGTTCCATGACGTCACCGAAAAGTGAAGTCGGATGAAGTGCTAGTATGCGGTTCTATGTATTAAAACGAGAAAAAAATGTTTCATTTTCTCTATTGACGTGATGTTCCATAGAAGAAATGGGAACCATCCTTTTTTTTTAATTATCATACGCATTATTTTCTGTCTGTTTTTTTAATTAGTAGTGATGTGATTAATAAAAAATAATATTGTACAATAATTTTCAGAAGAGTTAAAATTTTTTTTTTACTACTCCTACACTATTTCATTATTTTCTTTGGGTTTGAAATTAGCTAAGCGATGTCAAATATCAATGAAATGTTGTATTACGTAACAGTCTCTAAAAAAAATCCAGTTGTGTGGTCACCTCGATCTTAGTATTTCTTCGCAGGAATTAGATTATTATTTAAAATAAAACGGTTCAGTTTTTGACACTGTTTAGTAATCGTTAGTAAAAAAAAATTACTAAAGGGTAGACTGTAGCATTCGTCTTTTTAACTTCGGAATGCCACGTAAATAGTTTTTTCTTTTGATTAACGTTTCAATTGAGGGACCACCTTTTATCGATTGAAACTTTTGAATGGCTTCTTTTACAAACTAGAGGTTAAATTTACAATCATTCAAGTACTTTTACTAACGCTAGACCCATACGAAAATTCCAAATTCCATTGGGGTCTCCACTCACGGTGAACTTATGGTGATCGATTGAGGGACCACCTTCTGCATGCTAGTTCTTTTTATTCAGTGCACAGGAAGGGTTGATATTCAGTAAATTAGTTTTACAAATCTTTTACTAAGAGTAGTCATTTATAGCAGTTGTAAATTTTAACTATGTTGTGAGATATGGATGCCTGTCAGTCACGACTGAGGGACCACCTTTAACCGGTTGTAACTTTTGAGTGGTTACTTTTACAAACTAGAGGCTGAATTTACAATGGTTTGAGAACTTTTACTAAGGGCTGACGCATTCAAAAGCTCAAAATTCAAAAGTGGTCCCTCAATGGGAACGCGCATTGGGGAAAGTGGTAGAACAAAAGTTACTCATTATTATGGGTACTTTAACACCCTTTCGGATTAGTACCCCCTTTCTGACTAACCTTGTAATAAACATATTACCTACCTATTACATGTTACCATATTACAGGGCTCCAGTGCACATCATAACTGGCTCGGCTGGATGCAGCGAGGGGTACCGTCCTTTCAGAAGTAAGTACATAAATATACTCACGCCTGTAATCCGCGAAGGTGTAAGCAGAAGTGTTCTCCTATATGAATCTAGGGGCCAATTAGACAAACAAAATTGTTGCCAAACGCAAACGAACCACAACCGTCAGCAGTACCCCAAGTTACCGTGGTTCGGCCTTGGTTCGGTTGTGATTTATCAAGATTTATTTTAGGAGAATTGGGCCCCTGTACCCCAAGTGTGATTTTTTTCGTTAACTGCAGTAGTTGCGTCACGCCAGAAATGCATGAAAATTTAGGCAGCGCCTCTAGGCGCGGCGTTCAATTATAAAATTCGCGCTAGAATTGAACGCCGCGCCTAGAGGCGCTGCCTAAATTTTCATACATTTGTAGCGTGACGCAACTACAGTAGTTAACGAAAAAAATCACACTTGGGGTACAGGGGCCCAATTCTCCTAAAATAAATCTTGATAAATCACAACCGAACCAAGGCCGAACCACGGTAATGATAACTAACAGTATTGTGACTCGGCCCTATTTTTGAATTAAGAACCTACAGCCGCATGAAAACAAAACACGAGATAGGGCTGCCCGCCTACAGTATTTTAATTTCAACAACCTACATGAGTTTGTTTCTAGTTTTGAGATTGTAAATATCATATAATTTATTAAAAAAAAAAATCGTTGTTAATGAAATAGGAAGTGTTCATTAAAAATGCATGGTGTTTTTTGATTTTATTGACGAACTAGCTTTTGCCCGCGACTTCGTCCGCGTGAATGTTGGTTATCGCGGATGCAGACGAAGTCGCGGATTAAGAAGTAGCCTTTGTCCTTCCCCAGGGATCGAGCTATCTTCATGCCAAATTTAATTAAAATCGGTGCGACCGTTGTGCAGTTAACTAATAAACTGAACGTTGGGTGGTTCGCTCACACCACGTCATTTTTTTTACATTTAGCACTTCTAAACGAAAGGTCCGATTCGAATAATTTAAAGAGCATTTTACATGTACATAAACAACCTTGATTATGAAGCTATTTACTTGGATAAGGATTAATATCATGATAGGAATATCTTTATTTTTCGATTTTATTAGTGTTTTGATCAACCAATTTGAACAATAAACGGTTGATGTGACTTAACTACTTATAATAGTTATTATATTAGATAGATAGATATTTTACGGACTTTTTTGTGGATAATGAAGAGTAGGTACTATAAACATGTTGTACATTATTTTTATGTATCATCAAAATATAACCTGCCACTGACCTGCAAATTGCAAAATTCGCAAGAATATTTGAATTTTGCGGGCTACCTTAGCGCATCCACCTTAAGAAATTTCTTACTGAGGAAGGAGAAATGAAAAGAAAAACTTTGTTTTGTGAAATTTAAATTAAAGTTTATTTTGTTGATTGATTTAGATTAATAAATATGAGCTGTGGATGCTGGATCGATATTTCAGGCATTTAATTTAATCCCTCAAATAATAAGGAAAAATCGATATTTTTTTAAAAATCGATTATATTTATTTAAAAATCGGTTATATTTATTTAAAAATCGATTATATTTATTTAAAAATCGATTATTTTGTCATCGATTTTATGTTTAGGCAAAACAATCGGTTATTAAATAATTGATTTTTCATGTAGGTACTAGGTACTGTGACAGCCCTAACTATTTTTGTACCAAGTGTATACCGAACTCGAGGTGCGTAGGTATGACTCGGGTTCCGACCGTTTGTATGAAGATAGAATACTGTTAGTATAACATTACCGTGGCCGAACCGTTCATTCAGACAGTTCTCAATTTCAAAAGCTGTCGAATTGTTTGACACTAAAAACAAAACTAATAATTTTGGCAGTTATCGTAAACAAAACAGGGGGCCAATTCTCCTAAAATAAACGTTTCGCCTCTGGTATTAACGCGGCGTCCTACGTGAGCGATCTAGAAGCGACGCGAAGAGCGCGGCGCTACTTTTCAACAAAGAGTCGATACCTATTGAAGTGGCCCACGTGACCAAACGCACGTGGAGTGCGGTGCGGCGCGGCGCGAAGCGAAGCGAACGCGATCAGCTAGCTTGATATTTTGCTATTCAAAGGCGGCGGCGCGCGACGAGCGGTTCGCGAGCTTGTAGGACAAAGCCGCCGCTTCGCACCGCATCGCATCGCATCGGATTGCTTCGCAATTCACGATCGCTTTGAACCGCCTACGTAAGACGCCGCGTAAATGTAATAGGTGGCGAGCCTATTGCCAGTTTCCGGGCATAATTATGGAGGCAGTTTCGTCGAACGAATCTCTCTGTTACAAATCGCTTGCCCGACGACAGAGAGGAATTATACAGGGTGTCCCTGGAAGTATGGATCAAATCGAATAGGGGCGCGGGCAATGTCATTTCCAAACTTTTAACCCTGAGAATTTCGGTGCAATTTTTTAGGGTTCAAAAGTTATGACCAATTATTGTTTTTTTTTTCAATCACTTCTCATAGTTAAAAATCATTAAAAAAAACTTTCAGAACCATCATTTTTTTTTTCAGGACTTTGGCAAACAGTAGGCCTTTCTTGTGGTAATAGTTTTACGCAGCTAAAAAACATGTATTCAATAATAAAAAACGTTTACTGCAAAGGCTTTTTTGGTATGGCGAAAATTTGCTCAAGTTTTTACTACCACACGTTTTGAAATGATCTTGCCCACGCCCCTATTCGATTTGATCCATACTTACAGGAAAACTGTATTCTTAATCAGTCCTCCCCGCGAACGTGTGTGGATTAAACAGAATAGTGCAGTTGACGGTGGTTGATCTTACGTGTTCTTCATTACCATACCTTCACCGTTAGTATTTGTGACGTCTTCAACTTTGTTACTTATAATGTTAATGTTGGGCAGATAACACATCAGACTGGTCGGCGTTCAGAAGTGTTGAATACGGCTACACCAGGTTCGCCGCACATAACAAGTCGCACATCTACACACATCAAAAGTGTCTAGGGATCAACATATATTTTTGCAATAACTTTTCTCCTGATTGATATTAATTAAAATTTTCTTTAAGGATTCATCAAATAAAGTGTTTTCGTTTGTCACAGTAACGATAAACCAAGTCACCTTTGCATTAATAAAGAAATTTGCCATTTTCCTAATAAAGGGATTTTTGACATTTGAACCACTAACACAAAAGTTCGAAAAAAAGACTGAAATAACAGTTTTCTTTAAAATTTTATTGGGTAACTTAAACAATTAATAATCCGTGTTTCTACCGCGAACACTAACAACACAAGAACATCGGTTTGGCATACTCAAAATGAGTTCATCCAAATCACGCTGTGGAATGGCCGCCCATGTTCGTTGCAACAACAAAAAAAGGTCTTCTTGCGACTGGATACCCTCCATATTCGGCAGAGCTCTTCTCTGTAGCATATCCCATGCATGCTCAATCGGGTTCAAGTCTGGCGACTGAGCAGGCCAGGGCAGGACATTGATGTTAGCTGCGGCGAGAGTCTGTCTTACAACTCTTGCGGTGTGCGGTCGTGCATTATCATGCATTAACTGAAATAAGGGACCGATTTGCGCTTGTAGAGGAACGATGACGTCTGATACAATCGTCTCAGCATAAATTTGAGCGTTGAGGTTGCCTCTGATCCAAATCAACTCAGTTCTTCCGCCGATCCAAATACCCGCCCATACCATGATGGTTCCACCACTATAAGGATGGACTTCCTGGCAGGATTTTAATCGCTGTTGGCGTCCAGGGGTTCTCCAGTGTCGTATACGTCTTGTATCCGGTCTCATACCAAAACGAGACTCATCAGAAAAGCACACGAAACGCCATTGTTCTTCTGCCCAATTTCTGTGTCCAAGAGCCCATTGATATCGAATCCTACGATTGTGCATTGCTATAGGTGGTACCCGTAGCGGTCTTCGGGAATGAAGGTTCACTTCATGCAAGCGGTTTCTGACTGTTTGGTCGCTAATTAAGTTCCCTGAAGAGTGATGAAGCCTCACGGCTAACATCATGGCGGTTATTGTTGGAGCTCTTCGAGTTAAGATTTGAATGTATCGGTCTTGTCTCCGTGTGGTGCAGCGATACCGTCCTCCATGGCGCTCAGCCACGGTACCAGTGCTTCGGTAACGTGTCCAAAGTCGACTGATAACACTCTGACTTGTATTCAGAGCTAAAGCCACAGTACGTTGCCGGGAACCAGCTTCTATCATTCCCACGGCTCTGAGCATTTCTTCCCTGCTTAAATGACGTCGCCGCTCCATAATAACGTTGGTTTTAATCAGTAGTAGGGAAACAGTAGCACTAATAATGTCTTCAATGCGTTGTATGTTTTTATAGGGAAAATATTGACAGCTGATTTTCATCTTTTACTCGAATTTGATTCACAGTTCCTGATTCAAATTATGAAATGCACCAAAAAGGATCCATATAAATTTATAAAATCATAAATTTATTACAAAGCCACATCTCAATCTCAAGAAATCCGCATAAAAATGCTTGATCCCTAGACACTTTTGATGTGTGTACTTGGAACAGGTAATATTGTATACGTAGTAATGAGAGCAGTACCCCAACTGTGAGTTTCTTTCGTTAACTACTATAGTTGCGGCACGCCAACAATGTATTAAAATGTAGGCAGCGCCTCTAGGCGAGGCGTTCAATTCTAGCGCGAATTTTATAATTGAACGCCTCGCCTAGAGGCGCTGCCTACATTTTCATACATTTCTGGCGTGAGCGTGACGCAACTACAATATTTAAATATAAAAACTCACACTTGGGGTACTGGTAATGAGGTAAACAACCTTACGATTTATATCGCGTTCCCTTTCTTTATTTTAAATACCTTCGTACGTGTAGCATCCTAACGTGCAATAAAACATACACGCTTTAGCACAATACAGGGTGTTAACGAAATCGTGTAATTCCTTCAAACCACGTGATCTAATGGTGACACAGATTAACCCTAAATGGGAATTTCCGAAAATCAAAAAAAAAAAAACCAAAAAAAATGTTTGGTTTTCAATTTCCGAGTCTTTTTAGAGCCTTGAGTTATCTGACTGCAAAGAGCGATATCACGTTAGTCGTTCCTGCCAGCCGCGTCGCCGTACTTTCATTAATTTATGCGTGGCATCGAAATGCTCATACAAATAAAACTTTTTTTGTTTCAAATTTTTTTTTTTTGTTTTTTTACTGAATCCTTATTATGTGGTTTAGATACGATCGGTAACAAAGGCGCATGAAAAAAAAAAGAATTTTTTATTTTTATTTTTAATCAACCTAAATCCCGTGCGGGGCCCGTCTACACCAGTAGTAGATCATATGGTTTTAAGGAATTACACGAATTCGTTAACACCCTGTATACACATACAGACGTTGCAACATCAATAGTAAGAGCCATTACGCACTGTCGACTTGTCGCCGGAGACTTGGTCTCTCTGCGACCAAAACATAAGCATAGTCGCCCGGGCGACCGGCGGCCAAGTGCGTAAACACCTATTTAAACTATACAAAGTCACAGTCGCCGTCGACCAAGTCTCTAGCGACCAGTCGACAGTGTGTAATGACACATTGACATCATAGATCCGATTCGCTTAAATTTCAAAAAATAAGAGCAATATGAGTTGGTAATCGTACGATTTGCAAGGTAAAGCTGAGTTTGCAGTGGCCAGCTTTTTGAGAAAATCCTCATGGATTCCCTTCGCCCTGGGATTGCAAGGCGAAGGGTTATGCCGAACTCTTACCGGCTAAAATCCCACGGTGTTCCTTCTCTTAACCTATGGCCGGGGTTGTGGGATTCGCAGCTGCATGCACCGCAACCCCGGCAGGGCCGCTGTCAGCCTGTGGATGGGTTACTGTTCGTTACATATTGAGACCCCAACGTGCCTCGGAGAGCACGTTAAACCGTCGGTCCCGGGTGTCATACGAATACCTATGACAGACGTTATGGGTAATTAGAAGCCCGAAAGTCTGATAACCGGTCTAACCTTAGAATACTTTGCCAAGTAACTGGGTTGCGGAGATCTGATGGCAGTTGCTTCGTGTAAAATACTAGTATTCAGCCGCATCTGGTTAGACTGGAAGCTGGGGGCCTACTCCCTAAGTCCGTCAACGAAGTTTGTCGCCCGTCCGAAAGTAGCTCGAAACGTAGAAGTTAACAAAACAAGTGTCAAGTTCAACTTTTCGGACGGGCAAAAAACATCGGTAGTAGGGGCAACTGTCAAATCGTGTTGACATTCATTCTTAGTTCGGGCCCCGAAATAATCGTATATCCGTAGGTGATAGGGAGTAGGAAACGCTCGTAACCAAGGCCGAAACCACGGACTTCGTGCTTAGGGAATAGACCCCCTGACTAGACCCCAACGTAGTTGGGGTAAAGCTAGGAAGAAAATTAAGAGCTGGTAATATTATACATCGGAACAAAGACCTTCCCGTCACCAATCACCCCCTGTAGGCTGGTTGTGTTCATTAGGTACTTACAACAATTTAATCCTTGTACCCAAAGCGCCAACTAACGACAATGCTCAATGGGGAGGCGTAACAAAACGAAAGTAGATGGCTGCTGTCCTACTCGTATGTTTAAAAAACCATAAAGTGACACTTTTATAAACTACGTAAAAGCGGAACATTTTCTCTATCGATCAGTCTGGTCCGTATTTTTCTGTCATTTGTCAACGAGATCCAGAGACTTTTACTGAGACATTACCATATAATACCATCCCAACTAACATTTTAGCGTTAAGACAAGCTGTAGTGGACCTGTATATCAGTTCTGCTTAGATATTAGTGTAAGCGTAGATCTTACAAGAGAGTTATAGAGTGTAATAACACCTTTATATCTTCGATTTTGGCGCAAAATTTTGCAGGTAAAGTCTGTATAAACCCTTTACAGTGGTTCTATATAACCTTTAGTAGGTGTGTTTGAGAGGTGTTACAAGATCGTCGGTTTCCGCTTGAAACTTTATTGCATCTTTATATTGAAGTTAATTGATACTTTGAGTTACATAAAATATCTATATCGGTGTCAGATAGAACTTGGATCGGTATTTTGATACCTAATAACACATTTGTAGCGTTTTCGGTGTCAAAAGCAAATAGTAAAAGCTTTAAAGTCTTCAAATTATTTAATTTGTCGAGTTATTATTATCAACATGAGTGCTTCATTTTATCTGGCGGACATTGCAACATTTTCATCACGAAAAGTATTTTTGACTAACAGTATTCTTGAAGTGTAAAGTTAATTAGACATTAGTGCGCTTGCTATTTTATTGTGATTGTATATTATGTTTCACATCTCAAATTTGATGCGCCTTAAAAAAAAATGATTTTGTGAAAAAAAAAGTAAAACAATAAAAAATGCTAATAACCTAAAGTAGTTTTTAAACACTCATTTTCAAGTATTGGTTAGTTTTAGTGATTGTATACAAAAAATATGTAAAATAATTCGGAAAATTTTGCTACTTCGTTACTTAAAAGTGATATTGTATTAATAAATTTTTAGGTTATGTTGACAAAAAGTGTAAAAAAATGGCGATTTTTTTCTTAAAGCTACAGTCCTCTCTTAAGTCTATTATGACACCCGATGAATTACTACGCCGGTAGTTAAAAGTATTGTGTGGCCTTTGGTTGACATAAGAATTACAACTTATTTATCTAACACCAAAACCTTTATATCAGGATCTTATGAAACTGCTATAAATATTTAACCTATCATTGCCTTTAGTCTAACAGGTGTAAGCTGTATATTAGAGTTATACAACGCATGCAGAGTTTGGTGTTATTACACTCTTAATTAACTCCGTTGCAGAACCAGCGACATTACTGAAGTTGAAATACAGCCTTACGATATATAAGCAACTCCATTAGAGCAGATTTATAGCATTAAGAATTATAGGGAGTTAATGAAGATCTATATACAGCTTTTAGCGCTGCAGGCCGGTACAAGCTTTAACGTCTTAAGTATAAAAGCAGCCACTGCTACTACACTAACTGTAAAGAAAATACTGCTTCGTTGTTTACAGTTCTAATACATTCTGAAGAGCTAAACGTATTTCATAAGTAAACTGTATCACCTTTAGTGACAACTGAATCCATTATAAATTAATAACTAGTAGCACTCTAAGCTTTAAAATGACCTGCAACCAACGCTTAATTGTTTGTTGGGATACCATACCATATTGTAGAGTATATGGTCAAATTTCAGTCCAAAAAAAGCATGACATAAAAACAAAAACTTTAATTTTAAAAACTGTATTAGTCCTGTAAGTCGTTAAAAGTGTAGTCAATGAGCTTAAAGTAGCCCAATAACTTGGTATAATCAAAAACATCTGTATGTCTTCAGAATTTCTAGGAACAACACTTTATACGTTTTTGTTCATATCTCAAACGTAGGTTTAGTCACATAACGGCCTTTTAGACATAGGAAGGCAGATGGCAGCACCTCTGTTGGTAGTGTTGGTACCAATTACAACCAATCAGAATGAGTTAAATTGTCATTAGCAATAATGTCAAACAAACTCTAACCAATGAAATTGCTTTTGTACTAGCGATGGTGGCGCCATTAGTTCCTCAGTTTCCTACCCCACTAACAAACATGTCATATTTATTTTTCAGGTGGATGTAAACTTGAGTGGACATGTGATCGATTCGTTCTGGCTCGTCAAGGATGAACACAAGCGTTACGATATAAAATAGTTTTGTATAGCCATGACGTCAATAATTTACCTACCTACTAATTACTTACTGGAATAAAAATACAAAATTATATTTTTATTGCTACCTTTTTATTCTTTTCAAATATAGGTACAAGGTTAGTCAGAAAGGGGGTACTAATTCGAAAGGGGGTTAAAGTACGCATGATAATGACTAACTTTTGTTCTACAACTTTTCCAAAAGTCAATAGTTTAAGAGAAATAGGTGACCAAAAATCTCAAAAAAAAAAACTCTAAAATCTATATCTATACCCAGTTATGATCAGCTGTGTTTACATTTTAGGTCATATTTGGGTCATGAATTAGAAGCACCATTTTCTGAATTTATAACTAAAGCAGGAATGAAGAACTTTTGAAAAAACTAAAATAAAAATCATTTTGCATTAAAAAAAAACATGACCGAATTTATAATTTTAATATTTGTTTTTTTTAAAAAAAAAAAACGTTGCCCCACTCTAAGATTTCTCTTGTATCAAATCTCACATACACAAACGCTCAGACCCGAAACAACCATCTGTAGGTCATACAAATTTTTGTTCCATGTGGGAATCGAACCCACGACCCTTAGCGCAGAAGCCAATCGCTTAGCCACTGCAACAAACGTGTCGTCGCTTTAAAACAGTCATCAGTGATACTTTAAGTGGCCTGCGGATTAGTACTCCCTTTCTGACTAACCTTGTATGTTGCATTTCATTTTTTAACATTTTGATCGAAATAGAGTCGATTCCAGTTAAAATTTCACAGAGTTCATAATTTGAACAATGGTGTCTTACTCGATGATACACAAAAAAATGCATTTAAGAAAATAGCATCTTTGTTTGTTTTATCGATGATTTTGCAGGCTATCTGAAAACCTCAGTCTGTGTCTGTTCCTTTTACATTTTTTTCCAAAACAAGGTTTTGTATATTAACACGTTCAGTGCCGGGTGCCCTTCAGGAGGACACTCTGTGGCGCGCAGAGACCCCTTTGAGAACTTTTATCTAAAATGGGGTGGGGCACCAACCGGGGACTATCCACGGCTGCACTATTGAGTACAGTCATGGACCGTCTCAGGTGGGCGCAAGACTATTGTAAAATGTGGTGAAAAATATCTGGTCTATGGGAAGGGGTGTTAGGTGGACTGGATAACTTTTATTGCCAGAAGAAAACGGCGTCTGCCTTTCAACATTTAAGATTGAAAATCTACTTATTATTATTTTTCAACATAGTTCTATTATCAATGTTGAAATTATTGAGAAGCATTTTTAGTAAATCCTTACGAATATTATAGATCCGAAAGCAACTGTCTGTATGTCTGTTACCTCACCACTACTTTACTGAACTGATTTTGATGAGACTTGGTATCAGTGGCGTAGGGTGAAGTTTCTTAAAAGGGAAGCCGGACCAAAAAATGCTTACCTTGCTCAAGTGTGATGCGTGATTTCCAGTAACTACTCGTTTCGAAAGGGAAGCCGATACGAATCGAGTTGTATGGAGCCTTCGCCACTGCTTGGTATAGAGATAGTCTGAAACCTGGAGAACGACATAGACTATTTTTATCTCGAAAAATACGGAGTAGATACGCGATAAACGAGAAACACGCGAGCGCAGCCGCGAGCGACCTCTATTATCAAATAACGATACCTACTATTTATCATACATAGAGAAACATCATAGCTAATATTATAAATGCGATAGTAAATTTGTTTGTTTGTTACCTTTTCACGCCTAAACCACTGATCATCCTGAAAGGATGATGGGCGTTTTGGTACTCATGTCCAATCAAAATGAATTTACCATCGTTGGGTAGCTCTTTTCAAGAGTACAAAAAACTACTATGCCTACAAACCCGTAGTCTGTTTTGAAATATAGTCTTTAGAAGATACTGGATATTTAGTTCGAAATAGAATTTGAAAAATCATATCGCCGGTTAAGCTGTACCGATTTTGATGATATTTGCACAGATTTTGAGCTAAATAAAATTCAGTTAATGAATGAAAATCACAACAAAATCGGTTTAGTATTTTTTCAGTTAGGGGTGATCTATCAATTAAACAAATCGGACGCGTTTTTTATACGCCTAAAAATAAAAATCGTTTCCCAGCAATTATTTTTGGTCAGTGTAATTTAGTTTGATGTACAGAGTGCGTAGATTTCGGCTATGTAGGTAATAGGTCTTTTTACACCCTATATACTTACAACACTTATGGGCATGTGAAGAGGAGAGATGAAACGCATGTGACAAAAAGAGTTATGAGTATAAATGTGGATGGATGGAGAGGAAGAGGGAGGCCAAAGAAAAGATGGATGGATGGTGTGAAGAATGATATGAAAGAGAAGGGTGTCAGTGATATCATGACGGGTGATAGGACGGAATGGAAGAAGAAAACGTGTTGCGCCGACCCCAAGTAACATGGGATAAGGGCAGGAAGAAGAAGAAGATACTTACAACAATAAATGATAAAACTTACTTCGAACTTGTTTTATTTACCTAGATAATGAAAAATATCAATAATAATTATCACAATACCATGCCAAAATGAAGAAAAATGACAATAAAAGTATGTGTGCTTGTGCTTAGTAAGATGTAACAAAAATAAATAACTTTCAAGCAGGATTACTTCGATCGAACAGTGAATCGGGATTAGCGCCATGGTTATTCATAATCTACACAAAAATACCTTTCCAACGGTGTATCATTCATTCCGATTGGTGCCAGTACCAGGGGCCTAATTCTCCTAAAATAAATCTTGTTATATCACAACCGAACCAAGGCCGAAGCGTTCATTCAGACAGTTGTCAATTTCAAAAGCTATCAAATTGTTTGACACAAAAAACAAAATCAAACATTTTGAAAGTTTTCGAAAACAAAAACTGACTGACGGTTGTGGTTCGATTGCGTTTGGCAACAATTTATTTTAGGAGAATTGGGCCCCAGACTCCATACATTTGTGCCTATCCTCCTTTGCATACGTTGTCAGGTGTACAGAAACGGACATAGGGTACCTTTCATCCCGAAGAAAGTACTGTTCCCGAGGAAAACAACAATAACGTCCTTATGATAATAGATGGCGCCACGTGTCTTACGAATCATGATTGAATTGTATTATCCCGAAAAATACGGAATACGCGATAAACTATATCCACGCGGGCAAAGCCGCAAGCGATCTCTAGTATTCAATAAATTATCTCAATTGAAGTATATGTTGACATTTATTGCTGTTGATAATTAGTATCTAATTAGGGAGCAGGGCAGCAGGACGTCTCATTAAATCGAAGAATTTATTCTAATGAATATGAAGTTATTAATAATTTCGCTTTTGTTGGGAATATGTTGGAGTAGAGATCTATCGGCGGAAGATAAGTATCATTGTGAATACTGCCAACCTGAACAAGTGCATATTTCTTTTGGAGGTAAGTGAGACTCAGTAGTGTATTATTAGTTTATATTGAGTGAATATTTCTCTGCTACACAACGGCGGATTCAAGGGGGGAGGGGACCGCGGGTAGTGCTATAATCATACAAATATTAATCAAATAAAATAGACGGTAAATTGAAAAAAAACAGACAATCGAAGTAGGTAATAAATGAAGTAACCAAATTGGTATCACTCTGTGCAACAGTTTCATTCATGCAGCTACTTACCAGCTGGTTGCTGCAGCGAGTAGAACACCAACCAGGGGCCCAATTGTTCTAAATCTTGATAAATCACAACCGAACCAAGGCCGAACCGTTCATTCAGACAGTTCTCAATTTCAAAAGCTGTCAAATTGTTTGACACAACAAAACAAAATCAATCATTTCGAAAGTTTTCGTAAACAAAAACTGACTGACGGTTGTGGTTCGATTGCGTTTGGCAACAATTTATTTTAGGAGAATTGAACCCCTGCTGTTAAGTAGCTGGTTACTTTATTACTAAGTTTTTTTTACGTTTGATTTTCCCTTTTCTATTTCTTTTTTTTTTATTACTGACCACTATCCCTACCCGTGTGTTAAATTAATGTCGCCATTGTAGCAGCACGCTGTATATGATAGCGTAATGACCCCCTATGACAGTTTCTTGGGAAACAGTAGCATCCTATTTATCCACAATCACTCGTACTGTGACACATAGTGGCATCAGCCCTTTACTGCCATATTGCTTGAAGGTCCATTACTTACTCTGTTATATACCAAACCCACTTGGGTCTACCTTTTATAGCAGAACTTTTTACGTCATAATATTGTTTTGCATAACAACGGATAGCATAAACTTCATTTCGCAGAAAATCATTTCACATACACTCAGTTGTCATACATTCAAAACTCATAATTTTGTTAGTCAGAATCATCTTTAGGCATAATGTTTATATCCATAATAATTAAAAAGCAGAAACATCATATCGCAGAAAATTCACAGTCAGAATCGTCTTTTGGCATACATTTTATATCGATAGTCATTAAAAGGCAGAACTGATTTTTTGCTGCTTTATGCTGCATGCATGCTGCATGCAACATGCAGCATGCATGCAGCATGCAAGCAGGCATGCAACATGCAGCAGGCATGCAGCATGCAAGCAGGCATGCAACATGCAGCAAGCATTGTTTCTGTCACGGCTCCGGCGCTGCGGGGTTTGGGCGGCGCCACGCGAGCTTATCGTCACAGATGCTTTTAACGCTCACCACCGCAGCTTCGGCTTGCTGGCCGGCTTTGCCGGCCAGCCTCAGCCGCGGTGGCGGGCCTTCAAACCACCTGCTCCTCAGCTCAGCGGGCCGCCCTACCCCTCCGCGCCTACGCGGGTTTAAATTACACTCTAGGGGTAGGGCAGACAAGACTGCGTAAACTCGGTTTCGCAGCGATTCGTTTCTGTCACAAAATTTTGCAGCACAACGTATTGACTTTTTATGACACAAATTTGTATGCTTGTATGCACCCATACCAAATAATCGTATCTCTAAATAAATGTTATGCTAAACAAAATTATGCATAATATTAATTATGGCAAAGGTAATTATGCGAAACAAAATTCTGCCAAGATAAAAGTATGCCATTGTAAATTCGGACACGTAAATATTCTGCCAAACAAAAGTTATGCTAAATATTTTTTATGCCTTAAAAATATTCGATTAAATAAGATTATGCCATGTGAGTTATGCCAAATAAAAATCGGAGTATCAAGATTCTGCCAAATAGAAGGAACCCAACCCACTTCCCAGAGAAAGTCAACGACATAGTGGTGACATGGTCGACGTTCAACGATACCCTGGAGTCGCGCGTGCAGTACGGCGAACACGATATGGACCAGGAGACGAACGGATCCAGCAAGCTCTTCGTTGACGGAGGAAAACTTAAACGAAGCCAGTATATTCACACCGCCACACTAAAGGATCTTAAGTTTAACACCAGTTACGGTAAGTCTCTTGTAGCGTACATACCTAGCTAGCTAAAGAACGTCGTATGTCTATACCAGTGCGTTTTCATGTTCACATTGCGCTTTCAAGTTTAAATTCCTCTTGCGTCAAGCGCATGCAATATTGATTGCCATAAGACGCATGCAGCCTATCGTCTACACCGGTGCGCCTCGGTCAGTCGTCAGTCGACACACTATAGACGGATTAGCGTGCGCTAGGGGCATGCGCTGACGTCGAACTTGTATTAAGGCATACGCTACGGCGCTTCACGCATGTCTCAGACGAAGACGCAAGATGAACATGAAAGCGCACTGGTGTAGATATAGCTAAAGAACGTTCGTCACTAAACTTGTTGAATTTGATCAAACTTTTTGTAAACAAAAACTGACTGACGGTTGTGGCTCGTTTGCGTTTGTCAACAATTTTGTTAGTAGAATTAGCTTCCAAGCCGGGTACAGTATTGTAGGTTTGGTTGGGTTCATCACAGGCATCACCAGGGCCGGATTATCCATAAGGCGGATTAGGCAACTGCCTAGGGGCCCCGCATCGACCAGGTGCCCAGTACACGCAGTATTCTTCCTCAATATTATTCCTTTTTTTCGACGCATGTTGTCAGTTGATGAACTACTTTATACATAATAGAACTAAAAATAGCTGTGTTTGACGATACAGGTAAGGTAAGCGTTAATTCGGAACGCAGCCGGCGCGTTAGACTTTGACTTATAGAGATTGAAGTAACAGGATACCAAAGGAGTCGATCTGATCGACTCGACTTTTGTCATCGAAAAAGTGTAGGTATTTTAAAAAGTAAGAAAAGGGTAAGGAAAAGGGCCCCGAGAATTACATTGCCTGGGCCCTGATAGGGTTAATCTGGCCCTGGGCATCACGGTCCCCGGATATCAATCTCCTTAGAGTCCCCCTCACACGGAAAAAGCTTTATATCTAGGCATAACGGTGTTACCGAAGTCGTTCGACCTAAACCGATTCCGCGGAGTGTGACGAAACCCTTAGTTGTAGCTCGGACTCTTGTTAAATGAACGGTGTTATCTCAGGACCTATTTATTACTGTTATCAGCAAGCGGTTAACATCATTATGTTTTAACTTTTTGACTCTTATCTCGGTCAGTGCTGTTATTGTTCTAAACTTTCTTCCGGGAATCTGTGTAAGTTTAGTAGCTACCTCCTGGACGCTACACCGAATTGTAATGTGTTTGCGGATAAATGGAGGGTGATATTCAGAATGCCTGGAGTACTGCAAGAGGAATGCATCATGAAAGTTGATGTTTTGAATGCTCTTTTGATTTACATTTTTTATAACATTCAATTTTATAATCTAATGTTATCTAGTGTTATTGTAAGTTGCTTACGTTAATAAATAAATAAATGTATTACAAATTGTTATCTGTTAGCGGATGAGTGGAAGAATATAGGTGCTGTCAATATGTCAGAAGCATTGTGTTTGTAAGAGTCAGGCAATACCTCAAACGCATTTCCAAGCGTTACTTCGACACTTCCGAATTTTCGTTACTTCCGAATCCCCTACAGTCCCTCTCTCATAAGTAAAGTTCGCCGTCCCAGACACACACTTTTAGAACCCGATGACGAAATAACCCTCCTCCAGGGGCCCAATTCTCCTAAAATAAATTGTTGCCAAACGCAATCGAACCACAACCGTCAGTCAGTTTTTGTTTTCGAAAACTTTCAACATGATTGATTTTGTTTTTTGTGTCAAACAATAAGACAGCTTTTGAAATTGAGAACTGTCTGAATGAACGGTTCGGCCTTGGTTCGGTTGTAATTTATCAAGATTTATTTTAGGAGAATTAGGCCCCAGGAGGCGAGTAAATCGACCAGCACAATACACAACGTCCGCCGCCGTCCGGCATACCGATTTATGAAAGACGTGTCTCTAATTTTCTTTAATTATTGTAATTGGACCTAGATAGTTTTAATTAACATTTAATAAACTAGCTTTCGCCCGCAGCTTCGTTTGCGTAAAATTTTGAACCCGTTAAGTGACGATTTTCCATAAAAACTTTCATCCCCTATTTAACTCCCTTAGGGGTTGAATTTCGAAAAATCCCTTCTTAGTGGAAGCCTACGTTACAAAAGAAACCTACTGTGAAAATTTCAAGTTTCTAACCCCAGCGGTTTAGGCTGTGCGTTGATAGATCAGTCAGTCAGTCAGTCAGCTTCTCCTTTTATATGTACCTATAGACTAGCTTTCGCCCGCAGCTTCGCTTGCGTGAAATTTTGAACCCGTTAAGTGACGATTTTCCATACAAACTTTCATCCCCTATTTAACTCCCTTAGGGGTTGAATTTCGAAAAATCCCTTCTTAGTGGTTGCCTACGTTATAAAAGGAACCTACTGTCAAAATTTCAACTTTCTAACCCTAGCGGTTTAGGCTGTGCGTTGATAGATCAGTCAGTCAGCTTCTCTTTTTATATGTATAGATGAGTAAATAACTGCGTTTGTAATAATTCTGCTTAGAGTGAATGGTTAAAATGCAATCTTGGAGAAAATTGCATATCTATATTAACTACCTACTTACAAAATCCACACTCAAGCTCCTGGTGATGAGTTTAATTGAATGTTTGTAGTATACCACGTGGGCTCTGTATACGGATGGTCGCAAGAGTTCTCGTTCGTCACAGCACCTGAAGGCGAGGACTGGCCCGTGCGAGCTGCCATCTATGGAGATATGGGCAACGAAAACGCACAAGTACGTTACATTCTTCAATCTTCTACCTTCTGTACATCTGCGTTATTCTGTCTGATTGCCATTTAAGTTCGATGAAAATAATTATTCTGTAAATTGGATATTTAAAAATCACTTTTACACGTCGGGTTTTTTTTTCAAAGCTAGATGACTGTATTCCGATTATCTTGACTACGTAATTGAGTACGTCTTAGTGTCTAAACACGCTATGCCGAAGATACGCGACCGATGTTCGTCATGATTACGCCTGCAATGCTTTTTAAATTACCCGCGACGCACCCGGCTGAAATTACGTCTCGTTTTACCTATACTACAAGTGTAGCGCCACACCATGCCGAAATTACGCGACCGAACTTCGGCGTCTATGTTTTTTATATGGGTAAGACGCGACGTAATTTCAGCCTGGTGTGTCGCTGGTAATTTGAAAAGCATTGTACGCGTAATCATGTCGATCTTCGGTCGCGTATCTTCGGCATAATGTGTTTAGACACTAAAAAACATAGACGCCGAAGTTCGGTCGCGTAATTTCGGCATGGTGTGGCGCCACACTTAGTGGTACTAATGCATTCCTGAATTCTTTAAAATATCTTTTCATCAAGTTATATACCTACACTATAGAGGTACCTTTACCGTCAAATCTTCTTCTTTCAGTCTTTATCCTACCTACAAGACGAGGCCCAACGCGGCCACTTTGACCTGATCTTCCATGTAGGCGACTTTGCTTACGACATGGATACTGAAAATGCTCTCGTTGGCGACGAGTTCATGCGACAGATAGAACCGCTGGCAGCCACCGTGCCGTACATGACTTGTCCTGGTAACCACGAGAAAAAGTAGTAAGTACTTTTTAATTCAGTTTTAGAGTCTTATGTCATTATTATCATCAATCAGCCGAGAGACGTCTACAGGCCTCCTCCAAGCATAGCGACATTAACCGGTCCTTCTCGCTTCCAACGGATTCCCACGATCTTCACCAAATCGTCGGTCCACCTTGTCCACCCACGCTGCGCCTTCCGGAACGCAGTCGCCACTCCAGAAACTATCGGCCCCATCGGCCATCCGTTCTACGAGCAATGTGCCCCGCTCACTGCCACTCAATTTATTTTTATGTATGAGTCTTTTTAGCGCAGCCGTGAGGCACACTTTCTATTTTTTTTTCTGCTTTATATTTTATATGCCTTTTAGTCTGTGCTAAACGACTGTATTTTCTTTCTTTATCATCATTACCCTCCTGCCCTTATCCCAACTTAATTGGGGTCGGCGCTGCATGTATTTCTCTTCGTTCTGTACCAAAACGTACTTATTTAACTTGTCATGCTGCAAATGTTTTGGCTAAGTTTTATGACCGGACGCCTGTCTGACGTCAACCCTCCTTGGGATGCTTTTACTGATGGTAATCACCACCAATTATGTATGACTTTTCTGCGTTTTTTCCCTGTAGTCTCTGACTATAAATAGACTAGAAATTTTCGTTTTGGCTATTGTAAGAGGCAAACCGTCAGCGTAGAGATGTTTGAAATTGACAACACATACAATACTTGTGTCTGTAATGTTTTAAGAGTGCTGCCAAATTTCATAACACAATCGAGAGATAGGAAATGATTAATTGTATCTTGTATTTAAAAAAATCCCTTTCCTCCATCTTTGTTATCAAAATTAACCGTAAGAGATAGGTCGAGGCAACACTTTGTAAAACTCTATCTCTATGACAATCAACAGCAACTTCAGTAACTACGCCAACCGCTTCTCAATGCCAGGCCCCGACTCGAGCCTGTTCTACAGCTTCGACATCGGACCCATACACTTCATCTCCATATCCACTGAGGTGTACTACTTCACGGAGTATGGGATCAAACTGATCAGCAATCAATTCGACTGGCTCAAGGATGATCTGGAGAAAGCTAACCTGCCTGAGAACAGGTCAGACAACTGCTACATTTTACTAACATCGAATCATAAGACCATCGATTGACTATCAGTAAACCTCCCCTTAGATTTATTCAAATTATATAATTCTTTAAATCGATATCAGAAAAAGACACATCTCATATTGATTCTATCGTATCATTATCGTCCCAATGTTGTTTTTGTTACCATAAATCTCTTTGCGAGATTGCCAAGTTTATCCAGCCTACGAGCTTCTATAGACATTTTGTTTCAGATCGAAAATGGAATGTAGAAGAGAGCTTACCCGGATCGGTCTGAATGGAGTGTGGGGTGAGTAGTACTGGGTAATTGCCTTGCAGGTATATATTACATGTTTTAGATATTAGAGCTACCGCGAAATCCTCGCTTGTCAGTCAATTTCATGTTGAAGGGTTAATTGCAAAAATGATAAAGGTATACTTACTCCAGTGGGGACTGTGTTCAACCACAAGCCAAACAAAATTATAGCCAAAACAAAGATCCCAAACGCGTCTGTATTAAGTTGAGAACATTTTGGTCTTTAGCGTTCTTAAGGACCAAACTGCTCAACACGTTTTGGGGGCAGATTTGGTGTGCATCCCTCGTAAGCGAAGTAAAATACTTATAAGTCGCGCGCAGAAGGTTTGCCGATGACTGCCCCTCCCACTACACCGACCGCTACCCGCGCTCGTCTGGCATTAGTAGGTAGGTATGCCAGACGAGCGCGGGTAGCGGTCGGTGTAGTGGGAGGGGCAGTCATTGGCAAATCTTCTGCGCGCGACTTATACTTACAGTGCAAGAAATCTAAGAAATACCTTTTGACAGCTGTCAGATTTTCAGATTTATTAGACTAGGCATGTCTGCGGTGCCGTCATTGGCTGCCGAATTTGACCAATCGGATTGCTCGGCGAGCTTCCGTTCTGACACCAGTGTGGTCGAATGTGAACCGTCAAAAGGTATTTCTAAGAGCCCAAATACACGTCCGATACTTGCCTTCGTTAGTCGGCTCAGAAAGTCTGATCAGACTATCTGAAGGCCTCCGCGCCATACATTTGTTTGAACATGAATTACACGTACGATCAGACTATCGGATCGAATGTCAGAATCGTAAGCATCGTCCGGGTGTCGTCGTCGTCCAGAAAAAATCGGACACGAGAATCGTACGTGTATTTCATGAATCCGATCAGATAGTCGGATCCGGCTCCCGGAAGCAAGTATCGGACGTGTATTTTGACCCTTATATTCTTTGCACTGTAGTCCATATTTTGTTGTTGTCACATGCAAGTACAATATGCTCCCATCTTATCATTTTTCACAGGATGACACTTGTCACAATTTATTTATATACCAAAGTTACCCGGCTCTGCGCTTATCGCACTCAATGAATTATTTGTTTATCAAGAATCCAAATAAGTAATTTTCCATTCATTACAGCTCTGGAGCCTGTCCTGAAGGACTATGGTGTGGACTTGGGGATCTGGGCACATGATCACTATTACGAGAGGACCTTTCCATTGTACGACAATAAAGTATACAACGGTTCGACTGAACATCCCTATGTTAATCCTGGGTAAGTCTGGAGGTAGTCGTCTTCTATCGTAGATCATATCACCACTTACCTTCATGGGAGATTGTGGACAAAAACCGGTTTTCACAAAAAAAAGTTACCGCACTCACTCACTTATTCTGCTGCTTTGAGAGGATTTTAGGCATACGACAATAGGATATTTGACTGAAAAAATCTAATTAGTCCGTCAGTTAGATTATCAAAAAATATTTGACCCGTATTTTTTCTTTTGTTACGACAGCCAAAATTGACGAAGATACGACACTTCTAAAATTGGCAAAACGTCACAAGCAAGTACAATTTTTACTTGCTTCTGACGTCACAAGCCACCACTCTCGAGTTTTGATGCGTTTTATCTTTCCAAATATTCATAGATTTAACAAAAGACAAAATACGTGTCCATTATTTTTCAAAACTAACTGGCAGACTAATTAGATTTGCAAATTGATGCTGTCAACATGCCTATTAAAAATATAGGATGCATGTACATCCTGTGAAATATAAGCTATACGTGAAGTCGTTCCTAATACCCAAAAATACTGTAGATTCTAGTGGAATTTATACATTTTTTAAGTTTTTAACTGCACTAACTACTGATGTATACGGATGATAATATATTATGAATAATAGGTACTGTCTTGGTATATTGCTTAATAAGTATGATTCCTGGTATTACAGTGCTCCGGTGCACATCATAACTGGCTCAGCTGGATGCAGAGAAGGGCGCTCTCACTTCAAACGTAAGTATAGTTTACAATATTAGGTAGTTGGACCTAGAATAGTATGTTGGAGACATCGACTACAGAACGGGCACATGTACTTTCTACTAGAGACGTCGAAGCCCGACGATATAGATGTCCCTATACAAGGTGTAACATAAATAACGCACAACCTCTTAAGGGGTCACTGCACTCATCATTATAAACAACTTTTACTATGGGACCAAACCTAAAATCGCGAAAAAAAAACTGCTGTTTCCTACATTTTGACGAGCTAAGCGAAAATAAATGTAGGGAACAGCTGATTTATTTCGCGATTACAGGTTTGGTCCCATAGTAAAAGTTGTTCATAATGATGAGTACAGTGATCCCTTAAGAGGTTGTGCGTTATTTATGTTACACCTTGTATTTCTAAAACATAAAAAAAACGTTATAAAAATGGTCTTGTGACTAATAAGACCAAAAATTAGTAAATTATTATACTTATGTATGTTTACAGCGAACCCCGCGGAGTGGTCAGCGTTCAGAAGCAGTGACTACGGCTACACGAGGTTCGTGGCGCATAACAAGACGCACATCTACATGGAACAGGTATCTATGTTTATTTGTACTTGTAATGTATATAAGAGAAAGAAATAAATCTGTATCAGCATACAAATCGACACACTACATAAGTAGGTACATACTACCTATAATAATGCCAAAAGGTGTAATACGAGTAGTTACCTAAATAAAAATACTGACAATCACTGTGTTTATTACACCTTTAACTATTACTGAACTAAAAATACAGAACCGCATCACACTCGCCTGTGAATGGGTGATCACTCAATAGCTCAACTGTGTTGTAGCAGCGGTGCGAGCACGGATCTTTCGAGTCGATTCGAGAAATTTATCTATTCTAAACGTCAAATTTGACATAAGATATGGATAAAATGACAACTGCTGTCGTTTTATCTATATCTTACGTCAAATTTGATGTTTAGAATAGATAAATTTCTCGAATCGACTCGATAAAAAGATTCGTGCTCGCACCGCTGCATTGGGACTAATTTTCCCAACATGCATCAAATGACCATCCATACCATGAACAAGTGGTCATTCCAATCGCCAATAGCGCTGAGTTTCTGTGACGATCTTTTCATCATCATCATCATTCAGCCGAAAGACGTCCACTGCTGGACATATGCCTCCCCCAAGCATCGCCACATCGACCGGTCCTGTGCTTCTCGCATCCAACTTATTCCCGCGACCTTCACCAGATCATCGGTCCATCTTGTGGGAGACCTACCCACGCTGCGCCTTCCGGCGACCTTTTATTACTAAATATTTATTTGTCGTTTATGAGTAAAATACATCTTACCAACATTATCGAAATAAATGGGGCGTTTAACTTTACTATTTTTTGATCTAACTAATCTAAGGGGGGGGAACCCCTGCCCTTTTTTCCATCGGATGGCCAGAAGCACGAAAAAGCGCCATCGGTTCATGGTTGGTATACCAAAAACCCGAATGAAGCGCTTTGATTCCACTTTCATTGTGAAAACCGCCAAACATTGGAATGCGCTGCCCGAGTGGGTGTTCCCCGACAGCTACAATCTGGGTGTCTTCAAGTCACGAGTGAATCTGTTTCTTCTGGGCAAGCGTGCTCCATCGTAGAACGCATCATCGCTTAACATCAGGCGAGATGGCGGTAACGCAGGCCTAGAATCAAATACATATTTAACTTTATTGGGCTCGTAGTTTCGTTACTGAAGTAATTAATCGAATTATTTTTCAGGTGAACGTTGAATTGAATGGCCAAGTGATCGATTCGATCTGGCTCGTCAAAGAAGAACACAAGGCTTACGATATTAAATAGAATACGTTTTCGACATTTTGTTACCTGATAATCTGAACTGCTGCAAGTTGCTTGTGCATCAACGCATTAATTTTTAATGTGCTATAATTAATCATGCATTTTTTTTTTCTTTTGTAATCTTTTATAACCTACCTTACCTGCATTCTGGGCTCGACCTTAAGAACCAACTTTTATTAAATGATTTATAAGAAATCTTCTGTTATTTTTATTTAATCGACTTACAAAATATGTATTGTCTAGTTCCAGCCAGATCGAAAATACATAAATACGCTTGACCAATAATAATTAATTAATTAACCATTACATGTCATGCCATAACAGAGTTGATTAAGTACCTAATAGTAGTGTATGAAACTGTTATTGTGTGAGTTTAAAAACTATTTATTTATCTAAACGCTTGCAATTTAAATAAAAAACCCAAGCTATATCAAAAACAATAATAAGGCGCCCAAATCCAGCAGCCCACCGCGCATGCGTCTTAGCGCGCGCCTTTATCAAATGTGCAGCCGCTATAAAATTGAATTGAAAACTCCTTCTTCGGTCCAAAGAGTACTTTATTAGAAAAAAGTTATTATAATGGCATTATTTTGTTGTTGAGAGAACTGTAGATACTTTAATAAACCCTTTTTAAATTCATTAGAGATGCACGTGAATAAAGCATGTCATTATTACTTATTATTTTTGAGTTAGAACTTAATTAGAACTTTACGACATGAGTTATAAACATTTAAAAACATCTCCGGCATTGCAGTGTGGATATCAATCCTTCTTAGCGATTATTATTAAAGCTGTGGGAAAGTGAGTCAATCCAAATCTATTTGACCGTGGAGAGATAAGTATATTTGACCGCTTATTTCTGCTGTCAAGCGACTCGAGTTCACTCACGATGATGGCCGACAGAAAAATGACAGATACAAAACCAACCTTATTTTTACACCGTTAGTGTCTAAACATACTTTGCCGAAGATACGCGACCGAAGTTCGGCATGATTACGCTATTTGAAAGAAAATATTCTCAAATGATTCTCATTTATTTTATTTAATTTTTGTTTTGCGCTTACATATTTGTATCCAAACACTACAAGAATCTGGTAAATGTGACGTGTATAAATCATATGAATACCGTAGGCAATTAAATAAATATTAACAGTCATAGAAAAAACTTCTTTTTTTCCATTTTGCTGCCCTGTGTTATTTTTCAACATAGTTCTATTATCAATGTTGAAATTATTGAGAAGCATTTTTAGTAAATACCTAATAAATAACACATTTATAAATAACGATAAGACATACCTGATATTTATCATACATAGAGAAACGTGCAAAAAATTATCGCAATTAAAGTATATATTGACATTAAATTGCTAAAGACAATTATTATCTAATTAGGGAGCAGGGCAGCAGGACGTCTCATTAAACCGAATAATTTATTCTAATGAATATGAAATTATTATTAATAATTTCGCTTTTGTTGGGAATATGTTGGAGTAGAGATGTATCGAACGGAGTTAAGTATAATTGTGGATACTGTCAACCTGAACAAGTGCATATTTCTTTTGGAGGTAAGTGAGATTCGGTATCTTAGTTTATATTAAGTGAATATTCATTTTTCTAGGCACGGGTAGCGGCTCATGCATCTTATGAATGTAGCACTCATAAGATCAGTCTTTCTCAAAGTGGGCGATAACGAACCCTTGTGGGCGCTAGAGCGCTACAGGGGGCGGTACAGGGCAGTAAAAGTAATGATTACAATTGTGATTGTTAAGCAGAGTTAAAGTAAAAAAAATTAGGGGCGCTAGAAAATAATTCATTCTCAAAGTTGGCGGTAGACGAAAAAAGTTTGAGAACCTCTGCATAGGATGCACGAGCCGTACCTAGATGTAAATTGCACCTAACAGTAAAATCACACAAAAAAACTGTGTTCATTTAAACGAAAATCACCCATTAGTCAAAATCAGTTTCTTGGTAAACACTAGCAACCTATTTATCCACTATCACTCGTACTGTGACACATAGTGGCATCAGCCTTTTACTACCATATTGCTTGAAGGTCCATTACTTACTCTGTTATATACCAAACCACTTTCCAGAGAAAGTCAACGACATAGTGGTGACATGGTCGACGTTCAACGATACCTTGGAGTCGCGCGTGCAGTACGGCGAACACGATATGGACCAGGAGACGAGCGGATCCAGCAAGCTCTTCGTTGACGGAGGAAAACTTAAACGAAGCCAGTATATTCACACCGCCACACTAAAGGATCTTAAATTTAACACAAGTTACGGTAAGTCTCTTGTAGCGTACTTACCTAGCTAAAGAACTTCAAAGAACGTTCGTCACTTGTTGAATTTGATCAAACTTTGTGTACAACGCTTTATGGAGGAACCAGGCGGGTCTTTATACCTGGCGCCCGCCAGGCATAAAGACCCGCTACTTCTTCTTCTTCCTGCCCTTATCCCATGTTACTTGGGGTCGGCGCAACACGTTTTCTTCTTCCATTCCGTCCTGTCACTAGAGGTGGGCGTTAAATCAATAAACTGTTTTTATTAACGGCTTTTAGTACGTCAACGAATTAACTGTTTTTCTTCAATGACAAAACCTGTTAAAAAATTCAACCTAATAAATTTTGTCAACGTTTTCGCAACTCGCAATGAAATAATATTCTGTTTTTCTTCAATGACAAAACCTGTTAAAAAATTCAACCTAATAAATTTTGTCAACGTTTTCGCAACTCGCAATGAAATAATATTCTGTTTTTCTTCAATGACAAAACCTGTTCTAAGATTCATATAATAAATTTTGTCAACGTTTTCGCAACTCGCAATGAAATAATATCATAGGCTTGCAGTTATTTAATACATTAATTTAACTTAATACATTAATGTAATGAAAAATCTAAAAGGAGAACTTTCAAGAACCCGTTAACGAATTAACGGCTTTTTCAACCTGTTAACAATTGACGATTAATGTTAAATTAAATTAATTTAAAAACCGTCAATGACACATCGCTACCTGTCACCCGTCATGATACCACTGCCACCCTTCTCTTTCATATCATTCTTCACACCATCCATCCATCTTTTCTTTGGCCTCCCTCTTCCTCTCCATCCATCCACATTTATATTCATAACTCTTTTGGTCACATGCGTTTCATCCCTCCTCTATTTCATAAAGACCCGCTACTACCATCTTGAAATCGCGATGTAGGACAATTCGCATGTGGCGTGGTAGATGTCGCCACATTACTGCAGTGTTGCGTAGTTCGCATGTGGCGTGATAGATGTCGCCACATTACTGCAGAGTTGCGTAGTTCGCATGTGGCGTGATAGATGTCGCCACATCACTGACACTGCAGTGTTGCGTAGTTCGCATGTGGCGTGGTAGATGTCACCACATCACTGCAGTGTTGCGTAGTTCGCATGTGGCGTGATAGATGTCGCCACATCACTGCAGTGTTGCGTAGTTCGCATGTGGCGTGATAGATGTCGCCACATTACTGCAGAGTTGCGTAGTTCGCATGTGGCGTGATAGATGTCGCCACCACATCACTGCAGTGTTGCGTAGTTCGCATGTGGTGTGATAGATGTCGCCACATCACTGCAGTATTGCGCGTAGTTCGCATGTGGCGTGATAGATGTCGCCACATTACTGCAGAGTTGCGTAGTTCGCATGTGGCGTGATAGATGTCGCCACCACATCACTGCAGTGTTGCGTAGTTCGCATGTGGCGTGATAGATGTCGCCACCACATCACTGCAGTGTTGCGTAGTTCGCATGTGGCGTGATAGATGTCGCCACATCACTGCAGTGTTGCGTAGTTCGCATGTGGCGTGATAGATGTCGCCACATCACTGCAGTGTTGCGTAGTTCGCATGTGGCGTGATAGATGTCGCCACATCACTGCAGTGTTGCGTAGTTCGCATGTGGCGTGATAGATGTCGCCACCACATCACTGCAGTGTTGCGTAGTTCGCATGTGGCGTGATAGATGTCGCCACCACATCACTGCAGTGTTGCGTAGTTCGCATGTGGCGTGATAGATGCCTCCACAACTTTTTGACTCTATCTCGGCCAATGCTTTAATTCATTCGAGTCCACCACACTTTTCATAGAGCTGTGGCGGTATTTGTCCACGCCACATGCGAACTACGCAACACGCCGGCGCGGCGACTAGACGACTACAGCGACATTAACGACAACTCTCATAGATGACAATTCCTACATCGCGCTATCATGATTTAACACGCAGGTAGTATATACACAACCTCCCAACATCAACTGTTGGGCAGTAGCCCGCCAGGCACAAGACTCCGCCTGGTTAGAGGATCCTCCCTTTGGTTGGAGGAACACTACACCTCGTTCCTCCACAGAGCTCATGCGCCATGCCGCCATACATATTGCGGAGAGTCCTCGGTATTACGTTTGAGCTAACTAAGAGTGAACCCTCAAGGAGGGTTCTTGGCATTAGGTTAAAAACCGTGAAAAATACGCTACTAAGGCGTAAAATAGGTGTATGCTTGTTTCATAACGGTGTACTTTCCAAAAAAACCTACATTTAAAATGAGCCCTCTACTCGTAGGAGGGAACCCGACACTGAACGTGTTATTTGAACACAATCCAAACTTTCCTCCGAAAACCTGTGTAAGTTTAGTAGCTACCTCCTGGACGCCAGACCGAATTGTGATGTGTTTGCGGATAAATGGAGGGTGATTATGTCGGAATGCCTGGAGTACCTACTGCGTGAGGAGTGCGTGATGAATTTTGCTAAATTCTTTGAATGCTCTTTACATTTATTATGTTTTTATTTTATAATCTAATGTTATCTAGTGTAAAGTGCCGTACATAAATAACTAAATGAACCGAATTGTTATGTGTTTGTTTGAGGATGAGTGGAAGAATAAGAATATACTGTCATTACGTCAGAAGCGTTGTGAGGGATTTATGAAAGAGGTGTCTCTAATTGTTTGTTTTTTCTGCATTCAATTTTATTGTGTCTTTATCTTTAATTATTGTAATTGGTAACTGCGTTTGTAATAATTCTGCTTAGCGTGAATGGTTAAAATGCAATCTTGGAGAAAATCGCATATCTATATTAACTACCTACCTACAAAACCCACAGTCAAGCTCCTGGTGATGACTTTAACTGAATGTTTGTAGTATACCACGTGGGCTCTGTATACGGATGGTCGCAAGAGTTCTCGTTCGTCACAGCACCTGAAGGCGAGGACTGGCCCGTGCGAGCTGCCATCTATGGAGATATGGGCAACGAAAACGCACAAGTACGTTACATTCTTGAATCTTCTACCTTCTGTACATCTGCGTTATTCTGTCTGATTGCCATCTAAGTTCGATGAATGCGGATTGCCTTGATTCCATAGTTGAGTACGTCTTTGTGGTACTAACATATAATCACGCCTGTTTTTTCACGAAGGGTTGGGCAAAGGTGTATAGTATACCTACCCTCATTTTGCCGTTATGTTTAAGTACCATGTAATAGGGGGCAAGCCTATTACCATCAACCAGCCACAAATCCAAACTAGACACTGAAAAACCACTACTTGTACTAATGAGTTCCTGAATTATTTTAAACTAGCGACCCGCCCGGCTTCGCACGTGTACGTTTTATAGTTTAAAACCTTTCTCTTGAATCACTCTATCTATTAAAAGAAACCGCATCAAAATCCGTTGCGTAGTTTTAAAGATCTAAGCATATATAGGGACAGACAGTGGGTAGCGACTTTGTTTTATACTATGTTGTGATGTATGTTTAGGATTAATTATGTATTAGTTCAAATTGTGCAACTAGATGGTGTTGGCATCGAAATGAATCGCGATATGGTTTCGTTACACGAAATTAAATAGGCAAACTGATGGCATTAAAGTAAGTCTTGCTCTGTGAGATACGTGTTTTATTCGGTTACCACTGGTTCAAGGGACTTTGTATCGAAATTATACAATATATTTTATCAAGTTATGCACCTACACAATAGAGTCACGTTTACCCTCAAATTTTCTTCTTTCAGTCTTTATCCTACCTACAAGACGAGGCCCAACGCGGCCACTTTGACCTGATCTTCCATGTTGGTGACTTAGCTTACGACTTGTCTCATAACAATGCTCTCGTTGGCGACGAGTTCATGCGACAGATAGAACCGCTGGCAGCCATCGTGCCGTACATGACTTGTCCTGGGAACCACGAGCATCACTAGTACGTACATTTTTAAGTCAGTTTTAGAATGTTAACTCATCATCATCATTATTATTCAGCCTAAAGATGTCCACTGCTGGATATAGGCCTTCACCAAGCACTGCGACAGCAACCTGTCTTAGAGCCATTACGCACTGTCGACTGGTCGCCGGAGACTTGGTCGACGGCAACTGTGACGATCTACTGGTGTCACAGATTAACCCTAAATAGAAATTTGCGAAAACAAACAAAAAAAAATTTAAAAAAATTTTGGTTTTCAATTTCAGAGTCTTTTTAGAACCTTGAGTTATCTGACTGCAAAGAGCGATATCGCGTTAGTCGTTCCTGCCAGCCGTGTCGCCGTACTTTCATTAATTTATTATTGCGTGGCATCGAAATGTTCACACAAATACTTAAAATTATTTTTTTGCAAAAAAAAAAACTTAGTTTTTTACTCAATCCTCATTAGGTGGTTTAGATACAATCGGTAACAAAGCCACATGAAAAAAAAAGATTTTTATTTTTTTATTTTTAATCAAGCTAAATCTCGTGCGGGGCCTTTCTACACCAGTAGTAGATCATGTGGTTTTAAGGAATTACACGAATTCGTTAACACCCTGTAGTTTAAATAGGTATTTACGCACTTAGTCGCCGGTCGCTCGGGCGACTACCTATGCTTCTGTTTTGGTCGCCGAGAGACCAAGTCTTCGGCGACCAGTCGACAGTGCGTAATAGCTCTAATGCTTCTCGCATCCAGCGGATTCCCGCGACTTCCACCAAATCGTAGGTCCACCTTGAGGGGGCTTACCCACGCTGTCATCACGCCGGTATGCGGTCGCCACTCCAGAAACATTCTGCGAGCAATGTGCCCCGCTCACTGCCACTTAATTTTGGCAATTCTTGTGTATGACTACATTTCTGCGTTTTCTCCCTGTAGTCGCGGACTAGAATAGACTAGAAATTTTGGTTTTGGCATAACACAGTTAGGGTTTGCAATGCCGCAACTCGTTCAATCCCGCGGGATTGATATGCGGGATTACTCAATACCGCGCGGGATCACGCGGGATCCCGAAATTATGTTATAAAATCAAATTGAAACTACAAATTTTTGTGTAAAAATCAACTTTTATTAAACATTTCTTACATTAAGCAACAGAAATTATTTCTTTTATATTAATTAAGTATAAGTAATTAGTAATCTGTTTTCTTAGATTCATCTTTAAATGTTTGGCATAGTCTAATAGTTTTGTTTAATTTTACCCTTACTCCTAACAACAGTTTTATATTTTTAATTCAGTCTTATTCATCATGACTAATAATCAAATCACAACTTTCTCTTAGATGCTATTACTATGATATCAACCTATGGTGATAACGTTTGAAAATACGCACTTAAGAAGCAATTGTCGCGAAAGTTTTAGCGCCAAATTTTTAATTTGCGGGATCCGCGGAGCCGCGCTTTGAAGGCAGGGCTCGGAACCGGTTAAGAAATACCGGTTAATATTGTTCATAAAACCGGTATAATACCGTTCATCCATTAACCGGTTAATTACAAAAACTGTTTCGGCTAAACCTAAATAATTTTGGTTACCGGTTATTACAGAGAATAGAATTTTAAAACTCGCGGTAACCTGAATTAACCGGTTTTACTCAGCAGACGCACGCCCGCGCCGCCGCCATTCTGTCACACTCTTACGCACGTGATTACTTGTTTGTTTTTAGTTTTCTTTCGTCGTTCGCCGCAGAGAGAATTGGGTTCGCATCTTTCATGAAAGTGTCGTGCGGCCGCTACTTAACTCGAGTTTTTATAATAGTAGATACAGTGCTATAATAAATAACATTTATCATGGGAAGAAAGAAGGAGAATAAAATGTATTCTATGTTCAATTACAACCAACTTCAACCAAGAGACGAAAAAGTCTAAGTGTTTGACAGAAGGTTGCAATCACTACATCAAGGTAAGTTTTAATGTTTATTGCCGGGTATGGTAGAAAGGCTTACGAATTTTAAGTGATTTTCACTAGTTTAGTATGTATTTAGTGTCTCGAAAGCACCGTATGTCCGCAGAATACCCTACCAAACGTTTCAAATTTGCTAGTCGATAGTGCTGTCGAGTAGGTTAGGTTCTAAGGGGATGACGGGATTTTGGTTCGCTTCTTCTTCTTCTTAGCGTTTCGATGACAAACTAATTATATTAAAACTTGATTATATTACTGCGACCCAGAACTTGGCCACTTGGACTGCGTTGTCATTGGCAATCATTAAGTCTTCCTGCGTGCAGCTGTTAGGGCTCGCACGGCATGTTGTGAGTTGGTCCATCGTATGGGTTGTACCACACAAACAGCTCAAACCGGTACTTTCACTGAAACCCCACCTAAACATGTTGTCTTTGCTCCGACCGACCTGAGTTCTCGAAGTTTATTTAATGACTTCCAGATCGGCCATGGCAATTCATGTCCAGGCGGAGGTCTCTCCGCAGGTGGCACGAATGGGTTTGGTAGGGAGACCCCATCTCTCCAAAAGTTGCACCTCTCTCTTGCCAACTCCGAGGCCAGAGGTTCGACACACTTATGGAAATTCTTGCGGGTTTTCAGCCTTTGTGGCACTGGAATATAGCCATGCAGGGGGTGCCGTGTGTCGTTCATCTTGGCCTTCTCGGCAGAGCTCAAAACGGCCCCTTCGGACATCTGGTGGTGCAATACCGGTAAGTTGTATTGCACCACTTGGGGGCTGAGTCACCCTCGTCCGTGGGAAAGCACCCTTAGTTCGAAACCACACACGTGGTCTCCGGGTGGTGCCAATCAGGTGACAACCTTTCGCTTGGTGGTAGGATCTTTACGGTCCGCCTGGCTAGCTACCACCCTCACATTAAAGTCCAGCACCAAGCAGTTTACTGTGTTCCGTCGTGTGTAAGTGAGAGCCAGAGAGGTATAGCGGAATCTCTCTATATCTCTGTTACTTGGATTCGTGTGCTTCATCTTAGACCCTGTCTGCGCTTACCATCAGGTGCAACGAGGGTCAAATGAGACCAAGTCAAGGAATAAAAAAAAAGTGGGCAGTTTTACCGAGGTTGGTTTAAGGCAACCCGTAATGATCCGGCAAGTTTCATTTAAGGCTGTGTCCACTAGCTTTGCGTGAGCAGATCGGCTCCACACTGGGCATGCGTACTCACCAGCAGAGAACGCTAGCGCCGACCCAGACGTCCGCTTAACTTGCAGAGAGGCTCCCCACTTGGTGGTAGTGAGACGCTGTAGCAAGTTGTTGCGAGCGTGCACCTTCTTTTTAATGATGTCATAATTTCTTCCGAAAGTCAGAGACCTATCCAGTACGATACCCAAGTAATTAGGATGGTTGTTGTGGGCTATGGGCGCACCTTGCCTCATGATGCGAAGCTGACGACCCGCTTGGTGGTTGCGAAGATGGAAAACTTAGGACTCAGTCTTTGATGAGTAAGGCTTAAGAGAGTTTTCCTCGTAGTATGGCTTAAGACGTTAAGAGCCGTGGTAAGATTGGCCTCCACTTCTTCAAAGTTGGTATCTTGAGCAGGTAGTGCCAGGTCATCAGCGTATAAGAAGCGGGATGTATTTGGGCTAGCCGATTGGTCGTTGGTGTATACATATGTTAAAAAGGGTCGAGGCCAGAACGCTGCCTTGTGGCAGACCGTTCTTTTGCGATCTCCAACGACTACGGTCTGAGAAGAGATTGACTTGAAAGCGACGGTTATGGAAAAGTTCCCGGAGTATGATGACAAATTTTTGATCGCCGGTCATGGTTTTCACTTTCCATATCAGTCACCTGAGGTTCACTGTGTCATAGGCCGCTGAAAAGTCCACAAATACAACGACAGTTACCTTTCCTAACTCAAACCCATCTTCTATGTGCTGAGTAAGTTTAAGCGTTTGGTTTGAGCATGACTTCACTGGTCTAAAACCCGCTTGCTCTGGTATCAAAATTGGGTCAATAAGGCCTGTGAGCCTGGGCAGCAGCAACCGCTCGAACAATTTGTATGTGTGGCACAAGAGTGCTATAGGCTGGAAGTTTTTGGGATTGTCTACTGTCTTTCCCGGTTTGGGTATAGCTAATTACCTTCGCCTTTCTCCAGAGACGGAGAATAGAGGCGGATTCCAGAGAGTTGTTACAGAAAAGCAGTAACCATGACACAGTAGCTGGGCCAAATTGCTTTATTTGCTCTACAGATATACTGTCCACTCCCGAGACTTTGCCAAATTTCAGATTTCGAATGGCTAAAACAATGTCAGTCAGGATGAATGACTTATTTATCCGGTCTCATGTGCTTGTGAGGCTACTTCGTTTTGGGACGTTCGCAAGGCGGCCTGATGACTTTCCATTCAAAATGAGCTGGTGGGTGATCTGGTTCGCGGTGACTTGACTGGGTAAGGATAGTGTAGGTGGATCACCGTTAAGTTTCCGGATGGTGTTCCAAGATTTCTTGCTGTTGTGCGTCATGTCAACTTTGGTGACAGTATTGATCCATTTTTCCCGACGGGATTCACTGATCTGCGATAGCAGCTCCTCGTCAACCAAGGTCGTTTCCTCGGAGAAGGGGTCGTGGCTATACAAGGATTCGTACTCTTTAACCGCTAGCGGCCCGACCGACGATCCGGATCGTGTCAGTGCCATTGTTTATCTATTGTGTCTATAATTACAGTACTCGATAAGTCAATTGAATTTAAAAACGACAGATGGACTGTTATTAATTTTATTTTAATTACTCAAGTACTGTAATTATAGACACAATAGATAAACAATGGCAGGTGTCGTCCTGGGACGACGGCGGGGTTTTACCGGTTAAGCAGTTCTGCAGATTTTTCCGTTAGCCCTGGGATGTAGGGTGTTCGACAGGCTCTAGAAATACATTTACGTGATATTGTTCAGACGATATCAACAAATTGGTCTTAATTTTGAGGAATTGGCGGGATTTTCACTAGATCTTCATATATCAACTGTGAGAACTGTGTCCAGTTAGCCTTGGAGTAGTTGAACCGGCGCTTCAGAGGGACACTTAAAGGACGAAAAACGGGCTGAATCGTACACGTGATCGGTCTGTGCTGTGTACGAGGTATTGGGGAGCAGATAGTCTTACTACACTGCGAGCTGATACTTTCGCTGACAAAGATTAGATCTGGATTAGAACCACTTTTCCACCGATCACTGTTAAATGAGGCCGGTTGTTTCGGATTGTGTATCAGCATCAGATCGTTCGTCTCAGCCCACTCTTCAAGCGCTTGCCCACATATTTCCGTGGGGCTACAACGCCCCATCTCATTCTGTGACTGTTGAAGTCGCCGATCACAATTTTGATGGGTTGCTCCTGGAAGTTTTCAGGAGGTACAAACTGGAATGGGGTCTTAGGAGGTTTGTATACATATAGAAGTGACGGTACAGTTACCGATGTCAATGGTGATAGCCTCAATGTCGTTCTGGGTTGAACATTTGGTTGACTTTATGATTACGACGGGAGCAGCAAACACTGCGTTACCGTGCTTCGGATGACAGATCTCGGCGATAAACGTGAGTCCAGGTATGTGTGGTCGGTACTGAGTTTCACCTCTATGGGTTTCCTGAACACACAAAACGTCACAGTGTGTCATGCAATATAATTCAGAAAATATTCCTGATTTATTTTGTGAGAAACCCCCGATGTTAATAGAGACTACACACAGCGCCGGCTTTATGGCCGGACTAATGTTTGTGTTTGTCATCGTGGTGAAAGGATTGGCCAATCGGCGTTAGTACTCGCTGATTGTTACCCAGGGTGCACCAGACGTATGGGGTCAGAAGAACGTCATTCGGGGAGGCTCCTTTCATGCACCTTTGCTCGCTCGTAAGCTCGATAGGCTCGCTCTTGCATCCATAAAAAAGTAGATTTTTTCGATACTCATCTAAAATAAAACAATTTTATAAAATAAATAAAAATGGATCTACGGCAAAAAAAAAAATGGTAGTGGAGGGCTCAGAAGACCCTTCAGAACTCCCAAATAACCTCACATTCTTTCTAGAGAGGCGGCACGTCCCCAGTTACGTATCAGATATTCTATCCTCCATAACATTCACGAATACAGTATTTACTTACATAAAAAAAAAAATGGTTCACTATCCGGTAAATCCTTCACGTGACAATAATAAGGATTCATTTTTTTTTTTTTACGATCTCAATCACTAATCACAATATATACAACTTATAAAACAACACAATTCATGAAATTCAATTAGTGTTTTGTTGCACGCACGTCACACAGAACGAAACTACCTACTCAGCCAGCAACGCGGTCGAATACAATCTGCTTGTGAGTGCGTATTTGCGTATTCGCGGGCGCAGAGCGAGAGCTTTGTTATCGTAGGTGAGAGATGGAACTCGTTTATACCGCCGAAACTCAAATTAACCGGTTAATTTTGTTCAACAGAATCGGAATGTGTAAAAAACCGGTATCGCCCATTAACCGGTAAAATACCGGTAACCGAAACCTAAAACCGCTATCGATTCCGGTTCGAGGTCAATGACCAAAACCGGTTTGGAAAATTAACCGGTTTCCGAGCCCTGTTTGAAGGTGCGGGATCCAGCAGACTAATAAAAGCTGCGGAATCCCGCGGGAATGCGTGATCCCGTTTTGCGGGATTGCAATCCCTAAACACAGTACATTTATGTCTGTGTAATGTTTTAAGAGTGCTGCCTAATTTCTTAACACAATCGGAACTGCTTACCGACATATGACAGGAGTCACGACAAGATTAATTGTACCGTATTTAAAAACAAAACCAGAGGCAATAGGGATTCACACTTTGTAAAATTATCATTATAACAACCAACAGCAACTTCAGTAACTACGCCAACCGCTTCACAATGCCAGGCCCCGACTCGAGCCTGTTCTACAGCTTCGACATCGGGCCCGTACACTTCGTCTCCATATCCTCTGAGGTGTACTATTACACGGAGTATGGCGTCATACAGATCAGCAATCAATACAACTGGCTCAAGGATGATCTGGAGAAAGCTAACCTGCCGGAGAACAGGTCAGACAACTGTTACGTTTTACTGACATTGAGTCATAAGACCATCGAGTGGCTACCAGTAAACTTCCCCTTAGATTTATGTTAAATCGATATGAGAGAAAGACACAATCTTCTCACATTGATTCTATCTTATCAGTATCGTCCCAATATTGTTTTTGTTACCACATTTTTTTGCTGGATTGCCAAGTTTAGCCAGCCTACAAGCTTCTATAGACATTTTGTTTCAGATCGAAGAGACCGTGGATAATAATATTAGGGCATAAGCCCATGTATTGCAGTGACATTTTTCAAAGCGAATGTAAAAAAGAGCTTACCCGGGTCGGTCTGAATGGATCATGGGGTGAGTAGTACTGGGTAACCGCCTTGCAGGTGTATAATTATTACCTACATGATTTAGATGTTAGAGCTACCTTGAAGACCTTACGTGTCACTAAACTTCACGTTGAAGGGTTAATTGCAAAAATGGTAAAGGTATCCTTCAGGGGGGACTGTGTTCAAACCCAAGCCAACTTTTACCTTTCATTCACGTGTAATAGTAGAAATAATGTAAGTAACCGTCACTTTAATGACTTGCTAGTTTGAGTTGTTATTACAAATTAGAGCCAAAACTAAGATACCAAACGCGTCTGTATGTAAGTTGAGCACATTTTGGTCTTTTATCGTACTTGAGGACCAAACTGCTCAACGCCTTTTTTAGGTAGATTTGGTGTGCATTTCTCGTAAGCGAAATAGTAAAATACTTACAGTGCAAGAAATGTAAGAAATACCTTTTGACAGCTGTCAGATTTTCCGATTATTAGACTAAATGTAGTACTTATTACTTCTATGGACTAAATAAGCATGTCTGCGGTGCTGTCATTGGCTGCCGAATTTGATCAATCGGATTGCTCGGCGAGCTTCCGTTTTGACACCGAATGTGAACAGTCAATAGTTATTTGTTATACAAGAGTGCAAAGTTGCTTTTTAACCGCGTGCTCAATTTTGATGACCGAGCAAGCGAAGGATTCAAAAATTAGAGTCCTGAACGTAAGCGAGGGAATCAAAAGAGCACGAGGTGAAAAATCTTTGCACTCGAGTGCAACACGTAACTTTTCATCCCACCTCAGCGAGGAAATGACTTAATGTAAAAAAATAAACTTCCTCGTCGCTAGAATCACTCATTTTAGGTTTTGCACTTGTTTTCAAGTTTCTCATTTTTAACCTAAGGTTTTAACATTATGACGTGAAAAGAAATAGGCGCGCGAAAAGCAAATTAAAAAAAAAGTAATACACCAAGAAGGTTCCGAGTCTGAGTTTTAACAAATTAAAAAAGGTTGTACGATAAATTCGGCACCATGGAGGTAGAAATAAATAGGTTTAATGAAGTTTTGAATTCACAAACTTAGTGCACACGATGTTCTAAATTCAATTTACTTTATCCTCTAGCGGATAAAAACGGCTTTTGTACTCAGATATCGAAGAGCAAAAATACTCTTTCCGAGATGGGGGGATGAAAAAGGTATTTCTTAGATTTTTTGCACTGTAGTCCATATTTTGTTGTTGTCACGTGCAATATGCTCCCATATTATCATTTTTCACAGGATGACACTTGTCACAATTTATTAAAATAACCAAAGATAACCGGCTCTGCGCTAATCGCACTCAATGAATTATTTGTTTATCAAGAATCCAAATGACTAATTTTCCGTCCATTACAGCTCTGGAGCCTTTGCTGAAGGACTACGGCGTGGACTTGGCGTTCTGGGCACATGATCACTATTACGAGAGGGCTCTTCCACTATACGACAATAAAGTATACAACGGTTCGACTGAACATCCCTATGTTAATCCTGGGTAAGTCTGGAGGCAGTCGTCTTCTATCGTAGATCATATCACCACTTACCATCTTGTGAGATTGTGGTCAAAAATATGCTTTTCACAAAACAAAAAGTAATCGCATTCACTCGCTTATTTTTCTACTTAAAAAGCGGATTTGGGGCATATGACAATTAAAAATATAAGATGTATGTACAGTCAGCTGCACTAATTGGTTACCCCCCTCAAGAACAAACTTGTTCGTGAGAGGGGTAACCAGTTGGTGCAGCTGACTGTACATCCTGTGAAATACAAGCTTAGTTTTAGTATATACTAAACCTGAAACTAGTTTGTTCAGAATCACTTGGAGAATCGATTGACATATTTTTTACACCAATTTTTTTTTTCATAATTTTCAATTTTCTTTCACTAGGTTTCTACCCATAACAGTTGACGGGAATAGACATCTTGAGGCTTGAGATGGTCCGCTCGGTCAGTTTCCGTGTATTAGACCCTGTTTATCACATCTCAGGCATTTCACACTTTACTACGGAACTTAACGCGACATAAACTACGGTGTAACTTGGAGATTTATTAAAAAAAACACATGTTCAGGCAGTTCTGATGAAAATCTTGTTGGGGTGTCTCGGTTTTTGTATAGGTATACTAAAAATAACGTTGTATAAGCCAAGCGAAGTCGTTCCTACTACCCACAATACTGTAGATTCTAGTGGAATTTTAGTTTATATGTTTTCTTGGTTTTCATGTACACTAGTTACTGCAGATGATAATTTAATTTATAACTATCTAAAATGATAAGTATGATTCCTGGTATTACAGTGCTCCAGTGCACATCATAACCGGCTCGGCTGGATGCAGAGAAGGGCGCTCTCACTTCCAACGTAAGTATAGTTTACAATATAGGTAGTTGGATCAAGAATAGTATGTTGGAGAGGTCTACCCCAGAAGGGGAACATGTGCGTTCTATTAGAGTAGGGCTGCCATACGCCCAAGTAGCATTTTGTTCTCTTTAATAGTTCACATTTAGTTCACAGGTGATCTCTAAGCATTAAGATTGGCCACACGTGGTTCATGGGCAGTGCTAAAGTGAACAAATTCACTTATTTTCACGTTTAAGGCATGTATAGGAGTGTAGAATTGGCCTATTAAGTAACTATTGGTGTTATAATGGGCTAACATTAATCTTCTAGTCAGCTTTCAGTTTAAAAGCTGAACAAGAGCATTTTAAGAGGGGAAAAATACGGCACGGCCTATTTAAAGGTCCTCATGTACAGTGTTATATTGCTGGCATTTTAATACAACACATGTGAACATTAATGCAGCCAAAAGCTGTAATATATAGCACCTTTTGTGAAGCGTTATTCAGCCTGTAGCTGTAAGCGGGTCTAGTTTGTGATATATTAATCAGCCTTTATATTATTCTGTAAAAGAGCGTTTAATGAGTTCCCCACGTCCCGGTACATCGGTACATGTCCCGGTTTGAAGCCTTGTGTCCCGGTCAGCAAGTCATTTGTCCCGGCATGCACACAATTCGTAAGCTACCGCTGCGTAAGTGTCGCGTCTGGAACGAGTGTTTTCGTTAATTTCATCGCAGTGGACGAAAGAACGAAATTCAATCAGTGTAAGCACAATTGAAAGCATTCAATGCGTTTATAATTATAAAATGACGAGCACAGAATTTAAAATTACATTAAAGGGGAAAAGGAATTCTTGAAAAAGGTCAAATCTACCGAAATATATGAATGGGCAAAGAAAAGTGTCACCGAGAACGTAGAATAGTTATGAAGAGTTGACGTCGCTATTTTTATTAAAGTTTCTTAAATACCTATCATCTGAGTTTTGATTATTCCATGGTTTACTCTATTTCTGTTCTAAATGTCCCGGTCGGCATCTCGGCATTTATAGCAGCCCTATAGAGGTATCCAAGCCCAACGACATATAGGTTCCGATTACTAAAAAAAACGTTATAAAATGGTCCTGTGACTAATAAGACCAAAAATTAGTAATTTTTTATTATGTATGTTTACAGCGAACCCCGCGGAGTGGTCAGCGTTCAGAAGCAGTGACTACGGCTATACGAGGTTCGTGGCACATAACAAGACGCACATCTACATGGAACAGGTATCTATGTTTTGTTGGTATTTCTGTTTTTTTTTTATTTGCGTTGTGTTTGCTCTTGACTCTGATCAGAGGTGACAGAAACAAAGTCTACGATGGAGCGAGCTTACCCAGAAGAAGCCTGCCGTGCGAGCACGAATCTTATTGAGTCGATTCGAGAAACTCCATTCTAAACGTCAAATTTGACATAAGATATACAAGGTGTAACAAATAACGCACAACCTCTTAAGGGGGTCAGTGACCCCCTTAAGAGGTACTCATTATTAAATAAAATTTGGTTCCGGTTTCCGTGGGATATAGGAGATATAGATTTTTTATAAATATCTAAAATAATTAATAAATCTCTACTTACTCATGCTATCAATTTCAAAATGCCCTTAAAAATTGTCGCTTAGGCGCATTTACAGATGTACGTAATCAAATGATAACATATATTGGACCATGAAAGAAAAAAAAGAAAAACGATTTACCGGTGCCAAAATAAGGCTATTTTCATAAAGTATTTCCAAAACTAAGCAAGATGGATACCTGGGAGTTTTACTCTTGCATTTGGTTAACTGTTATCTTACCGAAAAGGACGAAAAACGAGGGATGTCCGATTTTCGGGTCTTATAAAACACTGTGCGAACCCCTAGTGGTACCTACGTATTTGTCTGGTATATGAGTACATATTTGCATCTTAACAACATTATCGAAATAAATGATGCGTTCACCAGCTAGTAGTTCCGTTAATGAAGTAATTAATCGATTTATTTTTCAGGTGAACGTTGAAGCGAGTGGCCAAGTGATCGATTCCATCTGGCTCGTCAAAGATGAACACAAGCCTTACGATATTAAATAGAATACATTTTCGACCGAGTCATTTTATTAGCTGATACTTTATGCATTTGCATTGTATCATTAAAAAAAAACTTTGGTTATTATTGTCCTACCTAACCTTATCTGAATTCGACTTCAAAAACCAACTTTTATTAAATGATTTACTTATGACAAATCTTCTGCAATTTTATTTACCTAATCGTCTTACAAATGCATTCCCTAGTTGTATGAAAAGAAGCTCCACGACTCCATAACACGTTCAGGGGCCCAATTCTCCTTAAATAAATTGTTGCCAAACGCAATCGAACCACAACCGTCAGTCAGTTTTTGTTTTCGAAAACTTTCAAAATGATTGATTTTGGTTTTTGTTTCAAACAATTTGATAGCTTTTGAAATTGAGAACTGTCTGAATGAACGGTTCGGCCTTGGTTCGGTTGTGATTTATCAAGATTTATTTTAGGAGAATTAGGCCCCAGTGCCGGGTGCCCTCTAGGAGGGCACCCTCTAGCCGCATTCGCGATGCCGGGTGCCTTCGTGGAGAGTTCATTTTAGCGTGTTTCATGGTTTTAAAGGTAATACCTAGAACCCTCCTTGTGCCCTCCTTTAGCTCGTGGCTAAATAATTACAGCCGCATAGGCCGATCTTCCGGGTTAAGCCACGCTTGCCGAGGTTGGTCTGTGGATGGGTGACCATTTACCATAGCGAGTTTCCTCCGTGCCTCGGAAAGTACGTAAAGCCGTTAGTCCCGGCTGTCATTTGTAGATCTTTGACAGTCGTTACTGTTGGTCAGAAGCCAGAAAGTCTGACAACCAGTCTTACCAAGAGTATCGTATTACCCAGTTACTGGGTTGTGGAGGTCTGATAGGCAGTCGCTCCATGTAAAATACTGATATTCAGCTGTATCCGGTTCGACTGGAAGCCGACCCCAACATAGTTGGGAAAAGTACATCTCCCGGTTCCGGTTCCGGTGTACATCTCCCGCATACACTACACCACTAATGCGGAGGACATCGTGGAGTATGTACGCCAAAAGGCCAAGTCCTTGGTGAGAGTGCAGCTGCTTGAATCGCGCCGTAACGCCAATTTCAAGGCGTTTGTGGTGCGAGTACCAAAGTGTCTTCTGCACATCGTCATGGAGGAGAACTTTTGGCCGGAGGGAGTGGTGTTCCGTCGCTTCCGCGGACAAGTGCCACACGATCGCACAACGACAGTGCTTAAGTGAAGTTTTATAATGTTATGTATTAGTTTATAATTATGTATTGTTTTTATTATCATGTATTTAGTTTTCTATGGGCCAAGTTGCCTCAAATAAAGGATTATTATTATTATTATTAAAAGGCTAGGCAGATTAAAAAAAAAAAAAAAAAAAAAATTTAAAAATTTAAAAGCTTTTATTGATTTGCACACATTTTACAAAAAAATTAAACCCACCAAACTGTGTGACAGTTTGTCGGCGGGAATAGCGCTCAATGAACATTTGGTAAAAAAATTGTCAGTTTTAGTTATTAGCTATTAAATATTTATATTCATGCAGTTTATCTAATCTACTCTCAAACACAATATGAAGAGGTAGCAGTGCATACTTATGCATTATTACTTATATATTAAAATTATAATTTTTATCTATTCATCTTCTATTTCTTTAATCTCATTCTTTATCTTTAATCTATTTATTAAAAATTATAATTTTTAATACAATACTCAAATATGCATGCCGTACTAAGTGAGTAACATATTTTTTAACTTGTATTTTAATGTTTGTTTACTTATTTTATTATTTATTTTCCTAAGCCAGTCATTATTATTATATAACGTTGGGATCAAATACTTGTTGGTTCTTTTACCATAATAATTATTTATTGGTTGACGGACCACTTTCTATTCTCTAACACGTCTTGTATTGTAAGTATTTTTTATTTTTATTTTATTTTTATCATTGTAAAATTGTTCAAGAACCACCAAGTACTTGACCCTTTCATGAACAGGAAGTATTTTACATAACGGAAACAGTTTTCCATAATTATCTTTACATGTACGTTTTGTCTTAGGGGTAACAAGGTATTTCAAAAAGCGGGTTTGCAGTGACTTAATATTATCTAAATAAGTTTTGAATGTGCGACCATATGTATTTAGTCCATAACTTATTAGAGACTCAACTAAAGCGAAATAAACAACACGTAATGTTTTTCTACTTAATGGCGCCTTTAACGTATGAAACTTGCTCAGTACTGCTCTGAGCTTTGTGCACACCGTATCAACATGCGTCTTCCAGTTTGCATTACAATCCACCCATATACCCAAGTACTTAAATGTTTTGACGTACTCTAAGTTTTGACAGACACAGTTCAAATTCGTGGCGTGCAAGCACTCATATGTGTGACCCTGTATACTTATATCTGATTTAGCGATATTCTTTGCTACTAAGTTGTATGGTGAATGTATATGCATTATTTTAGTTTTGCTGATATTTAATAAAATCCCGTTGTCGTGTGCCCACTTGGTAATGTTATTAAAGTCTGCTTGGATTGCAGCTCTCGCCTCTTGTACGTTCTTAGACGAGTACAGCAAGCACATATCGTCGGCGTACATGTAAACTCGGCAATTTTCAACCACTTTAGTAACACTATTTACATGCATGATGTAACCAACTGGTCCGTATACGGAACCGGTCGGTACACCCAGGGTAACTGCGGCTTCCCTCCCAGTGACTCCTGATATGCTAGTCTGAAGAGTTCTGTCACTTAAATAACTCTGGAACCACTTATTAGTTGGACCCCTGATTCCACACTCATCCATAGCCTGAAGAAGTACCTCATGGTCTAAGGTGTCAAAAGCTTTTTTATAGTCTATAAACAATGCCAGTACCTGGTGACCCCGGTCCAGACTGTCATTTACATACTCTGAAAAACTCGACAGCGCTGTTGCCGTACTACGGCCGCGCCTGAAACCATGCTGAGTATCAGATAGTATCTGTCGCTGTTCTAAGAATTCACTAACCTGACCCACCACAATTTTTTCTACTATTTTGTTGATTACAGATAGGATAGCAATCGGTCTGTAGTTGGTGTAATCGGTGTGATCTCCCTGTTTGAATATAGGTCTTATCATAGCTTTCTTAAGTAGGTTCGGGTATTGACCCTTTGAAAGACACATGTTGACAAAGTGTGCCAAAACCGGAGAAATTTGTTTATTTATTGCCTTTAAGTCTCTTACTCGAATACAGTCTATTCCTGGCGCCTTTTCACTGCTAATATTATCTATAACTTTACATACTGAATTACTAGTCACTTGCTTAAAACGAAATGATACACTACTTGGATTAACATACTGAGATCTATCTAGAAACTTTATGTCACAGTTATGCTTTATATTATTTATTTCCTCAGTAAATGTATCTGCAAACTTATTACATATGTTATACATCGTATCGTTTTTTCCAAAATATTTATTTAATATATCATCTATACTTGCTTTCTTTTTTCCTATCCAACTATTGATTATTTGCCAAACTTTTTTAGGATCACCATTGCATTTCTTGATCTCTTCCTGTCTATACTTATTTTTTTCTTTAAATAATACTTTATTCACCCTATTTCTATACCTTGTATACTTTAATCTCTTAGTATTATTGTTAGGCATTTCTTTCCATTCTCTAAATAATTTGTCCCTACGCAGTAACATATTTTTTAAAACTTCTCCTACCCATGGTTGTGTTTCTCGTTTTTTAGTGTTTGGCAATACCATTTTACTATCACTATAAATCTCACTAAATACATTATGTAACCTATCATACAATTGCAGCGGACATTCTACAGACAACAGCTGAGACCAATTGTAATCACAGATCTTTTTATAAACTAATTTATTGTTAATTATACAACGAGAGTTCAAACCCAAACTGTCCATACCTATATTAGTGGCTAACGGAATTGATACTCCAATGATATGATGATCCGTTATATAACATTCAATTACGTACGACACGCAGTCCCGCGGCTGTCTCACTCGCACCCACGCGTGGTCGATGCATGACTTCTCTCTTACACCCGCTACGATAGCCTCTCGTGTCACCTCACTGTCCGGTATTACACACTGTAGGCCTAGTTCACACAAGCAGTCCTTATATTTGGATACGCAACGCATTTCATTACCTAGCAGATTTATGTTGATGTCGCCTAAGACAATAATATTTTCATTTCCTGGAATATTCCCGATTAACTGCTCTAATTCCGAAATAAATAGTAATTTGTTTGTTTTTGGCGGCTTGTACACCGCCACAATATTTATAATATAATTGCCCACGGTCAGTGAACCATGTAAGACTTCTGCTGAATTCATCTGAGACTTTTTTTCTAGAAAAATAAGGTCTTTTTGTACATAAATAATTAAACCTCCTCCTCTTTTCTTCTCTCTTGTATGTGAGAATAAACTATATCCCTCTATATCATATAATTGTAACTCCTCGGCTTTGACATTAACCTCAGACAACACCAACACATTTATATTTTGTTTGCTGTATGCCAATAAAACAAGTAATTCATCAAAATGTTTTCTCAGCGAACGTACATTCAAGTGCAACACACTTAAATGGTTTATTTTACTCGAAATAGTTTGGCTCCAAGTAGTTAAATTTGTGAAGCGATCATATTGACAATCCAATGTAACTATTGCATCGTAACGATCCATTATTAATTGTTGATGTGATCACGCAGTGTGCACTCCGCACTACCAGTGCGCTTCTTTCCTTATGCATAATTATGTATAACTAGCGAACCTCCACATGTGCATCATTGTTTACAACTTTTTGTATATCGCTTTCGCTACGAATTGATATTATTTTTTTCTGATCGTCACTTTTTCTTATCAGTATTTTACCATCCTGCACCCATATATATTTGTAGATGTTTTTAAGCTGCAATTTTGTAGCCCATAGTAGACTTCGCTTATAACTGGTTAAGTTCTCGTTAATGTAAACACGGTTATTGTTATTTATGCCGTATATCTGTCCATTGGTAAGATTAATTTTACGTTTTTCGATCCATTTGTTACGTGCATTTTTTGATTTAAGAGTAACTACTACTGGCGGTGGTTTCTCTGAACCAGGTTTTTCTCGGCCTACCCTCTCTGCATGCTCAATTTCGCTGGTGTCCAACTGGAGATTTTGAGCAAGTTGTGCCACCACCTTTGAAATATCCTCGTTATCCTTCTTCTCTAAACCAAACAACTCCACCTTTTTCTCTTTGTCTTTCTCTTCTAACTCGTTCACTCGTTCTTCCAGCGATTTATTGCATTTTTCCAAATACGCGTTCTTGTTTTCTAAAGCTTTCATTTTTTTTTCGGTTGATGATTGGTACTCACACAACTTATCGTACTTTTCAGATATAAAATCAACCAAATCAGTCAACTCGCTTAACTTCTTCCATATTGAATATAATATCCATTTTTTTATTCATATCAGCCAAAATGCTTTTTATATTGGAATCGTCAACGCCAGGCGAACCGAGCGTGGACACACAATCCTCACACTTTTCGTTATTAAGAGGTGTTTTTGTCAGACATTTTTTATGAAACACTGCTTCACATGTCCCTTTACATTTAACAACCTCATCTTTCGCCAATGACACAAACTTGTTGCATTTTTTACACTGCACCATTATTGATAACTACTACCGAACGTTCATAACAACAAATAAGCTAAATTCCGCTAATTGCACAACACAGCCGGACGCTGAGCGCACGAGTCGCGACTGCTGATGAGATGATGAGATGACCTAGAACCCTCCTTGAGGGTTCACTCTTAGCGCAAACGTAATGCTGAGGACCTTCTTGAAAGGTCCACCAGCAATATGTATGGCGGCATGGCATAAGGGCTCCATGAAAAGCGTGGTGAACTCGAATGTGTTAAGTTCGTCCGACACACCCTGGGCAGTCAGCCTCGCTACCAACCTTGCTGACTGGCTAATGTTTTCACCACGGCATGAGCTATTCTCATATAACTCGTGCTGATACGAGGGAAGATTCCCTAGATCCAGCCAGATCTAAACTACTTAACATGCCGCAAATCCTGAAAATCCCTTACATATTATTCATTTCCATGTAAAACAAACATTGATCAGGCAGGGGCCGTAGTTCTTCAATAGTCCCTGGTAACAAGTCCACTTTAGCCACCCAAATCCATAGACCTATACTTTGGTTCCATATCCTATAATAGTCCTGCATCAACCGGGGGTTGTCCTTGGGTGTACTTGCATAATGCATACAAGGATAATCGTCGGTTGGTGTCTCATCTCATCTAAATCTACTCAGGGGGCCTCTGCGAGTTGGCTTCGGCCCCTCGTACGCCTTACAAAGGCCCGGGACCTCAGGGTCCCGAGATATGCCGCGAATCCTGAAAATCCCTTACATGTTATTATTCTTAAGCAACATAATAATAATTGATTGACCATGTCGTGTTATGTTACATAAGTGGGTTTTAAACGCTTAAATAAAAAACACCCTCTCCATTGTAATGTGGCTGTTGATGCTGTGAGAAAGTGCTTTCCATAAAAATTCATAATGAGCTCAAACACGATGGGTCTACAACTAGTCATTGCCGAGTACCGATCACCACCCTGAGCCATCTTCTAAAACCTTCTTGTCAAAACAAGTGACAAGGCAAAATCAATGGGTCTGCCTGTTTATTAACTATTTTGGAGTAGTGTTAACAAGTTTCTGATCCAAACCCTTAATCAGATCAGCTCAATGGTACGTTGTATCTATTGTATTATCACGAGATTTGTATATAAGTATGTTAGCTATTTCAAGTGAATCCGACGAGCGCAATTGAAATTAATAAACATTGCAAAGAAGAGATTTCTACAGCGACTGTGAAAAGAGCTGATTATCTTGAAGCGGCTGATCCGATTTCCATCATCCATAGCCTATAACTATATTAATTAAACTAGCTTTAAAAAAACCGCATTGAAATTGGTTCATCCGTTTTGGAGCTACGATGCGGCAGACAGCCAGACATAGGCATCAAACTATACCTCTCTTTTTGCGCCAAGGTTATAAACATTGTTAAAAACTGGTGGCCACCAGTGGCAGCGTTGCTGTATGGTTAAAAACGACGATAACATGTCTGTCGTGAGGTAAGGATACACGACGACACCAGACACTATACACTCAGTGTATACATCGACTGTCCATGTATGTCCACTGCCGCGACACTTAGTTGCAGATGTAGTGGCGATGTCGTGTCGCAGGACAGAAAGTGCGCAGTGTCCGACACAAGTGTCGTGAATTTCGATCCTATGCGAAATTTATAGCTAGACCAATATGACGTCACGCGCGTGGATTGCAGAGGAAATAAAATCTTTGATTTCATATTATGAAGCGCTGCCAGAATGGCAAATGGCTATGGCAAACATCAAACCCCGATTATAAAAATGGAGTAAAGAAGTCAGCAGTAGTAGAAAGTTTAGCAGAACAATTGAATACTATTGCATTAGAAATAAATAGAAAATTGATGTAATCGGTGCGCTCGTTGCTCGCCTCGCAGCCCGTCTCGTCATTCGCAGCGCTCGCGTTGGAAGCGGTTTTTTGGGTACGAGTCAAAGGGGTTCGCGGGGGAAGTGTGCGTGGTGTTTCCACACGCGTTCGGTCTTTAAAGATCAGTAAAGATAGAGGTGATGCAAATACTTCTACGTCCTCCATAGTTGATAGTTCGATAGCAAATGAACGCACCGCGAGAGTGTGAACATAAATTGATAAACTTGACGAGTGAACGAGCTGTGGCCGAGACACGAGTCGAGCCGCAAGGCGTGAGTGTAAATGAGCTATTAGAGTGCGCGCAAGATAACTCTGCGCGCGACTGAGGGCGTGCTAAACGTTGCCATGAGCGCAAAAGTTCAAATTACCGCTTTTAAAGCTTAACTTTTTTATCGCTAAACATAATTTTCCCGTTAAATATTCCTACAATCAGGTAGTTCTACTATCAAAATTGATAAAACGGCACACACTTTGGTGGACCATGATTAGTTCCGATTTCGGCCGGGCGCAGACTTATCTTGCGCGCACTCTACAGTTCATGGTGGCAAGCTGCTTGTCAAAGCTTTTTGACAGTAAATGTTACCTTTGAAATTAATACCCACCCTATTTATCCGATTGCACAATCTGATGGTAAAGTGAATAAATAAAGGCCTCGAACTTCAAACTTCAAAACTCATTTATTCAAAATAGACTAGAATTACCAATGATAATATAAACTACACATAGAAGTAATAAGTACTACGAAACTACATTACTTAGTTCTTTTTGAACGTCAAAATTAGATACATCAAAGACCTTAGAATAAGAACTAAAGCATCAAAGACAGCCCCAAAAAGCGCCCTCCCTTCACCGCTTCTGTCGGGAACTTCGTGGAGTGAGCGCCATCTGTTGTCCGCCACCCAACTAACCATGACGTCAACATCGGACCACCACAGCCCGTTGGAGGGAGGAGACCGGCCAGGGTTGCCAACCGTACGAGGTTCCTCGTACAAATACGAGATTTGTGGTCTTCCGTACGAGGTACGAGGACACTATCAACCTCGTACAATTATGTACGAGATTTTGATAATATGGCCACGAACATTTGGCATCACCATTAGATAAATAGTAAAAACTAGTGCTATCTATCAGAACTTGTAGGAACTTCTTTTGCATTGCCGTATTTACGCGATGATTATCTATGGTAGCTATCCCGTCAACCGGAAATCCCCTGTCTAGTAAAACATTTCGTTCTTCGCAAGTCGTCTCTTCTGTCACACAGCGGACATTTCTTCTTTCTCTGTTCCTTAGGTGTTCCATTCGTTACACATGCCGGCCGTGTTTTTTGCACTAGATACGTTAGTACGTGTAGCTACATGAAGTTATTGTAAAAAAGAAGATTTTTATTGTTAAATACCTAGTCTTTTCGTTGTTTCGTCAATTGTTTAGTGGTGTAATAGAAGTTTCGTGAGTGATAACGACGAAAACAATGACTGTTTTTTTGTGATTTTACTTGAGTAACAATATAAAAAAATTGAAATACAACACAAACTGAAGTTTTAGTTAGTAGGAAACTTGCAATAGTTTATTTCTTTTAGTAAAAAGTCCTAAATCCAGTACTTCAATACACCTTTATTTTGTTTTTAGCACGTTTTCGATGCATCATAAATGTACGAGGTTTGAAAGTCAAAATACGAGATTTTTTGCTGCATTTGTACGAGGGATTTTTTTTTACGGTTGGCAACCCTGAGACCGGCTCGCGTCGCGCGGTGCGCCCGGGGGATTGCTTCTTGGACCGTACGACGGAACACTCGTCTAGAGTATTCTGTGTAGATCAGCTGAAGAAGTCTGACCTTTTATATCTGACTAGCTTGTCCTTATTTTATGATCTAGTAATAACTTGTAATAATTATCTAAAGTATTATATTGTGATCTAGTTCATGTTACTAACACTAACCCAAATACAAGTACTCTCAGTGGTGGAGAGTCTATGTTGGTTTTATTTACTAGATTTACCTTGCTCACAATCCTGACATACCAATATTAGCGATAACTGTAATGATAGAATCACTCCTTAATAGTCCTTAACGAATAAATTGTAGTGTGGCTAACACTTCCTAGTGTTTTTGCTGTGAAGAAGAAACGGCGCAACAAACTCCCCAGCAACACGTATCTGTCTGTCAAGTGAATAAATTAATTGAGTCTATACAAAGCAAAAGGACCGGACTCGGGGACCGTATTCCATTATAGTGTCATTGGTGTAACAAAATAGCTAGCTAATAGCTCTCGTAAACGTTGAACATGGCGTAGACAACTGCACTGTACGATCGCCAGGAAATATACAGAGTGTAAAAAGACCCATCACATAGCCGAAATCTACGCACTCTGTACATCAAACTAAACTACATTGACCAAAAATAATTGCTGGGAAACGACTTTTATTTTTTGGCATAAAAAACCCTTTTTTTTTGTAGCGCGCAATGTGTGGTTGTGGCGATGCCGCACATTTGCATGCGTGCAGCGGCGGTCAGCGGCCAGTGCGGCCACACAGCTGAGCCAAGGCGGTCGTGTGCGTTTGATATTCATTGCGTTTTTGTTACTTCAAATGCGTAATTTGTGAGGAAAAATTGAAAATTTTGATAAGGTCTTTTGGAAGAAAGTTTAGTATTATCACTTAGAATACGTTTTTGGAAATAACTAAAAAAAAATTTATACTTTGACCTTCAATATCTCCAAAACCAATGGTTTCCCAGGTATAGTCTGGTAGAAAAAAATGATCCCAATGATGGGTAGAATATGTGGTTTTCGTTATCGATATGGGTCTTTTTACACCCGATAAATTGCCTTCATCACCTTTGTCATTTGAATTGGTGTTCGCAGTTTGTTTCAATTTGGTACCGAAAACAAGGATGCTACTCCGCATCCAGTGTTTTTAATGAATTCTCTTTTAATGGGCTAATGCCCCTCTGGCTGGCCTCTGGCCTCTTCTCAGATTGAGAAGTGTTTAGTCTTTAGTCCACCACGGTGGCCTAGTGGGGGTTGACGCACTGCACTCACAATCGTATTTTTTTTTTTGATTTTTCTTTCTTTTTAAGATTTTAAAAAAAGAGAGACAAGGTATCTGTACGGTCACTTCAAGTTTGGTACTTGTTCTAGGGTACAATTACGGTGATTGAGAGTTTAAAATGTATTAAAAGGTATTTTAAAAAAAAAAAAAATTACTGACTGACCTCCGCTCCGGTTTAAAATTCGTCATTTTTTTGACAACTCCGTACCTACTTAATGTTACATAAGCACTGCTTATCCTAGAATTCTCAGTTTACCTTAATTCTTCCTTTACATTTTTTCATTTAATATTTAAATTTTGAAACATTAATCTTATCGAATTTTATCTACATACCTAAAACGGAACGTTGATGCGTGCGTTCGAAATCGTTGAAATGTTATGCATATGAATAAACTTCAAACATTTTTGCTACAAATTATCAACAAACTACATGCATTTTTAATATTAAAATAACTGCAAGATATTGTAAAAATAAGTAAGTACATATTTTAAAAATTCCTGAATGAACAGGAATCGTAATAATCAATTGTGCGTATTTTATTACGCAATTGAAATATTTGAGTGTCAGAATTCGGAATGTCAACTATTGACGTTTATGTTTATGATTCAAGATAATTGCGAGCGATGTTTATAAAATTTGAAATTAAACAAAGCCCAATTAGTAATTAATTGTGCACAGAGACGAAGAACGTCTCCTAACAGTTTTCTGAGGATAATTGAAAATAACTCTCGAACATATTTGTAGAAATATTGAGCCATTATATTCGTAAACATTCAAAAATGAAGTTATTAATAATTTCGCTATTATTAGGGATAGCTTGGGGTAGAAAGTTACAAATTCGTGCAGGGCCTACATATGACTGCACTCATTGCCAGCCAGAACAAGTGCATATTGCCTTTGGAGGTAAGTACTTAACTCAGTTTAATAATTAAAAGTACTTTCAATTTGTACGTAAATACAAATTAAAATATTTTTTATACAAATAAAAATAACATAAAAAACCTACAGATGTGATTTGAACTGCTTATTCAGTTAAATCTATAAATTTTATTGAATATTAAACTTAATAAAAATAATTATTTTGATTATTTCCAACTTGGGTGTGTAGATAACACTGTTTCAGCTGCAACTCCAGTGCACCTGATGCAACAGGACTGAATATCTTTTATCTTTTCAGCCTACAGTTACTCTACGCTGAGTAAAGGCCAAAATACAAACCAAATAATGTTCTGTTGCTTTACTAAACAAACTTGAAACTGGAAAGCAGTATTGATTTCACCACCCTTTTAAAATATGTCTGTGCATGTGCAGGCTTGTATCTGAAAACGCACCCACAATTCGCATTCCAAGTGTGGGGCAACGTTTAAAAGGAAAAACAAAAACTAAAACTTAAAAAAACTGTGATTTTATTTAATAAACATTCTGCTAGCAAAAACCATTAATTGTTATTTGTAGAGATTAGGTACAAGCCTTCGAAATAGTTAATAATATAAATACCGGAAACCTAATAATTATGTCAACTATTATTAACAACAACAGAATATTGCTAATCCATTCAACCAATTCTGAACTTTACGTGATTGTAATAAGAACTACTGATTGCCCTGTCGTAATCAGTCTTGTTTCTCCTGTTTACTTATTAAAATAAACCCACATAACATGATAAAGTAACTTCTAATGTTTTCAGTCAATATCTGAGGTGACGTCACCTTACACTAAATATTATTATTGATAACTCCAATTGAGACCAATTGATAATCTTGTTTTGTTCATAAGTAACTTACTAAATTAGGGTATCTTGTAGGACTGGTTGTATGCTCTAAACAGTATAATCTCCATATTAAGGATCACAACACCAACTGCATTGAACTAGTTCCCTACTTGAACTTGATTGCCGTAAGATTGAATAACACATGTTTGGAATTGTTTTTTTCAATTTTCTTGCTTTTTAAAAAAACTTTGCCCGACACTAAGATTTGTATCGTGGGTGCGTTTACAGACACAAATCTCACATACACAAACGCCCAGACCCGAAACAAACATCTGTAGGTCATACAAATGTTTGTTCCATGTAGGAATCAAACCCACGACCCGTAGCGCAGAAGCCAATCGCTTAGCCACTGCACCAAACGTGTCATCAAACGCTAACTCAATAGTACTTAAGATCAATAAATTATTAGTGCAACAGTTCACATACTAATAGGTATAGTAAAATTGCAATCAAGGGATTACCTCATCAGGTAGAAAATTATACTAACAAAGAAAATAATACATTAGCTTCCCTTAAAACTAAAATTTTAAAGAACTTACGTGTGATTTACCAATAAATTACATTAAATTATAAACCATAATTTTTTTGACAACTCCATACTCAAATGTTACTTAAGTATTGCTTATCCTAGAATTCTTAACTCAGAAACCGGAGATTACATTTTCTAAGTGCCAATGGCTTAAGCAGCAAAAACACCTGTAATAATTAAATAAAAATATCCTGTTCCATATACCTACCTATTTCAAAAGGAAAACAGTTACTCATTTAATCAATATAGTAGGTATTTTATTTGTAAACAACTTGTAACTTGATCATTGGATATGCTGAATGTTGGTATTGATGATGAGTTTGTTTTAATAATAAATTAGTTTAGATCTGTCAAAACAAAACAAATTGTTGACTTGATTTTTTCATCAAAGATTATAAGGCAATACTTAAGTAACATCTGACAGCCCACCTGTATGGTCGTTGGCTCAAGCAAATACAAGTGCTAAACATAGTACTATAAGGTTTAAAATAACGTTCCCGTGCCGTCCTGTAAGTGAGTTACCCTCTAGACGCCTTGTTGCCTTAATTATAATTTCTAAGTCTTTAACTAACATTTCAGAAAACATAACCGATATAGTAGTAACATGGTCGACGTTCAACGACACTCAAGAGTCGCGGGTCCAGTATGGCGAGGGTATCATGGACAAAGAGGCGCAAGGCTACAGCAAGCTGTTTGTCGACGGAGGGAAACTTCAAAGAAGCCAGTACATACATAATGTTGTACTGAACAATCTCAAGCCTAATACTAGATATGGTAAGATAGATTTTAAAAGCTGCTAACAATAAATGACACGATTTTATCCCGCCGGTCACGATCCACCGAGTTCTCCCGTCGTAGAGCCGGTCGTCTCTTCAGACTCCGCAGTCACACTGATAATTCAGTCCTCATCAAGCAGTCTCCCCCCCCCCCCCAAGCCCTCGCCAGCAACGCCCTAAGCCGAGGTACGAGTCCCACCAGGGGTCGCCCTTAGTGCTGTTGTTGCAGGTAGTCATGATGTTAGCGTAGTACAAGTAGTTAGCTTAGGTTAAGTATTTTACCCCCCCCCCCCCCCCCTGCCCCCATTGGCTGGAGACCCTTCAGGTCTCGCCAATAAACTGCTCGGTTACGTAAAAATGGTCCGCAAGGACCACCTAAGGCGGTACAATAGAAAAAAAAAACGATTTTATCGAAGCGTCCCGCGCTCCGGAGATTAGGTTCAAACGTTTAATCAATGTACTGAATAAACAACAAGGCAAGTTTAGCTGATAATGCCGGATGAACATCCGCCATGCCAAATCAGAATATGATTCGAAACAGTATTACGAATAGGTATGTAATAGAAATAAATAAGCTCCTATAATCTGTATGCAAGTAGGCAGTGTGCGGAGCACAATAATGGCGGGAACAGCTGCTGAGAAGTAAATGAGAGAATTCGTGGATTATTTGCATTATTTGTAAGCCATGCAGACTGGACAGGCAGCCCAATAAATTTTGAAGCGTTTAAAGGTGGATACAGCCTCCGAACGGCGCATCACAAATGCCTCTGCTTGAGGCGTGCGTGTCGAAAAAATATACCAACTCAAACTCAAAACTCATTTATTCAAAATAAACTAGAATTACTTAGTTCTTTTTGAACGTCAGTTTTACAATTTTATAGACATAGCCCTCCCTTCACCGCTTGCTAGTGTTTATGCTGTGAAGAAGAAACGGCGCAACAAACTCCCCAGCAACACAGATATGTCTGTCAAGTGAATAAATTAATTGACTCAATACAAAGAAAATCATAATATTTTTTACAAACAATATAAAAATTTTGCAATTAAGGAAAAGTAAAAATTAAAAGAAGTAAATAGGTATATAAATCAATTCTGTATGAATTGAGATAAATCAAAATGGTATCTAAATAATATAGATACTTATACGTATAAACCTACACATAAAAACTAATGGTTTCCAGGGAAGCCACATGTGCAGAAAAGAACTAGCGCCACACGTCCCTATCGTCAACATAGTCGTTTATCTTATAGCAGTGGCGAAGGCTCCATACAAGATATTCCTATCGGCTTCCCTTTCGAAATATGGCAAATACTAGTACCTATCTATTATTTTCAATTATCATTTAAACAAATAATTGGTCTGGCTTCCTTTTTAAGAAAATTCACCCTTCGCCACTGTGTTATAGTATGCCTTTTAATGAGAACTGATTTAACGTAAGATTTAAATTTACCATCTGTGAGATCCGTAATTGTTTTCAACATAATATGGTCGGGTCGAGCCATCGCGTGCGAAGCAAATGCCTCGTTTGTCTGTAATCATGTTTGTGGCGAGGCATGTGCTACGCACAGGCGCAGTTTCATTTTCTCAGTCGAGGCATGCGTGGATATCGTACGCGGCGCACACCTCGAACGTGCATGCGCGACTACGTCCACAACTAATGTAATGCTCGCACTGAGGCGCTTTGATCTTGAAGTGTTTACCGACATACGTTGGTTCGTCCTCGCACGTGTGTAGTGTAGCATAGCACATGCCTCGCCACGAATATGAAGGTACACGTGAGGTTCGAAAGGGGGGGGGAGGGGATTTGGTAAAAATCACGAAATATCACAAGGGGAGAGGGGGGTGTAGTAAGATATCACGTGTATTTATTTCTTCGTCAAACGCGCGATTTCTAAACTGAAAAGCGAAAATTTTTATGCCAGTCATAAACAACCTGCAACCTTTCTGTCTAGACATTTTTTTAATTTCAGAATAAAATTAGATTATACTTTATGCCTGTATTTAAAGATAATGTTCTAAAAATTTTAAGATTCTTTGTAGGTACTAAAAATACACGTGATTTTGGGTGGGGGAGGGGGGGTAGTCTTAAACATCACCACGTATCACCAAGGGGGAGGGGGGGTTAAAATGCTAAAAAAAACATCACGTGATTAATGGACGGCCCCTTATGACGAGTTGCCTCGCTCTATAGATAGTGGGCCTATAAACCATCGATCCATCTTACTGGAGACCATTCCACCATTTCACACTACATCCAATCCATGGGTTACATAGGACTGGAATCCTGAATCGACTGGGAATTGTTATGATATTTTAGCAGTGTCGTATGTGTAGGTAATAACGATGATATTGATAAAATATTAAATGTGCAGTGTACCACGCGGGCTCAGTGTACGGATGGTCGGAGGAGTTCTCGTTCCACACGCCGCCTCAAGGCGAAGACTGGCCTGTGCGAGCTGCCATCTATGGAGACATGGGCAACAAGAATGCACATGTAAGTTTATCGTTAGCATAGATTACATACAAGCAATGTTTATGTACTACTCGTGCCTTTTAGTAAAATGACGTCATACAATGAGAGTCATTCTATCGTACAATAGAACGCATTCTAGCGAAGGTCGCACACATTTCCGACGCGTTATAAAGGCTGATTTACACGACGACGCCAGTTTCTTGAAGCAACTCTCATGCTATTTCTGTTTTTTCGTTGACAAAGACAGAGCTAATCTTGCTTTAAGAAACTGGCGTCGTGTAAATCAGCCTTTAGTCAAGACGGGCATTTGTCACCTATACAGGGTGTAAACGAATTCGTGTAATTCCTTCAAACCACATGATGCATTAATGATAGGTACAGAGTAAAGGTCACAACTCATTAGAGCCACCCGACACCCTCGCCGCATCGCCTCGTCGCTCGGCGTCCACTCGTTGTCAGCAGGTGGTTCACGGGTGGACGCCGCGTTATCACCAGTAAACGTCGCGTGTTCAACCAGAGGAGTCGTCGGAGGAGTCCACTCGATGTTTGCGCGCGGTTCACTCGGGATTTGTGCGTTGGCAATGCGCAGCAACGCAAGGCGAGCATGCGAGCAGCGAGTTGTCACCGAGTGGTCAACTAGAGGAGTCGTCGGAGGAGTCCATTCGATGTTTGCGCGCGGTTCACTGGGGACTAGTGCGTTGGCAATGCGCAGCAACGCAAGGCAAGCATGCGAGCAGCGAGTTGTCACCGAGTGGTCAACTAGAGGAGTCGTCGGAGGAGTCCATTCGATGTTTGCGCGCGGTTCACTCGGGACTAGTGCGTTGGCAATGCGCAGCAACGCAAGGTAAGCATGCGAGCAGCGAGTTGTCACCGAGTGGTCAACTAGAGGAGTCGTCGGAGGAGTCCATTCGATGTTTGCGCGCGGTTCACTCGGGACTAGTGCGTTGGCAATGCGCAGCAACGCAAGGCAAGCATGCGAGCAGCGAGTTGTCACCGAGTGGTCAACTAGAGGAGTCGTCGGAGGAGTCCATTCGATGTTTGCGCGCGGTTCACTGGGGACTAGTGCGTTGGCAATGCGCAGCAACGCAAGGCAAGCATGCGAGCAGCGAGTTGTCACCGAGTGGTCAACTAGAGGAGTCGTCGGAGGAGTCCATTCGATGTTTGCGCGCGGTTCACTCGGGACTAGTGCGTTGGCAATGCGCAGCAACGCAAGGTAAGCATGCGAGCAGCGAGTTGTCACCGAGTGGTCAACTAGAGGAGTCGTCGGAGGAGTCCATTCGATGTTTGCGCGCGGTTCACTGGGGACTAGTGCGTTGGCAATGCGCAGCAACGCAAGGCAAGCATGCGAGCAGCGAGTTGTCACCGAGTGGTCAACTAGAGGAGTCGTCGGAGGAGTCCATTCGATGTTTGCGCGCGGTTCACTGGGGACTAGTGCGTTGGCAATGCGCAGCAACGCAAGGCAAGCATGCGAGCAGCGAGTTGTCACCGAGTGGTCAACTAGAGGAGTCGTCGGAGGAGTCCATTCGATGTTTGCGCGCGGTTCACTGGGGACTAGTGCGTTGGCAATGCGCAGCAACGCAAGGCAAGCATGCGAGCAGCGAGTTGTCACCGAGTGGTCAACTAGAGGAGTCGTCGGAGGAGTCCATTCGATGTTTGCGCGCGGTTCACTCGGGACTAGTGCGTTGGCAATGCGCAGCAACGCAAGGCAAGCATGCGAGCAGCGAGTTGTCACCGAGTGGTCAACTAGAGGATTCGTCGGAGGAGTCCACTCGATGGCATTAGTCGACAATTAGGCTTTTGTCTTGTGGGTAACGGAATTATGAACTAGTGATGTGCCCCTCACTCGTGAGTTACCTCGTTTGAGTCCCTCAAATTAAGGGAAGTTACTCGTAGGTCTCGTGTAGTGCCGGACTGTCTCGTGTAGTGACGGACTTCTCTTCCCGTGCGTGTCGTAAAAGGCGACTAAGGGATTCACTAGAGAATGGGCAGCAGCGTTCTCTGAGTACTTTAACAACCACACTGCGATCGCCAACTCGCTTGCCAAGCGTGGCGATTACTCCCCCCCCCCCCTTTTGGGGGAGGCCTATGTCCAGCAGTGGACGTCTGTCGGCTGAATGATGATGGTGATGACTCGTATTTCAACTGTGGACCACCTCATTTAAGTCATCAATTTATTATTCATGTAAGCGCGAGTGTGTATCTGACTGATGAGCGAGTGAGTGTGTAAGAGGAGGCAAATATTTCATGAGGAGTTTTCGTTCGTTTGCGCACTCGGCGCCTTTTCTCTCTCGTTCCCTCACCCAGTGAAGCGGCATGCGGCAGCGGACAAGCGAGCCCGGTGCTCACCTATCCTCTCCTCAAAAGAGGAGTGCCTCATGAGTACCTCAAAAGGTATAAAAAAAAACTTTAGAAAAATTAAAAACCGACTTCAAAACAAAAACTAAAAGGTGTAAAATAATTACCATAATACAAAATTAACAGTTTCATAAGTCGGTGGCTTCTATTTGTTTCAGTGTAAAATTGCACCTACGGATAAAAAAAAACACTTTCAAATGATACCTTACACGATATAATTCAAACATTCCAAGAGGGGGGGGGGGGGGTTGTCGCACCCCCTCCTCTTTTCCAGTAGTCAGATACCAACAACACATATAAACAAAGCAATATTTGTTATTTGAGAATTTTGCTTTGATCCGATGAGGAATTCCATATCGTTCCATATCTCTGAAGTCCATGGTCTAATCATAACAACATTTATATGGGACCAAACAGGAAGTATACCCTCTCAAACAAAAAAAGATTTTTTCAAATCGGTTCATAAATAACGGAGATCTGAGGTAACAATAGAGAACCTCCTTTTTGAAGTCTGTTAAAAATGAGGTCAAGTTACCCATCACTATTATGAACCTAATTAAATCGCCTCCTAATTTGTTCCAGTCTCTATCGTACTTGCAAGACGAGGCCCAACGCGACAGGTTCGACCTGATCCTTCACGTGGGTGACTTCGCATACGACATGGACACTGACGATGCCCTGGTTGGCGATGAGTTCATGCGGCAGATACAACCGCTGGCCGCTATCGTGCCGTACATGACCTGCCCCGGGAACCACGAAATGGCCTAGTAAGTATTATACAGGTGTCCAGTGGCAGATTTCAAAGTTTGAACAAACGTAGTTTCTGAACGCAACGCGTAAGAGGGGCGCGGGAGACGTCGTTGAAAGCGTAAGCGCTGCGGATTTTTTAGTAGCTATGGAACGTTCCGCCTGTAGCCGCAAGCGCACACGTATATGTGCTCCGCCCGCGCTCTCCACGCCCGCGAGTTAGTCGCCGTCTATGTGCTCCGATGCCTTAAAACCATACCTTACTGTTTCTCTTATTAAAATTCAGGATCTACATTGTCAACGATAAATCTAACAATGATCCTGACGTGCGTTTTTACGATACGGTAACGTAAAGAACAATGGTCACTTTGTACTAGGAAAAAACAGAAATTGTTCCCGAGATGAAACTGTCACCAATATATTAGTGCATTGTTAGTATATTTATTGGATATCTTCGTTTATTTTTTAAAGATGGGGAAATATAGATAATCTTATTTTAAAAATACTATTTTATTTATCAGAACGCTGTATAAAATATCTAACTTCGAACGCATCCGTAATTACTTACGTTACTAGAGAAGTCCATACTTTTTCTAGTCTATTATGATTTTATTTCATATATCGAAATAAAATCCCAGGCAATGTCAACCTTATAAACTCACATCAATATTATACTAAGCTTAGCCACTAATAGAATTTGATGTTACTTTGTGGTAAATTATTTTAATACAGCCATGAATTAGATAAAAAAACTAATGATTTTACATCTAAAAATCGATACTGTCATAAATCGATTGATTACGTCCCTCCCTATTCTTGACAAGTAAAAATAAATTGACGGTTTTCTGTAGCTAGCTACTATTAACTAATCTGTGGTTTTCTGTGCTGGCCGTGTCCATGGTAACCATGTCGTTGTAGTTTCGGCAACGACTGTGTTCTCCTCGCTTATTGTTACAATATTCTTTGGTGTTCGGTGCGATTTTATATTATTTTCCCTTTTTTTTATATTTTTGCATTGCTTACAGACTCCGATTGATCTTCTACTCTTGTTGACTTGACATTCGTTTAATGGACTTGGCATTGTGCATCACGTTTTGAATCTGTTAATGGAAGTGGCAAAATATCTTGTCTCTCCGACCTTTTAAAAATATATTGAAGGCTGTACTTAGTTATATTTATGTAGGCGAATGAAACGACATATGTTTCATCAAGTTAAGTTTTGTTAGATTTTACTAGTACAGGCATGTTAGCCGAGTGCCCATTGTTCTTTGCACGTTATGTCAACGCATCGTGCCACGTCACCGCACCGTTACACGTTGACGACGTCGTGACGTGGAGATGTGGTGTGGTGCCTGTAGGTTTAAAATTCCGCCGAAAATCTATCGCGAATGTAGAGTGTTGTAGCGAGTCAAGACTCTGACCAGCTTACTTCAAAAAGCAAATTGGTTTTGAAGAATTTGACATTTTCTTATTTCAAAATTTGACGACACGTTTGTTGCAGTGGCTGTGTGATTGGCTTCAGCGCTACGGGTACTTGTACTATTTATTCTGTGCTGCGGGTTGTGGGTTCGATTCCCACACGGAACAAAATTTTGTATGGCCTACAGATAGTTGTTTCGGGTCTGGGCGTTTGTGTATGTGAGATTTGTCTGTAAACACACCCATGACACAGGAGAAATCCTAGGGAGGCGCAAAGTTTTTTAATAAAAAAAAAAGTTTTTTTAGCCGACATGCAAATAATTGTTTTGTTTATCAACAGCAACTTCAGTAACTACGCCAACCGCTTCTCAATGCCAGGCCCCGACTCGAGCCTGTTCTACAGCTTCGACATCGGGCCCATTCACTTCGTCTCCATATCCACTGAGGTGTACTACTTCACGCAGTATGGCCTCAAACTGATCGTCAACCAATATGACTGGCTCCGAAGGGACCTTACTGCCGCCAACCAACCCGAGAACAGGTGAGGGACAATATATTATTATGTTATGGGCTAAGCGGCCCCTCACCACCGGCCTCGCACTGTTGGGGCCCTCGCACTGTTGGGGCCCTCGCACTATTGGGGCCCTCGCACTGTTGGGGCCCTCGCACTGTTGGGGCCCTCGCACTGTTGGGGCCCTCGCACTGTGTTGGGCCCTCGCATTGTTGGGGCCCTCGCACTGTTGGGGCCCTCGCACTATTGGGGCCCTCACACTGTTGGGGCCCTCGCACTGTTGTGGCCCTCGCACTGTTGGGGCCCTCGCACTGTTGTGGCCCTCGCACTGTTGGGGCCCTCGCACTGTTGGTGCCCTCGCAGTCGCGGGTGCTGTCGTTAAGCCGAACGCCATGAACTACGCTACATACAATACGGCCGACGTATCTTGGCGAGTCTGAAGTTAGTTGTTTGGCTGCGCAAAGAATGTTTTAGAAACGAAATTGTCTACTGCGCAGCTAATCAGCTAACTTCAGACTCGCCAAGATACGTCGGCCGTATTGTACTACGATTAGGGCCCTACTGTAATTTTACGTCTAGATTAGTCCGCGCTACGCGACTGTACTTAACTTACTTATTATTTCACTGCCTCGTTGTTCTAGCGGTCGCAAACGCGCCTGCTGAGCGTCTGCACCTGGGTTAGATCCCCAGGTCGGATAAAGTATTATTGGGTTTATCCGTGTGGAATTTCTCAGTGACAGCCCGGAGGCTGGATTTATGCCCGGTTGATGGCAATAGGGGCCCTATTACATTGGACTTAAATATAACGGCGAAATGAGGGTGTATACACTTCTGCCCAACTCTTCAGGGAATATCGGCGTGATGTAATGTTATGTTATATAATATTCTATAATACGTAAAAACAAGTACTATTATAAAAACTTACACCAGTATACTCACAATTAAATGTATTATTTTCCAAACAGAGCTCTAATTCTTTATGACATATTTTAAGAAAAACACGCAAGTAACGCGACCGCATTACACTTACAGATATATTTTTGCAGGTCATGAGGGCGCTGCTTGCATAGTTAAAAATTAAAAAAATACTTAAAAATTAATAAAATAACAACAAAACATTTTTAAAGCACACTTAAAAAATAATGTTATCCACCAAAAAGTGAATGGTTCGCACGATAATCAACTAAAACTATTTGTTTCTGAACGCACCTATTATACCGAATGGTTTAAAGTGGGCGAAGCGTATCGTTTCTCGTACTTACTTGCTGCTACTGCAGCACCACTCGCTTCGCTCGCTCGGCTCGTGCATTAAGTGGTCACAGTTCTAACATAACCTAACCTACCTTTCAGTTATCTGTTTGTCATTTTATTCTTATTACGGGGGATTTTGATTATTAAAATGATAGTGCAAGTTATTATTTATAAAGAAGGCTTACAGTTATAACTTATAACTGTAACAGTGAACTCTTTATAATAATATGTGTTATTATTAATAACATATATTATTATAAAGAGTTCACTGTAGCTTAATCCCAAAATAGCTACATACTTATATTTGGTTTTTAATAACCATCTTTTTATCTGCTGTTATTGGAAATAAAACTATAGTGCCGACAAAAACATGTAAATTACTTACCTCATAAACATAACCCATTTAACACTCAACTCATACTCAATCATACACAGCTCAATACAGTAAAAATACTTTGAGTACCACTTTACCGAACGTTCGGTGATTTAGCCGAATATTTGGCCGAATACGAATATTCGGTAAACCTGCCGAATATAATAACGAATATAAAACGAATATTCGGCCCATCCCTAGTTATAAGTATATACAGGGTGAAATTGTAAACACCGGACAAACCGAAATGGGAGATTGTACTCATCACTATGAACAACTTTATCTATGGGACCAAACATGAAATCGCAAAAAAATTGCTGTTCCCTACATTTATGTTTGTATAACTCATCAAAATGTAGGAAACAGCAGTTTTTTTTTCGCTATTTAGTTTTGTTCTCATAGTAAAAGTTGTTCATAGTGATGAGTAAAATCTCCCATTTCGGTTTGTCGAGTGTTTACAATTTCACCCTGTATAATTAAAGTGTAAACTATTAATTTTCAAGCTTAGCTTGCCTTTTTAAGTGGAAACTATTATTTTTAAAGTTCATTTATATAAATCCCATTTTAAATGAATACCCTATTTTTCCGATTGTACATTCGCATTGTAAAGCGACTGTGTTATTTGCGTGTTACGTTTTGAAACGTCATAGTGACTAAAACCCCAAATATTCAAACAAAAATCTTTCCAGATGAACAAACTAAATTGAACTTTATTTTCTAGACAACACGAGCCATATTCACACGACACGGATGGGACGTAGCGTAGAGTTGCTACATGAGGTGTGACTATATAACACTTGTACATTTATTTAAGAAACAAACTAACATTTTTACACAATCAAATCAAAAGACCAGTCATTTTTTTTTTTATTTCAATATATTCCAGATTAATTTTGCTTTTAAAACGTCAAAAATAAGTGCACAGTTCGAAAAGGTAAGAGTTATGGAAAAAATCCGACAAGAAACTCCATGGATACTCTTTTTAAAATAATAGATACACTTCAGATCACTTTAGTTAATTGTTTATTTTATTTGCCGTTACTTAAATTGTCCTTCAATATTTTTACTAATTTGATTGTACAATACTGCTGTGCTAAACGCAAAAACGGTATCTCAGGGAAAGCTAATTTTGTGAAAATGTGAAAATTAAAGTTTTGTAAAGATAGTTTCCTTATACTCTTAGTGATTTAAAAACTGTTTTGTTTTGTGTGAGAATGTTTTAAATAAGATACCGCTATTTGGCTTAGTTCATTGAATGCGTATTTTTTTAAGCTTCCCGATGCCATAAGAATCAACTTTACGTTTTTTTTTGAGACACTTCTTTATATTACGCTTAGCACGGCAGAATAGTATAGTTAAAATTTAAAGGTTATTTAGAAAATAAGAAGGAAAGAAAATACATTTTATTCAGCTAAGGATACAACAAAAGCATAAACAATAAAAATATAAAACAAAAGAATCAAACATACGTATTTTATGCTGTCGAGCATGCCCATGCCGAAAGGGTCACCAACTCAGCATAATGCTGGACGTCAAACACCCAGCGCTGATTATCAGTTGGTACCCTATTTAAACATAGCTGCATAATAATTGTCATTTTTATACCCAAACTATATCCAAAAACTAAATATGTCAGTAAAAGCAAATACCTTGATCAAATGTTCAATTAACAGGAGTAAACACCCCTGGATCATAGTATACGGGCACAGACCTATGTATTGTAGCAATGACGACGCCGACTGCAAACCCCATTTGCCCAACCGTGATGGTGAACATGGTAAGTGATAAACAACCTCACTGTTATATAAATAAGATCGGTTTTTACAGACGCAAGCGCCCGTGGATAGTAATGTTCGGACACAGACCGATGTATTGTAGTGACTCGAATGATATCGACTGCAGTTGTGAGTACTCGAGAATCGGTCTTCTCGGAGTGTATGGTAAGTCATACATTCTCGTTTTTGCATGTCTTCCCTGCAAAATGTATGTCTATGCTTACTTCGTTGTAGAAAATATTGTAGTTTTTTTAGTATTAAGTCTTCTTAGTGCATGTTATTAGTAGTTTGTGTTATTTAGTAACTTTTGTTTGTAGTTAGATTTTGATGGTGAATGTCATGTAAGCCAGAGCTTGTTTCAACTCACTGCTCGCTCACGCTCTGCATGCTCACGTGTAATGCATGAAAAGCAACTGACAACATTTAAAAAATCGAAAATTTTTATGTCCATGCACAATTTTTTTTTTCCAATATTCTTCTTACCTTCTTTAGTTACTAATTCGTAACTTCTATCTTCTTATCTGTGACCCCCAATATAACCTAAAATGTAAACACAACTGATCATACTTGAGGATATATAGTAGGATATACAGTGTGACCCGCTAGCGATAGCATCACTCTGTACAGTAACCGTTCCGCGAGACAAGGACAGGAAATGCCTCCTCAACAAACTTCGAAAGCGTGTATCTGCTGTATTTTTTCATCGATTTTATGTATTTTTTCACATACCGTGTTCTTTTTATACTTTCTATAAAATAATACTAAATTGTTGTACATTTTTAATAGTATTCCAATACCCCATTGAACTTGTTGGTGGACTTAGCGCTTAAGACCTGTGCTCTTATAAGAGTAAACGTACACCAGTTCCCAAGTGTATACCAGTATTCGTGTGTAGGTCTGGAGCCCCTGCTGATGGAGTTCGGCGTGGACCTGGTGATCTGGGCACACGAGCACTCCTACGAGAGGACCTGGCCGCTCTACAACAATAAGGTCTACAACGGATCCGTCGCACACCCCTATGTTAACGCGGGGTGAGTTTACAAATATACCATATCCATATCAAATGGGAAATGCTGAACTATTGAACCTGGATTAGTAGCTCATGCTCCGAAAGAGAAGATAACGGGCCTCTCGAACACTTGCTGCTGTTGGCCCAGAGCTAGGGCCCTTATCGCATTATGTTATAATTAGCGTAAAGGAAGTGCTGCTGTTTGTCCTCTGCAAACCCATTTAGTCGCCTTTTCCGACATCTATGGCGCTTCCCCCAGCGATAGTGGCGCCACTTCAGAAAAAAAGCATAATTTATGTCAACACACAACATATTGAAATTTCGTACATCTTAGTCAAGTGTTGTAGACATTTTTGAACACCAAATATCAACACCAGAGCTTCTGGATTCGAAGTTTTAGCGATCAGTACCAAAAACGGCCGTTTTTAGCATTAATTACTAAAACTGCTAACCTAGGATGTCAAGTGTTGTTTTTTTGGTGTTCTTAATTTTCTTCATCACTTGAATAAAATGTTGTACGTACGAAATTTCGATATGTTGTATGTTGACAGAAATGATTTTTCTGTTCTGAAGTGAAAAAGAACTAAGCAGAGTCAATCTGTGTCACCAGTTGATCACGCGGTTTGAAAGAATTACACGAATTCGTTTACACCCTGTATAAGCTAAAGCAGTACTTCAACTAACTGTAATCGCCTGAATGGAAACACTCACACAGACACGCACTGTATACTGAGTAGTTTTTTGTTTTTGTACGTGACTGTATTCTAAACTTAGGTACCTACCTTATTTGTCTTGTTGCAGTGCGTGTCTGTGTGAGTGTGTCAATTCGGACGATTGTAGGTAGTTGAAGTACTATTTTGGCTTATATTTAGTCTGTGGTAATGGGCTGATGATGATGATTTGTGAATTTAAATAAAAAAAATTGTTGTGACTTTTAATACAGTTGGATATTGTTCCCATTATATTTGGATATGCAACTTGATATTTTGCACTTTTGTTTATTTATTTAACGATTTATAAATACATATCTATAATTTATTTAAATAAAAAGCTTGGCGTTTGTAATGTGTGATACAGCTTATTAATTTATATTGGTGATAGGTATTATTAATGTTTGTTGTGTGCGCTAATGAAGATAAATTAAAAAATAACCGATTTAAAGCACGTTTTTATGTTTGGATCGAGTGTTTTGGTGATCAAAAGTATAATCAAAATTCTAAAGGTAAATATCTACTTCATATATTAACAATCACACATAAAACATTCTTCAGTTGTTTAGTTTTTTTTTTTGTAATTTAGACTCGCCTAATATTTTCATGGTGTCTATTTGAGCCCAGTAACCTTGGACGGGGTGATTGTACCTATTTCTGACTAAAAACGATTAGTTACTGTTTACTCACGTGCATTTTTCGGGATTGCCCGACTAGTTTCGGACCCAAACGGAGCCCTTGATCATGAGCTGACGCGGCTAAGTCGTGAGTTAAACATTTTTTTCCGAAACTGAATGTATCTCACTAAAATTATAATACAAAAAATGATAGTGCAATAGACCAGTTTTGTCTTAGGAAACAAAGTCATTGCATATGTCGGTTAAAACACTTTTCTTAGATGCGCCTGTAGCATTCAAAAAAGCTATTTTCCTATTTTTTTCAAGCGGCGCCTCTCTACTTACAGTATAATCTTGGTCTAGCCACAATTTAAACCAGATTTAAAGTCCCCGTCGCGAGAAGCTATAAATTTTGTAAACACACATTCAGGGGTTCGCAACCTTTGGAACAAATAAAAAAAAACAGTTTTGTAATGATTTTTATTTTTATATAATGGTTTTTATTTTATTTATATAATAATAAATAATACTCTACGAAAACAACACAAACAAACTGAAACGCATTCAAAACTCAAATGACAGCATTGACAGCGTCAGTGTGAACTTACTTCAAAATGGCGGGCCAAATGTTGACGTTCCATGAGTCAGACACGTACCGGTACCACAAAACATTAGACGATAGCGCTTTATATCGCTAAAATATAACCCGACTAAGTGAAATTGCTCGTTAGTTTCGTATTACACGTATGTAACTTTGAGTTGATTGAATTTGGGATTATTTGTTGTTGATTGAATTGTCGCTACGTAACTTTGTAGAAGTTCTTTATTTACAAAATTTATAGCTTCTCGTGACGGGGACTTTAGATATACAATTCCACGGGTTCACATATTCACCTTATAATTGTGTCGTAGTAACTATTTTTCTATTATTTTATATCTGCAAGAACTCTTGATAACTTATAACCGGTTTACTAACAGCTTATTGCTTAGCATCTAACATACTAACTTAAAGTTAAAATAACCATGTACGGTGAGCCAAAAAAGTAAATTACCGCCTTTGACAGAATCATTTGTAATGTTCGCATCATTATTCTAATATAATAAAAACAAGCAATTATTTTAAGCGAATATACAATATTTTGGAAATAGCATCAACTGGTAATCCATATTTCTGGCCCACTGTGCTATAGGATATGATTATAATATTAACTTGTTACTACCACATTTTTTTTGTCCCACAGGGCACCAGTACATATAGTTACGGGGTCGGCAGGGTGTCAGGAAGCCACGGACCCGTTCAAACGTTAGTACATAAAGTATTATACTGGGGCACATACCATTTAGGCGTATTTTTATAAACCTAGGTCTTTCCTAAAAGGTTGATGACAAAAGCATGAGACAATACAGTCGGTGCAGTGGCTAAGTGATTGGCTTCTGCGCTACGGGTCGTGGGTTCGATTCCCACACGGAACAAAAATTTTTGTATGACCTACAGATGGTTGTTTCGGGTCTGGGCGTTTGTTTGTGAGATTTGTGTCTGTAAACGCACCTACGATACAAGAGAAATCTTAGTGTGGGGCAACGTTTTTTTAAAAAAAAGAAAAAAAAAATGCAAAATTACAATTAGTGAAGCTCTCAGTTGGACTAACGATCGCAGTATGTCAGCAATCGTTACGTCGATGCTACATATAAATAGTGATCTATGCTAGACCGTCCCGTTTCGAGCCGTATATTTTATATGAACTAGCTCAAAAATCATTCTTTGACCTAACCGAATTTCTAAAGCCACATATTCACTATTAAACAATGTTTTGAATACAAGATGCAAGTAATACCACGTAAATGTTTCTAGAAACAAAGTTTCAAACACTGTCAGTAGTGTTTACCGCAACGTTTGTCAACGTTTCAAAAACACGCAGATTCTTGTTTTTGACAATGTTTTTTTTAAAAAATGAATACTTTGCTTTTTCGTATCTTACGACAAACCAGGGTCTGAAGTACGTTGTCTTGTATACCAATCAAAATACCAGATCGTTGTCATAATTATTGTTCTTGCATAAGCGGCCGGTATTTCTGAGAGTCGGTATGGCAGCTAAGCTGTTTATTTGCCAGAAAATAAAATGATTTGTTACATAGTTCAAGAATAAATGGTTTAAGTATTTGTTGGTTTCACCAATCTGTTGCGTAATCAATAATAATTGTAACGTGTACAGCGAACCAAGCGGAGTGGTCAGCGTTCAGGAGCAGTGACTACGGCTACACGAGATTCGTGGCGCATAACAAGACGCACATCTACATGGAACAGGTACATTTTTCGTTAAAATCCTAACTATATGAGCAACTGGGAAAAGTTTATGAAGGTCCTTTGGCCTTTCGTTAAGCAACATGGTGTAGACTTCCACTTTAGCCAGCTCCCTGATTCAAAACGTGTCGATATGTCACTTATCGAACACAAAACAGTAGACAAAGGAAGGCAGTACTAGGATAGTGATGCGCAATTCGTCTATTTCAAACGAGTTTATGGTACGACCCCATTTTACCTTGTGAGGTACCTACTCATGAGGCATCCCTCACTCGAGAAGAGGATAAGAGAGAAAGACTGGTGAGCGGTGGGCTCGCTTGTGCGCTACCGTATGCCCCTTCGCTGGGTGAGGGAAAGAGACAGACAGGGTGCTGAGTGCGCGAACAAACGAACACTCCTCATCAACAGTCACACCGATAATTCAGCCCTCATCAAGCTGTCTCCCCCCCCCCCCCCAAGCCCCCGCCAGCAACGCCCTGCACCTCGCGCTCCCTTAGTGCTATTGTTGCAGGTAGTCATGATGTGACGTGTAGTACAAGTAGTTAGCTTAGGTTAAGTATTTTACCCCCCCCCCCCCCCCCCATTGGCTGGAGACCCTTTAGGTCTCGCCAATAACTGCCCGGTTACGTAGAAATCATCCCCTAGGACCACATACAGAAGTAAAAAAGAAAAAAAAAAACTTCAAATATTTGCATCCCTATCACATACACACTCACTCGCTCATTAGTAAGATACACACTCGCGCTTGTACAAATAATAAATTGTGGAATTAGATAAGGTGCTTCAATGTTGATAAACGAAAAACTCCCTCATTTTTCATTTTGAGGAACTCAAACGAGGTAACTCACGAGTGAGGGGCACATCACTATACCGGAATATTAGTACATTTTTTACACGGAGCGTCTGTCATCTGAGTTCCAAAACCCATTAGTGGGAGATACTATTCTTGTTAGGTTAGAAATTCATATAATAATCGATAGGCCTACGACTAAAAGTGGATAAGCGGAACAACTTAGCTGTAAGTTGACAGCATCGCTAGTGGACAGTGTGACAATCTAATAACATTGCAAAATTACCTTTATTACCGAGAGTCGGCTTTAGTTCCAATTTTGTCCACCTACACAGTTAAGTTGTTGGAGCTGTACAGACTACTGATAGACAGAAAACTACAATAGACAACCATGGTGTTGCCAAACGAGCTTTAAACCAAAAAATATGTGGGGTTTTTGCCTGTGCCCTTCAAGTGCTCGTGACTCAGAAATGAGAAAAGAAGGGGTCTTCATGTGTGAAGAACTTCGCTAGTTCAATACTTGAACTCAGCAATGTTGCTTAACCTCTGCTCTGTTTCCATTAACTAAATATACCCAGGAATCAGAAATATTAATAACTTTGTTGTTTTTCAGGTGGATGTAGATCTGAAAGGCAAAGTGATCGACTCGTTCTGGCTCGTCAAGGATCAACACAAACCTTACAAAATGCCATCTAATTAAACTATAATAATATCTAGAAACTCTATTACCAGTAAACTCAACCAGTAAACTAATTTTGTAGGAGATAGCGTGTTTAAAACTTACGAAATGCATTCCAACTGCGCGTCAACCAGGGACAGAATACGGTACCCATTTGTCTATAGATATTCCACTAAAATACTTTGATAATACCGGTATATTTACCGGTGTTAATACTGGTATTTTACTGTTGTTAATATCGATATTTCTGCAATTATTAATACCGGTTTTGTACCGTAGTTAATACCGATATTTTACCGTTATTAACACGGGCGCTTTTACCGTTATTAATACCGATATGTTTATCGTTTTTAATACCGATATTATTTACCGGTTTTAATACCATTATTTTTATTGTTATTAGTACCGTTATTTTTACCGTTTTGATACCGATATTATTTACCCGTTATTAATACCGATATTATTTACTATTTTTAAATATCTGTATATTTACCGTTTTAATACCGACCTTTTTACCGTTACAAACATCGGTATTTTTACCATTATTAATATCGGTATTATTTACCATTATTAATGACGGTATTATTTACCGTTTTTAACTTCGGTACTTTTACCGTTATTAATAACGGTGATATTTACCGTTTTTAATATCCGTATTATTACCGTTATTAATACCGACCGTTTTACCGTTATTAATGACGGTATTTTTACCATTATTAATACCGGTATTTTTATTGTTATTAATACCGGTATTTCTATATAATAAACGTTACCATTGTCGGTGCCTGGCGTTAAAAGTAGTATCAGCCGTTCTTTTAACCTTCAGTTCTTAATCCCAGTGATATGCAGTTGCCGTACAGTTAAGTTGTAGGTGTGATGCAGCTGTACGCTAGTTGCAATCAAAGTGTGATTAGCAGTTGGAATGCATTCCATGTTAATACTTTTAGATACGTAATTATTTGATATGAAATATAATAGATATAAATATACATAATGTATTATTTGGTTATAATTATGTATTTTAGAAAACATCTATTTTCTATGCTATACTATCTACGCGCGTTCGTATTTCCGAAGATTGCCGAGGCTCATAACTTAAGTCGTATTAGAAAAATTGAATTGTAATGTTACCATGACAACATGAATCTCTTATGATATAGAATTTACATATTATTAAATAAATTTATAACTTGTCAAAAATGTTTTTTTTTACTATCTGAATACGAAAGACTTCCTCATCTGCCAGCAATATGTATTGTGTAGCTGCTACATGTTTGTATGATTCTCTATTTTAAATATACGTAAATCATATATTTCCTCTTTTAGCCAGTGCATACACTCTCCTCAACCGTTCATTTCCCGCACACAATTTGTGTATGGTGGTGTGGTGACTGGATCAACCAGTCTTACCAAGAGTATCGTATTACCCAGTTACTGGGTTGTGGAGGTCTGATAGGCAGTCGCTCCATGTAAAATACTGATATTCAGCTGCATCCGGTTCGACTGGAAGCCGACCCCAACATAGTTGGGAAAAGGCTAGGCAGATGATGATGGTGTGGTGACTGGATTTTAAACCAGACATAAACTTTTGAGGTTGTTTTGAGATTTAAAAATACAAAAAAAAAAAATAGAAAAGTGTTTTAGAAGACACTATTCCACGAGGTCTAAGCCGCAGTTGATCGCCGTCTGTCTCTTTCTTTGTTTCCGTGGTGTCGTCCCGTGCGAGGGAGAGGTCCGAGACCAATGCTGTTTTCATGGCCATCAATTTTCGAATATGAGCTCTCTTGACACACATAAACAATTAGTTCTTGTGTCTGTCGTGAGCGTTCCTTCTCTAGATTGTGTTTGTGATGCGCTCTCGAGTCCGCTAGCGACAGGACCGTTTCATAGAGGCCCTGAAGACTCGTAGGCGGTGGCTTAAATCTCCCTCTTCATGTTGCCAGCTGCCTTTAACGCATCCTTTCCCCTCTGAAGCAAGTCATTTGCCTCACGAGTGCCATGTAAGATACAAGATGCTCGGACGTCCACTCTCCGGACGGTCAACCTGTCTGATTGTCGAGGCAGCAGAGCTTTCGTTAGCGTCAGAATGGCTGGTTGCTTGCTATCCAATTGCTTATGTTTGCTACATTTCTTCAATAATTGCTACATATGATACATTCAGAGTGTTGCGTACCCGATTTAAATGTTGTGCTGTCCACCACATATAATAATAATAAATAATAATAAATTCTTTTATTTCAGACCATAAGTCCATTTGGTTAGTACAGCATACAACTTAGAAACTAGTGTTAGTACTTACATCTACCAGAAAAACAGGACAATTATTTATTATACGCCACAGTGGCATGTTGGCGTACCCAATGCCCCAGTAAGGGACTGTCCCACCTGTCCGCTATAGTGCTCAGGATGCTGTTGGGGCTGACGCGTACCCTACGCATGATGGAGGCGCATCGCTTGCGCATGATGGCGTGAAAGCCATCTACGCCTGCTTCTGCGAACATGCCGGAAGCACTGCAGTAGCGCGGCAACCCCATCAACACCCTGAATGCATTGTTATATTGAACGCGCAGAGTGCTGTATGCCCTCTGCGTGTAGTTGACCCACAGACTGCATGTATAGAACGACTGACAGTACGCCGTGAACAGCGTAACCTTAACGTCAGTCGAGCACATATGGGTCAATCCGCTTGAATGCTGAGCTATTGCCGATCGCCGTATTAGCTGGCCGATGGACGAACTCGCTTAGCACCCCAAACCAATCGGAATATAATGCGTTAATCTCACTTACCCTCGTTTGGTCCGATAGGAGCCGACGATGTTGCTGGTCACCGGCGCCGTTACACCAATTATGTTCTTCGATTAGGTGCGATTAGGTAATTGTTTTCGATAGATTTGTTTAGAGAAAACGATGAGACGATGTGACATTTTAAACGTAACGTATGTGACAGTAGCGACTAGTGGCGCCAGCGAGCGAGACGATCGCCGGCGTCCGTATGCGAAGCCGAAAGTGGGACCGAGACAACGCATCGTATTTCCAAAAGGAAATACGTTCTGATTGGCTTAGGCCGCCGTGACGTGAATACACATCAACCAGCCACAGGCGTCCAGCAATGAACCCAGCATTCGGCGAGCGATTTAAATTTATAATTTAAATCGAGTACGAAACACAGAGAAATTTGAATATTTTTTTGACCAGCCATTCTGACGTCAGGATGGATGGTGGCCTCCGTGTTCAGCATGAAGGACGCAGAATTTCTAAAAGTTTGTTGTATCAATAATTGCACACTAATTGCTACTTTCTCGAATTTAAGTTTGAGTTTCGTACATACATTAGGTAAAATTACTAAAAAAAAGCGTCTTGTTTAATAATTCGAAGTGAACGCCTGCAAGATTTGAACAAAACGCTGTAATAAAAAAAAACTATTGACTTTCCAAATTATTAGGCACTTCTTTGTACAAAAATAAAAGCCCTATTTTTTTTACCTAATGTATGTACGAAGCTCAAACTTAAATTTGTGAAAGTAGCAATTAGTGTGCAATTCTATACAACAAACTTTTACAAATTCTGCGTCCTTCATGCTGAACACGGAGGTCACCATCCATCCTGACGTCAGAATGGCTGGTCAAAAAAATATTCATATTTCTCTGAATGTATCTTATGTAGCAATTATTGAAGAAATGCGCTACTACGTCGTAAAATAGGTGATTGCTTGTTTCATGACGCTGTATTTTCCAAGATAAACCTGCATTTAAAATGAGCCCTCCACGAGGGCACCCGGCATGGCGAATGCGACTACAGGGTGCCCTCCTGGAGGGCACCCGGCACTGAACGTGTTAACTGCGACTACACTGTAACTGAAATTCTTTAGTTAGGTAAATCAGGCCCCTGTACGCATGCACGACTGTGTGAAGGCTGCCATCCAGCACCATAGTACGTCCATGACGTCCATCATGCACAGCGGTGCTTAAGCAATTTAGGCAATTGCATACCTCAATGCTTTAATTCGTTTTTAAATTTAGTCAATTTAAAAACGAATTAAAGCATTGAGGTATTTTTTTTTTCTTATTCTTTATTGTACACAAGAAAATTACAGTAACAAAATTACAATTTAGTGAAGTGATGTACAAAGGCGAGCTTAACTCAAAAATGAGTTTTCTACCAGCAAACCTTTGAGTGATAGAGAGAGATTGATAGTGTGGCTGAGGGCAAACTCCAGTGTACAACTGTCTATTTAAATCTACTTAATTATTACTTTTCATTGTATGGTTACCATCAATTTCATAGGGTTCTGAATCCTGTGTCCACCTATGACCATATACCAACAAATGTACCTAAGCGTGACACTTATTTACTTACTTTTCTATGTGTATATTTTCAGAGCACCTGTCCACATCGTGACGGGTTCAGCAGGCTGTCAAGAAGGCAGAGACCATTTTCAAAGTAGGTGTTTCGTTCCTTGTAATAAACGTTCACTTGACTATCGACGGGCTAGCAATTTTGTTAGATACAATAGCCCCTCAGGTAGTAATGTAGTATCGTACTGACGACCGATTAGTTGTGATTCTCTGTATTATCATAATTCCGAGGTATGGTCTGCTGTCCCCTGATTCCGAACCTTTTCGATGTGCAGTTGTCGACTTACTTTCATTTTCATTTTCCTAACTAGCGCTGGTTTTCCCTACCAGAGATTAAAATTTGACATAAACTCCATGAAACGAATGTCAAATTTATTTCCCTAGTAGGAAAAGCCGCCTAGATAGGTGTGGTATACAAGGTTAGTCAGAAAGGGGATACTAATCCGAAAGGGTGTTAAAGAACTCGTAATAATGAATAACTTTTGTTCTACAGCTTTCCCCAAAAGTCTCCCCCAAAATTAGTTTAAGAGGAATAGCTGTTCAAAAATTTCATAAAATATACGCCAAAATCTATGTATTCTCTAGCATAGCAGTCATATTTATTGAGGACACGGATTAGAAGTTTAATTTTCTGAATTCGTAACTAAAGCAGGTATGAAGAATTTTTGAAAAAACTAAATTAATAATCTTAATGCATAGTGACAAAAGTTTTGAAATTTTAGCAGTTACTTTAAAACAGTCATCAGCACAGACTAGATAGGGATACAATGTCATCAGTGACATTTTAAGTGGCCTGCGGATTAGTACCTCCTTTCCTAGTCCGTCGGGGAAAACAGACTTGATGGAATAGTTATAAAAAAGACGTATAACGTTAAAGCTAGTTATAATATTACAATAAATAAAAATGGAATGTTGTATCTTTCCGTTAACTCCGCAGACGATCAACCGAAGTGGTCAGCGTTCCGGTCACAAGACTTCGGCTACACCAAATTCAAAGCCTTCAACAAGACGCACATCTACATGGAACAGGTCAGTTTGAGATACACTTTGGAACAGCCTATCGCCATCCACTGCTGGGCATAGGTCTGTCTTGGTCACTAATATAATTCCCGTAGTAATTATGCTGGACAAGCGGGTTGAGCTATTCTCGTATAAGTAGCTCGTGCCAACACGAGAGAAGAAGCGAAAAACAAAATATTTTTAACATACTCGTACTTACTTTTATTTTTAACTTTATAGGAATTCATCGAAATAAATTAAAAAGTAAATAGTATTTTATTCTGTCATCAGCAGAACTACATAGCTTTATTTTTATATTTTTAGCGTATTCGTATAATGAAACTGGCAGCAGACAAACAACAAAGCAAGCTACAGTACGCGTTAAATAACTGTGACCCTCCGAAGTGAGGAACAGAACGCTGAAAGCCTGGTTTCAGAGTGGCAAATGTTATTTTACGCGTACCAAATAACTTTGGCCCTGTGAAGTGAGGAACAGAGCGCTCAAAGCCTGGTTTCAGAGCGGTATAGTTATTTTACGCGTATCTACTATAAATAAACTCTTTAATAAAAGGATGCTACTGTTCATTCTGTTGCATAATCCATTAGTTATGCAATACCAATAAGAATTTATGAGAGTGACGTCTATCTTGCTGGAACCCACCAATAATTTTAGTTATTTGTTTCAGGTGTCAGTTGACCTTAACGGGCAGGTGATAGACTCCTTCTGGCTTGTCAAGAACGTGACGAAGACTATGCCTTTCTCTGAATAGTAGTCAAAGTATTATAGCTGATGTAGTAGTAGAGCTCACTCAAGTGCCTCAGTCGACCATTGACTGTTTAATGAAATATAGCAAGGCACAAGGAGGTAGGCATCGTCTAATCTAAAACTGAACGTTACTACCAAACGTTATTGTTTCAATGTGTGCGACTGAACGACCAATGACGAAGACCAATTTGTATGTATTGCGTCTGCGGAGGAACTAGGTGTAGTGTTCCCCCAACCAAAGGAATTATTCCCAATAGTCCCCTCTAGCCCTGTCCTCCGGGGTGACAGCAGGGAATTGTCTTCCCAGACAATTTGTGCCGACTGTTCCCTTTGAAAACCGACTAGAGGGGACAAATGGGAAGTCTGTTTCTCAGTTGTCACCGGGGGGGGGGGGGGGGTGACATTTGTTATGATTCCTTCCTTCCCAGAAAAAAAAAATTATTACCATAGATTTCAGCTTTTTTATTTCTCATGCTACATAGAATGAAATAAAAAAATTAACACAATGTCAACACGCTTACAACATTAGAAAAATATTAACTATTATGTAAGTAAATAAAAATGTCAAAAAAGTTATATTGTGTCAACACAATTCCCAGCTGTCACCCCGGAGGACAGGGCTAGAGGGGACTATTGGGAATAATTCAACCAAAGGAAGGATCCTCCAACCAGGCGGAGTCTTTGTGTTGGCGGGCTACTGCCCAACAGTTGTTTTTTTTTTCTATTGCACTTCTGTAGATGGTCTTAGGGGACCGTTTCTACGTAACCCTATTTGCATGTTAAATCTCGATAACGCGATGTAGGTTTGAATAGTTCGCATGTCATAGATGCCGCCACACGTCTATAAATCTACTTTGCACGTTAGCATAAGCACATTGGAGGAGCGTTCAGTTTTTGCTTACAATTATTTTACATTTTTTTTAACTTCTTTTTGTGATGAATAGGTACTCATTTGTACGCACGGCGCGCTTAAATCTATCTATACATAGCTGTTTTATGTATAAACTTGTCTATTTTACTTTAGCTAGTTCTGAAACTGTGCGATAGCAATGGTGAAGAGTATCTTCACATTAGCGTTGGTAGTAAAAAAATGTAGGTACTTATCCATAGAAACATATAGAAAAAGACTCCACGTAGTATATATCTTTTATAATTTCTTGTCGTCAAACGAAACCAAATCTTTATAAGCATTAACCCTTTAACGGTTATAAGGTTTTAAGAAAAAGTAAATACTTAACAAATAATTCGGCTATTTTTTTTAAATAATAAAAAAAGTTTTTTTTTATTTATCATTTTTATTTTCGATTAAAGAAAATAGTAAATAAAAATGATATTGTCAGGTTTAAAAATAAAAATATAAACAAGGAGGGTTCCGCAACATCTTCCAAAAAAATTGGTGGGAAAAATATTCCCTTTAACTGTAAAAGGAAATAAAAATATTTTTTAAGTTACTGGGTGGATATTAGACTATCATAAATGATCATAGATGTATAAGTCATAGATATAATATGACAATGTAATAAAGACAAACGAATTATTTCGCCATACAAAGATATGACTCTAGAGGTCATATAAAAGATATGATCCAATAATGATCCTAGATATATTATTATGATAGTGTAATAACATAAGGATTACCTTGAAACCCCCACCTAACACATTATATGTATAGCTAAGATTACTTACCCTCACTAAAAAGTTTTAAGCTAATAGATAATAATTCAAAAGTAGAATAGAAGTTACTAATAAATAGTTATTATGCACTAATACCCCTATCTAACATAAATACCTCACTCAATACTCTAACGCACTAGCCAAAGACAAAAGTTATTAAATAAAAATAAAAAAATATTATGAATGAAACAACGAAATTAAAATTGTATGATATTTTTAGTGATCTACTTTTCCCACCTCTGTAAAACAAATCTAAATTATGTGTTATGACATGACTGTTTTTAGTTTAAGTAAAACTTTTGTTTTATGACTTTGTATAAGCTATTTGGCGTTCAAAAACGCTAAACGCTACACACACTATAATCAACTCAAATAAAAGGTTGTTAATATTATGTACGCTCTTTTATTTACCAAGTAATTACTTCCATGAATATCTCCTTCAACTTCAAAACTCATTTATTTAAAATAGAGTAGAATTACTTAGTTCTTTTTGAACGTCAATATTACAAAAAACAGCCCCTAAAACGCCCGCCCTACACCGCTTCCTAGTGTTTAAATGCTGTGAAGAAACGGCGCCGGCGCAACAAGCTCCCCAGCAACATAGATCTAGTCTCTCAAATGAATAAATTAATTGAGTCTATACACAAAAAAAACATAATATTAATTATAATAATATGACGTGTAGGACGACACGGTTGACATCTGGCGAGCATGCCACTGTCCCGGTGAATCTATCCGACATTATAATATAATGTAATATTATTATCTCTATAGTTGGACCATTAGTGTCTAAACACAGTATGCCGAAGATACGAGACCGAAGTTCGGCTGTCGGCATGATTATGCCTGCAATGCTTTTTAAATTACCCGCGACACACCAGGCTGAAATTACGTCGCGTTTTATCTATTTATAAAACATAGACGCCGAAGTTCGGTCGCGTAATTTCGGCATGGCGTGGCGCTACCACGAAGCAAAATGCTTCGTGGGCGCCACCCTTAATTCGATGCAGTAACTTGATAATTGGAGGGATACCAGATAATGTCAAAAAAAGGTAGTGAGGAGAAAAAAAGAATGAACGAAATCAAATGACTTGAACTTAATAATGTGCAAACTTTTTCTTGAATTTAATAACTTGATGATCAAAACAAGATAAATCAATATTAAACCTAATCTTAACCACTAGTAACTACTATATGATGTTTTTTTTTTAATTTTATTATTTTAAACTTAAATACAGAGAGTATTTACCTATGTTCCTTCTCCTTTTTTGCAAACGATTTTGTAGAGATTTGTTTAAATTGAACTATTTTTCGTATTCGTTCTTTTGGTAAAATCATTCAATACCCCAACACTATTACTTTTAGTATGGTACCTATTATTATTTTGCTTTCAACTGTCATGTTACTGCATCGAATTAATGGTCCGACTATATTGTTCTCGTCTTGCTAACGGCGTATTTGCACAGACATAACCTCGTAGCTAAGATTATCCACCAGCAACTTGCCCTGAAATACAAACTTGTGGACACAGAAGTATCATACCGTACTACAAGTATGTACCCGACCCAGTTCTCGAGAATGGTCATGTCATACTGTAATGGGATCGAATTATCACCGATAGGACTATTGTTGCCAATAAGCCTGACATCGGCATCGTGGTGATAGATCGATTAGAACGCCGCACAATGATTGTTGATACGAGTATCACTGTTCCGCATGACGAGAATCTCGTGAAAGCCGAAAATGATAAATCTTGATTTGGCACACGAGGTTAACGACATGTAGGATAATTTGTAAGGATCAAAAAAAAATACAAGCAATTTTCTGACCCATGTTACAGTCATTTATATTTGGGAAGATCGTGGCCAGACCATCAAAATAACAAGAAATTAAGTATTTAAACTTCTCCAAAAAAATGCATTTTTAAAACCATTGCTGATTTTAGAAATAAAACACTGGTGCAATATAGGATCCCTGACGCCGGCCACCAGTGTAGTATTTTGGGCCAACCCTAATCAAAATCCCGCCAAAACCGACACTACGCGAACGAGCAAGTTCGCGAAGCCCGCGCCGCACCGCCGGCGCCGCGTGCGTCGCTGCAGTTGTAAATGTAACGAGCTTGAATCCGCCATACGCTCCGCATAAAAAACCAAAAATTCCACAGCAAGTTCCCTAAAACTAGAAACTTCAAACTATATAATCCATCCATATTTGTGCATTCTATTCAACGACTGGACCGTTCGGGGTCGCTCAGTTTCAACTTTGGCGCAGAGCTGGTTGAGGAGGCAGGTAGGTAAGTGGAAAAGGCCCAACTTTAGTTTCGACGGGATTTGACCATTTTAAAATTAACCTGAAATCATATCAGACACAACAACCAGTTTTAATATAACATCACTGACTAGAAATTCACCATCATTACAGCTTGAATTAATATATAATTATTATCAATAATACGATGGCAATCATCATAATAAGTCACGACAAAGTTATCAACACTTCGTGGTGGTCTTCAACAATTCGTTAATGAGAATATGATGATGTTTTCAATCAAATGCTTAACTAACCGGTGCATATCACAGTTTTTTTATTTCTGTTACCGGCAAGAAGTCCAGTTGTTGTAAAACCATACAATTTTAAGATAGTGCGACGCATCACTACAATTAACTATTGTGGGCAACCAAATCACTGGTTTGGTTGCGATTTGTCAACAATTTTGATAGTAGAGTTGATCTGGTGATCCGTAATAGTGTTCGTTTGACCTGGGGGCCTACTCCCTAAGTCCGTCAACGAAGTTAGTCGCCCGTCCGAAAGTAGGTAGCGCGAAACGTAGGAGTGAACAAAACAAGTGTCAAGTTCAACTTTTCGGACGGGCAAAAACACATCGGTAGTAGGGACAACTGTCAAATCGTATTGTCATTCATTCTTAGTTCGGGCCCCGAAATAATCGTAAGTATGTCCTTAAGTGATAGGGAGTAGGAAACGCTCGTAACTAAGGCCAAAACCAAGGACTTCGTGCTTAGGGAGTAGACCCCCTGTAACGAACGTTTACATTGTTACCTTGTTGTTACGTATAAGTTAAATGTAGTTAAATTAAATCACTAAATGATGGTCTAACGAAACAAAAGTAAATGGTAATTAAAAATCAAAATAACAAAAATAAAATCGTTTTAGTATCATTTATAACATTTGTAATTTTACATAATATAATTAAAAATTAACATAAGCCGAGTAGTAAACACCAGAACATACTATGATTTTCAAGTCATAATTGTTTATATTTTTCGTGTGAAGATAATAGGATTAATAACAAATTTAATTTAGACGTTAACAACAAACATACAGAATACCAGTCTTCTCATTAATAAAGTTTATTTACAAAAATGCATATTTAAAACAACTTCAGGCACCGGGCCCAAAATGGTTCCTCGAGGTACTCCACTAGGTAGTGGCATCCCACTTGATGTCAAAACAAATTCATTTTTCTCTCTACATCAGCTCGACTTCTATAATAAGTAGTACGACGACTATTATCTCAATAAATCACCACTAATGTTATATTTATAGAATTTGTTAATGAGAACACGATGAATTGATGATATATTCTATCAAATGCGTTGCAGCCATTTGGCAACATTTTTCCTACTATAGGTAACAAAACCTATTAGTAAAACTAGTTTTAGGTGACTCTTACATTGATGCAGTCTTTTACTTTACTTAACTGATTTATAATATTGTTTGTTCTCGTTACAAATGTTTCATTATGTTGATCTTGAGTAAGTATAGCTGTGAGAAATCGGTCACTTGGTAGTTCTTCGAACATTTTAGCGGCAAACTTTACATGAGATATGAATTTCAAAGTTCCCTCATGTGAAACCAGTTCTGCAATATTTAAATTTAGTTTGAATATATCTTGAATGGATACATCTGAGTTGAAAGCAAGCGGGTTCATGATTTCTCTTATTGTGTCTGTATTAAACATGGGGAACTCTTCAGAAATCCTGTTAACATCATCCAACTGGTTCTTTGGTATAGGACGTCCGGCAAAAGGCGAAACGATATATTCATCAAAGTTAAATTCGCTATAGTATTTAAAAAATCCGCCTAAAAGTTCATACACATTCTCTGTATTCGTTGGACAGTAAGGTGTTTCTTTGAGAATGCTCCAATTTTCGACGACTAACGAGTGACTATCTAAATCTTTTTGCAAAACAAAAAGAGGAGGCGCCAAGGCTTTTTGTTGTAAATAGAAAACTATCAATAAATACAACGCATAATTACGAAGCACAGTGCCCTTGATATGTCCACTGATATAATGGATTTTAGCCCAAAATTTTAAAAATATTCCCAGTGGTAGGAACCTCTTATCTAATTTAAAAAAATGACCAAGAACGTAACTATTTTTGACTCCATCAGAACTTTTATAAACGATATCGCAGTATCTATGTGTGGGGATGTGGTAGAATGTAAGAACAGGTACTTTTTTCGTGGTTTTCGGCCTGTGTTGTGAATACAGAGTAGGTTCTGTTTTAAACGTCTTCATTGTCTCTTCTATCATGTATGTATCTTCTGAAGAGTTGTAGTTTGGCATCCGTACGTAAAAATCGGCATCGCTTGCCTTCGTACCTAATCCGGTGACTAACGACCCGAAGGGAATTATTTCGAAACCTGTAAATTTAATTACAATTTATAGAATGATCACTTTTGTATCTGGCTTTGGTTGGAATATTCTGTATAGCACATTGTGTTTACCTTGCCATCGCTTTTTGAGCGTGTTCCGCACGTCGTCCAACGTTCGCGAAATATGCGCACGATCGCGCGTCGTCAACATCTGCTTGTGCAATATGTACTGCATCTGAGAGTCAAAGTCTCCGACTAGACACGAGTAATCGCCATGGATTCCACTACTGACGCATAGCAGCAACACAGCCGTCATCACTTGAAAGAAATATTATGGTTATGTATACCTACTATAAAATATTATATCTCTGAGGGTCTCCGGCAACGAGATGACAATAATGTTTTAATAGAGATCGCAGGCGACAGTAGACCCCCCAATATCCTGGATGGAAGTCCAGGGAGAAAAGAGAGGAGTTCGTAACGAAGGGTGGATTAAAAAGAAAAGCATACACATTTACTTATTTAGAAGAAAGAAAAATTGTTTATTCTCGCCAACATGAGGCACAAAAATAAAATTAAAGTAAGTATAAACAAAACCAAAAAGAAACTATTGGGGAAAATATGCGTCACATCCGCGCAAAACGATCATCGCTCAGCATAATGCTGTAACTCACGTGCGAGAAATAGCCACAGCGCTGTTTTTCAACGACATCACAGTTGAACCGTCGTGCGATTATATTTTGGGGGACATAAATTTAATACTTGTCATTTAACATAAATATTAAACGAGATACACAAGTTGAAACCGAAGCCTACCTCTACATACTTGGGAAAAGATTATAGGTGAAGATAGTAAATGTTAGTCTCACCTTGGTAACACATGGTCTAAAAAACAGCATTCAATTGGTCTGTAGCATTGACACTTTAACGACTAACGAACGAATAGATTCCAACTTCGACTGCGTGCAGGTTTATACAACATTAATAGGTTGAGACAACGAGAGTACGTCATCAATATTGGCGATAAGGTAATGAATAAAAATGAAATAAATAGTTAATTGTCTATAGTAGGTGTACAGTCACGTGCATTAATATGTATCCACTGCCTAATGTTTCAAATATATATAATCATATTACGAGTATATTTCAGACATAGATAACTACACATTTTTTGGCTCAAAATTATGCAGCCACTAAATTGAGTCACAATTAAGTATACATTTTAATCAAAAATATGCAAACAATGTATTTGCAGATGATTAAAAGCGATATAGACACCAAAATAATATGTATAACCGTGACCATTTCTATAACATGTCTACAGCTCAGTAGCATAAAAATGTATACAACCGCTTTTTCATAAAAATTTAGACAACTGCTTACAACGCTTAATATTAGATTTCTAATCTATATCTATAGGTACATATAATAAAATCGTGGTTTAGAAGTAACTAGGAAATTTTTGGGATACCTTCTTTTTGCATAATGTTCTTTGTCCTAATATACTTCGGCATAACGATTTTGGCACAATTTGTTTTGGCATAATAATACTTCGGCATAATTTTTTTAGGCATACATTTTATGTTGGCATAATCATCTTAAAGACTAATTTGTTTTGGCATAAATTTGATTCCCATAACGTTAGTAGGCCTAATGACTATTAGCATAACGTTAGTTATGATAATCAGAAATGTTTTTACCATTGTCTAATAATCTAGTCGCAGGCGCACCCCGACACGGATAGGTTAGGTTCGAAGGGGATGATGGGGGCTAGAGTGAGCGAGCGAAGCGAGCGAACGAAGCCCCCGTCATCCCCTTCGTGTTAGGTTACTTTAAACCCTGCAGACAGAAATAGGAGCCCCGCCCAGCGGGGCTCCGTCGACTCTGCTTTGGAGCCTCAACCTTACAAACATCCCCTTAAGTTTTTATTGTGAAAATGAAAGTAGGTGACGAATAATTGTCTACCGTATAGGTACCTATAAAAATATGTTTTAATATCATTATGCGTAAATAAATTTATGCTTTAGGATATTATGCTTAAAAAAGTTATGCTTTAGAACTTTATGCTTAATCATTATTATGGTTAGAGAAATTATGCTTAGAAAAATTATGCGTAAGCTGTTATGCGTAATTATATTATGCGAAAATATAATTATGCCAAACAAAATTATGCTAAGTTATATTAGGTTTTAAAATTTTATGCAAATGGATAGGGAACCGAAATTTTTGTCTATAACTTATAAATCGCGCGGTAACGAAACCATAGCGCGATCTAATTCGACGCCAACGCCATCTAGGGAAGTAAAGATTAAACATATGTTTGCATGTTTATGCAAGCATCACGTAAAAAGAGCTGAGCCAATGCTGTTGACTTTTATAAACATATATTGTGCTTATCTCCAAGTAACATATTTTTTTTGTTTCATCGCAATCGGTGCACGCATTCAAAAGATATGCAAATAATCAATATCTTCTATACATTTATCAAATATGTAGACTTTGCGTATCTGTACATAGCAAATATTTTGAAAAAACATGGTTGGGGTGTAAAAAAATAACCAAAAGAACCCATTTTTAACATTTTTGTATTTTGTTTCTTCTGTTTGTTGGTTTGTCTGTTTGTCTGTTTATCTGTTTGTTTGTTCAAGCATCACGTAAAAACAACTGACCCAATGCTGTTTACTTTTATAAACATATATTGTGCTTATCTCCAAGTAACATATGTTTTTTGTTTCATCGCAATCGGTTCACGCAATCAAAAGTTATGCGAATTTTAAGTTTTCTAGAAGAACTTAGCATGTATTAGTTTATTTTCAATAGATGGCGTTACGTGTATCAAATAATGTTGCGAGGAAATATTTTACAACGAATAAATCCACAAATTACCTAATATTCATTGTTGAATTGGTACCTATTCTCAGTCTACGAAAGGTCTAATGAAATGCTATCCTTATGAAGAAGGAACTAAGCTTTTACAAAAAAAAAAACGAAGATATTTAGAATTTATTAGGTCAATTTCTTATTGTTGTACACAATAAAATTAATTCATGATGTGGACTAATAGTAGGATTTTTGTTCATTGAATGTTCATACTTTTTGGGAATGCTGATGCCGAAAATAAGGTCCAAATTCAAATTGAAATCGGTGGCCATGATTATTTGCAAGGAAAGCGCTCACCCAGTGCTTTCGTTGAAATTTAGTATTTCGTAATCATTCTATCTACTCAATGCACTTTTTGGAATGTTTTTCTATATTTTATTTTATTTTGTTCATTATTGTCAGATTTGTTCAAAGCCTGTCGCCGTCGTTTTATTAAGTTTATTTAATTGAGTTTTTTTAAGCTTTAGGTAATGTTCCAAAGACGTGGCCATGGAGGGAAAGTACTTTAAATATTAAAAATAGCAAATTTCACTCAAAGGAAACTTCATTTCACTTTTTTTTAAAGTAAGAAATTACCTTTTACTGATTTTTTTGCCTGAACCGGGAATCGAACTGACAAAGCTTTATGTACCATCCGGTATTATATTATGGCACCTGTTGATAGATATCTATAAGGTCAATAATAAGGATCAAATCTCTCCAACAAACACACTGTCTTAAATTGAAGGAAGTGCAAGAAATAAGAAGTAACAACAAATAAGTGTTTGAATTGAAATGTACCTAAGTTAGGTAGGTAGGTACTTAATGTTAGTTTTTATGGTCTTCCATCAATTTCAGGCACTATGTTTATTGGAGCGATCATATCGATTGGTGAAATAAAAATATAGATGATGTTTTTTCGCGTTTGTGTTGGTTCGATTTCCAGATCAGACTTTTTGAAAGCAGTACCTACCGATTTATAACTTATTAAAATTAAATGAAGTCTTCTATAAGTTTTTTTTTAAAAATATTTAAAGTTCTTTTCTTAACCTACCACACCTCGAATGAAATCATAATTTAGTTCGCAGATTGTAACAAGACGGCATTGTAGCTATTTTTGTATCGCGATATGGTTTTGTTACATCTTCAATAAAAGTATCAATATTCAATTATAATCCATTTTAGCAAGGAAATGTATAGAAATAAGCAACACGTTTTTAGTATTACAGTTTTATGAATCTTTACGGTCAATCAAGAGGAGCTGAAACTCTACATAAAGAAATGGTTCAAAAGATATAAGTGTCTTAGTGGGACACCTTTGTCTATTATTATAATAAATGGATTATTTAGTTTTTTTTTTTTCTTTATTTGTTTTAGGAACTTTTAACAATATGTTACGCTAGTTCCATCATAAACTAATCTAATTACTAACAAACTTACAAATTAACCAATGAATATACCAATGCAGCCTCTGGCGACATTGGTTTCGCTAAGATCATATTAGTTGCTGCGACACAATGTTGTTTTCCGACTTCCACGCGGACGGAGTCGCGGGCACAGCTAGTCCTAGAATAAAAGTAAAAATCGACCTCAAAAAAAACTAAAAAGAGTAAAATAATTACCATAATATAAAATTAACAGTTTCAGAACAGAAGTCGGAGCAATTCTACACTGAAACAAATAAAAGCCACCGATTTCTGAAACTGTAAATTTTATATTATGGTAATTATTTTACTCTTTTTGAAGTCGGTTTTTACTTTTATTTAAAGTTATGGGTTTAGGCTCAGTAAAACGACGTGTGGACACTTTGGGAGTTTATTCGTTACTATTTTTTTTTTAAATGCTAGTGGACTGTAATAAACATAGGGTAAAAAAACAACAAACTTAGTTGAATAATGTGCGTTAAGGTGAGTATACACTAGAGTATTTTCTCGAGCATTTCCATGTAATGTAACGTTCGTACGGATGTTACAATACAACCAAATGCTCAACTTAAAACAGCATCTAAATGTAATGTAACGTTCCTGGGAATGCTCAACACGGTAGTCGAAGTAATGCTCACGTCGAGTCAGTATTTACCTGTAACATTCCTTTCTATTTTGCGTTTGCCAGCGTTCGTCTTTGTTCGATGAAATGTTACACAAATTCGCTCGTTTGTTTGCAAAAATAATTGTAACAAAGCGTCGAGCGTCGTGCTCATTCGGTTCGTGAAAGGATGACACATTAGAGGGGCTCGATGTTTTGTTACAAGTAAATGCTCTATTCTATACTCAACATAAGGCATTTAATGGCAAATGAAAACAAAAAAAAAAACAAAGTCACATCGAAACAAGTTGCATAATAGAAATGATAAGGGTAATTAAAGGTAAGTACCGTTAGGTCTACATAACTGGTAAGTATATCTGTAGGTAGAACAAGGTACACAAATACAGATAGGCAGGCAAAGTACAGTCGGTGACAGATCAAGTTTGACATTGCCAAAGAACAATAATCTGTACTACAACCACATAAAGACGCACTGTCTAACTTAATGTGTTGCTATGTGTATAATAAACAGGTAAGTATATAGATTGTGGTCATAGTTATTGCATTCACAGTTCCTAACCGCCCACCATGCGATATTATTTAATTAGTTATGTACTTATGTAGATAAATGTATAGTTAGGATATTATTAAGCTAGGAATGCTCAATATGTACCTATATAGAAAAAGAAAGGTACTTAACCCTGCAGTGGTCGCGCGGATGACATTTGTCATCCATACATCGAAATGTAACGTTTTTGCTGTCGTTTTTACACTGACGGTATAAGCAAGCTTAAATTATAAGCCTCAAAGGGTTGCTGCGTCACCCCAGTGGCGGTCAGGCGCTGATGTCAAGTGGTTGTGCCAAGAGGAGTAAAACTTTGTTGCTGGATGACTCACGTCATCCGCGCGACCAATAAGGTTAGTATTGTTTCCTATAAACTTATTAATGAAATAATTCATTATGCTTAATTTTTAGACATATAAGCTGTATTTTGGTATTTTAGTAGTATGTTTATTATAATAACTTAAGTTGTTTGCCCTTTGAGTTGTTTTAATGTTGTAAAATTACCATTACAGATACATAATGGCAAACCCAAAAAAAATGCATATTGTAAGGTGAATATGGGAAGGAAAATGCAGATGATTAATCGAAAGAGGCTTGATCTGATGACGAAGAGCTGGCCCAAGTTGAGGAACAGTCAGAAATGAAACTGAGACCTGTAATTATTTAGAAAATCAAAGAGAATCATCCAGCATAAGTTCAGATTTAGATGAAGGCGATACAGGTGGCTATAACGAGGAGATTTCTGCATATATCTTCCCAAATATTCCAAAAATTTACTTGCCCCGGTCACAGTCAATACGCTTGTAATATTGGTTTTAATAATCATGTATAATAAAAGCTTTAATTTGGTAAAAACTTGTTCTGAATCAAAAAATGAGTTTTTTTTAGACCAAATGACGCTATTTATTTTGAAATTTCCAAATAATTAAAGAAACAGTATATATTTCATGTATTTTATGTTATGGTCTGTTAGATATTTCAAAGATTATAATAATAAACGTTAAATTCGATTTACGTGTTTCTTTAGTCCTTAATTCGTATTCAAAGATGGATGACTAGTGTCATCCACGCGACCACTCATGTTCCGTTACAGAGCGCGACCACTGTAGGGTTAAGATACATTTGCAGTTTAGGTAGGTAAATTATTTGAGATAAATGTATTCAAGTATGAATCACTCAAGTGAACATGAATTTACACATTGTTATTGAGAAGTTTTAAAACACATTAATTATACATGAGTGAAGCGAAACACAAATTATTGGGTAAGTAGTGACGGCGCTGACGCCATAAGGACCCGGCTTCGAATCCCAGCTAAACTTACTTATATACATTTTTTTTTAATGAATATGTCGGCGCCGCATTGTAAATAGCACGTGCATCGGGCTACGCGGTAGCGCGCTACGTCATTCTCCCACCTCCTCGCTGCGGGGCGGAGTTAGTACGCGCTACGTCGTAGCGCGCTACGTCATTACCCCACCTCCAATGCTAGCTTATAAAAGGGTCCGCGCGGCGGCAAGTAGGGATTCTGTTTCTGACTTCGGACGTTGCCCGGTGCACAGGTTGTATTGCTCTTAATTATTGTTACTCTGCCTCTCTATACATTGTTGCTCTTTTGTCTGAACTAAGGTGTTACTGTATTACTGGGTGTCTTGGCTATTGTTGTAAGGTGTTGAGTAATTACCTCTTAAGACACTTTTCATATAAAGAAACTGATTAAGTGTAGTTTTCTGTAAGAATAATTAGTTAAACAAGTTATAATAAAATCTGATTTCTTACTGTTGGAAGAACCTCTTTTATTTTACAAGATTTATGATCCTGTGCCGTTAAATATTATCTAGAGTTTAAATCATCATCATCATCTGCCTAGCCTTTTCCCAACTATGTTGGGGTCGGCTTCCAGTCGAACCGGATGCAGCTGAATAACAGTATTTTACATGGAGCGACTGCCTATCAGACCTCCACAATCCAGTAACTGGGTAATACGATACTCTTGGTAAGACTGGTTGTCAGACTTTCTGGCTTCTGACCAACAGTAACGACTGTCAAAGATCTACAAATGACAGCCGGGACCAACGGCTTTACGTGCTTTCCGAGGCACGGAGGAAACTCGCTATGGTAAATGGTCACCCATCCACAGACCAACCTCGGCAAGCGTGGCTTAACCCGGAAGATCGGTCTATGCGGCTGTAATTATTTAGCCACGAGCTCCTCTACATCCACTCTATTATCTAGAGTTTAAATAATGACATTAAAATGAACTTTCTTTAGGTTATACACGTAATTACTCACGTATCGTTTATAGACACCGTTTTTAAGGTTCCGTACCCAAAGAGTAAAACGGGACCCTATTACTAAGACTCCACTGTCCGTCTGTCAGTCTGTCACCAGGCTGTATCTCATGTACCGTGATAGTTAGACAGTTGATGATGTATTTCTGTTGCCGCTGTAACAACAAATACTAAAAAACAGAATAAAATAAATATTTAAGGGGGCTCCCATACTACAAACGTGATTTTTTTTGCCGTTTTTATAGATAACTAGCTTTCGCCCGCAGCTTCGCTTGTGTGAAATTTTGAACCCGTTAAGTGACAATTTTCCATACAAACTTTCACCCCCTATTTAACTCCCTTAGGGGTTGAATTTCGAAAAATCCCTTCTTAGTATCCACTAAGAAGGGATTTTTCGAAATTCAACCCCTAAGGGAGTTAGGCATCCGCCTAGGTTACAAAAGGAACCTACTGTCAAAATTTCAACTTTCTAACCCCAGCGGTTTAGGCTGTGCGTTGATAGATCAGTCAGTCAGTCAGTCAGCTTCTCCTTTTATATGTTTAGATGGTACGGAATCCTTCGTGCGCGAGTCCGACTCGCACTTAGCCAGTTTTTACATTTAATTGACACAACACGAGTAATGCCTGGGCCCACGTGTTTTTTAATTATTTTGCCTAATACCCATTTACTGGGAGGAATATTGTCTTCCTTTAGAATTACTATGTCATCGATTTCTGGTTCAGAATTTTTTGTATTCCATTTTATCTTTGGTTCAAAGTTTACGAGATATTCTTTGTACCATCTGTTCCAGAAATCGTTCACCAGTTTTTGAGTTAGCCTCCATCTATCTAAACTAGAAATATTACAATTTGTATAATTTTCATCACTTAAATTTAACAAAGGTTCACCAATCAGAAAGTGACCGGGTGTTAGTGGAAGGGGGTCACTGGGGTCATCACTTAGTACAGTTATGGGCCGCGAATTTAAACATGCTTTGACTTGAGCTAGTACTGTGGCTAACTCCTCTTATGAAAGTGTAGCATCTCCAATGACTTTCCTAAGATGAGTCTTGGTACTACGCACGCCAGCCTCTCATAGACCGCCAAAATTGGATGCATGAGGGGGTATGAAATACCATGTAGTACGCTCTACCAACTTATTATCATCTAAACTTATTGCCGCGGTGAGGATCGAACTAGAATCGCCTAGCTAGTTTAGCTACGCCGCTGCTAGTCGGTTAGTGAGCCATTTATTAAATAGCCAAATAGCTGGCTAGCTAGCTAGCTATTTCACCACAAATAGCCGGCTAGCTAAGTTATTGTTTCGGCTAGTTACCCATCTCTACTAGGTGGTAGGTGAGTCACAGTATTATACTGTGTATCTCACCCCTCCGTTTTAGGGCCATTAGGTAAAAGGTACAAAATATGTGGTAAGTAGAACATCTTTATACGAACATCTCAAAAAGATGACGATAACATAAACAGAGGGTTTATTATATCCCTATTAATATTATAAAGAACGCTGCGTTTTTTTTTCAAGTAAGGTCTCTTTATTTTTATTGCAATATGGTGATCTGAAACACGCAAAAACATGTCTTTTGTCTGGAACTTATTTGAAATAAAAAAAAACTCCCATGAAGTTAAAAGTTTATTTATTACACATACCTACATTTTTAAGATATTGTTCCATTGATGCAGTCACTCAATTTACTTATCTGATCTACTGTAATAATCTTTTTCCTTGCATATGTTTCATTATGTTGATCCTTTATAAGAATGGATCTGAGAAAACGATCACTTGGCAGTTCTTTGAACATTCTCGCGGCAAACTTTATATGAGATAAGAATTTTAAAGCTTTTTCATGTGTGAGACCATCTTCTGAATTTACGTTAAGTTTAAACGCAATTTGAATGCATAAATCAGTTTTTATTCCAAGTGGCACCGCATCTTTCTTTTTCATATAAGTCTTGTACGAGGAAAATTCATCGGGCACTTTGTTAATATCCGCAAATTCACTCCTGAATATAGGACGTCCAGCAGATATCGACACGATATAGGTAGTCCTCAAAGTTAAATTCACTGTAGTATTTAAAGAACCCGCCCAGCAGTTGATATAAATTCTCAGTATTCGTTGAGTTGTAAGGTATCTCGCTGAAACTCAAGTCCCATTCATCAAAAACGCTACTTTCCGTATTATTTTGCAATTTAAAAACAGGAGGGCCCATGTCTTTTTGTTGTAAATAGAAAATTAGTAACGAGTACAGCCCAAAATTTGAAAGGTTATGATCACTTGTGACCTGGTGAATTCTGGACCACAATTTCAAAATGACGACTAGTGTCGCTATCCTTTCGTCTAACTTGATAAAGTAACCGACAAGTCTACTACTTTGGAGTCCAAGCATGCTTCCAAATAGCATGTCACAGTACATGTCTGTTGGATTATGGTAGATGGTAATAAGTGAGTAATCGATATGTGGGGATATCAGTACTGTGGAGTATAGATCAGGTTGTTTCTGAAACAACTTTTTTGCCTCCTCTACCACGTCTGCCATCGAGTTGTAGTTCGGTATTTTTACGAAAGAATCTGCGTCACTGTTCGTCAAAGCGACTCCTGTGGCGAAAGACCCGTACGGAATTACTTCAGCACCTGGAAATTACAATGATCATCTGTTAAATTGGAAGGTGCTTATGAACGCAGCAGATATTTGTAAACAGTTATTATTGTGTACCTTTCCATCGCTGCTGCAACGTTTTCTGCACGTCGTCAAACACTCGGGATCGGTTCGCTATCTCGTCTGGTGACTGGTGACAACATCATGTTGTGCTGTAAGTACTTCACCTGAGACTCAAAGTCTCCCAGCAGACAATGCTGCTTGGTACGTAATGTTATCGCACTGCAAAGCAGCAACACTGCCGTTACCACTTAAAAAGACAAAAACTAGGTAAGCATAATATGAATATGGTCTTTGATGTCATAAAAGATTATCTTCTCGTTTAGGCTGGCTTTCCACAAGACCTGGGTTGGCACTTGAGCGGTGCAAGGAGGCACAGTGGAGCTGTAAAACAGTGTGACTTTTCCAAAATGTAGATTCCTATGGAGAAGAACAGGCAATAAACTCCATGGTTACTCTTTTTCATCAAATATTGGTTACATTGTGAATAAGAAAAATTTAATGAGAACAATGTAAAATACACTATGCTAATAAGAGTAGTTACCTACAATTAATTTGCCAGTACAGATTAGAGACGACCAGTCTCAACTGAAGGCGTCCGTTCACGAACATGACGCATGTATCATCGCTCTGCTCAACCATTTCGTAGGGAACCGAACAATCCAACACACACGCCACCATCAGCGGGATATTTGAGTGAGCATGACATACTTGTACGAATCGGCTTAGTTGGCGTTTCGGCCGCTGAGTTTCGTCCGATCCGGCCGAAACACCCATTTAATTATTATTAATATTTTTGAGTGGCGTTTCGGACGATACTTTTTTTGAAGCAAATTTTGTACGGTCAGAATGAAAAATCTTAGGCAGGGTTATATTATTGAAGTAAAAGTCAGGGAAGTCAGGCGTACATTATGAATTATAAATGTAAACAACAATAATCAGTCTTATATATCAATTAAAAATAAGAATTATAAATGTAAACAACAATAATCAGTCTTATACACCCCCAAATTAAATTCACCAGAAAAAATTTAAGGGCATGGTCAGTTACTGTAATAGAACATATAAAGAGAAAAAAAAAAGAAAATTATTTTGTTTGAAAACTGTACTTCAAAAACATCAATAATTGGTAAGAAAGTTCAATCACATTGACAATGATATTCGTACGCGCACGCACACACGCAACCCTTTTATCTATTCATTCAAAAAAAAAGCCCGCGCAATACATAGGCTGCGCACGAGACGGACGGCGCCAACTAGTCTGGCTCCCGCGCCACGCTCGCCCCACCCAATCACCCAATCCGGCGCGTGCGTGAGCCGCCCGCCGCAGTCGGCCGCCCGCAGTAATTAGGTTAAGTTGCGTGACGCGCGGTGCAAGCGCAACCTCTCGTTACCGCGTACCCGGTTTTTGTTGTATACGTAATTACATGTTGTGTTGATGAATACTAAATAGGCTTAATATTCGGTAAACTAAGGTCAAAGCAGACTGCATCGCGCCCTCTCCACCGAACCCGTCTCCTCAGAACGCAACAGAGAGGTTATTAAGTTTACGCGAGCGCGCAATACGTATTACCTGTTAACATCTGTTATTAAATTGATAACTACGATGGCTTCATACGATCATCAGTTCACGTCTCGAGAGTACCCTTTGTGTTAATACTTCATAAAAGGCCGGCACGCAGGTGAATCTTATCTAGATAGGTCGGAGCGAAAGTACCTAACCGAGGAGTTCGGGAGTCGGTGGACAGGCTGCGGTGGCCTAATTGCCTGGCCCGCGTGCCGCCTGACCTCACACCCATGGATTTTTACATGTGAAGTGAAATCAAACGGAGAGTGTACGTGAGTGAGCCCGATAGTCGCAAACTTTTAAAACAACTCGAAGTAAAAGGGCAAAGTGATGTTCTAATATCATTAAATAACTATCTTTTAAAAAGTGCTCGCTTGTGTGTTGATAACAAAGGGCGGTGGCCATTTTGAAAAATTGCTGAACTGTAAGTTTTTAATAACACTGTAAATTACCACCCTTATCAGCTGATTTCAATCCTTATCAGCTGATCCTAATCACTGTTAGCTAATCCCTTCAAATGCAAATCCCTATTGTCGCAGAACAAATTCTAACTTTTAAATACGTAGAGTGGAGTGAGGGAGAAAGCACTCTGTGTGTGTGTGTTGCACGGATTTCGCGCTATCGACTCGCTCGCACGCATTACATACCGGTATAGCTTGACTCACACAAGCGTATAATGGTGCATGATGTGTGTAGCTTACGCGCGGTGGGATGAATTTCATTGATAGTCCGTGTCGTTGACGTAGTATTTCTAGTATTAGAGTATTATGTGCATAAAATTATTCATATTTTCAGGATCAAACAAAAGTAAATAACTTTGTTAGATTTAAATAAATTATATTAATGATTTTACATTTCAATAAGTATACCGCTTCCGTATGTACCCTTAAATTTTTTCTGGTGAATTTAATTTAGGGGTGTATATCAATTAAAAATTAGAATTATAAATGTAAACAACAATAATCAGTCTTATATATCAATTAAAAATAAGAATTATAAATGTAAACAACAATAATCAGTCTTATACAGGGTGTTAACGAATTCGTGTAATTCCTTAAAACTGCATGATCTGCTACTGGTATAGATAGATTTACACCACAGGGGAAATAGTGCCAAAAAAAAAATTTTTTTTTTCTTTCCGTTTGCCTTAGTGATCGAATCTTAACCACCTAATAAGGATTCAGTAAAAAAATAAGACTTTTTTTATTTGATTGTACATTTCGATTTATCCATGGCCACAAAGTAAAATAGGTATTATTTGATTATGTTTCTGACGTTACTTTGCCTTTAAAAAAGAATTCGTCCGAAACACCACTCAAAAATATTAATAATAATGAAATGGCTGTTTCGGCCGGATCGGACAAAACTCAGCGGCCGAAACGACTACTAAGCCTACGAATCTCGTTCATATAAAATAATATTTAAGTTCAATTTCCCTATTTTTACGTAGCAACATTAATATTACAATATACATTATCTGTGGATCGCAGCCATGGCAATTTATTCTGTGACCATGGTGCGGTTTGCTATTTTCTTTTTGATTTATTAACATTAAAATGTACATTGTGCTAAATTAAGAAATATAGTCCACATAATTATGTTGGTGATTTTTATTATGCCCGATCACTATAGGTACCTACATAATGGTCCTTTGAGCGGGATATGAACTTTAGTTTTTATTCTGTGCTTGAGTTAACTAAAACACGAAAAACGAAAACGCTGTTACTACTTATCTTAAATTTTAGTTTATACTTAAGACTTGCTTGATGGCTATCGTAGTATAAGATAAGCTTGAGTGAATAAGCTCTTTGGTGAATTTGGACACAATAGCTGCCAAAAATAGCGATGCACGGGATGCACAGCGTCGCGATGCGAACGTTGAATGCACATACATACCTATTCACTTTTCACGTTAATTTACGCCCCTTTATTGAAGGATAACCGCTAGACACCAAGTAAAGTTTTAAGTTTCGTAAATCTACAGTAGGTACTCACATGTACAATAGGTATAAAAAAGCGAAACAATTAATACAAACACATAATAGAAGTTGGCACAAAAAATAGTAGGTAATTTAAAAACGGATAATAGTATCAACTCATGGTATATCTACTAGTAAATGTAAAAAAAAACTGTTTAAAAATAAAATGTAATAACTACCAAAAAAAAATAGACTACGTTCCTACGAACCACGTCAAAGTGCCAATGGCAGTCAAATTTTACTCATCCTCATAATAATATCGTTGGAATAGGTTTACCTAATTAAACATATACTTACCTAGGTCTTTCATATATTTTCCGCAACAATTTGGAATAGCTTACCTGACGAAAACATGCCAATTAAAATTACGAATATAGCGCGCTCATTACTGGTGTTAATTACAATAAATCATAAAAACGCGCCTTTATATAGATATGACATATGCAATAATTTTTCATTATACTCTTTGTTGTCTCGCCTTCTAGCTAAGATGATAGAAAACAACACAACGTCTCATAATTTTAAAGAACTAAGAACATAGTTGAACATACGGAACGTATCTCTGCCTGTGCTGCCCTCTGTCTCTGTAACTAGGATCATTTGGTTTTTATGTCAATTACCGTCATCACGTATTTTATTTTCTCTCAGTGGAAAAGCACGTAAATTAACATAAAAATGGAAAAAAGGAGATCAAAAATAGTCACATTTATTAAAAAAAAAATAGGTACGTGAACTGGAAAAGAGTATGAAAAAAATCAGGCTCTGAAGCGAGTGATTCTGAAGATATGTCAACGCCATGAAAAACAAGAGTGTTTTTTTCTGTGGTTTGCCTGCATAAAATGGTTTAATCCTATTTTACGATACATTGAATAGTATCGAGTATGATGCTCATGCGGCTTGTTGCGCGTGTTATTTCAACCCTAAGTGACGATTCTCTGACTTTGTGTCAAAACTGTATAATTTACCTGTGGGGCGTTCTGCGGGAGCGCATGTGGTCTAAAACCGCTCTGTTGTGAGCGTACATGCGACCTATGGGGTGTTTTAAAGGGACACATGTGGTTGGAATTCTTTACAACCCGAGTGTGCGTCCTGAGTGTGTGTATTGCGGATTGCGGAGCGGCTTTACCGTGGCTTTACCGTCGATACCAGAGGCCCAATTCTCCTAAAATAAATTGTTGCCAAACGTAATCGAACCACAACCGTCAGTCAGTTTTTGTTTTCGAAAACTTTCAAAATGATTGATTTTGTTTTTTGTGTCAAACAATTCGACTGCTTTCGAAATTGAGAACTGTCTGAATGAACGGTTCGGCCTTGGTTCGGTTGTGATTTATCAAGATTTATTTTAGGAGAATTAGCCTGTCCTTAGTGCACGCGGGAAAGTTGATGCATAAGCGCGTGTTTAGTGTTTCATTTATTTTACTTTGGTTTTAATAATGTCGATATCAAAATTCAAACGTTTCGAACATTTATTTAATGCGTCGTTCATTCCGCCTGCGCGATGCGCTGTCACTCAGCAGGACGCACACTTAAAGGGAAGTTCTGCGGGAACTTACATGGTTATTATAATGATGTGTAATGCTTGTAGCCTAACAGCTATGACTCTGAAGGTGGTTGAATGTATTTAACGAGAGTCTGATATTGACAACACAGATTTGCCAAATGATGTAGTTGATTCCGAAGGTGAAGTCCTTCAGTAAGAAACGTGAGAAGATAACCTACTGGAGATACTAGGTGCAGCTCCACAACCTGCAAATCAAGGAGAAAATTTGCATAAACAGATTGCTAAAAGGTGGGCGATAATAATAAGTAAAGACATCAGCATGGACCCTATGTTTAAGACCTTAGAGCAATGACATAGTCGGGAGTGACTACGAGGAATATTTCCCCTCTGTCAACTCGCTTAGGCCCCATTTGACAGTTCGTGTCAAATGGAGCCTAATTTTGTTTTATTTTTAATATCTGAATTTCGTCGCTACAGGGTAGAATGCATATGTGTGAGACCCTCCCCCCGCAAAAAATGACAGACTTTTTTGTATTGAAAGATAACGTTATGGTCACTCTCGACGTACCTAGACGTCGACCGCGTTGCTCTAAGTTTAAAACCAATAATTCACTATGAACTTAATGATCCTGTGGCGGCATTTATCACGCCACATGCGATCTACGCAACACTGCAGTGATGTGGCGACATCTATCACGACACATGCGAACTACGCAACACTGCAGTAATGTGGCGACATCTACCACGCCACATGCGAACTATCCTACATCGCGATATCAAGATTTAACACGCAGATGATAAATACACAACCACCCAACATCAACCGTTGGACAGTAGCCCACCAGGCATAAGACCCGCCTGGGTGGAGGATCCTTCATTTTCGTTGGAGGAACACCATACCTCGTTCCTACATAATCCTAGTTAAAGAGGCAGTGGGCAGCACAGGTAGAGATGCGTTCCGTACGTTCTTATTTTTTTTTAATTATGTGACGCCAGTGACTGAGGAAACCAAGACTACACTTCGCACCCTTAAAACGAGTATGATGTAAGTGTAAAAAATATATCCCAAAAAAAACTGGGAAAGTAAAAAAAATTAAAAGCGTTTTTGTCGAAAATTATGTTTTCGCACTTACGTCATTGTCGTTTTGAAGGTGCGACTTGTTTTCTATCACCACAGAGGACGAGACAACAACTTCGTATAATCACAGCCGAACTTCACTTACAGGTAAGTTCGTTTGTCTATTTAATAAGTTAGGTACGCTTTAATTCATAGTTAATTGTACAATTGTATTATCTTAACTAACCATAAATGATTCAGATTAATTTATTAGTAACGTTTATAGTATATCGAAAGCCATTTTAAACTTCATCTGGGAGGATCTCCAAAATCAGCGTTTTCGGTTGACTTCTCTGGTGGTATATATTGATGTAAATTGTGTTCCGTATTTTTATTTCGTAAAGAAGGTGTCTAAATAAGCCTATTTTTATATTGGCTTCTAAATTTTCGAGACTAGAGCGATCAATATCAGAGCATCTGCTCTTATTTTAGTCATTCTACGTCGCTTGGCCAACTTCTTTTTCTTCTCGCTTTTCTTCTAATGTTTATTTCTTTGGAGGCATTGTTGTGTTCTGACCCCAACCAACCGATTTGACGTTGGCTGTGGCCAACATCGTGTGTGTCGTGTGCGACATGCCGCAACAGCCGCACAGTACAGGAATTGAGTGTGTATCGCCGAGATCACCGCTGCTCTCAAAATAGCTGGCAAGCAGCGAATCCAAAACACCCATCAAACTTTGACATACTATGTAATTATTTATTGATAATTTGTATCTCGTTCTAGTCACGGCTCATCTTCCGTGTGGAAGATGTCCGGTCCTTTAGAAGGCATACACGGGGACACAGGTCCAACGCGCAGAGGCCCCTTTGGGAACTTTAATTTAAAATGGGATGGGGCACCAACCGAGGACTATCCACGGCTGCACTATTGGAGTACAGTCATGGACCGTCCCAGGTGGGTGCAAAACTATTGTGAAATATGGTAAAAATAAAACTGGTCTATGGGAGGGGGTGCTAAATGGACTGGCGTCTGCCTTCAAATTTATAATTGAATTATTTATTTATTTTTACTTTTTCGTTTTATCGACTATTATTTTTATTGTGTCGTTTGATTTTTTTATTTTTATTGATTAAATTGTGAATGTGAGGACCATTTCAGGCTAGCTTTATTTATTAGCAAGTGGCATAATATGTGTACATTCACGTAGACAGTATTATTTTTAAATATATTGTGCTTGACTATCAGCGGTTAATGTAAATTAACTATAGGTTTTGTTGGTAGATAAACTGAAAATTTTATTATAAAGGACATTTCGTTCCAAGAATTACTCTTTATTTTTTAGTTTAGGGCTGAGTAATGTACGATAAATTATAATTTATTATGACTGTACTAAACATGTTTAATATACTAGGTAAGCTTTAAAAACTGCAACATACTCTGTAAAAATATGAGGCTATTTAAACAAAGAGAAAATTGTATCTCTCAATAAACATACGTCATCAGTTCACAGCTATAGTCATGGTTTCTTCCAAAAAATTAGGTACACACATATTTTATTATAAACTGGGTATATTTTAAAATAATCTATACCTAGTTACATTCTAAGTGATAATAGCAGGAGTGGTGCTTTTCACAAGGAGCGGTGTCCTGGCTGACCAGCTGTGTCTGGCGGGGGACTTCGACTCTCAGCTGCAGTACATACTACGTAAGGAGATGTTGTCGATGCAGGACATTGCCAACATGTCTCGGTTGTTGGACGACGTGCTGCTCACGCTAAATAAACGATGGCAAGGTAAATATAATGTGCTGCTCAAAATATTCGTTAACCATGTTTAGAAGCCTCAATATAATTAAATATTAACAAAACAACGTCAATGGTGCTGATTCTGTTGCGCATTATCTAAACAACTGTTTGTTGTTTTGCCTGTTAGTAAAAGATTAAAATTATTGTAATATTTTATTAATAGGCAACGGAAACGACGGAACATTTTCAGACCTGTCAAATTAGGTTGAACTAAAATAATAATTTCTAAACAGATTTAGACGACGCCTCGGCAGAATGCCGTCTAAAACACGGTGATGTTCAACAAGTAAACTACTTACATAGTTTGACAGCTCCCGACCATGGACAGAACCACGGCCGGAAGCGAGAGGTCACCACCACGGACCGCCGCGATTAGCTCGCGGCGCTGCGTCGCCCACGCAGGACACGCCTGCAAAGTGTGCAGGGCCGTGTCCTTGGGGCAGTCGACGCAGTGGTGACAACCGGGCGTTTGCTCCCGGCCTATGCGACACAGGTACTTCCCGAAACACCCATGTCCCGAGAGTACCTGCGTCAGCCGGAAGCTGAGGGCGCCATGACGCCTCTCCAGCCACTCTTCCATCACGGGCCTTACCGCCGCTATTGCGGCGTGCCCTGCGCTGGGTTGCGCAAGTCGTTCTCTCCACTCTGCCACTAGGATCTGGCGGAGCTCACTCCGCCCAGGCGCCTCCTCGCGCTGCTGATATCTCAGCGCGAGGGCTCTCGCCTCCAGATCCCAGGGCATCGATCCGGCAAGGAGGCTCGCCGCCTCGAAGTGGCCGGCTGCACCTAGTTGTACCCGGTTAACCTAGGTGTACCCGCTATTCGGCCTTTACCCGTAACATTATATTATCTCTTACGTATTCTTTGTTTTAACATATTTTAGTATCTTGGCAGCGCAGCATCAAACGTCAACTCCACTAAAAGTTTTGTTGTCCAAGTTATTGCACTATTTTCTTATAACTTGCAGAAATCGACTTGCTGTGGGTGTGTGCACGGCTTGAAGTCGGTTGTAACTAAACTTGCTAGTAGATTTGGCGCATTACCTCTCAGATAGACCGACCTACGTGATAGACTGTAGCCATTAACCATAAACTCGTCTAAAAACCAAGCTTTAATGTTGTTGTTGTTTGCAGGTTATGAGGTACTTCCCTTCGGGTCTCTAACCACAGGATTAGGTCTAAAAAGAAGTGACGCGGACTATTACATAAGATTACAAAACCATTCTTCACTGGATATGTTATACGTGTTAGAAGAAACAGATAAGTTGTTTAAGGAACAACCTTCACTGTATTCAGACCTATTAATTGACTACAGTGATATATACGCAATTTATACGTTATTCCACATTCCGACAGGGCGAAACGTTGACATCGTATATAAATTTGGCGAAGTAGGGGTCCGGAACAGTGAACTTATTAAATACTACTTTAACTTGGATAAGAGGTTCCTGCCTTTAGGACGCATACTGAAATTCTGGTTCAACATCCACGGGTTAAATGGTTCCAACAAGCTACGAAATTATGCTTTGTACATATTAATAATTTTTTATTTGCAACAAAAGAACATGGCTCCTTCTGTTTATTTGTTGCAAAGGGATTCGGCTAGTTACTTTATCGACAAGTGGGACTTGGGTTTTAACGAAATACCATATAATTCAACGAATACTGAGAATATGTATCAACTGCTGGGCGGGTTCTTTGAATACTACAGTCAATTTAACTTTGAGGAATATATCGTGTCGCCTTTTGCCGGTCGTCCTATACACAGGAGTGCTTTTGTGGATATTCACAATTTTCCTAAAGAATTTTCTTCATATAAATATAATTTTAAACACTCGCTGCAACTTCGGATAAAAAATGATCTAAACATAACTACTGATATATGTATACAAGACACGGTTCAACATAATATGAACACAGGAGAGATGATCTCACATGAAGATTTAAAAAAATTTAAATCTCTAATAAAGTCGGTTGCAAGACTATTCAAAGAACTCCCAAGTGATAGGTTCCTCAGAGCTTTTCTTATTGTAGGTATAAAATACAACGAAACAGTTATTGACCAGAACAATGTTACTGAGGATGGTGGTATAAGAAAGCTAGAAGACTGTATTGAGATAACAGTCAATTAACTGTACTTACCAAGTACACACAAATATACATTGGTTCAGAATTCACTTATTTTATTTGTTAAAACGTCTTCCCGGAATGTTATGGCTACCCTGGAACCTCATTAACGACGTATGTGTATGTCTATTAGCTAACATCAATTACATTTATTGTTTAGGATGTTATCCTTATTCTCAAGATATCTATAAATTACTTTACAATGATTGATGAAAAATGATGAACCAAATAACTCAGATAAAGAAAGCGATGGTTAATTTTTTTTTTTTTTTTTTATTTCTGAGAAAAACTTGTGCAGGGTCAATCAGTGTCACCAGTAGATCACGCGATTTGAAGGAATTACACGAATTCGTTAACACCCTGTTTAAGTAAATCATTAAATATGTTTCTGATTATATTAGTGTCCTTATAAGTTATATTATTAATTTGTGTATTACAGCTGGTATTTTTCCACACCATCTCAAAACAGCTGTAGTTAAATCACTTTTCAAAAAAAACAATAGGGAAAACATGGAGTGCTATAGACCAGTTGCGCTCATACCAATTTTTTCAAGTCTTTTAGAAATATACAAGGTTAGTCGGAAAGGGGGTAATCCGCAGGCCACTTATAGTACCTATCTCTGATGACAGTTTTAAAGCCAGTGTTGAAATTTCAAAATTCGATAATTTTTATTTCCATGTAAAATTATTTTTATTTTAGTTTTTTCAAAAAATCTTAATCCCTACTTTAGTTACGAATCCAGAAAATGGAGCTTCTAATTCGTGACCCCAAATATGACCTAAAATATAAACATAGCTGAGGATTGATAGATTTTAGCATTTTTTTAATGTAATTTTTGAACAGATATTTCTCGGATTAGTACCCCCTTTCTGACTAACCTTGTATATACGAACAACTTTACAATTTTTTTGAAAAATATAACATTTTAACTGAGGAACAAAAGGGCTTCCGAAAGAATAAAACCATTAACATGGCTGTACATGGTTTCTTGAATAAAGTCATCGCAAATGGTGACCGCAGAATGCCCGTGTGTTCCATATATTGCGACATGACCCAAGCCTTCGACTACGTGGACCATAAGATTTTGCTTGAGAAGTTAGAAGCTTATGGAATTCGAGGAACCATATTAAAATTGATAGAATCATATTTAATAGATAGAAATCATTCGCAGATAGATCCAAACACTAAATCCGAATTAATATTTAGATCAAATAAACGTTTAATTAACTATGGTGTACCACAAGGGAGCGTGCTAGGTCCCCCATTATTTTTAATTTATATTAATGATTTACGAAAGGCAACCGTTCATCATAATTATGTCACTATTTGCCGACGACAGCACCGTAACTATTAATAACACTACCGAGTTACAATTGGATAATGAAATTAACAAAACTATCCAATCAATAGTGACATGGCTAGATAGTAATAATCTTACGATCAATATTGACAAAACAAAATTAATGTTGTTCAGTCAACGACCAAAATCATCTAATATGTTAATAGAACACGGTAGCAAAATTATTGAAAACGTAGGTACCTAGTTACTACCAAATTTTTAGGATTAAATATAGATCAAAGGCTGGATTGGAAAGTACACACGGAGGAATTAAGCAAAAGAGTAAGCAAATCTGCTTATGCTATTTATAAACTGTCTTCGATCTTAGGTACCGACGCCGACGCGACGCTTTGCTCACTGCGTATCATGGCATTGTTGGCTTTATTTTAAGATACGGAATTATTTTTTGGGGCAACTCGTGTAATAGAGAACTAATCTTTAAGTTACAGAAAAGAGGTCTCAGAGTGATGTTTGGACTAAGTAATATGTACTGAAACGTGTAAACCGACTTCATCAAAAATAAAATATCAACACTCCCGTCTTTAAAAGTACTTTATTCGTATAGGTTGCGGTATTCGTTAAAACAAACCCAAATCTTTTCAAGAAGCTATCAGACAGATACTAATACGCGAAGTCGACGGGATTATAGTAAATTATATGGAAGATAGTCCACTACAGCAATGATGCATAAAAGTGTGTTCTGCATGGCAACAAACATATTCAATCACTTTCCGCCACACAATATAGAATTTAATGTTAACTTATTTAAGAAAAAAATTAAGAACTTAACTTATTTTAAAAAAAAATTAAGTCTAAAAGCCTGTTATAATATTTCCGAGTTTTGAACAGACAAAGTAGTGATATAGTTTATTTTTTGTTGTTGTTCATTATTGATGTTATGTATAATATTCAAGAAAATAATTCTACTTGTGTGAAATAATTTATGTAGATTTTTTATTCCTAACTGCTTTGATTTTTGAGTGGCTAATTTTATTTTACTATGCATTTCGATGACGAGTTGATGACACTATTCTATTCTATATTTATTATAATTTGATTGATTAATTTTTCATTTGATATGTTAATTGCTTTGAATAAGGGACAAACCAACTAATAAGAGTAACCAATCTGTTAATATTTGTACGCCGTTAAGGCAAAACATGACTGAGCAATAATTTGATGTAACATCTTGCATACCATAAGTGTTTAGACTTATGTTTTGGACTAAGTAAAATCTTTGAGAAAATCATGCTTGATCAGATGATGTCTCATTTTGACCAGAACGGGATATTGCATAGTCGCCAGTACGGTTTCACGAAAGGTAGGTCGACTACTGACGCAGGAGTGAAACTAGTCACTCATATTTTGGAATCCTGGGAGACCTCTCAGGATGCTATTGGCATCTTCTGTGATCTCTCCAAGGCTTTTGACTGCGTTGACCACAACACCCTCATCTGTAAATTACACCACTACGGAATTCGTGGCCGAGCTGCTGACCTTGTTTTCTCCTATTTATCTAATAGACAGCAAAAAGTTGGTGCTAACGGTGCGATATCTTCGGGGTCTCTGGTTAAGATGGGCGTGCCTCAAGGCTCAATTCTTGGACCTTTTCTGTTTCTAACCTATATAAATGATCTACCCTATATGATGACCGACTTATCAGACATAATTTTATTTGCCGATGACACTTCCCTTATTTTTAAAATAGATAGAAAAGATAGGGACGTTTTACATGTTAACGAGAGCCTTACTGTTCTTTCTAAATGGTTTGCAGCCAATAATATGTTACTTAATGCAAACAAAACAAAATGCCTTAAGTTTTCACTACCAAATGTTCCCCAAGTAGGTTTAAATGTAATGCTCGAAGGCAATAATCTTAATACAATTAATGACACCGTATTTTTAGGTATAACTCTCGATTCAAAATTGCAGTGGGGTGCGCATATTACTGCCCTGTCGGCTAGGTTAAGTTCTGCTGCATACGCAGTTAGGAAAATTAGGCAGCTGACTGATGTAGCTACAGCTAGGTTAGTATACTTCGCATATTTCCACAGCATTATGTCCTACGGCATGCTGTTGTGGGGCTCAGCAGCTGACGTAGATTCTGTTTTTATTTTACAAAAGAGAGCAATCCGTGCAATCTACAATATGGGTTCCCGCGAGTCCCTTAGAAACGTGTTCAAAGATATTAATATACTTACCTTGCCGTCACACTATATCTTTGAAAATATTATGTATGTTCGGAAAAATTTGCATATGTTTAATGTTAGAAGCGATTTTCATGATAAAATACACGTAATAAACATAAAATTGTGATTCCCAAATTTAGATTGAGTAAAACTAATAAGTCATTTCTAGGAAATGGCGTGCGTTTTTATAATAAGCTACCGAAATCTGTAACTGATCTTACCGAGGGAAAGTTTAAAGCCCATATTAAACGTGTCCTTATTCAAAAAGCATATTACAAGACTAAGGACTACGTTGACGATAAAGGTGTTTGGAAATAACTCCTTCTGCACATGTGGCTTCCCTGGTACCTCATTAACGTCGTATGTGTACCTATGTCTATTAACTAACCTAATTCGATTAGCTTTTTTTTTATTACTAACGTTACTCTCAAGATATCTTTATCTTATACAGTGATTTTCTTTGTAATGTGTTTTGATGACAATTAACCATGTCAGTTGTTTTATATAGTTTAGCGTCCTTTTACCTTTTGTAAATGTGAGAGCTTTGTAGACTTGCTAGATGCCTGGATACCTAGTTAATTTGTAACCATATTTTTCATTTTGTTTTTTTGTGTGGTTCCTGCTCTTAAGTCTACTTTGCTCTCTCATATCTAAGTCATAACTGTACCCACTGAAATTGTTAAAGATATGGATTTTAAAAGAGTAACCATGGAGTTTCTTGCCGGTTCTTCTCCATAGGAAACGACTGATTGGAACCGTGCACCTAAATTCGACTTTTCATAAGCGCCTGTAATGGTTTATGTGAAATAAAAACTTTTGATTTTGATTGATTTTGATTTTGACAAATAAATGATCTTATCTTATCTTAAACAATGTAGGTAGGTAGTTACCTATGCAAAAAACCGCAAAATTAAGTTTGACTCGTAACAGACTTTTGTATTCGGTATTAAGGACGCATTTGGACGTTTTTCAGAAATGTTAACTCCAGTGAATTTGGCATGTCCTTTGGCTTTCATAGTTTATAAGTCGGGAGAAAGGAGATCGGACGGGTGTGGCCCAAGTGGCGTCGGAGCATGGCGCTTATTTTGTTTGAAAGTTCACTAACTAAGCTTACTTTTTTTGTATGGGTACAAAAAAATCTATCCTGGGAGAAAAAAGTTATAGTGTATATTAAAATACTCATATAACGAGCTATTTTCAACTATTTATTCAATTAAATCTATTTATTTTAACTTAATATGGTATGTTTGCTGTTGTCTAACATCTATGATGACTCAGACGCGTAGTATCTACTACACCAACGTTGGAAATATACAGGGTGTAAACGAATTCGTGTAATTCCTTCAAACCGCGTGATCTACTGGTGAGACCGATTGACACTGGAAGGGTATTTTCGAAAATCAACAAAAAAAGAAAGAAAAGAAATCCTGTTATTCTTTTTCTGAGTCATTTTAGTGCCCCGAGTTAAATGACTGCGCAGAGCGATATCGCGCTATTTGTGCTCGCTAGCTGTGTCACCGTGCTTTCATTGAATTATGCGAGACAAAGAAAAGGAGTATCGCAAATAAAAATGCCATTTTTTTTACTTTGTTTTTATTAAATCCATATGAGGTGACTTTAGGTTCGATCATTAAACCCTACCGCTAGAACAAAAAGGATTTTATTTTTTACTTTTAATCAAGCTAAATCCCGTGCAAGGTCAATCTATATCAATAAATAATAGATCATGTGATTTTAAGGAATTAAGTTCACGAATTCGTTTACACCCTGTATATTTCCAACGTTGGTGTAGTAGATACTACGCGTCTGAGTCATCATAGATGTTAGACAACAGCAAACATACCATATTAAGTTAAAATAAATAGATTTAATTGAATAAATAGTTGAAAATAGCTCGATATATGAGTATTTTAATATACACTATAACTTTTTTCTCCCAGGATAGATTTTTTTGTACCCATACAAAAAAAGTAAGCTTAGTTAGTGAACTTTCAAACAAAATAAGCGCCATGCTCCGATGCCGTTTGGGCCAGAGCCCAAACAAAAATGTCCGATCTCCTTTGTCTTCGGAGTAATTCATATTTTTTGTAATAAAGCAACTATTTCGTTTATTCGTTTTCTATACATACCTACATCTACCATACCTACAGTTTATATTTTTAAATATTTCAAGATACATGATAAAAAAAAAATGTAGCCCACCGGCATCGGGAACAGGGTCCAAGCATGCAGCTATTATTATTATTATTTAAAAATTAAAAGAACTTTAAATGCTTAAAGAACAAAATACAGCTAAAAGAAAGTAAGGGTCATGGCACACTATACCGGCACCGCTCCAACCCAGCAATTAACTTGTCATTCAAATTAAAGCATTAAATCGTGGGTCGTATAATATATTTCATAATTTCAATATGAAATATATGTATTATATTATAAGTAAGCCAACGGCGGGCAGTCAGCGCGCTTGCCGCTACCATACAATTCGACTCGCAGCCTGCGCTCTGCAAGCGAACGGACCGCGTGCTTACTGCGCGCCGACTCCGAGTCGCCAGCGAAACAACGTCGTTATGAAAACGTGCAAGCCCTAGGCGTGTGTAAGTGTAGGCGTTCAATCACAAATGCCATATAACTACTCTGATCGCGGTGACAGCAAGCTTGCACCTCGCGGCCAGCGCGCGGACTGCGAGCTTGCACCTCGCCGCCGACGCGCGGACTGCGAGCTTACACCTCGTGGACGACGCGTAGTTAGCGCGCTGGCGTGGCGGCTAACCGTTGCCTAAATTCGAGGCGACTCTGTGCTGTGCAGTTGCGGTGCCGGTATAATGTGCCATGACCTTAATAATAACCTAAACATTTTTTTTAAAATTTATTTATTTATTCACAACACAACTAACATTACGGGTTACCCCAAATCGGTAGCGTGGTCTTTAACAATAATTTACAAATATATTATTATCATTCACAACACAGCACAAATAAAGTTATTTTTGTAAACTCATTCAGAGAACAGCAAAATATATCTAGCCTTTCCGCGATTTCGTTCAGAGTATGCAAGGCGCGCGTCATTGGTGCTTTACCCAGTAGGTTGGTCCGGCCGCGCGGCACTGCCAGTAAGTCTCCGTCGTCGCCACACGTAGTTATCGGGCACGTTCAGACACACATCCTTTAGCACTCCCGGGTTAGTGATTTTACCACGCAATAATTTGAAACAATATGTAACAAGTGCCAAATCCCTTCTTGTTTCCAGTTTGTTGTACCCAACCATACCCAACACAAATAGTGTTGGGTACCTACATCAAAGGATAGAAAGGCTAGACTCCATAAAGTTTCATGTATAGGTACCGTGTGAATTTATTCTGTATGCGCTCCAGCATTAGGCCATATTTGGTTTCATGTGGAGCCCATACAGCCACATTGAACTCTAATTGTGTTCGTACGAGTGCGTTTTATGTTCTTAAAGCCTACTGCCCTACGAAGTATGAAACCTAAGGTTCTAAACCTAAGCTGCTAATTGTTAAGTACTAAAAATATATGTTTATAATGTACCTTTTATTAAAACTTTTGTGGTATTTTTTCGTAACCAAGAACTTAACTTGGTGTTTTATACAAAATGTTGGCGAAAACCACATTTTATTTCATAATGTCAACAAGTGACGTAACAGCTAAATATTCACCTGGACAGTATTATGTTTTTATATAATTATATTGTGCTTGACTATCAGCGATTAATGTAAATTAACTATAGGTTTTCTTATTAGATAAACTGAACATTTTATTATAAAGGACATTTCGTTCCAAGAATTTCTCTTTATGTTTCGGTATAGGGCTGAGTAATGCACGAGAAATTATAAGTTATTACGACTGTACTAAACATGTATACTATAATAGGTAAGCTTTAAAAACTGTTATATACTCTAAGGGCCGGCGCTCACTGACGGCACTGCGTGGCATGGAGTGGCACGGCGCGCTTTGGCATACCGAGTCGTCCTGTGGCATCCCGCAGCATACTGAAGTATCCCGCGGCATACCACGTCGTACCGCGGGACGCTTCGGCATGCCGCGGCACGACGAAGACGAAGCATCCCATGGTATATCCGCTGTATGCTAAGCAAATACTAGTGCTAAATTTATTAAAATAAGGTTTAAATTTCATTGTCACTGAGGAAGAAGAGAGACACCTGGCACTTACTTTCCTTAACATACAACAGTAACCTATGCGTCTCACGTGTTACAGCGGCGTGCCGTGGCATCTTGTGGAATGCCACGACGTGCCGTAGTATCCCGCGACGCGTCACAGTATCTCGGGGAATAACGTGACGTTCCGCGGCATGCCGCGGTAAGTCGTGTCATCACGCGAGACGTTTTGATTAAAATAATGTCAGTGCTAAGCTCGTTGAAATAAGGTCGAAAATCATTTGTCCACGAAAAAATCCTTTGCCACGCCATGCCTTGCCGTACCGTCACTGGACGCCGGCCCTAACAAACTGAAGCTATTGGTGGAAAAGTTTACCTCTCAATAATCATACGTACAGCTACAGTCATGGTTTCTTCCAAAAAATTTGGATAAATGGTATTCTATCTACTTTTTAAGTGCTAACAGCAGGAGTGGTGCTTTTCACAAGGAGCGGTGTCCTGGCTGACCAGCTATGTCTGGCGGGAGACTTCGACTCTCAGCTGCAGTACATACTACGTAAGGAGATGTTGTCGACGCAGGACATCGCTAATATATCTGGATTGTTGGACGACATGCTGCTCATGCTAAATAAACGATGGCAAGGTAAATAAAATGTGCTGCTCAAAATATTTGTAAACCCTTTTTAGAAGTCTCAATACAAATAAATATTATCAATAAGGCTTAGACTACTGTTAATGGTGCCGATTCTGTTGCGCATCAACTAAACAACTCTTTGTTGTTTTGTATTTTAGTAAATAATAATTTATCTTTATTTCAGACATACGTCCATACATTTTTACAAAGAACACGTTAGTAGTATACACAAAAAATATAACAAGGTGTTAGTAATTTGTTAGTAAACAAAACAAGTTACACAATAATTACAAAAAAATATTTCCTATTTCTGTGCAGGTGTACACTTGCCCAGTACACAGTAAAAGGACTGTTTATTTTGCACGCTAACGTTTTGAGGACAGTGTTGGTGCTACCACGGACCCTGCTCATCATCGACGCAGTTCTTTTCCTAATGATGGAGAAGAAATCGTCGACGGAAGCATCCGCAAACATTGCGGAAGCACTGCAGTACCTGGGTTTTTTTAACACTGCCCTCAGAGCGTCATTGTACTGAATACGTAGAGCGTTGTAAGCCCGCCGCGTAAAGTTGATCCACAGACTGCACGTGTAAAAAGACTGACAGAAGGCTCTGAAAAGTAACAGTTTTACATCCGTGGTACATCGTGCGAATCTGCGGGCCAACATATTGCAGCGGACTAAAAAGTAAGAAGTAAGTAAGGAAGTAAGGAAAGGAGTAAAAGAATGCAATTGAAAATATTGTAATCTTTTAGTTACAGGACTTACAGGTCAACAAAGAGACAGAAAAACAGATATAGACGACACTTCACCATATGCCGTCTAAAACACAGTGATGTCCAACAAGTAAACTACTTACATAGTTTAACAGCTCTAATAATGTCTCGTATCTTTTTTGTTTTGTCTTTCAATAAAATATTGTAACAATATTAGTTAAGTTTAGCTGGTGCACAACAGAATCAACACTATTCTCCAGAGATTATAACATAATTATCACTTATCTACGTATTCTTTGTTTTATCATATTTTTGTATCTACGCAGCGCCAAACGCCAACTCGACTAGCAAATTGTGTGGTCCATATTATTGCACTCTTTTCGTAAAACTTGCAGAAGTCGTCTTGCTATGTGTGTGTGTGCACTACCTACTTGAAAGTCGGTTGTAACTAAACTTGCTAGTAGATTTGGCGCATTACCTCTCAGAAAGAGGAGCTCGTAGCTAAATAATTACAGCCGCATAGACCGATCTTCCGGGTTAAGCCACGCTTGCCGAGGTTGGTCTGTGGATGGGTGACCATTTACCATAGCGAGTTTCCTCCGTGCCTCGGAAAGCACGTAAAGCCGTTGGTCCCGGCTGTCATTTGTAGATCTTTGACAGTCGTTACTGTTGGTCAGAAGCCAGAAAGTCTGACAACCAGTCTTACCAAAGAGTATCGTATTACCCAGTTACTGGGTTGTGGAGGTCTGATAGGCAGTCGCTCCATGTAAAATACTGATATTCAGCTGCATCCGATTCGACTGGAAGCCGACCCCAACATAGTGGGAAAAGGCTAGGCAGATGATGACCTCTCAGATAGACCGACCTGCGTGGTAGACTATAGCCATTAACCATAAACTCGTCTAAAAACCAAGCTTTAATGTTGTTGTTGTTTGCAGGTTATGAGGTATTCCCCTACGGATCTTTAATCACAGGATTAGGTGTAAAAACAAGTGACGCAGACTATTACATACAATTTCAAAACGAATCTTCACTGGACATGTTAAACGTGTTAGAAGAAACAGATAAGTTGTTTAAGGAACAACCTTCAGTGTATTCAAACCTATTTTTTAGATGTAGGGAGAATTATGCACTTTATAAGTTTTTCCACATTCCGACAAAGCGATACGTCGACATCGCATATACTCGTACATTGGGCAATATAGGGATCCGGAACACTCAACTTATGCGATACTACTTTAACTTGGACAAGAGGTTCCGGCCTTTAGGATGCATACTGAAATTCTGGTTCCTAATCCACAAGTTCACTGGTTTCCAACTCCCACTACCAAATTATGCATTGTACATATTAATAATATTTTATTTGCAGCAAAAGAACATGGCTCCTTCTGTTTATTCGTTGCAAAGAAATTCGGTTAGTTACTTTGTCAACAACTGGGACATGGGTTTTAACGAGATACCCTATAATTCAACGAATACTGAGACTATACATCAACTGCTGGGCGGGTTCTTTGAATACTACAGTCAATTTAACTTTGAAGAATATATCGTGTCGCCTTTTGCCGCTCGTCCTATACACAGGAGTGCTTTTGTGGATATTCAGAATTTTCCTGAAGAATTTTCTTTATATAAGTATAATTTGAAACGTAAGCTGCAACTTCAAACAAGAAATGATCTGAACAAAGCTACTTATCTATCTATACAAGACCTGTTTCAGCATAATACAAACACAGCAAAAAGGTTCTCACGTGAAGATTTTACGAGATTCAAATCTCTAATAAAGTCGGTTGCAAGACTATTCAAAGAACTCCCAAGTGATAGGTTCCTCAGAGCTTTTCTTATTGTAGGTCAATACAACGAAACAGTTATTAACCAGAACAATGTTAGTGAGGATGGCATAAGAAAGCCAGAAGACTGTATCGAGATAACAATTTAACAAAACTGTACCTAATTACTACACACAAATAAACATTATTTCGTAACTCACTTATTTTATTTGTTAAGACGTCTTTCCCTGTGTCTTTCCGGAATGTTATGGCTATCCTGGAACCTTATTAACGACCTATGCGTATGTTTATTAGCTAACCTCGATTATGATAAAAAAAATGTTATCCTTATTCTCAAAATCTCTAAGATCTTATTTAATTATTTATTTATATTACTTTAATAGAAACGGTCTTAGACCATTTACAATAATTAAATATAGATATAGAGAGGAAGAAGAAGTGGAATAGAATAAGACATACAATAGAAGGGAACGAACAATAGATGAGATTAGATTATAAAATTGCATGTTACATAAATAAAAATACAGAAACATTCATGATGCATTCCTGTCGCAGTACTCCAGGCATTCCGACAAAATCACCCTCCATTCATCCGCAAACACATCAAAATTCGATTTGGCGTCCAGGAGGGCATTGAGCGCGGTGAGACTTCGCGGTATGGGTGATCGTAAACGAGCCACAGTACGACTTATCGGAACAGAAACAGCATAAGTTTTCTGCTCCGGCGGTAATTATTAGGAACAAACAGTCGGCACAACTTGCATTAAGATATTTCACACAGACTTAGCAATTCTAATCAAACGTAGAAGCTACAAGCTCTGAAGGCCAATTTTCGTAATTAAAAATGTTCAAAATATAGTTTCGATCTAGTCTCAGTCTAGTCTCAATCTCATAAATATGACAATAGTTATTTGTTATACAAGAGTGCAAAGGACATGGAACAAAACGTACCCACCTTGTAGCAAATTGAGACTAGTACCATTAGAAAGGTCTTTAAAAATACATAAATATTTTGTATGGCGACAACTCTGTATCTCACGGGAGAAAAAAGTTATTCGACGTTGAAATATGCTGAAAACCTTTTGTGAATTCACCTCGCGCGCCATTCAATCATACCCTTGAACTAGCCCAATATTCTGCTATAGGTACCTACATATACGTAGGTGTATCTTTACACCCTCGTATGCACCTAAACATGTATGCATATATATTTTGCTATAGAGTAGGTTTTCTAATGGGAATTGGGAATACATTCCTGAATGAAAACTAAACAGGAAGACGGAAGGAGAAGTATGCTCAACTCTACCGCACTTTATGAAGCTTAAAGGTTCGCGCATATTATGACGGGCCGCAGCACAAAAATCCGCTCAAATCCCTTGTATATTTTTATATGAACTATCGCACACTATGCCGGGGCGCAGCGGGCCGCATATTCCGCCGCGGATTTTGGTTGAGTGCGATGCGGCCCGCCCCGCCCCGCTGCGGCCTAAGTAAGCATTTTGCGCTGCGGTGCGGCCCGCTCCGCCCCGTTGCGACCCGACATAATGTGCGCGAACCTTAACACAACCGAAAATCCACATTAAACACACAAAACGGAAGGGAACTACAAACATGTGCATACGCCGAATGTAGGAGCCATTTTAAATAAAAATATTGATGTTATTGCAAAACTTAAAAAATGTATAAGATATTCTATGATTATCTAAATCAATATTTTTTTTAATAATTAGGCGGTGCATATGTGATAATTAATTAATAAAAATATATTTATCACTTTTTACTTAGTTTTTAATAAAATTCGAAAAAATAAACTTCGTCGGTCCGGCAAATGCTTAGGATGAAATAATCGTAGAGAGCAACAATACCATTTAGTGATGATGTTTATTTTGTGTACCATAATAAATAAACAAACTGTACTTAATTGAATTCATGACGTTTTAATTAATATTTTCCGTAGCAAAAAGTAAACCTTAGGAAGCTGGGTCAGTCTCTCTCTATGAAACAGAACGACTGGTTATGCATTGGGCCTATAAAATAATTATTATAACACTACATAGATGATTAAAAATGCAAAATAGAAGTGATAATAACTTCGGTCTCCCATTCATTCATTCATTCGTTCATTCATTTTTGAGTTGTTCACTTAAGCCTCTTTTAAATGACACCTAGTCTAAAATGCTACAAGGTGGGTACGGGTTCCAAACAAAATTACCCATTGTTCTTTGCTTTTTAACCGCGTGCTCAACTTTGATGACCGAAGTCTCTGTTTTAACTGTCACCAAGAAACATTAGCCAAGAACAAAGAAGATTAATGTATTTGTAAGGAGCCGTCATGATAATTATACATAAAAAACAAAAGTAAAAACAGACTTAAAAAAAACTAAAAAAAGTAAAATAATTACCATAACATAAAATTAACAGTTTCAGAAGACGGTGCAATTCTACACTCAAACAAATAAAAGCCACCGACTTCTGAAACTGTTAATTTTATATAATGGTAATTATTTTACTCTTTTTAGTTTTTTTAAGTCGGTTTTTACTTTTATTTGAAGTTATCATTACGAGTATATTGTGCTTGACTATCAGCGATTAATGTAAATTAACTATAGGTTTTGTTAGTAGATAAACTGAACATATTAAACGAGTATAAAGGACATTTCGTCCTTGAATTTCTCTTTACTTTTTGGTTTAGGCCTGAGTAATGCACGATAAACTATAATTTAATATGACTGTACTAAACGTGCTTAATACACTAGGTAAGCTTTAAAAACTGTTAAATACTCTATAAAAATCTGAGGACATTTAAACGGAGAGAAAATTTTACCTCTCAAAAAACATAAGTCATCAGTTCACAGCTATAGTCATGATTTCTTCCAAAAAATTAGGTACATAACTATATTATGTTATCATAAACTGCATATATGGTAAATTGATCTATCTACCTTTTAAGTGATAATAGCAGGAGTGGTGCTTTTCACAAGGAGCGGTGTCCTGGCTGACCAGCTGTGTCTGGCGGGAGACTTCGACTCTCAGCTGCAGTACATACTACGTAAGGAGATGTTGTCGACGCAGGACATTGCCAACATGTCTCGGTTGTTGGACGACATGCTGCCCACGCTTAATAAACGATGGCAAGGTAAATATAATGGCTGCCCAAAATATTTGTTGACCATGTTTAGAAGGCTCAATATAAAAAAGTAAAAACTCCCAAAAGTACCCGGAAATTCTCGTTTGAAAATTCTGTGCTAGAGATATTTCAAAAATTCTTTTTGCGTTTGATGCATTGAATTCTCGCTTTTCGGAAAGCGTTTCGAGACCATAGATCTATGCGGTGAAAGAAAGTACGACGAAAGCGCTGAAGGCAAATCCCGATTTCGACTTATAAAAATGTTTCGAGGACTGGTTGTTGTTGTTGGCGTAAGTTTATTGGCTCTAATGGGAATTACTATGAGGGAAAAAATTAAATTGGATGATTAAAATAACCCTTTGTGTTTTATTTACAATTTCCGGGTACTTTAGGGAAACAGTAGTATTTTTGTACCTCTATGCAGCGCTGTTTTATCTCTCAGATAGACTAACCTGCGTGATAGCCATCTAAAAACCAAGTTATGGCATTGTTATTATTGTTTGCAGGTTATGAGGTACTTCCCTTCGGGTCTGTAACCACAGGATTAGGTCTAAAAACAAGTGACGCGGACTATTACATACGATTACAAAACGAATCTTCACTTGACATGTTATACGTGTTAGAAGAAACATACAAATTGTTTAAGGAACAACCTTCACTGTATTCAGACCTATCATTCAGAAATAATAAGAGATATACAGTTTTTAGTTTCTTCCACATTCCATCACAGCGAAACGTTGGCATCTTTTATAAATTCGGCGATGTAGGGGTCCGGAACAGTGAACTTATTAAATACTACTTTAACTTGGATAAGAGGTTCCTGCCTTTAGGACGCATACTGAAATTCTGGTTCGTAATCCACGGGATTAGTGGTTTCAATGGCTCGTTAGCAAATTATGCAGTCTACATATTAATAGTTTATTATTTGCAACAAAAGAACATGGCTCCTTCTGTTCATTCGTTGCAAAGAGATTCGGTTAGTTACTTCCTTGACAACTGGAACATGGGTTTCAACGAGATACCCTATAATTCAACGAATACTGAGAATATACATCAACTGCTGGGCGGGTTCTTTGAATACTACAGTCAATTTAACTTTGAGGAATATATCGTGTCACCTTTTGCCGGCCGTCCTATACATAGGAGTGCTTTTGTGGATATTCACAATTTTCCTAAAGAATTTTCTTCGTGTAAGTATAATTTGAAACGTTCGCTGCAACTTCGGATAAAAAATGGTCTGAACATAAGTACTAATATATGTATACAAGACACGTTTCAACATAGTGTAAACACAGGAGAGATGACCTCACATGAAGATTTTAAGAAATTTAAATCTCTAATAAAGTCGGTTGCAAGACTATTTAAAGAACTCCCAAGTGATAGGTTCCTCAGAGCTTTTCTTACTGTAGGTCAATACAACGAAACAGTTATTAACCAGAACAATATTACTGAGGATGGTATAAGAAAGCCAGAAGACTGTATCGACGTAACAGTAACTTGATATTGTACTTACTACACACAAATATACATTGGTTCAGAATTCACTTATTTCATTTATAAATTGTTGTTTTCTTATTTGTCAGGAGAAGGTTCTTATGAAAGAAAATTTTGATATTAAAAAAAAAACAAAATTATCTCAGTATATCCTTATTCTTCATTTGTTTACCTCATGCATGAAAATGGTTTTAACTTTTTGTTACTATTTTGATTTTGTTTCTGAAGGTTGGTAGTAGGTAGGTATAGTAACTAAGATCAAGTATGGGTAGTAAGTAGGAAAAAGTGAATTGCAACGAATGCCGGGTACAGCTAGTATGACATAAAACTTGTTTGACGATATAAAATGACTATTTACGAGGTTTTCATTGGTCGCCGACGATATGCGCCTAAGTAAGTATAAGTTATTCGATTGTTTTTATATAAACTGAATGATTTTTTTCACCGTCTGAAAAAAAATGGTTTTAATGGGTGAACGGAGTTTGGCGCAGTTTTTTTTGTTATATTTTTATGAAATTTATATACCTATCTATAGATACCTATCCATTATAGAAACTCAAATCATACGCGGGTGTGTACCTAGATATGATTTGAATTTAGATATTATTTCATCGATTATTTATTTCAAAATTTCTGTTTTAGTACGAAAATTTACTTCAAATTATTATAATATTGTATAATATTGATAGATAAATGCCATTACAGGCAATTAAAAAAACTATGCCATGAGGTTCTACTCCGTTCTACCTATTATACCTACCCATTTTTTTCCAGACAGTAAAAAAGTCATCCGCTTTATTTAAACAAATTAGTGTAATTCCTTAAACCACGTGACCTAATACTAGTAGATATACCTAGAATAACTACGCGTTTAGCATTTAGCTTAAATTAAAAAATGTCTTTTGATAGTTGTAAGTGGTCGAATCAAAACCAACAAAAAGGGATTAAAAATAATGAAGCAAAAAAAATTGCAAGAAATTTCAATCTGTGATAGAACACTTCGACATAAATAAATGGAAGCACGGCGACACAGCTGGCGGCGGGCATGATTAACTCGATATTGCTCCGCGCAGTCAGTTACCATCTATTTATTTAGTTTTTTTTTGTTGTTGAATCTAAGTAAATTAATCCCGTGCAGCCTCAATCTGCGTCACCAGTAGATAACGAGGTTTGAACGAATTACACGAATTTGGATACACCATGTGTACCTATTGTGTTTGCTTATCAGCAATTAATGTAAATTAACTGTAGCTTTTGTTAATTAACGATAAATTTTGATATCAAGGTTAAATGTCGTTCTATGACTTTTTCTTTATTTGGTTTAGTCCTTAGTAATGCACGATCAATTATTATTTTAATAATTATTAAAACATGATTGTTTTAAACAGGTTTAATGTACTAGGTAAGTACTTATCTAGTAGGTACGTTGCTACATTAGGTTGTTAGGTAAACTGTTTCTATGACAGTTTTTATACCTTATTACCTAGTAAATACACCTACCATACCAACATAATAACCTAGTAAAATGATCTATCTACCTTTTAAGTGATAACAGCAGGAGTGATACTTTTCACAAGGAGCGGTGTCCTGGCTGACCAGCTGTGTCTGGCGGGAGACTTCGACTCTCAGCTGCAGTACATATTACGTAAGGAGATGTTGTCGGCGCAGGACATTGAAAACTTATCTCAATTGTTGGATGACGTGCAGCTCACGCTAAATAAACGATGGCAAGGTAAAGGACATATTCAAAGACTAGCTTCTGCCCGCGACTTCGTACGCGGATCATGTTGCTTATGCCAACGACAACGGGGTCATCAAAATCGAAGATCTGAAACGTCTGATGTCTCTAGAGACATAGAAGCAGATGCGTAGATACGCTGAGAACTCAAGTGCAATTCTTTATCCGGGAACGTCTCCGATTCGCGAGACAATGCATGACTTGCACGATCAGCGATCAGTCGTGCATCACGTTCCACACTTGTCTCTAGAGACCTCGAAATCGATGTGTATATACGCTGAGAACTCAAACGTAATTCTCTATCCGTGAACATCTCCCACTCGCGAGACAATGCGTGACTTTCACGATCAGCGGTCAGTCGCGCATCATATTCTTCACTGGTCTCTAAAGACCTGGATGTAGATGCGTAAATACGCTGAGAACGCAGGCGTGCTTCGCGATCTGAAGAGGTTTCCACGGAGCGAGTTGCAGCCTGATGTTCTCGAACAGCATAAAGTCTCTCCGGACGCTCTTCGGTACATTCTTGGGAGCTTATGATCCTCAATCTTTTAGCTCCTTTGGAACATTGGGAAAGATTTGACCTCTTTCTAGGCATGGTTATAGTTTTATTGTGAAGATACCTGATCAATTAAAATCTAAGTGACTGCTCCCCTGCGTTACCGGGTAGGCTACCGTGTCACGAAGATAAATGGAAAAGGAAATTAAACACTCAAATAAAATAAGCCCGAAGACATATTTATTCGATAAAATAAAAAAATAAATGGGAGTTTTGGCCAGTAGAGTCAAATTTTCAATGATATACCATCGTCATCGAAAATCAGTCCTAAACTGTTACCGCCTTCACCGCGTGGAGGTACTCCCAGCTTATGTTATTTTCTAATTATACAGTGAAATTAGTGATAGCTTTGATTTCCACATCAGATGTTTCTGATCTTCGATTTTTATAAGTCAATAGGAAATGCCCATCAGACCGAACAACTTTTGCTAAAACGTCATTCCTATATGTGTTATGGTGTAGCTGGGCTCTTGGAGTTGCACAACAGGTGTTCCAGATCTTCGATTTTTATAAATCAACAGAGAGTGCTCATCGGATTGAACAACTTTTGCTAAAACGTCATTCCTATACAGCGTGTCCCAGAAAGTAGTGTCAAGCGGAAGTCCAGAGGTAGAACGTCCTTTGAGGTACCCAAATCACCCCCATGTATGTTCCGCGATTTTTTGTAGTTTTCGAGTTATGAATGTTTTTCATGTTTTTTAATCAAACTCTGACTATAACGACATTTTTGATCATAGTGACGTGAATAGTTGAGATACATGAGTAATTTTTTTTTCTAAATTAGTTGATTGGTGACCCTTTCGAATGCATAAACATTTGTAACCATAGATGTAACGAATGCGTTACAAAAAAATATTGAATTCTCATAAAGTTAAAATCCTGCATGTTTCCTAAATCTTTGTGGGTGATTTAAAAATAAATCTCCCTAAACTTTTTTCGTCTGATGTATTTTAGAAACTTATCCATTTTATCAGCTATTTATCCTGTAAATTTCATCGAGCTATCTCTACGACATCACAGTAAAAATTTCATTCAAAGCATACAATATCGAAAATTCCAGTTGTAAAAGGGTGAATGAAAAATTGATTGAAACTAAATAATAACGTCTCTTTTAGTAACCCTCGACGTAAAAAGAGGGGTGTTATAAGTTTAATGTGTGTGTCTGTGTGTCTGTCTGTGGCATCGTAGCTCCTAAACGGATTTTGATTTAATTTTTTCTTTTGTTTGAAAGGTGACTTTATCGAGTGTTCTTAGCTATGATTCAAGATAATTTGTTCAGCCGTTTGAAGATCATCAGCTCTTTTCTGGTTGTTGAAGGGATACGAGCACTTCTACTGGTCTGATCGATTCGAAATTTACTATCCTGTGACTTCAATGATATTACAATAACATGGTAACCTTGACCTGATACTCAAGCATCATCTGAAACAGCATGATACCTAACTTACAGTAGAGGTATTGTGTGCCTATTGATTCTTTAAGTTTATGATAAAGTTGTAATGACCTCCTTCTTGTCACATGTCATCAATATCATTGAAGTCACAGGATAGTAAATTTCGAAACGATCAGACCAGTAGAAGTTGCTCATATCCCTTCGACAACCAGAAAAGAGCTGATGATCTTCAAACGGCTGAACAGATTTTCTTGAATCATAGCTAAGAACACTCTCGATAAAGTCACCTGTCAAACAAAAGAAAAAACTAAATCATAATCCGTTTAGGAGCTACGATGCCACAGACAGACACACAGACACACACATTAAACTTATAACACCCCTCTTTTTGCGTCGAGGGTTACTAAAAAAGAAGTTTTTAGTTAGTTTTAATCAATTTTTCATTCACCCTTTTACAACTGGAATTTTCGATATTGTATGCTTTGAATGAAATTTTTATTGTGATGTCGTAGAGATAGCTCGATGAAATTTACAGGATAAATAGCTGATGAAATGTATAAGTTTTTAAAATACATCTGACGAAAAAAGTTTAGGGAGATTTATTTTTAAATCACCCACAAAGATTTAGGAAACATGCAGGATTTTAACTTTATGAGAATTCAATATTTTTTTGTAACACATTTGTTACATCTATGGTTACAAATGTTTATGCATTCGAAAGGGTCACTAATCAGCTAATTCAGAAAAAAAAAAACTTGTGTATCTCAACTATTCACGTCACTATGATCAAAAATGTCGTTATAGTCAGAGTTTGATTAAAAAACATGAAAAACATTCAGAACTCGAAAACTACAAAAAATCGCGGAACATACATGGGGGTGATTTGGGTACCTCAAAGGATGTTCTACCTCTGGACTTCCGCTTGACACTACTTTCTGGGACACGCTGTATAATGTAGTCATAGTGTAGCTGGGCGCTTGGAATTCCACAACAGGTGTTCCGGATCTTCAATTTTTATACGTCAACAGAGAGTGCACATCAGGTTGAACAACTTTTGCTAAGACGTCATTCCTATATATGTTATAGTGTAGCTGGGCTCGTGGAGTTCCACATCAGGTGTTCTAAATCTTCAAATTTATTCTCTCAACAGAAAATACTCATCACGTGGAACAATTTTTGCTATGGTACCATTTTTGTATCTCTTTTAGTTTAGCTGGTCTGTTGCGGTTCTGCATCAGGTGTTCAAGTTTCCAAGATAAATTATAGCCTATATGTTGCCCAGGCTTAAGAACTATGCAACAAAAAAAAAAACATTCAATTCCGTCCAGTAGTTCCGAAGATTAGCGTGTACAAACAAACAGACACACAGACAAACAGACAGTTTTTTTTTTGGATTCGTGCTCTGTTACTGTTTCTAAACCCCCCTCAATTATTTTTTTATATATTTAATGTACAGACACAGTTTTTTTACTGTTTCATTATATGTAGGTATATAGATATTTAAAGAAGATATTGATTATTTGCATATCTTTTGATTGCGTGAAACGATTGCGATGAAACAAAAAAAATAATTTACTTTGAGATAAGCACAATATTTGTTTATAAAAGTCAACAGCATTGGGTCAGCTCTTTTTACGTGAAGCTTGCATAAACATGCAAACATATGTTTAATCTTTACTTCCCTAGATGGCGTTGGCGTCGAATTAGATCGCGCTATGGTTTCGTTATCGTGCGATTTATAAGTTCTAGACGAAATATTTTAAGTTACTCCTGAAACACAATTTTATTATATGTAATAGATTACTCCTGAAACACAATTTTATTATATGTAATAGATGTAATAGATTTTAATGCTGCATTTAGACCCTCGCACAAGCCTCCGAATAAAACGGCGCGCTCGTGCTCATTGCGGCGCCGGCGCGCGGCTCGCCTCGCGTCAGAGATTGCAGCAGCGGGCGTTTTTTGGGCACAAGTCAAAGGGGCTCGCGACGGATGTGAACGTTACAATAATTACATTCGTGCGAACTCGCGTTATTTGCTAAGCAGAGTCCGTCTAAAGCGCAATACACACATAGAGCCGGCGCGGTCGCGGGTCGTGTTCCTCGCGTGACACGCGCTGTTCGTCGTCTTCACAGACAACGCGGGCGCGGGTCGTCGGCGGATCGGCCGCAAGCATGCCATACTAGCAACAGCGGATTCAGCAGGCGACACATGCAGTGTGATTGTTAATGTCGGTTGATTTGAACACGGACGAAGAGTTATTATTTCTACTTATTTTGAAAAGAAGAGCATGGAAACGAAAAAGAATCTGGGTTCATGAAATTAATAAAAAAAGACTACAACTGCCGCTTCCGCGCCCGACCAGCACACGCTTTCAGTGTGATTTCTTTCATATAAATACAAGGAATTAAACCCGCCGTACTCCCGTCCCGATCCGCGCCCGACCCGCGCCCGCTCTCTGTGTGTATTGCGCTTAAGAAGAATGTGTCAGACACGCAGCTCAACTTCGACTGAAGACTCCACGAGAGTGTAAATAGCGGCACAAGCTATGCGAGCCGAAGGGTCTAAAGCGGGCAGAACATATTTTTATAATAGGCAGCACAGCCTTACTTCGCAGATAGACCTACCTGCGTGATAGCCAATAGCCATTAGTCGTAAGACCGTCTAAAAATCAAGCTATAACGTTGTTATTGTTGTTTGCAGATAATGAGGTACTTCCCTTCGGGTCTGTAACCACAGGATTAGGTTCTAAAACAAGTGACGCGGACCTCTGCATACGATTACAAAACGAATCTTCACTTGACACGTTATACGTGTTAGAAGAATCCTATAAGTTGTTTGTGGAACAACCATCACTGTATTCAAACATATCGTTCAGATATAATGAAAAATTAGCACTATTGAAGTTCTTTCACATTCCGTCGCAACGATGGGTTGACAGCGTATATAAATTCGGCATATCTGGGGTCTGGAACAGTAAACTTATCCGATACTACTTCAACTTGGATCAGAGGTTCCTTCCATTAGGAGGCATTCTGAAATACTGGTTCGAAATCCACAGGCTTAGTGGTTCCAGAAAATCGCTGCCAAATTATGCTGTGTACATGTTAATAATTTTTTATTTGCAACAAAAGCACATGGCGCTTCCTGTTTATTTATTGCAAAAAGATTCAGTAAGTCTCTTTACCGACAAATGGGACATGGGTTTTAACGAGATACCCTATAATTCAACGAATACTGAGACTATACATCAACTGCTGGGCGGGTTCTTTGAATACTACAGTCAATTTAACTTTGAGGAATATATCGTGTCACCTTTTGCCGGCCGTCCTATACACAAGAATGCTTTTGTGGATATTCAGAATTTTCCTAAAGAATTTTCTCTATATAAGTATAATTTGAAAGATACGCTACAACTTCGGATAAAAAATGGTCTGAACACAAGTACTGATTTATGTATACAAGACGTGTTGCAACATAATATAAACACAGGAGGACGGCTCCCACATGAAGATTCTACGAGATTTAAGTCTCTATTGAAGTCGGTTGCAAGACTGTTCGAAGAACTCCCAAGTGATAAATTCCTAAGAAGTTTTCTTATTGTAGATATACAAAACAACGAAACAGTTATTAACCAGAACAATGTTACTGAGGAGCCAGAAGACTGCATCGAGGTAACAGTAACTTGATGTTTTACTTACTACACCCAAATATACATTGATTCAGAATTGTCTTATTTTATTTTGTAAAAACTGCTAGTTACGTCTTTCTTGGAAAGAAGCGAAACTTCCAGGATCGCCTCTCCCAAAAGGCATTCCTCAGGGTTCAATTCTCGGATTTAGACTGATATTTTACAGTATTTTTGGAGTTCCGTATTTAGCCAAATGGCAAATACGTAACCCGTACAAATTCGTCAAATCCCGTACCTATGTCACAGCCATTTTACTTAGAGACTATTGGAAATTCATGGTTGAAAGTTGGTCGATTAGACGGATCTTCTCGAAAATAAACAGATAGCTATAAAGTTGTTAAGGTTAGGTTAGCACTGTAACCACTTAACGCACGAGCCGAGCGAGCAGTGAGCGGTGAGTGGCAGAAACGATTCGTTTCGCCGATCACTTTCTACCATTTGTTTAATTCAGCGTTCAGAAACAAATGGTTTTTGATTGATTACAGTGCAAACCATTAATGTTGTAGTGGAAAGCATTATTTTTGAAGTAGGCCTAAAACATTTTTTGGTATTTTCATATATTTTTAAGTGCTTTTAATATTTAGAAAAACTCGCACTAGACAGTCAGCACTCTGAATTAACGAGTTTATGTAAGTATCCTTATGTTAGACCGGCTGTCATAATTATGGGCTTCTGACCATACGTACAAAGACCGTCTTAATATTTTAGGCCTTGGCGTAGTACTACATATTAATTTCGGAAATAAAAAGTGATCACAAAATTAATCCATGGGGCAGCCGGCTTTGAACTGAGTCTTTATATAATTAAGTATACCTAGGTACCCTTTTCAACGTAAGGTGAGTCCTGGGATTTTTCTATAAAACTTTACCATAAAAGAATATCAAATATTAAAAAAATACAAAACATGGTTATTATAGCTATAAATGATGGAATCAGGCGTTACTTTGCGGAAATCCATGACACAAAAATGCAAATAGAATATCTAGCTTTAATTCCGCTGAACAAGATCGCTAGTTTGGATGCAGTAAGCAGCACCACCCTCCCGCCCACAAGTATATGCACATGCAGAAAGAGTGAAAAAATAATGCAACATGCAACCAAACCAATACACGACACGTATTTCGCCCCTGCACGGGGCATCCTCAGGATATGTTGAGGAGTCAACATAATTATCCTTCGCGTTCTTGTTCAGCGGAATTAAAGCTAGATATTTCTATTTGCATTTTTGTAATATAGCTATTTTACGGTTTCTGTTGATGTCGTTTACGTTTTTTCGCGTAAACAACTAAATTGTAGCAGTCTCCTATAATTTACGAAATGACCGATACGTCAGGACTCATCTTTCGTTTAACAGAGTAGGTACCTATAGTTGGTAGGTTTATCACTCCTTGAGAAAAAAACAACAGTTTGTTATGCATTAGCATCATTTATTTGCATTTGTAGTCATAAACATTGATCAAGTCGCTTAGGTACCTACCTACTTCATTTACAAATATATATTTGTCTTCTCAAATAGAATGGTGATTCTTACTTCAAAATAGGAGTGGGTTGTAACAGATAAAATCACGTATCTGTTACGCCTGTTCCTGTTACACGTACCTAAATAGCAGTTCCAAAAACCTGTTACAAAATAACAGTCTGTTATTTCATACTATGTGTTCTCTGTTACCTCACCAATAACAACGTTTAACCTGTTTACTGTAACAGCATGTCTTCTCTTTCTAACTAAGGTGTTAAGCCTATGCGAGAAAAGGAAAGTGCTTGTGACGGCTGTAACAGGGTGTCACAGAGTAACAGTAACATTTTTTACCTTATTCTAACTAAGGTAACTGTCATAAGCATGAATAGAGAAAAGCTTGTGACTGTCATATAGGGGATTTTGTTAGCTCGTGGAACAGGAACTGCTTTTGCAGTTTGTCACAGTTACAGTCTGTTATCTTAAGATACCTGATACGCCTCACTCCTACTTCAAAATGTCTGAGAAGTTACATTTACCTAATAGGTACAATCGCCTCGTGTTATAATTTCGTCGATGTTTTCCAAGATCTCGTTGTCATAGGCATCCCTAGTAAGTATCGCTGTTAGAAAACAATCACTTGAAACTTCTTGGAATACTTTCGCGCCGAACTTTACACGATGTACGAACCAGCCAAATTGTTCAGGCGTTGTGGTATCCGCTACATTGGAACTTTGTTCGAAAACATCTAGAATACACATAGCCGATTCTAATTCAATAGACTTACTTTTTACCCTATTAATATAACTTTCATACTCAGCAAATTCTTCAGGAATGCTGCTGTCATTCTTGAATACACTCCTGGGGATAACCTTTCCAACAAAAGGTACTATAATGTTGTCTTTATAGTTGAATTCGCTGTAGTATTTGAAAAACCCACCTAACAGTTGATAGAGACTCTCTGTGTTCGATGAATTGTAAGGTATTTTTGTAAAAGTAGCCCAGTTGTCAGTGGAACTACTACCCAAATTTACTTGCAGCGAACTAACAGGTGGCACGAGGTCCCTTTGTTGCAAATAAAAAACTATTAATAAATATAAAACATAATTACGCACTATGCCAATATCCATCGATGCGTGGACTTTGGACCAAAATTTTAGGAGTGATGACAGAGCCAAATTTCTTTGGTCAAGTTTGAAATAGTAACCCAATAATTGACTGTTTTCTGAGCTCGTATGGCTTGCGAAGGAGATATCACAAAATCTCTTTGTGAGGATGTGATAGAGTGTAATAAGTGGTACGCCCCCCTCTGAAGCCGTCTGCTCCACTAGTGTATATAATTCTGGTTGTCGGTAAAACAACCCCAGAGCTTGGGTGGCCAGGTATAGCTCTGAAGAGTTATTATAATTCTGTACTTTGACTATGAAGTCAACGTCGCTAAACTTCGCAGCCAATCCGATCACCAGCGAGCCGGAAGGGTATATTTTGATACCTGGAAATTAAACGATACGTAGTTAAACTAATGACATACGATTGAGCGGAATTTGGTTGTAGGTAAGTAATTTCACCAAGTGTAATATGTTACCGTTATTGTGCGTAAATCAGATAGAGTGCAGATTAAGTAGTTAATAAAAAAATAAAGTAGTTAATACTTTATTTTTATTTACTTTAATTAAAACGGTCTTAGACCAATTAATTACAATAATTAAAGATAGTACTAGAAAACGATACACACAATACAAGGGAAAGAAAATTAAAAAATAATTCTAATTAACTCTTTCATAAATCCCTTACACAATGCTTCTGACAGTACATTCTTACACTCGTTCTTGATGCATTCCTCTCGCAGTACTCCAGACATTCCGACAAAATCACCCTCCATTCATGCGCAAGCATATCAAAATTCGGTCTGGCGTCCAGGAGGGCATTGAGCGCGGTAAGACTTCGCGGTATAGGTAATCGTGAACGAGCCACAGTACGACTTGTCGGAACAGCAAACAGTTTATGTTTTCTGCTCCGGCGGTAATTATTTGGAACAAATAATCGGCACAACTCGCAATTAAGATCCGGGGCATCTACTTTCCCTCGGAGGATCTTGCACATCATTATTAGTTGGTCACTAGATCTTCTGACCTCTAATGAGTTACACCTCAGGCAACCTAAAAGGAATTTGGTTGGATACATAAAAGGGTAGTAACCATATATACGCTTGTATAGGTACCTTAAGAAAGCCTTTTGTACTTTTTCTAACAAGAGTGCATACGTGCTCTCGTGTGGATGCCATACACATGCACTTGACTCAAGTTTGCATCGGACCAATGTGCTGAAAATGAGCTTAATCACCCCTATGTTTTGGAAGTCGTACATTAGCTAATTAGTACCACATATCCAAAATTCAGGGCTGACGGACCTTTTGCAAGTGAAACCCCTTTTTTGCGACCTGGCGACTGAGCTACTAGCGTCAAAGCATATTAGAAATAAAATGACAAGCACATAGCTGAAAGGTAGGTTAGGTTAGAACTGTGACCAGTCAACGCACGAGTCGAGCGAGCGAAGCGAGCGGTGTCGCGGCGGCACGGTATAGGTACCTATTTAGGTACACATACTGTATGCTGGTAGCCATACCTACCATATTTATTATGAGTAGTAGAGATTCTTTTGAGAGTTCGTACGGGGAAGTAGTTACTACCTCCATACCATATTGTTTATGCCGCTGATGCTATACCTGGCTACCCTTTTTGTATTAGAATTATAAAACAAAGCTGAATTAAGAAATAAAGTAATAATAATTATAAAACATGGTGCCAGCGGACTGTCAATAAAAATGACCGAAGCACTTACTGCAGTAGTTGAGCTGCAGACAAAGCTCCTGCAATTGATGCAGGAGCAAATAAACTGCAACTAAATGTACCATGGCCGGCCGCTATAAATATTAACATCGACACGGAGGACGCATACAAAATATTCGAGGCGTCATGGAAGATATACTGCAAGGCCACACTAATGAATAACTGGACCGCAGAAAAGGAAGAAAGAAAAATCGGCATCCTTTTTAGCGCCATAGGCGAGGAAGCCCTAAAAAAATATGGCTACTTCAGCGTCAGCCAATGCCAATAGGTCTGAAGGGTATGTATGGTGCCGGTGCAATTACAGGCACATGAGACTTTCCAACTTGTCTCAAAGGTTGTCAGCGCATCTGTAATCCTCTTGGTGTTGCAGGTGTATATGGGCGGCGCGGCGGCGGTAACCACTTGTCACGTGGGCCGTGGGCTTGTTAGCCAAACAAGGAACTTATTTAAATTACTTTACTGTCTAGATGTGTAGACTAATGACTATATCATCTGCCTAGCCTTTTACCAACTATGTCTGATTGGCTTTCAAGACTTAAAGCCAACCCTGACATCTGCATAATTGGTTGCGGCTGAATTTCAGTATATTCGTATGACAACCGGGACTTCTCCGGCTGGGCTAACATACGCAGCGTGAGATAATGTTGTCAACTCATTATCTAGTGCCGAGACAAGATTATCCATACATTATCTCGTCACGGCACGAGATAATGAAACGAAAAAATTATCTCGATGTTAAGGTTGTCCCTCAGACCAAATAAAAAACCAAGACAGAACGCTGCGAACAATACAGTGAAGCATGCCAAAACTACACCTCAGCTCTGTGCATACACGCACACACGCACACATTTACAATATTTTTCAATCAACCTACAATCAAACTACACCTCACTAAGTGCACACATGTTTACGAAACCGGTTTGGTTTTTTATTTGGTCTGAGAGGTTGTCCATAGAGGGGTCTCGCGAGATCCTACACCTCAAGACCCCTACTATCCTACTGAATGGTCACCCGTCGTACACATTACGTCACAGTCACAGATCGATTCGACCGCGCGATTTTTACCCACCTCGATCAGAATAAACCGAGGCCCCTCATTACAAATACTAACATTAAAATTTGAATACTTAATATTTACCTGGCCATTTTTGTTCTAAAGTGCGCGATACATCGTCGTACACTTTGGTCATATTTAGGAGCTGCTCCGGTTTTAAGAATTCGTAGTCCAAAAGGTACTGGACCTGAGTGTCAAAGTCGCCCACCAGGCGTAACTGATCGGCATGTACCAAGGTACTGACGCATAGCAACAGCACAGCTGACACTTGAAACAAGAACTTTGATTAAAGCTGGAAGATAATAATTGATAGTCTAATTTGTAGATGGCAAAAGCTGAAGCGAGTCGGCTGGGCTGTGCCTGGTGAAGGACTGAGGACCGATGACTGAACGAGCGGATGAGTCCTTATGGGGGGACCGCGAATCGGCTTACGTAGTGAAGGAAGCCCCCAGCCAGATGGACCTGAAAGAGGTAACTGGCATTGGATGCGGAGGACGGAGGACCGAATTTTGTGTAACAACGCAACTTATCTACAACTAGTAGGGGACTGCGATAAACTGAATTGATTTAAACGTCAAATTAGGGCATTTACCATTGGACTGTAAAAGTTTTAAGTTTTACCTTGTATGTTCATATTTTTGTCTTCAGGAATAATTTTCGTATTCATACGGTAAGGCACATGTGCCTATATTAAATACTGCACATAAAAAAGTATGACATTATAAGATTATAACGTTTGTTTACTCTTATCTAAATGTAACATTTTACAGTTAAACTAACTATGGCCATAGTTAATTCAAGAATTAGTTATCAACAGTAACTGATACAAATAAACGTCCAGCATTAAATCGGTGGGCACGGCAGTGCTCCCGTCAAAGTGAAGCAGCTAGCTTTTCTCGAAGCAAGTCAATGCACTTTTAAGACCCCTAAAGCAGGGACTGAATTACCGAAAAATTGGGATATCTTAATTTAGCGGTATGACGTCATATCGATTTAAAACGGATAACCTAAAATTCCGGTATCCTATAATTCCGGTATCCTAAAATTCCGGTATCCTAAAATTTCTGTATCGATACATTTTGATACCGAAATTAAATGATATCGAATAATAACGATTAACCGAAATATATCGGTTAAATAACGGTATACATATTTTAACCGCGCGCTCCACAGGTCGATATCGATAGTCAAGACGTCGCTCATCTCTGTTATTGTTGTTACTTACTAGCGTTAGCATCGTAATTCGAACTACCTACTCAAAAACAAAAGTGAAAACTGAAACAAGTAAACGTACAAAACTATAAAATGATTAAAAGAGTAAGTTTTATTTTAAAAAAAATATATAACTTGCTTGCCTCATATGTTTGTTTGCAGATCAACGCGTAATTTTTTCGTCATTCTTGATGGACAGATTAATAGACTGAGTATACACTGTAGGCACCAATTTTTTTTAACGTGTTACCATCCTCAATGATTCTCTCCGTCCAGGGAATGTGAAGGGCTATACCGGACTCTTACTGGCTAAAAACCCAGGGTGTTTCTTCTTCTGATCTATAGCCGGGGTCGCGGGATTCGCAGCTGTATGCACCGCAACCCCAGCAGGCCTCGGTCCGCCAGCCATTGGCGGACCCCTACTTCTGTGGGGTCTGGCCCCATGTCCACACGCGCGGAACACTGCGCGCCGCCTTCTCAAGCCTGTTACTGGTCGGACGACGGATCGGCGAGTACTAGCATGAGACATATATGGGGTGAAAGAGGACATGTCATTTAACGTGTCATGCTGGTACTTGATTAGGTAGGGTTTGCCAACAGGGCCCGCTCAGTCTGTAAGTACTGATTCCTTGTTATGCTTACGATAACTCTGATGTTAATTAGTTTTTTTTAATAATTATTATAATTGTGGCGGCATCTATCCACGCCACATGCGAACTACGCAACACATCGGTGGTGTAGACGACTACAGCAACAATATCGACAACTCTCATAGATGACAGTTCCTACATCGCGCTATCATGATTTAACACGCAGATATTATAAATACAACCTCCCAACATCAACTGTTGGGCAGTAGCCCGCCAGGCATAAGACTCCGCCTGGTTGGAGGATCCTCCCTTTGGATGGAGGAACACCACACCTCGTTCCTTCACATAATCAATAAGAAGGCCTACGACTCGGTGCCACATAATATGTACATGGCTCATGAGGGTGCTGGAATTGTATAAAGTAAATACAACTTTATGCGCCTTCCTGGCGTCATGTATGGGGCAATGGAGGACGGTCCTTCGCTATCTAGGATGTCGGCAAATTCAAGGAATAGGAGAACCAATCAAATTGAGCGGGGTATATTCCAGGGCGATAGTCTGAGCCCACTGGGGTTTTGCCTGGCCTTGAACCCTCTAAGCACACTGCTGGAGGGGTCAGGGTTAGGCTATCGATTGAGAAGAGGTGGTCAGGTAATAGTAATATCCCACCTCCTTTACATGGATGATCTGTAACTCTTTGTCCCCAACAATTTGCAACTGCTGGAGTCACTGAAGGTAACTGAAACTTTCAGTAATTCCATCAGGATGGAATTTGGTGTGGACAAAATAATGTGCAGTCATGCATGTAAAGCGAGGGAGGATTATGGAATCCGTGGGAACCCCCGACTCTCGGATTCCATACACCTTAGATCCCTCTCCTTAACCGAAACCTACAAATACTTGGGCATGCCGGAGGTGTTAGGTATCAGTGAGGCTGACATGAAGCAATCATTCTATGGCCGCCTGAAAAAAGTACTTAAAAGTCTTTTGTCAGGCGGAAATAAGGTGCGCGCCTTTAACGGTTGGGTCATGCCAGTCTTGACATACTCCTTCGGCATACTCAAGTGGACTCAGACCGAACTTGACGCCCTGGATAGGAGCGTCCGTACGCTGCTGACTGCATATCGAATGCATCACCCACGCTCAGCGTATTTCAAAAGTATACAAGGCCAGTACGCAGCCGCTCGAACTAATCGCGTATACTTCAGAATACACATTTGACGCTCGAGCGTTCTAAACTATACATCAGTATTCCGCAATAATCGTGTATATTTTAGAATTGATAATTTCAAGCATTCGATTCTAAAATATACTTCAGTAGTACCATCCAGCACGCAGTGCGTACTAATCGCGTATAATTTTGAATACCTGCGCCACCATGCTCTATTCTAAAGTTGCATTAGACGAATGCTGGAAAGTGATCAGCGAAGCGAATCGTTCCTGGCACTCGCCGGCCGCTGCCGCGGCACTGCTCGCTTCGCTCGCTCGGCTCGTGCGTCGACTGGTCACAGTTCTAACCTAACCTAACCTAACTTTCAGCTATCTGTTTGTCACTTTATTTCCTATCGCGGGGAACTTTGAAGTTGAAAGTATAATTTTAAAGTTAGAATTATTAAAATTAAAGTAAACTATTAATTTTAAAGCTAAGCCTTTTTAAAGTGGGAACTGATCATTTTAAAGGTCATTTATATACATCCCATAAGTTAAGTCATATTTTAAGTGTTGTTTCCTAACAAAGCCGTTTGGAAAAGTTAAGTCACTTCTTAAATGTAACTGACACTGTATAGTTTTGAATCCGTTTTTTCACCCTGAACATTCTAAAGTATACGCGATCAGTACGCAAAATCTGTGTATATTTTAGAACCGAAGCTTTAATTTACAACATTCTAAAATATACGCGACTAGTTTCTTATGGATGCGTTCTGGCCTTGTATATTCTAGAAATACGCCCACGCTCATCGGTAATGAGACTGTAAGTCCCGCAGAAGTGTAGGGGTTGAGGCTTTCGAAATGCTAAGACCCTCCACAACCGCGAGATATTCAGTCTCAGGGAGTACTTCTCCCAAGCCGACGTGGGGATGCATCGAGATATAGTAGCAGTGGACAAAGGACTCACCCCGCTCTCCTTGGCTAAAGAGAACTGGCGCAGGACTGTAGTACTGGATACCAATAGCCGCAAGGATGTATGGCGGAGCAAAGAGCTTCACGGATGATTTTACCGGGCCCTTCATGGGCCCGATGTCCGTGGCCTGGCTACGATTCGGTGACCTCTTCGGGGAAACCGAAGGTTTTGTTTGTGCAATTAGGGACGAAGTTATGATGACGAACAATTATACAAAATATATTGTGAAGGACGGTACGGTTGACATCTGTCGGGCATGCCACTGTCCCGGTGAATCTTTCCGACATATTGTCTCTGGTTGTTCTCGTCTTGCTAACGGTGAGTATTTGTACAGGCACAACCTCGTGGCTAGGATTATCCACCAGCAACTTGCTCTAAGATACAACCTTGTGGACGCAGAAGTACCATACTATAAGTATGTGCCCGACCCAGTTCTCGAGAATGGTCATGCCACATTGTACTGGGATCGATCTATCATCACTGACAGGACTATTATAGTCAATAAGCCTGATGTAGTGGTGAGAGATCGATCAGAGCGCCTCGCAATGATTGTTGATATCCCGGTTCCGCATGAAGAGAATCTTGTGAAATCCAAAAAATGATAAAAAAAATCAAATATCTTGATTTGGCACACGATTTTGTTTACATGTGGGAGATTGACTCAGCATTCATTATAGCTATAGTCGTTACAGCCAATGGCTTAATAGCCAAGAGCCTCGACCAACATCTGATGAGGCTCTCGTTAGGCAGCTGAATCAAGGGTTTGATTCAGAAAGCGGTACTTCTTTTTCAAAGTTAAAAACATGTAATCAAATAATAGAATTGCTGGTTAGAAATAAATGTAAGTGAGTGTCCTCATGGATATCCTCCGCCCTGGGGTGGGCGGAGGGGTCTGTCAGACTGTTCGTTCTATCCGCCGATAGTTTAGTCGGGTTGGGCTACTACCGCACACACTTTTTTTTCGGGATTTTTGTCCTCATGGATATCCTCCGCCCTGGGGTGGGCGGAGGGGTCTGTCAGACTCTTACTGACTCAAACCACCATCTCACACCTGCGCCGGAGGTCACGGGAACTAACGATACTTCCGCAACCCCCGGCTGGTACCGGCCCGCCACTGCCTGGGCCTCCTCGGGTTAGCGGGGGGAGTGAGGTGTTAGACTCCCCCCGCGCCGTCTAAGAGGGGCGCGCTTGGAACACTTTGCGCCGCCGCCTCGGGTCCTGATGTGTGGGGGGCGACAGACTTCCCCAAGTCCGTCGCCCCTGGACCCATTTAGGGGGGCTGGAAGAGGGCGTTGTCCGCCCTCCGCCGACGCCAGGTGCGTCTGCTGCGGGCCGGGTGAGTGGAGGTGATCTCCCTCACCCTTTCCGCATTCTCCTTCTGCGACATGACCGTGTCGCAGAAGGACACCACCGCGTCCCAGGACTCCTCGCTGTCGACCATGACCGACAGCGACAGGTCACCGCCTACTCCTGAGATGAGAGCACGGAGCGGCTCCTCCCAAGCGGCACGTTCTGCCAGCGTGTGTCACGCCGTATCCTCCCGGCAATCGCCGCAGTGGTAACACCGGGCGTCCGGCTTCCTGTTTATGCGACACAGGTACTTCCCGAAGCAACCGTGCCCCGAGAGCACCTGCGTCGCCCGAAACGATAGGGAGCCGTGCCTCCTCCCGAGCCAGCGCTCGAGCAGCGTCCGGATCGCCCCGACGGTGGCGAGGCCGGCGGTAAGGCGTGAAAGCCTGTCCCGCCACTCCGCCACCAGGGCCTCGTGCAGCTGCGACCGACGCAGCTCCAAGTGTCGCTGCATCGGCCGCTCGCCCCGCGTCCTCGCTTCCTCGCGCCACCGATAAAGTTACGCGAGTACTAACGCTTCGAGGCCCCAAAGCGGAGATCCGGCCAGTACGCAAGCCGCCTCGTAGGAGATCGTGCGATATCCCCTGATGACTCTGACGGCCAGCGCTCTCTGCGGCTTTCGCAGAACAGCGATGCTGCCGGCCGTCAGGTCAGCTGCCCAGATCGGGGCCCGCCTGCAGGCGAGGCTCGGGCCCCCCAGATTGGGAAGCAGCGTTGACAGCACCCCGGCCGCGCCCAACAGCTTGAGACAATCGCGCACACTAGGCCAACTATTTTCTTCCATTCCTCTTCTTCCTATCTTTAATTATTTTAATTGGTCTAAGATCGTTTAAATTAAAGTAAAATAAATAAACTAAACAGTCGGGTGAGTGCGCATACCAGATACCAGTTGAGTTTGAAGGCAATCGTGTAGCCCATCGAACTTTTTTATCGGCCGATACTGAATCGTTATAGTCTGCGCACTTGCAAACATCTTCATACTCGTTATAAAACCGACCAAACTATCGGCCGATAGAAAGTCTGTGGTCTGCGGGGGCTCTTATCTGTGATAAACAGCCAGTAATTAGACATGTTGATATTATGTTTGTGTCTTTTTAGCCGACTGCGCGACAGCAAAGACAGGGTTATGTTTTTCACGCGTATCTATGTAACTATGTATCTAGTATCTAAGTATCTATACCCTCGAAGCATCCCAAAGGCTGGATGGATTTTATTGTATGAGGTATCTATCGATTCGTCTAAGTCGTGGGATGGTTATAGGCTAGGTTTAGTTTTTATAAAAACAAAATGGCGTCCGAGGTAAAAGAAAAGGTAGTAAAAATAAATAATAAAACGTACCATAAGTTGTGGGGTATCGCTGAATAGATCTTTTAAAATTAACATGATGTTTCCTTGACCATTTTAAGAATTTGTGTAATTCTGACCTGAAAGTTGTGTAGGATCTACATTGCGGATTAGAGCGATTGATGGTAGGTATATTATACGTGGTGTCTGTAGATAGATTTATTTAGGCCTCATTACAATTTACAACGGTGGGTAATTCAATTAAAATAGGTACAATACATTGATGAAATAAAAGTAAAAAGAAGTACATAAAAAATTAAATTTAAAAAATCTAAAAACCCGCCTGCATAAAAAGCGAATACTTACAATGTCAGTTTCAGTTCAGTACTCGAGCGACGAGATTGTTATGATTAGGTATAGTTGCGTGCGTCGCCGTAGGTACCTAATTTAGAAATTCGATGTATAACGGTACCGAAATAAATATGGGTTAAATAACGGTATAAAAGAAAAGGGTAGAGAAAATGGTATCGGAAATTTGGGCTGGTTAAATACCGAAATTTAACAACAGTTTTCAGTCCCTGCCCTAAAGCCCCTTTAGGCACTTGTCCCACCGCCGACGATGAGCGAGAAGCGAGTAGAGTTAGAAGCTAGAAACGAGTTGGCGAGCAGCGAGAAGCGAGTGTGTAGTTCCGATAGTTTTGTCGCTGGCCTATAAGCGAGTGTCCGAGTGCGACGGGCGATTACTCGCACCATTCGCAAATGACCACTGGCTGGTCTCTCGGCGTGAGTTCTGACCGCGTTTTTTTCACAAATATTGGAGTCGGATCTCTCATATACAGTAAGATACTATATTATAGTAGTTATTAGAGAAAACTGCTGATATAAATTCAGATAGAAACGTACTTCTTAAACCTGTTACGGCCACAGGTGCTGTGTGTTTTCAATGTACATGTAATGTATATTTCACAAAAAAACCAGCCAAGTGCGACTTGAACACTGAGGATTCCGTACATTGGAAGGAAACGTCTACCGCCTCGAAAACAGTAACATTTAGGATTAAACTCTTCCAGCCCAGCAGCAAGTTGACCCCTGAAAGTTTTACCGCCCACTCGTAGGCAGCGCGCGGTTCACTCGGAACTTGTGCGTTGTCAATGCACAGCAACGCAAGGCAAGCATACGAGCAGCGAGTTGTCACCGAGTAGTCAACTCGTCGTCCGCGCGTGGACGGCATACGCCCGAGGCGATCCGGTGACGCTACGGAGTTGCAATACAAATTCATATAAAGAATACTAACCGCACGAGGCGAGGCGATGCGGGTCGGATGCCGGGTGGCTCTAACGAGCTGTGACCTTAAAGCAAGCATTTACTTCAATAACTTGCACAATTTAAGTTGGTAGGTAAAACTTACAGAAGTAGACTTGAGGATGTGTCCACGGTGCAAATTGCTTGCAGAAATAAACTTGTGCAATTTTACTTGCTAATACCCAACGCTTTAACGTAGCGTCACGGGTGTGCATCGCGCTACATACAAATACTGCTGCGCGGCTTCACCTCCATAACATAGTGCATTATCTATGCGTCTCAAGTCGAGGTCCTCAACACGCGTATTATACGTTGTTACGCCGAATGTAAGCAAGCGAGTCCGATACTTGTCTCCGATTGTCTGAGCCGACTATCGGATCGGATTCACCAAATACACGTACGATTCTCGTGTCCGATTTCTTGTGATCTCAGGGCGAAGCTTGCGAGTCTGATGTCCGATCCGATAGTGGGATCGGAAGCGATTGGACGGGTAGGTATGCTTGTTTAGACAAATGTATGACGCGGAGGCTTTCCGATAGTCTAATCAGACTAGCGGAACCCACTATCGGCACAGTAGACGTACAAGCTAAAGCAGTACCTCAACTTACTATAATCTCATGAATTGAAACACTCACACAGACACGCTCTGTATACTGGGTAGTTTTTTGTTTTTGTATAGAACTGTATCCCGAAAATACCTTATTTGTCTTGTTGCAGTGCGTGTATTTGTGAGTGTGTCAAATCGGACGATTGTAGGTAGTTGAAGTACTGCTTTAGCATATAAGTCTACTGTGCTATCGGCAACGAGTATCGGACGCCAATCTCTCGCTAATAGAGCCCAGTAGAAGATTCGCGCGCTTATTGCGTTCGATCGATGTTAACTATATTCAAAGTATTTTAAGCGGACACAGCCACATTTAAGCGTATTTTGCGTCGCGTATCTGGCGCAGTACGCAGCGCAAGTGTTAGCGACACTACAATTTAATCGTTAAGGAGTGATTCTATCAGATTCTATCATAACAGTTATCGCTAATATTGGTATGTCAGGATTGTGAGCAAGGTAAATGTAGTAAATAAAACCTACATATACTCTCCACCATTGAGAGTACTTGTATTTGGGTTAGTGTTAGTAACATGAACTAGATCACAATATAATACTTTAGATAATTATTACAAGTTATAACAAGATCATAAAATAAGGACAAGCTAGTCAGATATAAAAGGTTTGACTTCTTCAGCTGATCTACACAGAATACTCTAGACGAGTGTTCCGTCGTACGGTCCAAGAAGCAATCCCCCGGGCGCACCAAGCGAGCCAGTCTCCTCCCTCCAACGGGCAGTGGTGGTCCGATGTTGACGTCACGGTTACTTAGGCAGCGGACAACAGATGGCGCTCACTCCACGAAGTTCCCGACACAAGATAATTGCTAAGTCTGATTTGGCCCTTAGACTCGTGGTAATACCGTCCGCGAGGCTTAAGCTGAGCGTGCATTCATTCTCACATTTGTGTGAGAATGAATGCAGACGCGACCTTTGCTTGGTTTAAACTGGTTTATACAGCTTTATGGCAATCGATTATACGTGCACTCACACAAATGCAAAGCTCAGCTTACGGCTCGCCCGTTGATCCTATTTACTTCGATTTTATCTTCGGAAGACGGTTCATAATATTAATAAAAATCCACATTGGTAAAACGTTTGTATTTGGCAAAAATACAAATAGTTAAAATACTTATACAATACTGAGAATCACAAAAAGTATGATTTTGTTTTAAGTAGATAGCTACTCAAGTTTCAGTTCAGTCGTATTATTTAACTTTAAGTGAGTTAACTTATCTCTTCCCTCGACCTCTCGACATGTTGTTCATTTGAGTAAACCACGTGTGGAAGCCATTTGCATTCATTTTTTTACGATTTTGTTTCTTTATTTTGTTGTTGATGTTGTTTTTCTGGCTCTTAATCTCTTTGCCAGTTGGCGCACTGTTCGGATTTTGAGTCAAGATGGCTCTCAAAAAATTGTTATCTCGGTCTTCCTCAAACTTCTGTGAGGCGAAGTGAAAATGACGAATAATTCTATCGCCAAGTCTATAGAACACGTTGACAGAGCAATTCCTATTGTGCTCGAAGGGATCCTGAATGCAAATTCTGTTGGTCTCAGTATTCAATTTTTTACACACATTATTCGATATATTTTCTTTGTACAAATAAAACTCTTCAGGAAGACTATCCAATGTTTCAAAACACTTCTTGTTTATCACGCGCCCAATAAACGGGGAAATAACATTTTCTTCAAAGTCGAATGTGCTATAACATTTGAAAAACCCGCCCATCAGATCATAAAGAGTGTCAGAATTCCTGGTATCACTGCTACGCACGCTATCATCAAAAGCAGTGTTCCAGTCGTCGATCATATAGCTGGGTACATTTCTTTGTAACTCATAGACGGAAGGTAAAATGTTCATCAGTTGCAAATAAAATACCACCATCATTATCAAGGAATAGTTTCCCATTAGATTGGTACCTGTGAATTTATGTATCTTTGACCAGTATTTTATGAGTATGGCGAGAGGCAGCGCTCTTCTGTCCCAATGCAATAAGAAGGCAAGTAGTCGACTATTTTGTACCCCTGCGGGGCTTTTAAAACTGACATCGCACTGACGTTCAGTGGGTATATGTACAAATTTCACGATGGGAACTTTAGCTGTTGTTATGGCAAAAACTGAGGTGAACGTCCTATAATAGCGTTTAAGTATATTCCTGGCTCGGGTGACGTGTACTGCGCTAGGCTCCTCACCGTCTGGTAGTGCTACGTAGCAGTCTACATCACTTGTTTTAATTCCCAGACCAGTAACTACTGAACCAAATGGTTGAATGTCACAACCTGTAACAAAATATTTATTAAATAAATGCACATCTACAGGTACTTAGCTAATATGATTCAAATAGATCAGGCCTGAATCTACTTTTATGGATGTCTTTACATACATAAACACGCCTAATTATTAAAAAAAAAAAATTTAAGGACTTGTCACATTATTTGCGTCAAATCGAACGCAGCCCGCATCCTATGTGAACATCATTTGCGTTTTTTATATATACTTATTTTATGTAATTACGATCTGACTATGCGAGCACAAGCAAAGAACGTAAGGAACGGACCGGTCAGGCGGTCGGGGTGGGAAGGACGCGGAAGGGCTGCCTGGTTGGGGGCAGGCGGGCAGAGGGCGGCGGTCCGGGCAGTTCAACTAGGGGCGATCGATGTTGCAAAAACATCGATGATGACATCGATTGCTGAAAATCGATACTCGATGTTTATCGAACGCAAAACATCGATACAAACACCACTACACGTCGCTGTTTGCCTTACGCGTCAGATCGCTGACCGGTTGCCGTGCCCGAATCGCTGACCGGTTGCCGTGCCCGGATCGCTGACCGGTTGCCGTGCCCGGATCGCTGACCGGTTGACCGGCCCGGATCGCTGACCGGTTGCCCTGACCATTAAGTTCACATAGGGTGCGGGCAGCGTTCGAGTTGCCCGGACCGCAGGACGCAGAACACATCCAGTGTGACAAGTCCTTGAACCTTGCTGGGTGCATCTTTTTCGTTTGGAACTCAAACTCAGGAGTTCTAAAATCTATAAGTATTAGACTTCCAATACATTATGAAAATGCAACTCTTTGTAATGATCATGTTTAAAGTTCAGATTTTGTCCACATTAAGTAAGTCATTGAATGTTTTGTGTTGTGTAATGGTTCCAATTTAGATTTTTGTGTTTAATATAATATCATGCCTTTTAAACATTATTTTGTATAACAGTGGTGCCAATCACATAAAAACTTGGCAGGCGTGTTACATAAAAATATAATAATTTTTTAGTTACATAATTGGATGGGAGCAAATAAATCGAGCCACTTCTATTTTTCACGTGTAATTGTTATTAATTTTAGTATTATTGTGTAACAGATCAAATCTAAACATACATCACCAAAAAGGTTAGGTATTTGATAACCGTTACAATGAGGGTAGTTTTTTGTCATCTTAGAATTATATAATTCATGAAACCAAAACTAATCACCAGGACACGTGAAAAAAGGAGTGGCTCGATTTATTTGCTCCCAAGTGTATTACCAGATATTTGTATAATATATTTTTTATATAATTTACCTGGTGCGAGATGCTGCAATGCATGTTCTAAGTCATCAAACAAATACTTCAGGTTATGTACCTTTTCTGCAGTCAGTCTCACAAAAGACAATACTTCCTGCACTTGTGTATCGAAGTCACCCTCAAGCCGCAGATGTGTGGTGTCCAGTATGTCCACTGATAAAACATTAATTAGGTTTAAAAAAATAATGACATCATGAAGCCTGCATTCCTCGAAGGGTTGGGAAGAGGGGTATAGTACACCCACATTTCCCAGTTATGTTTCAAGTCCCATGTAATGGGGGGCGAGCCAATTGCCACCAACCGGGCACAAATCCTGACTCCAGCTACTAAGAAATTCCACACAGAAAAACTTAATAACACTTTGCCCGACCTGGGGATCTAACCCAGGACCTCACACTCAGGAATCGCGCTTGCGATCACTGACCAACGACGAGGCAGTCTAAAACATTAATTGATGATAAAACGTCAGTGAAAACAGTACCTCTACTGCAAATTACGAAAATGTCAATAAATTTTGTTGCTTGGTCAACTCTATCTCTCTTACACACCCACAAGAAAAAGAGACAAATATATTATTAAGTTTAGTGACCTCACAAAACTATTTGGCCGTTTTGGTAATTTGTAAGCTCATACTCGAGGTGCAGGTACCTATTTAACATACACACATGCAAAAAAGGCCATAACTGCTACATTCTGTCGTAAAATTATTTACAAATTGTATAATATTTACTATTCTTAAATCAAAATCAAAAGTTTTTATTTCACCTATACCATTACAGGCGCTTATGAAAAGTCGAATTTAGGTGCACGGTTCCAATTAGTCGTTTCCTATGGAGAAGAGCCGGCAAGAAACTCCATGGTTACTCTTTTAAGATCCATCCATCTTTAACAATTTGAGTGGGTACAGTTATGACTTAGAATAGTTATGAGAGAGCAAAGTAGACTTACTTACACAATATTTGTTGTGAAGAAGTACCAGACAGATGGAGAAACTTACGTTCACATTTAGAATATTTAGTATAGATATCTGATCCTTTAAGGGGCATTTGGTTGAGAGAGAGAGAAGGGCATCCCTTAATTTAAGCTATTATTAACTGCTAGCGGCCCGATCGACAATCCGGATCGTCAGTGCCATTGTTTATCTATTGTGTCTATAATTAGAGTACTCGATAAGTTAAGCAGAAGATTGCATAAGGGATCTCAGGCCCACTTGTGCATGTGTTAGTTGGCCTGGGCTAGTTTATATGGCCGCTAGATGTGGGTTTTTTAAGATCATCCTAGGGTTTTCGTTTTACCCTTGGGTTAAGCTATGTTACGCGAGCCGGCCTGATTGTATTAAAATAGAATAGTTTGAAATTGACAACTCTTTTCCGATACTTTAAATATTTGACATGTAAGCAAATTTTAGAAATTTAAATTAGGTACTTATTAAATAAACTGAAATGTAGGTACTTTGCACTCTTTTTATGTAGAATCTTAAGCGCTTGAGACTACAATACTAAATGATTAAAGGATATGATTATTGTTCTAGTAACGTTTTAATTATAAATCTCAACTTTAGGAGTACACAACATGCTGTTGTGTTTGATACTTTTGAATTGTGTATAAAACAATTGAAGTTTAGGTCGGACGAATTTAATAGTTGTGGATTGTTCTATAACAGTTTTATTTGTTATAATTACCTTCCCAATTCATTATATTTGCTTTCTTGAAAGAAAAGACTCACAAAAAAATAGGCACTTTGTTTTGAGTCGATCTGTCAAATCAAATGTCAAAGTCAACTAACTAAATGTCAGAAGGTCGCAACGGCCGTGTTGCCAACCCAAATTTTATTATTTTAAATTTTATAATATTGATAGATAATTCCAAAAATTGATTAGACTTCTACATCTAGTGCGGTCCTGTCATGACTTTTAGTGCCGAAACAAGAACATGGTTGGACTATGCTAGTCCTTAAATTCAAAGTCTCTCAGCGAGCTATATAGAGCGGGCTACGTTGGTAGATTCCGGCCAATCGCAAACGCAGCGTAGGACACTACCCAATCAGATAAACTGACTGCCTTAAGGGTCAGACTGAATGCGGAAGGGGGAGGATAGTGCTGTGGCGCAACTTAACAGCATTAAGCTTTGAGTTAGAAAATTACTCGGTCACTGGTTCAAAAGTTATAAGGGATTCTAGGTGGCCGACCTGGGGAGAATTTCCCCAGCTTGGGGACATTTATATCTCTGTAACTAGGGTACCTAGCGAAGACCTTTCTCCCAAATTTTGTCACTAATTAGTCGCAATTTTTCGCCAAGTCACGTTTGCTTGGTGATAGGATCTTACGGTCTGCCTGGCTAGCTACCAGCCTCATAAAGTCCGGCGCCGCGCCAAGCAGTTTACTGTATTCTGTCGTGTATACGTGAGAGCCAGAGGGGTATAGGGGAATCCCTCTATATCTCTGTTACTTGGATTCGTGAGCTCCATCTTAGACCCTGTCTGCGCTTACCATCAGGTGCGACGAGGGTAAAAGGCGGACAAGAAAAAAAAAATTGGGACAAAATTTGGGAGACAACAGGGGGCTTACCATGACCCTCTTAAAGCAGGGCAGAAGTTGCCTGGAAGTTGAACTGCCCTGCTTTTTTGTACTATGACATCGTTAGAGCAGGCCTGCGGCAGGCCTGCTACGTTGACGTTTACGAAATCCGTTCACCTGTTTTTTTTTGTATAGACTTTTCGTACCATGAACAAGCTTATCCGTTCAACTTGGTTGAATAGTTTAGACGACACGTTTGGTGCAGTGGCTAAGCGATTGGCTTCTGCGCTACGGGCCGTGGGTTCGATTCCCACACGGAACAAAAATTTGTATGACCTACAGATGGTTGTTTCGGGTCGGGGCGTTTGTTTGTGAGATTTATGTCTGTAAACGCACCCACGATACAAGAGAAATCTTAGTGTGGGGCAAAGTTTAAAAAAAAAAAAAAAAAAAAAATAGTCGTTCACCTTTTGTACTGTCATGGTACGATTTTTAGCGATTCAGAAGCAGGCCTGCTTTTGAACGGATATTGACTGGCTGGCATTTGAACGTTTTCTTAAGACGTCATGGTAAGCCCCCAGATCTTCGTTAGGTGGCCCTAGCTTTTTAGATTCAAATTGGGCCAAGCTGGGGAGATGCTCCCCAGATCGGCCACCTATAAACCCTTATAACTTTTGAACCAGTGTCCGACAAATTCTGCTATTTGGCAAGCGACTAATTTTTTGTGTTATCAAAATTAAAACGCCTGATGGTGGCCTGGTCTGGGGGCTTACCATGACCTCTTAAAGCAGGGCAGAAGTTGCCTGGAAGTTGAACTGCCCTGCTTTTTTGTACTATGACATCGTTAGAGCCCTGTTACGTTGACGTTTACGAAATCTGTTCACCTTTTTTTTGTATAGACTTTTCGTACCATGAACAAGCTTATCCGTGTAACCACAGACTAGTATGGGATCGTTCAACTTTGTTGAATAGTCGTTCACCTTTAGTACTGTCATGGTACGATTTAAGCGATTCAGAAGCAGGCCTGCTTTTGAGCGGAAGTTGACTGGCTGGCATTTGAACGTTTTCATAAGAGGTCATGGTAAGCCCCCTGCACCAAAGTTTTTAGGATATTTTCAAATGAACGTAATTTCCAAATTACCATGATTTAAATAGTAGTATTAAAAACGGACCTTTGAATTGATCTCTAATTCTTAATTTTATACTTTGATTACCCTTTAAAAAGTAATACATTATAATCCGCGTTGTCTATGGATCTATGATACAGGTGAGGGCCGCAAGAGAGCGCCGTTGCTATTTCAAATCACACTTTTCTGATTTGGAAGTAACAGTGCAAATTCTGTACGAATACAGTAGACACTACACGTCCGTCCTATATAGCAAATATTTTGCGATTTAGGGTTTGCAAAATTGAGTAGGTATAAAAATAAAACAGCAACCATAATTGAAATTAAAATTTCTAAAAACCGCATAAAAAATAAATCGTAAGTGATAAGCTTAATATTAAAATAATTTGTATTCTATTGATAGAACGATTTTACACTAAGTAATTAAAAGCTTATAGTCTCTGTCACTTGAGTGCGCACACGACGGCTGCGTCACTGGAGCTATCTGACTGCGTGTCGTTGTTATTGCTGGCATTTTTTGTCAATGTTTCGGCGTTTTTAATTAAGCATTCTGCATTTTTTGACAATGATTCTGTATTTTTTTTCAATACTTCGTCCATATTAGTCACACTTTCTTCTGTATTGTTAGACAAATTTTCTACAGAATTTTTAGTTAATATTTCTACGGAATTTATAGTCACTGTTTCTTCAGTATTTTCAGTCAATGTTTGTTCGATGTTGTTCGTCACCGGCTTATCGTCAACATGCTGTGACTTTGGCAGGATTGTAATTTCCTCATCATCATCTGAATCTACTTCATTCTCGTTATCTACCTCCATGGTCTCGGCTATTTTAGCTGCCGTGTCCTTACAGTTGGGCATCGAGTAAGGTTTCAACAACTCTGTAAACCAGTTCTGCATCACCGATATGAAGAACTTGCCGAATTCTCTGAACGCGTCCAAATCCCCGGCCCCTAATCTGATAGAGACGACTGCGCTCTTGGGGTCATGACAGTACGTCAGAGTCAACTGGAACTGTACGCTGATGTTTTGCTTTTCAGCATTTATTATTTCCTGTGTGATCTTACCCTGCCTCTCTTCAAATGTCATGTCCAAGATGCTATACAGCTTGGAGAAGGATTTCCTCTTCCATATAGCTTTCGTCACTTCCCCGCCGTACTTTTCTTTCTCTTTCCTCGTATCAGGATTCACCTTTTCTTCGACCTTGCCAAGCTTTATCTTTAGCATGTTTTCGAATATCTCCATCACCAAATTTCTCACTACAGACTTCCAGTCGAAGCTAATGATAGTATTTACTATTCTAGGGAACAAATTGACTCTGTACTCGGGATGCGATTTTCCTCGAACCAGCTTGGGTCTCTGAAGCAGTATAGTTTTAAGAAACTCTTGGCACGCATTTAATTTTTCCTTTTCGTATGCGTTGGCGGCAAACTTGAAGTAAGTTTTGATGTCTAGAGCTAATTTACTAGTAATAGTGGAAGCGACGTTGTGGCATTGTTCGAAAGGGTCTTGCACGCAGAACGATGTCTGATATCTGATCGGCATGACGTAATTATTGATGACGTTCTGCTTGTAAGTTTCGAACTCGTCAGGTACTTCCGCGGTGTTTTTGAATGTGTCCTTCTTGATGGGAACGCCAAGGTACGTGCAGATGACCATCTCGTCGAAGTTGAACATGGAGTAGTATTCAAAGAATCCTCCGAGCAGCTCGGAGATGGAAGAGGTGTTAGAGGAGGGCGGGAGGTAGGCGGCGTTGCTCATGAAGCCCGTGTTCCAGTGGTCCACCACGTACGCGCTGGTGGGGTCGCGCTGCAGCCACTGCACGGACGGCAGGATGGACATGGGCGGCTGCTGCAGGTAGAAGATGATCATGAGCGTGAGCGCGTAGTTGGTGAGCTTGCCGGTGCCGGACAGGTCGTGCACCTTGGCCCAGTACTTGACGACGACGGCCATGGGCAGCAGGCGCGGGTCGGCGTGCAGCAGGAAGGCGATGAGCCGACTGTTCTGTGCGCCCAGCGGGGTCTTGAACGTCACGTCACAGTTGGTGTCCGTGGGGATGTGGAAGAACTTGACGATGGGCGTGTTGGCGCGAGGGATGGCCAGGATCTCCGCGAACGTGCTGGGGAACTGCGTCAGGACGCGCTTGGCCTTGTTCACGTAGTTGCCGTTAGGTTGCCGGTACTGGCCCGGGATGTTGATGAAACAGTCCGCGTCGCTCGTCTTGATGCCCAGTCCTGTTGTTATTGATCCGAACGGCACCGCTTTACAACCTGCAGGCAAAACGAACAATATTATGTTATGGTGTGGTCTTCATTACAATTACGAGTGGGTAGGTAGTAGTATTCATCTGTACATTGAGTGACGTCCAGTAATGTCACCAGTGCGAGATGATTAGATCACTTACCTGTTTATCCGAATTATCTATGGGCATTATTTCTCTCTTGGAGAGATGCTACGGTAGCTTAAATTTGGAAAGTATAATAACCTGGCCACTGCGACTGCAACGAGGCCTCGAGGTCTGTGTACAGCTGACTGAGCGACTTGACGTCCTCCTGAGTCAGTCTGACGGCTGCCAGGATGTTGTCCAGCTGTGTGTGGAAGTCTCCCGCCAAGTCGATCTTCTTCGGCTCTATTATAACACCTGTGGAAATATAAAGATAAGTAGAGATGTAAAGGTAATAAGATGGTTTTAATTTCGTTATTATACATTGTGTCGCTGGATAATGCGTACAAACGAAAATGGGTGAAACCCGTGAAACTAGACCAAAAACTATCGAAAAATAAAATGCTTTTTTTTAAAATTCAATTTCCATTTAGGAACCTTTTATTAATTACGTGTATTTGGTTAAATAAAAACAATAATGATGACTAAAAATGTATGTAGCATAGCAAATAAAAAGCAACTACAAAAAACAGTCATCAAGTTAAAATAAGGTTTCTTTGAACAAAGGGGATAGAACCTTTGTGGCATAGCCCCCCCGCTGCCATTTTGATTTTTTTTTCCAAGTTGCGGCGCGGCGAAAAAAAAATCTTTAGAGTCCAAATATCTCGGCAACGTGACACTTTAGGGCACTATATATATATCTGAATATTTTTTGTTTGTTTGAGTGTCCTCTACCCATATATAAATGTTAGTCTAATCGTGCGCCGCAGCTTGGAAAAAAAAATGAAAATGGCGGCAGGGGCCTATGCCAGCTTCCATAGAAAAATGTTCGAACCCCTTTGAAATTTTTGTGTGAATTTTCATTTATCGCTTAGTGGATTTATCAATTCAATAATCAAACGTATTCGTTTTAAGTACCACATACCTTTCTGTTTGCTCATCGGGAACTCTCGCTTCGGTGTGGTGGGTTGTGTGGCCGGTCGGCCATCATCGGCACCCTTCGCAGTAAACGGCTTTATTGAGAGGAAGTGGCCGTAGATATGTAGACGTTTATTTGCGCTGAGCGCCGTTTTTACTTCACCCTCGGTCGAGAATGTGAGGGTAGCTGACCAACTGTTGCATTTATCTATTCTCACTTGACCGAATTTTGTGAAAACTTCTAGTAGATCTTGCGGTTGAGTGTAGGCTGGGTAGCCTAGAACAGGAAAATAAGTTATTAAATTTTGAAAGTGTTTAAATAAAATAGATTTATCTTGATTCAGAAACTGAAGTTCCTTGCCGACTTTTTGGAACCGTGCAACAAAATTGTCGTTACGTTTCTTAAGTGCATGTAGGTACTAATATAAAAGGCAAAACACAGCTTTTTATATGAAAAAAAATAATGAAATATTCTCTATGGACCCATTAGAAACAGGCGTGTTTAGCAAACAAAAATAATTGGCAAATAAGTGTGAGGTTTTCTCAAAAGTGTATTTATGGATTCTTAAAGAAAAATGAATGAATTAAATATAATGTATATTTTCGCGGACAAAAAAGTCCGCCGCGATTATTCTATCGTCTGCTTCGCATAAAAGTACGCCGAGAACTGGTTGTACCTCGTCCGTGCTGGGCTTAAGTGTATCTACATAGCGTCACGTTCAGTACTCACCAGTGAGCAGTAACCGTCGCTGCGGCGCGGCGGTGTGGCGGGGTGCGCGTCACATCAGTGTATCTACATAGCGTCACGTTCAGTACTCACCAGTGAGCAGTAACCGTCGCTGCGGCGCGGCGGTGTGGCGGGGTGCGCGTCACATCAGTGTATCTACATAGCGTCACGTTCAGTACTCACCAGTGACCAGTAACCGTCGCTGCGGCGCGGCGGTGTGGCGGGGTGCGCGTCACATCAGTGTATCTACATAGCGTCACGTTCAGTACTCACCAGTGACCAGTAACCGTCGCTGCGGCGCGGCGGTGTGGCGGGGTGCGCGTCACATCAGTGTATCTACATAGCGTCACGTTCAGTACTCACCAGTGACCAGTAACCGTCGCTGCGGCGCGGCGGTGTGGCGGGGTGCGCGTCACATCAGTGTATCTACATAGCGTCACGTTCAGTACTCACCAGTGACCAGTAACCGTCGCTGCGGCGCGGCGGTGTGGCGGGGTGCGCGTCACATCAGTGTATCTACATAGCGTCACGTTCAGTACTCACCAGTGACCAGTAACCGTCGCTGCGGCGCGGCGGTGTGGCGGGGTGCGCGTCACATCAGTGTATCTACATAGCGTCACGTTCAGTACTCACCAGTGACCAGTAACCGTCGCTGCGGCGCGGCGGTGTGGCGGGGTGCGCGTCACATCAGTGTATCTACATAGCGTCACGTTCAGTACTCACCAGTGACCAGTAACCGTCGCTGCGGCGCGGCGGTGTGGCGGGGTGCGCGTCACATCAGTGTATCTACATAGCGTCACGTTCAGTACTCACCAGTGACCAGTAACCGTCGCTGCGGCGCGGCGGTGTGGCGGGGTGCGCGTCACATCAGTGTATCTACATAGCGTCACGTTCAGTACTCACCAGTGACCAGTAACCGTCGCTGCGGCGCGGCGGTGTGGCGGGGTGCGCGTCACATCAGTGTATCTACATAGCGTCACGTTCAGTACTCACCAGTGACCAGTAACCGTCGCTGCGGCGCGGCGGTGTGGCGGGGTGCGCGTCACATCAGTGTATCTACATAGCGTCACGTTCAGTACTCACCAGTGACCAGTAACCGTCGCTGCGGCGCGGCGGTGTGGCGGGGTGCGCGTCACATCAGTGTATCTACATAGCGTCACGTTCAGTACTCACCAGTGACCAGTAACCGTCGCTGCGGCGCGGCGGTGTGGCGGGGTGCGCGTCACATCAGTGTATCTACATAGCGTCACGTTCAGTACTCACCAGTGACCAGTAACCGTCGCTGCGGCGCGGCGGTGTGGCGGGGTGCGCGTCACATCAGTGTATCTACATAGCGTCACGTTCAGTACTCACCAGTGACCAGTAACCGTCGCTGCGGCGCGGCGGTGTGGCGGGGTGCGCGTCACATCAGTGTATCTACATAGCGTCACGTTCAGTACTCACCAGTGACCAGTAACCGTCGCTGCGGCGCGGCGGTGTGGCGGGGTGCGCGTCACATCAGTGTATCTACATAGCGTCACGTTCAGTACTCACCAGTGACCAGTAACCGTCGCTGCGGCGCGGCGGTGTGGCGGGGTGCGCGTCACATCAGTGTATCTACATAGCGTCACGTTCAGTACTCACCAGTGACCAGTAACCGTCGCTGCGGCGCGGCGGTGTGGCGGGGTGCGCGTCACATCAGTGTATCTACATAGCGTCACGTTCAGTACTCACCAGTGACCAGTAACCGTCGCTGCGGCGGTGTGGCGGGGTGCGCGTCGGGCGCGTCGCGTGCATCGCGCGGCTCGCGGTGTTCGCGCGCGTGACGTCGGCGCGGGGACGACGACGACGGGGCCTTGTCCATGGCTCATGGGTACAGGCGCTCACCTACACAACACAAAACTCACATTTAGATACGCGAACAGCTTGTGCAAACGGTACGGTACTACGCGGTACATAGTTTTACTGTCTTGACGCACGTACGTTATAATAGTGTTTTTTTTTCTACAGTACCAGTCCATTACGGGAACGGATTAAGAATACAATTCTCTTCCATCGCCGGGCAAGCGAGTTGTAAGAGTCAATGTACCTGGTACGATAATTGTGTGGCAATAGGCTCGCCACCTATTACCTAAATACAATAGAGAAAACGTGGGTGTACAGACTTCTGTAATAGGAAAATACCTTTGGGAATTATGTATGTTATCTACATTATTCGGTCTGGCCGTATTCAATCGTAGCCCGTTTACGGTCATCGACTAGCGTAAATTATTTAAGGGGAGTAAAATTTATGAGGAGAAAAAGATTTTATGCAGGTGGAGACGCAAGAGCACAACTAAAGTCCCCGTCACGAGAAGCTATAAATTTTGTAAATAAAGAACTTCTACAAAGTTACGTAGCGACAATTCAATCAACAACAAATAATTCCAAATTCAACCAACTCAAAGTTACATACGTGTAATACGAAACTAACGAGCAATTTCACTTAGTCGGGTTATATTTTAGCGATATAAAGCGCTATCGTCTAATGTTTTGTGGTACCGGAACGTGTCTGACTCATGAAACGTCAACATTTGGCCCGCCATTTTGAAGTAAGTTCACACTGACGCTGTCAATGCTGTCATTTGAGTTTTGAATGCGTTTCAGTTTGTTTGTGTTGTTTTCGTAGATTATTATTTATTATTATATAAATAAAATAAAAACCATTATATAAAATAAAAATTATTACAAAACTGTTTTTTTTTATTTGTTCCAAAGGTTGCGAACCCCTGAATGTGTGTTTACAAAATTTATAGCTTCTCGCGACGGGGACTTTAGTTATATTAACTACAATACGGCCGACGTATCTTGGCGAGTCTGAAGTTAGTTGTTTGGTTGCGCAATGAATCTTTTAGAAACGAAATTGTCTACTGCGCAGCTAATCAGCTAACTTCAGACTCGACAAGATACGTCGGCCGTATTGTATCTGTATCCTAACTAATATTATAAATGCGAAAGTAAGTTTATTTGTTACCTTTTCACGCCTAAACCACTGAACCGATCATCCTGAAATTTTGCATATACGTTGTCAGGTGTACAGAAACGGACATATGGTACCTTACATCCCGAAAAAAAGTACTGTTCCCGAGAAAAACAACAATAACTTTCTTATGATAACAGTTGGCGCCACGTGTCTTTCGAATCATGATTGAATCATATTATCTCGAAAAATACGGAATACGCGATAAACGAAATACACGCGGGCGAAGTCGCGAGCGACCTCTAGTATTATAGTAAAATCAGCTAGGGAGCGTCACGAATCAAACATTTATAGAATTTTGTCTGTCTGTTTGTTACCTCATCGAGAGAACGGCTGAACGGATTTCAATGAAACTTTGTAGTTGTGTAAGTATCAGTCTAACTTAAAAACTGAAGTATGTTTCATATCAATCGGCTGTGATCACCAAGCCGTCTATCAAACGTGATGCTTAGTGTAATTTCCCCTTTGACCGTTAATTGTAGCGGTCATTAGGAGTATTTAGGACGCCTTTGTTCAACATTATACGTTTATGGGCTTTAAATTATCGGTCTGCATAGCAAAATATTAAAAGGAGATCACCCATTCTGTGATGAAATTTAAAATAAAAATATTTATTGGCGGCCTTCAATAATTATTACTCTTTTTTTTTGCTATAGCGTCAAAGTCGAAAACTATTTGGGTTCGGAGATATACCAGGTAAGAATTAAAACGACGACGACGGGAAACAATTTGTATTATGGGTTTTAAGAATCAGAGCATTGTCGCCATACAAAGAAATGAAATATAATTCATTCCGAATTATTCCAAACCTGACCCGAAATCCTAACCCGGTCGCGGGTTAGGTTAGGAACTTGAAAAAAATTATAACATTTGTTCCGAACGTAACCTTCTTCCTAACCTGACCCGATGTATCGTTCCTATGATAACCCGAATTGCGATATGGCAGGTTTCCCTCTGCTCTTTCTCAGAATAAAAGGTACCTATGTGTCAAGTCAGAGTTTAATATGGCTAGTATTTAAACGATCGAATATAAATTCAAAGTAAGGGTGTCAAAAATACTGATTATGGCGTACTGAAATACTAAGTGGGCGAAAGACTGAGGGCGAACACAAATATTGAAAAAGGCGACTTAAAATTACGAATTTGAGGTACGAGTTATTCAGAACGATCAGTATAATAATAATTCTTTTTTTTTTTTTTTTTTTTAATCTTTTTTTTTTACAAATAATAATTCTTAAGCGAACAAATTTCACTCACATTATTGTTGTATGTTTGTAAGTTTGTTTGGGTTTCCAAAGGAGCGTCGACGGAGACCCGCTGCGCGGGGCACCTATTTCTGTCTGCAGGGTTTAAAGTAACCTAACACGAAGTGGATGACGGGGGCTTAGTTCGCTCGCTTCGCTCGCTCACTCTAGCCCCCGTCATCCCCTTCGAACCTAACCTATCCGTGTCGGGGTAAGGAAATGTATATTTTCGCCCACTCAGTATTTTTTTCGCCCAAATTAGTATTTAATTCGGACACTTGTTTTAGTTGCTAGCTTAGATTAACTGTTTCCCACTGCTAGTAGCTCATTTTACGAATTTTAATCATTCATAATTTTTCGCCAGTTAAGTAAATTTTTCGCAAATATATTTTAATGCCGCTCTATTAGTAAGTATAATTGTTAGTGTGTTAATTGATAACATGATGATTGACACAATGATTAAACTCTGATTTGATACATAGGTACCTTTTATTCTGAGAAAGAGCAGAGGGAAATCTGCCATATCGCAATTCGGGTCATGATAGGAACGATACATCGGGTCAGGTTAGGAAGAAGGTTACGTTCGGAACAAATGTTATAATTTTTTTCAAGTTCCTAACCTAACCCGCGACCGGGTCAGGATTTCGGGTCAGGTTCGGAATAATCCTTCATTCCCGGCCGCCGACTTTTTTTTTATCCCAAATCGTCGAACAAAATGGGTGATCTCCTTTCTTGTAGACACGGCTGCATATGAAGCTATACATTTTGGGTATGAGCTGATCTCGCATTAGGGTTTCCCGGGTACAATGAGAAGTTAACTTATACAGGAAATGTATAACTTGATATGTAGCCATGTTTATATCATATGCTCAGACATTTAATTCAGTTAAATATTCTTATCTCGCAATAAATACCGAAGTAAACTGATTGAACGATACATAACATTATTAATTTTTATCACCAAAGTTAAACGACCGCAAGATACAATACATACCCGATCAATAGTTATCAGCACGATAAATAAAACACAATACCAAAGGACATTACAAAGTAACTAACAAATTAGATAACCGCCAAGCCACAACATGTCTGCAATTCGACGATGACAGAGTACAGTAATAATACTAGAGATAAAGTACTGTCAACTGTGAAATACAAGTACTAGCTATTTACTAAGAAATAAGAATGCTTAAACAGATATAGATGTTTCGTATCCATGCGTAGGGAATTTCCCGCAACGCAGCGTACAATAGACAACACAGTAAGTACAGAAGATCCATAAAAATCCATGATAATGCTGTGAACAGACTTGTAACACGCCATGCCACTCAATGCTCATTGGTCACCAATCACCTTGTTAAGCCACTTTCCGTCTATCGACCAATGAGCATGTGTAGTATCCGGAGTTACAAATGTGCAAATAAGTTAAGAAACAGACTTCCGGTCCCATAAACGATTAGCGACACATAAATATTAGCGTGTTTTGTGCTCTTGACAAAGGAGTTTTGATCACTATCCCATTTTCAATGTAAGGTGAGTCCTGGGGTTTTTCTACAAAACGTTACCCATACATAGAATATCCAATATTTAAAAAAAAAACATGAATATTAGAGCTATTTTACGGTTTTTGATGACGCCGTTTACGTTTTTTCGATAGCAGTCTCCTTACAGCTACAATTTACAAATTACCGCTATGTCAAGACTTATCTTTTGTTGAACGTATAATATATTAAATAGTGTATTTTGTAGTGATGGGTAATAAGTGTGACTTTCCAAAACAAACTATGCAAACCATGTACATGGAACAGTATACATATTTAATTTCAACTGTCAGACGTGAAGTGGACCTTCTGAACGTCTTTGTTGGGGTAACAGGCAGATAGCCGCGCGCCGGATTGATGAAGTAAACAAAAATATTATCAGTGCTCGTTATAATATTGTTAAAAACCTTATCTTTCATACACATGAAGTGGACACAAAAGATGCATATAGCAAAGAAAATTAATTAATTTTGGAAGTTTGTTGAATCAATCCATCTTCAAGCCGGTTTTGTGTGATTACTTCAAGATTGGGATTGAAAATGGTGGCTTCTAGTTGCCTTGTGTGAGCGAGATGGAAATAACGACAATAGAACGTCGCCAGTTATAATCCCAATATAATCGGGTTGTACTTCAGCTGTATTTGTTTATCAAATTATACATCTATTGTAAAACGGAATCATTATTCCCTATCTATAAAGTAACATTTTAGGTGCTGATGATGATGATGAATTGTATAAAATATTCCCAAGATAACGAAACTCACAACATCAAATTACCTATTAGTATGCCAGTAAGACCCATATAGTCAGGAAACCCCTGGAACGCCATTGTGGCGGCTCCACAACGCCAATGAAATCTGTCGTCGCTTTGATGTTTGATTACCTAGAATTTTCTATCAGTAGAAAATACTTCTGGCACTAGGTGTATGCGACGCCCGAAGAATAGGTCACTTTTCTGTACGGTATTAGTAATATTTAGAGACTTTCCCAAACAAATTATAACAATTTTGACGATTAAGTTTTGATATTATAAGTATAATTTGGAACACGCCTTTTAGGGCCCTATCTCACTAGGACACCACGATGGCAGCCACCAGTCGCACCACCAACAAAATGTATGCAGTTGTATAAAGGGTACCTCACCTGGTATCAGCTTGGTTGCGCAACAAATTTGTTGCCGGCAACAGAATCACCCGCTGGTCGTGCAACCATTAATTTGTATAGAGCTGTTTGGCGTCTCACTCACTCCGCCACTAGTCGTCACTAGTCCGCCACTAGCACTACCACTGGTAGTGCAACTGGTGGCGGAGTGAGTGAGAAGGGGCATCCCTGGTCCTCTACCAGGGACGCCCCTCCCGCTCAAATCAACACTGTGCGTCCATGTGTCATTCGGACTGTACGTGTACACTGACGTCCATTTTGAAACCAACAATCCTAGTGTTTGTTCTGGTGTTTCTCGTTTTGTAGCTCAAGACACCACGGTAGCGCGACTTGTTATGCCGCCATGGTATCTCGGTGAAATAGGGCTCTTAATTTATTGGAACAAATCATTCTCTGCAGATTGTGTCCAAACAATCAGATAACTTACCGGTGCGAATATTAATTGCTTTTGCAAAGTATTTCGGCTCCAAATATCCTTTATCGTTTCCACTGGTTAGTATAACACCATTTTCTGACTCATAGAATTTGACGGCATCAGCCAAGGCTCTAGCAAGGTCTATGTATATGTGGACCTCGGTGTCCCGTCGCACTCCACTGATTACCCGAGCATCATCTAAAGTTCCTTTTGCTAAATGTATGTGTTTCCGCTTCATACGACTTAAGCCTTCATGTTTTATTTGTGGCCAGCATTTCAAATATGTGCCATGGACAACTGTGTTGTATTTGGGCTGAAACAAAAGAATTGTTATTATAGCAATAACTTGAGATGAATTGAAAAAAAGTTGTCAAATGGAATTCTATGTTATGATGGCTCGTCTTGGGTCATCTCTCATTAGGACCTAGGAGAGCTGTATTCAGTAGTGCACACTAGTGATGAAGCCTATGTCCAGCAATTTGGATGTCTCCACTCCGTATATCAACATACAGAGTAGAAAAAATTATGCTACCAGGAGGAAAATTACTTCAAATACTGAAGATAGCAAATTTTACTTCAAGGAAAAAGTCTTTAGAGAGTTCGTTATTTCCACCCTGTTTATTATAATGATGAAACCAAAGAGTATGGGATTCTGATGGCATAATAAAATGAAAATTACCTCAGTGATTGGTATGAGGTCTGCGTCGGAAACTTCACTGATTGTGTGTCCTTGATTGGCTTTGATCTCTAGAAAGTTGGTGTGAGGGTTCTGCCTCAATTTAAATCTCTGCTTATCATTATTATTTACAACTCGTTGTATGTCCAAAGTGCTATATTTGCCTCTGAATGTTTTGTGCTGTAATATTTTGTTTACTTCTAAATATCCTTCTGGACTGAAAAAATTATGAACTTTATTTTTTGTTCTGTAATCTTGCAGTTACTTATGTTCACTTATATTTTATTTAGTAGTCCGTGAGTCCTTTTAGTTATTCAGTTTATATGTACAGACAGAATAAGAGATAGAGCTGTTTAGTGACTTTAAAAAACATTGTTCATTCAAGTATATTTGTATTAAAAGACAATGACCAAACTAATATGAGCCATGGTGCCTTTTACTTTTTTGCGGCCATTCATGAAATTGTGGCTTAAATATGTGAAAATCTATCACAATTTATGAATTATAAAACAATTCTTCTGCAGTCCAAACCGAAATAGGCATGTCTTCGTGATATAAGTTTAATAATGATGTCATCTACCAACACAAAATATGTTTTATATATTTATACTAGCTTTCGCCCGCAGCTTCGCTTGCGTGAAATGTTGAACCCGTTAAGTGACGATTTTCCATACAAACTTTCATCCCCTATTTAACTCCCTTAGGGGTTGAATTTCGAAAAATCCCTTCTTAGTGGATGCCTACGTTACAAAAGGAACCTACTGTCAAAATTTCAACTTTCTAACCCCAGCGGTTTAGGCTGTGCGTTGATAGATCAGTCAGTCAGTCAGTCAGCTCCTCCTTTTATATGTATAGATAAGCAGACTGTAGGCAAAGAGAATCTTATGGGTCATAAGCAACCAAGCTCAGAACTGAAATATAGCTTTTAAAATTAAAAAAATCACATCTATAATATAAAAATGAATCGCAAAATGTGTTGGTAAGCGCATAACTCAACAACGCCTGGACCAATTTGGCCAAATCTTTATTTAAAATGTTCGTTGAAGTTCAAGGATGGTTTTTACGGCGAGAAAAATTAGAATTATTGCTGGAAAAACCCTAAAAATAGCCCTTTTCTTTTTCCCATACAAATGATTTCTAACTAAAACGTAGTCAATTTGAGGTTTATTGCTATGGTATAAAGTTCATATTAAATTACAAGCACTCACTGTTGTATAAGCAATGTAGGTGTGTTCCTAACGTAGGTAGGTAGTAGGTAGGTAGTAGGTAGGTAGTAGGTAGGTAGTAGGTAGGTAGTAGGTAGGTAGTAGGTAGGTAGTAGGTAGGTAGTAGGTAGGTAGTAGGTAGGTAGTAGGTAGGTAGTAGTAGGTAGTAGGTAGGTAGTAGGTAGGTAGTAGGTAGGTAGTAGGTAGGTAGTAGGTAGGTAGTAGGTAGGTAGTAGGTAGGTAGTAGGTAGGTAGTAGGTAGGTAGTAGGTAGGTAGTAGGTAGGTAGTAGGTAGGTAGTAGGTAGGTAGTAGGTAGGTAGTAGGTAGGTAGTAGGTAGGTAGTAGGTAGGTAGTAGGTAGGTAGTAGGTAGGTAGTAGGTAGGTAGGTAGTAGGTAGGTAGTAGGTAGGTAGGTAGTAGGTAGGTAGTAGGTAGGTAGTAGGTAGGTAGTAGGTAGGTAGTAGGTAGGTAGTAGGTAGGTAGTAGGTAGGTAGTAGGTAGGTAGTAGGTAGGTAGTAGGTAGGTAGTAGGTAGGTAGTAGGTAGGTAGTAGGTAGGTAGTAGGTAGGTAGGTAGTAGGTAGGTAGTAGGTAGGTAGTAGGTAGGTAGTAGGTAGGTAGTAGGTAGGTAGTAGGTAGGTAGTAGGTAGGTAGTAGGTAGGTAGTAGGTAGGTAGTAGGTAGGTAGTAGGTAGGTAGTAGGTAGGTAGTAGGTAGGTAGGTAGTAGGTAGGTAGTAGGTAGGTAGTAGGTAGGTAGTAGGTAGGTAGTAGGTAGGTAGTAGGTAGGTAGTAGGTAGGTAGTAGGTAGGTAGTAAGTAGGAAAAAGTGCATTGCAACGCATGCGGGTACAGCTAGTTTAAAATAATATTGCTTCTATGTGTTACAGGGCTAAAAACCGAATTGCAGTTACACCTAGGATTAGCCAGCTACAGCTAAATGTGGCCGGTTGTAATTGGTTAGAATTAGGCATATTCAGCTTTTAGCCATATTATTTAGACATTTTCCTGTAGCCACAACAATGAAGGTAGCTGCCCTTATTACTACCCCATCAAAAGTAGTGTGTGCTCCAGCACACATCATAACAAAGTAGAGTTATGAAACTAAAATAAACATAGGTAAGCACTAATAACAATAACTAGGAGAACATGAAATTATGGTTATGGATGTTCATTATTCATTATGTAGGAGGTATTTATTTAACAATTTATCTATTACTGTTACTGCAACAGGTGAGTAGAACAAATTGCTTACCAAATCGACTCATAGAAAATATAGGTTATAACTTAAAATGGGATGATGGAAGACATTGTGAGGAAACCTGCACTAACTGAGAGGGCTCCATGAAATTCTCTTAGGTGTGTGTAGTCCACCAACCCATACCAGGCCAGAATGGTGGACTAAGGGCTAAACTCTCATTCTGAGAAGTGGCCTATGTCCAGCAATTGGCAGCAATGGACTGATTATGTATGTATGAGTAGCAAAGGAGATGGTCCATAATGTATGGACCAAAAACCTAGACTCGATTGGGACTAAATGGGTACCAGTAGTTTCATTATAATGCACAATTTACCCCACCGAAAGGGCAATGCTGAAATCGATGGGGTATAGGAGCTATAACAAGGACTGACAAAGTATATATGAAAAAAATCTTGACTAACAAGTGTTTTTTAAAAGTTTATATAATATCAATAATATAGTAAAGATAATAATGATAGGATTACTGTAGTATTTTTTAATAAAAAAAATCATCTGTTCCCTACATTTATGTTTGCTTATCTCATCAAAATGTAGGGAACAGCTGATTTTTTTTTCGCGATTTCACGTTTGGTCCCATAATAAAAGTTGTTCATAATGATGAGTACAGTGACCCCTTAAGAGGTTGTGCGTTATTTATGTTACACCTTGTAATTATATTATTAATACGATACCTTGAAAAAAGTTTTTTTTTTTTGTGTTTTTTATAGTAATCAGATACCAAATGGTTGATAGTAATCAATACTACAGTAATCCCGTCATTGTTATTGTTAATATATTATTGATATTGTATAAAATGGTAAAAACACTTGTTAGTCAAGATTTTTTCATATATTCTTTGTCAGTCTATAGCTCATATACCCTATCGATTTCGGTATTGCCCTTTCGGTGGGGTAAATTGTGCATTATAATGAAACTACTGGTACCCATTTAGTCCCAATTGAGTCTGGGTTTTTTTTGGACCATCTCCTTTCCTGATAATTTAATACCTTATAAGTAAGTACTATTGTATGCCTTGCAACACCCTTACAGGGTCTATGTATGTTTGGGATAACTATTCTACATATGAGTTCTCTGTAAACTACATTGTGCAATAAATAAATAAACAATAATAAACAAATCATTGAACAGAAATTTACATCTGGGGGATTCCAGCTGTCCCGTAAACTTTCTATACTGTTGCCAAGTAAAAAAATACCAAATACCGGTATTCATGTTTTACTTTACACTATCTCACCAGATGTTATGTGACAACGACTACACTTCGTGAAAAATTTAACAAAAATCCCTTTCATATGTGTTCCTTCTTATTCTGTACAGAGTTTAAATTGAACAATAACAATTAAGAGTTTATTGACCTTAATCAAATTGTTATTTGCCTACATTGGTTTAACCATTTTAATAGTATCAAAGTTTAACTTTCTATGCTTACTAGATTATGTACCTAAAACAATTTTCAAAGTGAAACCCTGACCTGCTTGATTCACGTAGATATTTAATTAGGGCACGTAAGTGAAAGCACTTCAATGAAACATTCAATGAATAAGTACTTAGATTAAAGTGCATACACTGCATAATTGAAAACGCGCCCCGTTTCGGTTACGTCTCAGCGGCATATCAGCTACATAAATAAATTGACATTGTAAATTTGCAGCTGTGTGGACTGAAGTGCACACAGCTTTAAACAAGATAGGTAACATACCTTAGTCTGAAACCTTCTCGGACTGCTCCGTGTCGCAGCAGCCACGATAACGATTTACTCAACTGTATGTCTTTATTATTCCTGCAAAATAATATTCGTAAAATATAATAATAATACTCGTCTCCACACAGCGCGTCATTCAGTCAACGTACATCTAATTTGTCAACAAAATTTTAGTTTACACGCGTGCAATGGTTCTGGAATATACTCGTGATAAACACAAATTCTGCAATATGCTTTATTTTGTTAATCAAGTCCTACACGACTTGACAATTTGCGAAATATGGTTTTTAACAGAAAATAGAAAACAAAGGATGCGGTTGTGTTCGGAAAAAACGCATGCGTTATTTCCCCGTCGATTTGACAACTGTCAACATTTCAAAATTTAAAAATACCATGACCAATTTTTTCGCATAATGATCCAACTATCAAGATTTGTTGCGGAAGTAATTGAGGAAGTGCTTTATCTTTTTACGCCGAAAGCAAATTTTGTTGCGCAGTTGACTAAGTAAACACATATTATTATAACACATTTTTTGAGTTTTAAGTTGCTTCAAAAACTTGCAACACCGTGTCCATGCCACATGCATAGATTGCACAGGCCTTAGATTATGTACTTATTCTAAGGCACAGGCACAGGCAAGTCTACAGCACAGATTAATGACAACACTAAATCGTGTCATGTTTAGAGTGCGCGCAAGATAAGTCTGCGCGCGGCCGAAATCGGAACTAATCATGGTCCACCAAAGTGTGTGCCGTTTTATAAAATTTGATAGTAGAACTACCTGATTGTAGGAATATTTAACGGGAAAATTATGTTAAGCGATAAATAAGTTAAGCTAAAAAGCGGTAATTTGAACTTTTGCGATCACGGCAACGTTTAGCACGCCCTCAGTCGCGCTCAGAGTTATCTTGCGCGCACTCTATAATAAAAGTTGGTGATTTTAACAACACTAGCTACAGTTATTGACAAAGGAGATCATTCACGCTAACGCTCCCTAAATTTGGGCTAAATCTAAAAATAATTTTATATTCCGTTAGAATGTGGTAATGTTTATTTGTTATTCGCGTCAAATTTAGCCCAAAATGAATGATGTCCTTTTGTTTACAACTCTGATTCAATTACACTTATTTTAATCTCAATATCCTCAAAAGTTACGAACATTGACTGAAAGATACAGATATGGGGTCCGAGTGCACGTCTCCATTTTAAGGAAATAGAAAGAAGACTGGTCGACACTTCACGTGACCAGAGGGCTGGGGTAGGTATATGCTCTAAGGGTTGGGGGCTTACTATGACCTCTTAAAGCAGGACAGAAGTTGCCTGGAAGTTGAACTGCCCTGCTTTTTTGTACTATGACATCGTAAGAGCAGGCCTGCTATGTTGGCGTTTACAAAATCCGTTCACCTTTTTTTTTGTATAGACTTTTCGTACCATGTACAAGCATTACCGATCAACTTGGTTCAATAGTCGTTCACTTTTAGTACTGTCATGGTACGACTTTTAGCGATTCAGAAGCAGGCCTGCTTTTGTCGGAAGTTGACTGGGTAGCATTTGAACGTTTTCTTAGGAGGTCATAGTAAGCCCCTGGCTTGTTTTACGGCCAAAGAATTAGCGTTGCCATACTTGCCATACAACGTGGTAACGCTGAAACAACAACGCTTCTGGGCACGCTTCCAGTCGATAGCGATACGGAGGAATATTTTGAAGCATTCTTTAAGTTTGTATACATAATATAGTTACTAGTTTTGGGTAATTTATTTTAACATATTTCTATAAATACATTAAACTGTCCAATAGCCAATGGGGATTGTCAAAAATTTGCTAAAAACGAATAAAGTTAGATTTTTTTTGAAAAAAATTGTTCTTTGTACAAATCACGATTAGGAAAAAGAACTTGAAGCAACAAAACATTGTGGATCCAGGCCGCGAGGCTTGTCCCATCGAAAGATGTAAGAACTGATGTGTCGACAACAATGAAAGAAGATGTCCTACTTCTTCTTCTTCTTCTCTTGTGCCACATGAGAATAGCTTACGCCGTGGTGAAAAGATTTGCCAGTCAGGAATGTTGGTCGCGGGGCTGACTGCTCCAGAACCTGACAGGGTGCGCCGGAAGTACTTAAGTATCGTCACTCATCAAGGCTCTTTTAATGCACCCCAAATGTCCCAAAGTCCCACTATTATAAGTATTGTTAAATAGGTGTTTTCCTGGGTATAAAAGTTACTCACACACAGAATGCACCAAATGTAAGGTTGCACTTTGTCACACCAGCAGAAATAAATTTGGTGTGCATGAAAAAGAGCCTCGACGAGGGACGATACTTAAGTACGTCCAACGCACCCTGTGCAGTCAGCCCCGCTACCAACTTTGCTGACTGGCTAATCTTTTCAACACAGCATTAGCTATTCTCGCTCGTATAGCTCGTGCTGATACGAGAGAAGAAGGAGACACAAAAGACAGGACTTGTTTTACCAGTTTTACTGCATTCCATTCATAGTACAACTGCCACATCCCACAATTAAACGCGTGTTGTTGACAAATGGCAACATTCTGTTATCTATATATATAAAAGAAAGTCGTGTTAGTTACTTCACTTATAACTCAAGAACGGCTGAACCGATTTAGCTGAAAATTGGCAGGGAGGTAGTTTAGAGCCAGGAGAAGGACATAGGATACTTTTTATCCCGTTCGACATCATGTAGGTAGGTAGTAGGTAGGTAGTAGGTAGGTAGTAGGTAGGTAGTAGGTAGGTAGTAGGTAGGTAGTAGGTAGGTAGTAGGTAGGTAGTAGGTAGGTAGTAGGTAGGTAGTAGGTAGGTAGTAGGTAGGTAGTAGGTAGGTAGTAGGTAGGTAGTAGGTAGGTAGTAGGTAGGTAGTAGGTAGGTAGTAGGTAGGTAGTAGGTAGGTAGTAGGTAGGTAGTAGGTAGGTAGTAGGTAGGTAGTAGGTAGGTAGTAGGTAGGTAGTAGGTAGGTAGTAGGTAGGTAGTAGGTAGGTAGTAGGTAGGTAGTAGGTAGGTAGTAGGTAGGTAGTAGGTAGGTAGTAGGTAGGTAGTAGGTAGGTAGTAGGTAGGTAGTAGGTAGGTAGTAGGTAGGTAGTAGGTAGGTAGTAGGTAGGTAGTAGGTAGGTAGTAGGTAGGTAGTAGGTAGGTAGTAGGTAGGTAGTAGGTAGGTAGTAGGTAGGTAGTAGGTAGGTAGTAGGTAGGTAGTAGGTAGGTAGTAGGTAGGTAGTAGGTAGGTAGTAGGTAGGTAGTAGGTAGGTAGTAGGTAGGTAGTAGGTAGGTAGTAGGTAGGTAGTAGGTAGGTAGTAGGTAGGTAGTAGGTAGGTAGTAAGTAGGAAAAAGTGCATTGCAACGCATGCGGGTACAGCTAGTTTTTAAATAATTATAAAATACTTTTAGACTTTTTCATTTATTTTACGTATTTTTCGTGTTTTCTGTAGCTTAAAATCCGTCAAAAAATATTTTTTGCAATCATATTGTGCATTTAAGGGTTAACTATTCACGAGATTAAAATAAATGATGGAATCAGGCGTTACTTTGAATCGGAAATCCATGACATACAGAAATGCAAATAAAACATCTAGCTTTAATTCCGCTGAACAAGATCGCTAGTTTGGATGCAGTATGCAGCACCACCCTCCCGCCCACAAGTATATGCACATGCAGAAAGAGTGAAAAAATAATGCAACATGCAACCAAACCAATACACGACACGTGTTTCGCCCCTGCACGGGGCATCCTCAGCTCAGGATATGTTGACTCAACACATTAAAATCATGGAATTAAAGCTAGATATTTTATTTGCATTTCTGTATTCACGAGATTGTTAAAAAACGTTGGTCAATATTCTCAGATTGTATTTTAGTAATTTTACCAGAAACAAAATTAAGCATAATGCAAAACAGTTTCAGTAAACTAAAAAAAAACATGCATTTAATATTAATAAGTGTTAAAACAAGTGTCAAAATTGCGTGTACACCGTAAAAACTTGCTTAGCGCTCTTCGTTCCGGTGTTGCTATTCTATGAATATTGATCCAATATGAGGAATATCTAATCTAACATGACCTGACACACTTATTTTTATAATTATGTAAGCGGCGTACTCACGTGCCCTCATTATAGTGCACGGGAGTTCGCTGCGAAGATCGGCTGCATAAGCCATCTTCGGGTGCACCAGCGCGCGATTGACTAGGAGTCGAAGTGGTCGCCATGGCCGAAAACGGTCGGAAAGATCATCATCATTTTATATTAGGTAGTTAGGTATATAGGAGTAAAGTGCTTGAAAATTACTAATGACAATAAAATTGACCTACTTATATGAAGACATATTTTTATTAGCAAAGGTCTGACGGACAGGCGCCGCCTGTAGTGGTGATCGGATTAAGTTCCATATTATAATTAGTCCCGATTGTTGAGATGATATAATTTTAGAGAATAGGTAAAGCCACAAATTCCCTATTAATGTTTAAAAATGCATGGACAAGATTATTATCATGCTGGCAACTGGATTAAACTGACTGTCAATGTCACAAGTTTCATCAATTTGCCATTTCACAATTTCATCCCAGAAAACTACTTGATCGCGTTCCTCGTGTTTATTCGTAAATATAAACAGAGAAACCAATGATGTATAATTTTGTGAATAAGCGTAAACACCTGAAAGTAACAGAAAACAATGAAATGGGTTTAAGGAATAGACAATGAGACATAGATAGGTTTAGACTTCTTGGTAGTGGGCCGACTTCACTTTTAGCATTGGTCAGAGATTGGCACTGACCTAGAGATTGGTCTTCTTGTTTTTATTCCTGTCTTCCTTCTTGGTTTCTTACGTGATAGGTTGTGATTCTCCGCCATTCTCATCGGTCCATTCTTTAATTTTTTTCCTTCTTTCTGGTCCCGTGAGTTGGATTTTAATTATTAAAATACCTTTATTTTATACATTATTTATATTGTTATTGTCGGTGTGTGTCTTCTAAAATTGCGGTAAAAGTGTTCCTGATTCTGTCATAGTAAAATTTTCTTGAGAACCATCACGCATTTGCAGTGTAGCTTAGTTTTAAAGTTCTGTCAGTACATTTTTATAACTTATTTAGCGAATTATTGATGCATAGCCAGGTATAAATCAGTCAATTATCCTTCCACCCATTTGTAATGTGAGTGCAGTGTAATGAGATTGATTTGTATCAAAAATCTCTTCTGTAACTCAATAATAACTGAAGCTGTTGGATTTATTTATTAATAACAAGCGCAATACCATTTGATGAAATACAAAAAAAAAAACAAGAGCAACAAGTGACATTATAAAATTAACAAGTTCCGTTGCTTAGAAACACACTTTACGTATTATCATTACTTTACTTTCCCTCATTGAGAAAACTTAGATGCAGTAACTTCTGTTGCTCAGATTTTATTTATCTAATACTTACAACGAATTGAACCTTAAATGAAACAGAGTCGATTATATGAATAAAAAAAAATTGGCAACTTTATTATTTTTATGGAAAGTTCACGCTTGACCAAGAAATTAAGTAGGTGTGCCAATACTGCTTTCATAACAAATGTCTCTAAAGACAGTGTTCCTGTAGCTCTTTTGGTTTGGTCTCAAGCAGAATCTACAAAACTTATATCTATAACGTGACCATACGTTCCGCTTTGAGCGGGACAGTCCCGTTTAACCTGTGTCCTGCTGTCCCCAAAAACACGTAAATGTCCCCGCTTTAAAAAGAGGCAATCCGTGGAAATGAATTCAATGTAAAACGAGCGCCTATTTATTAATTGCATCGGAAAACATTTTGCTAACTAAGAAACAGCAACATGCCAACATTATCACTATACACATTCATTGTATTAACTAAAGCTGATGATTATTTTAAAGCAAATTACTCAATATCTCCGTAAAATATCAGAACAGCCCACGAAACTACACAAGAACAGATCCATTTTTTTTTGTAAATACTTATGTGTTTTGTTTTTATAGAAAAATATTACTGTAGGCGTCCCGCTCTGAGGGAAAAAAAAATGATGGTCACGTTATGTGTCTATCTATCTCCCTCGCCTTTTCCCATCTATGTCAGGGTCAGCTTCCAGTCTAATCAGATGCGGCTGAATACCTTTATTTTACACGGAGCGACCTCCATCAGACCTCCGCAACCCAGTTAGGTACTGAGCAATATCGATATCCTAAGGCTAGACCGGAGTTCAGACTTTCGGGCTTCTGACTACCTGTAAAGACTGATAGGTATTTGTGTAACATCAGGGACCAACGACTTAACGTTCTCTCCGAGGCACGGAGTTGTCTCGATATGTAGCGAATCACATCCACGGACCGACCGCGACAAGCGCAGCTTAACCTTGCAAATCTTATGATTCGTGCGGTTGTTAATGATCCCCACAAAGCACACACAAACACAGCAAAAACTAAATCGACCTCGCTAAAATCGATACGACGAACACAAACGGTACCAAACAATACTTCAGCCTCAAACTTCAAAATATACAAGGTGTTAACGAATTCGTGTAATTCCTTAAAACCACATGATCCCCGCACAGGATTTAGATTGATTAAAAATAAAAATTCTTTGTTTTTTATGCGGTAGCGGTAATTGTGCGTATCTAAACGACCTACTATGGATTCAGTAAAAGAAAGGAAAACATTTTTTTGCAAAAAAATATTTTATTTTACTGAACATTTTGATGCCAAGCATGAATGAATAAAAGCACGGCGGCTCTCGGCTGGCGGGCACGGCTAACGCGATATCGCTCTTTGTAGTCAGTTTAACACGGGGCTCTAAAATGACTCGGAAATAGAAAACAATTTTTTTTTTTACATTTTTTTTGTTGTTTTTCAATGTTACCCGTTTAGGGTTAATCTGTGTCTCCAGTAGATCACGCGGTTTGAAGAAATTATACGAATTCGTTTACAGCCTGTATTAATTCAAAATAACTAGGTACTTAGTTCTTTTTGAACGTCAATGTTACAAAAGACAGCCTCCAAAACGCCCGCCTTTTATCGCTTCCTAGTGTTTAAGCTGCGAAGAAAAAACGGCACAACAAACTCCCCAGTTAATAGCCGATGATATGAATCTAAATCCAACCTACTCAAACCGCGCAAGTGTTTGCTACGCACAAATCAATGAGATTCACTTCCTCTTTTACCTAAGCAAGCGTTTGGCGGAGTGGAAAATATGAAGCCTTTTTTACTACACTAGATAAAATTGGATTTCGGCGGTTTCTTGGATGAAAACAATTCCACAATTGAAACATAGAACTACACAAGGCAGTAATAAGATCCAGATTTAGATTGTTACTATTATAAAAATAATATTTTGTCGATCGCTAATATACCAAAACTGTGGACTATAAATCGAAACTACAATTAGGTACTACAAGCCGCTCCTGAAATCGATTTCTAAAAACGGATTTTGAAACCGATTTCTGGAAAATCGTAACAGTAACAAAATATCTTGTCATACCAACATATAATACAATAGTTTAATACAGGTTTGATAAAAAATATTGTATGGTTGTAGTTATAATTAGTTGCTCCAACTTAGCCCTAGCCATAATATCTACTTGTTGATTGGCTGAACTCATAATTTCTATATCAAGCAATCTTTCTTGGACCAATTCCCTCATGAATAAAATCTTATGCTTGGTACGTTTATGAAACTCAGGATTGTGAGCTAAGCGAATTGCAGCTTCGTTATCCACGTAAAGATTTTGGATTTTTTCTACCTTGGTTAGGTCAGCAAAAATTCTTTGAAGCCATAATAGCCCGTGAGCCAGCAACAGGTTTTCCGGACCAATTTTCTCTCAAGCGATAATTCGTGAAATGCTTCAGAGTTGTATTATGCATCATGGTGAACGTCAGCCGCTCCGTGGGTGGGTGGGGAAGCGGCAGCCGCTCAATCACGTAAAAAAATGTTTTCAGTCATTTCCTTCCGACTGAAAATTTGTTAAATGATAGTTAACGCAATTATTCGAAGATAAAAAAAGTCAGCTGGCCGTACCGTGGTGGATTATACGTCAGTAGGTCACAGGAATATGCAAAAAAAATTCGTTCAGTGATTTCCTCTCACTTGAAAATGTGTCAGAAGATAGTTTACATGCTATTTTGAATACCTAAATAAAAACGTCAGCTGGCTCTATGTTAGTGGAAAGGTCATCAGCTGATGCAGTGAAAGGTGGAGCATGGGAGCCAGACGTGAGCGCCGATCGGTTATTTAAATACGTCAGCTGACAGGCTTTCCACCAACAGACCAACATAGAGCCAGCTGACGTTTTTATTTATTCAAAATAGCATGTAAACTATCATCTGACATGGGGGCAATTCGGTTCCAGAGAGATGCGAGACAGGGGGACATTATTTAACCGAAAGTGTTCACCTCTGCAATGGAGGATGCCTTCAAGCTACTGAAGTGGAAAGGATTCGCCACTAACATCAATAATTTTGTTTTGACGACGATATCATAGTCAAGACAGAATCGCTGCAAGAGCTCAGCACAATGTTTGATGATCTCAACGGTTTCACAACAAGTGGGCCTTAAAATGAACATGGACGAGACGAAAGTCATGTCGAACGCCCATGTCGTGCCCATCCCAACATCCGTTGGGAGTTCTGTTATCGAAGATGTTGACGAGAATGACTACCTGAGACCAGTGGCGTGCACAGAGATTTCAGACAGGGTATGCACAAAAAAACTTGGTTTGTCATGACCACGGAATGCTAATTCAGGTTTACCTAGAAAACAAACTACTTACATCAATCAACCGTTTGAAGATGTTTCTATTTCTGTCATCTTTCGTGTTGTGCCTTTCAATTGGTATCTAACTTTAACTGGCTATTCAAACTACTCTATTCTACCTTTACCAAAAGTTTGGAACTTTTATGCAGGATTCTAGATGTTTTCTAAAGAATCATGCTTAGCAGCCGCTTTGTGAAAATTATTTAAATCTGAGTATCCTCTAGGTCCAAACATTATTTTTAACTTGATTTATAAACAAAATGCAAGGGAAACAATACAATGTGTTTGTGTGTACACAACGAGTTAGCCAGTAATTACTAATTAATAGTCAGCATAAAACATTTTATGAAAATAACGAATAGTATTTATTACCTTTTCTTTGAGTTAAATCCAACCCCGGTACACACCTTCCCTTTGCAATCAATTTAACTGTTTCCTCAAAAGATAACGTGAAAACGCGGCCGATTTAAATTTATTTAAACACATTTCGCCAGCACAGGTCTCACAGGTATAATTTTCCATTTTTACAATAAACTTACTAAATAATTACTCAACAGTCAATCACTTGCGCCAAAAAAAAAACAATAAAGCGAAAGAACTTTGCAATTTATGACGTAACGAATTAAATAATACGAACGAATGAATACATATTACTTCTATGTGAATAATTTGGTTAATCCGACTAAAATAAGTATGTCCGTAAGGATTGAGGTGCCATATTTCGTATCTTAATGAAATTAAATACTTATTTAGTAGTAAGTTTAAAAATTTTGTAGGTTCGATCCTCGATTTTGTAGTATAATACTTCAATAGTTATATGAACATAAAGGTGGCACCTCAATCTAAATGTTTGGATTGAGTAGCCACGTCAGAACTAGGAACATCATGGATGTATATATATCATCATTTGGTATGATTTAGTAGTATTTCAGAGTAGTTAGTAGACAAAATCTGAGCTTGGTAGTGTTAAAATTAAAAAAGTTACCATATATTATATGTGGCTCCTCAGACCATACACATACTACTCTTCATTTTTCAAAGAAGCAGTAGTTCAATTAATGCGCAATTTCTTCATCATTTAGTAGTAAGTATATTAGATTTGTAGGATAAGAGTCAGTAATCAAAAATTAATGAATTGGTAGATATAGCACATTTAATGTGGCTCCTCAATTGAGATGCTTCGGTAAATAGACTTGCCTCTAATCTACTTATACTTGTCACGAAATTTGGAACAAAAAACACCTACATTTTGTATAAATTTCTACTAAATGTACGTATAATCCTGCCATAAAAAAGTAAACATCTACGAAGTTATTAGCTATTCTATAATTTCCTATGAAATTATTTTGAAGGGTGACCATGAATACATTATTTAAAAAGAAAATCTTCGTTTCGTGGCTTATAGAAACATAAATCTAGGGTAAGAACCGTGTTTTGAGTGATATAAGGCCTCTGTCTCGAATTTTGCGGGCAGCGGGGCGGCGGCGCGGCAGCGGGGCGGGCAACGCATACCTGTTCTCCAAACCAGCGGGCAGATCGCGCGGCACTATAGCGGTGTAGTGTTGTGTTCGTGGTTGTGTTGTCGAAATATTTGTTTTTATTTGCGAACGAAATGTCTGAAAAACGGCGGCAACTTCTTTTTGATTCAAATTTATTCCTAACGCTCGATTTATTGTGGGCAAAAGAAGAAGTGGATCCCTACTATAGGGCAAGGAAAATAAATGGCGAATAAGTTTTATCGAAATTATGAAGAACAGAGACAAAATCCCGACAATTTCTACGACTACACCAGAATGAGTGTAGAATTTTTTTATGGTTCGCATCTTTGCTGTTCCATATGGGTGTCCTCTCAAAGATTGCCGAAATAATTTGCTCTTGCACGTCCGAGGACATATTGATACGTCACAAAAAAAATGTACAACACTATACTACAATGCAGACGCGCAACGCGGGCGGTCACCGCTTGACTGGAGTGCACCGCTCGTTACCCGCCCCTGCGCTGCTGCCACGCCGCTGTTTTCGAGAACCGGTCCATTTGATTTTACGCATAAGATCCTGCCGCTCCCGCGCAGCCGCCGCCGCCGCCCCGCTGCCCGCAAAATTCGAGGCAGAGGCCTAAGAGACAGTGGTAGTGGCGTCGAACGCAAAAAACGAACAAGAAAGAGGGTAGACCGTTTCGTCTGCTCATAGACTTCCACCCGCAATTACTTCAGTTCATCCGTGATCGTGGCGCTTGTAACGGTGCCGAAATATCGGAAACTCACAACAAATAATAAACATGGTAAATATCCCGTTTTAAGTTCTAATGATCATCATCATCATTTCAGCCGAAAAACGTCCACTGCTGGACTTCCCCCAAAGTTCCCCCTCATTCTTAACTCGATCTCGCCGAGAAACTCCGAGCATAGCACTCTTCATTGGCCTTTGGGTCACCTTGAGCTTTCTTATGAGGCCCATTGTAAAACGCCACGCCTCAGTGCCGTAAGTCTTAACTGGCACCACACACTGGTCAAAGACTTTTGTTTCGAGACACTGCGGTATTTTGGATGAGAAGATTTTCTGTAGGTTCCCTAACTTAACGAAGTTGGACTTACCTAGTTTGACTGTTTGTCCCAGGTACACACACAACATGGTCACCCTTAATAGCGAATTCCTAATGAATATCGAAAAGTAATTTGTTTTTCAGATACCGAATATATACAATGTTGATTTGTACATATGTATTTAGTAGACATTCATACTAAATGTTAGTGTCTCTGGTTATTGATTCCATTGTGATCTCAGACAGATACAATCAATTATTTATTATGCAGAACGTCAGGACTGAGGAGCCAAATAAAATGCGTTTATTTACTAAATTCACTCAGTTTTACTACTTTCTCTATATGCTACAAATTCGAACACACTTACTACTAAATGTTTTTTGCAGTGGAATATAAATAGACCAATTATTTTCATGGAAATTCACGCTCTTATGTATAGATTGAGGAGCCACATTAAAAGTCTTGTATATTCTTGAATATCAACACTACTGAACTGAGATTTTTAGTAGGCACTATACACAATTACTACTAAATGATACAACATTTTCAAAAATATTCATTACATACTTTCCGTGTTCCAGGTGGCTCCTCAATTCAGACGTTTGGATTGAGGAGCCACTTTTACATTGATATAACTTTGGATATATTTTACTACAAATTTCAGAATTTGGCCTACAAAATTATCTGCGTTCCTACTAAATAAGGGGGTGAGTCTCCTTTTAAAATCGTGAAGTGGCTCCTCAATCCAAACGGACATAAATAAGTCGACCCTCTGCAATCAACAATTCAGCGGTGCTTTTACGTGTTCTCAATTTGGACGGTTTACAATATAGGCTATGCTTCTAAAACTCCAACACGCGCAAACATTTTCACGCATACAGTCATACTTTTGCTGCGTACTACACGAGATGCGTTGTATGAAGAATAAGCAAGGCGTAGTACAGCTTATGCTCACGGTGCGCGGGGGCGCGAATGTTCGCCGCTCCATCGAGTTAGTTCCAAAATAAAATAATAGATGGCGCGTAACAAAATAAAGTAATAGATGGCGCGTAAGCTAAATTACCATGATTTTTTTGAATTATAATTATTTATCATTTAGAGGGGCATGTATGTATTATGTATGTATGGAACTACAGGGTATGCAGAGCTTATTTGCATGTATGAAGTGCACGCCACTGCCTGAGACAAGCCGTCCACTTAGGTAGGTCCAACTTCGAGAAGGAGGTCAATCGTCAAATCCGTCTTGGCTGAAACTTCGCAATGTGTTTTCGGCAAAAATACCAAAACGGCCATTTCTAGGTTACCTGGTGCCGGGATGCAAACCCAGCTCAGGCGCCCCCTAGCAATTTCAGCATGCCCGCCCCCCTCAGCGATGTGTATAGCAGCCATTATAGTACCTTATGTCCGAATAAGAACGCTGAAATTGCAGTGTTCGTAGATAAGGCGCGGTAATCAAAGAAAAGATCATACACAACACAATCACACAAACTACCTCTGCACCGGCGCGTTCAGTAGAATAATATGAGCTTTCTCACGCGGAGTTTAAGAGTCAGTTTGGCTCGCATAGAGTACCTAAGGCCTCTTGTTCACACACGTTTTTTTTGCCGTAAAAACCTACGTAATTAGTTGTGTGTAGGCCCGGTGAACAGTGTTGTACTTGTATGGACTACTATAGTAGTTTGTTGACGGACACGGCTGCGCCGCCGTATGCATTGTAGCTACCTACTCCTCTTTTGCGCACGGTTTGATTTACATTAGTGTTGTATGACAGTTTATGAGAGTTTGTTAACGGCACCGGACGTTTTCGCGACGGGCAATTATTGCATGACAGCTTTCCAACGCTGATTTTGTGTAACAAAATGGATATGAATCAGTTTCGTCTGGTGGTTTGCGCTGTCGTGCACAAGCTCACACGATTTTTCTACGGCGCGGTTAACACGCCGTACGGTTAAGAAACCGTGCCGTGAACAAGAGGCCTAACACTGTCGGTGACGGCCGGTCTACAAGCGCGGCGCGGCGGTTGCTTTGTAAAGTAAATTGTTACGGCACGCACTTTACATTCAACATAATTTGCATGTGGTTCATTTAGTACAGTTCGAAAACTACCGTTTGTTAGATTTAAAACAGTTATAATAGTATAAGTACTGTACCTACTTGAAGTAGGTACAAAGCCGACCGAAAACTCCCTAAAAGCCTAAGCACCCGCCTTCAGAGGCGCCCTTTATGGCACGGCGCCCGGGTGCCTTGCACCCTGTGTACCCCCGGGTAGAGACGGCCCTGAATAAAAGCATTAGATGAAGTTAAAAAGTTACTCCTAGTAGAATCTATCTGTAGTACTCTCCGTACCTCGGGTGTTAATTGTTGGCTCGGTTACACACCAGTAGGCAGGTAAACGTCCGTTCTCGCCCGTGGCTCTCACGTGACTCCTCCCCCACTACCCGTATGCTCGAGATAACGTCATAAGTTAGACACAGAAACACTACATCCCTTCCTTATTATATTTTTTTATTAAATCAAACGGTTTCTTGTTCCATTAACTATCTTAATATCCTTGATACATTCAAATCAATTTCTTAAGTATTTTACTGTTACAATCTAATTAATTACTGTTAATTATTAATTCAATTTCAATTTTCATTATTCTTAACGCCATCTTCATTCTGAACTTTCCATTCTCCTTCTACTTTTTTTAAATGTACTACATTTCGCCTTAACTTCTGTCCTGTCTCTTCGTTTCTCACTAATACATCTCCACTTTCAGTGCCTTCAACAATATGCGGTGTTGGTCTGAAGTTAGTTGACAATTTATTTCCTTTTTCCATATCCTTTATATAAACTTTGTCCCCTTCCGATATTGTTGATTCCTCTGCCTTCCTTTTCCTGTCTCCATATTCCTTTCCTTTTTCTTTCGACGTTGCATCCTTATCTCTAACGTCTGAGTCATCCATCTTATAGTCATTGTCCAGCAGTGAGGGAATTTTATCCCTGTTTTGCCTTCGAAAAAATAATTCGGCAGGTGTCTTGCCTGTTACCGAATGTGGCGTTGAATTGTACATCATCAAGTACTCCCATACGCTTTCTCTCAAATCCTTTTTGTCAATCTGACTGATTTTTAGTCTTTTCAGAATATCACGATTCTGTCTTTCTACCTCACCATTTTGTTGTGGCCAATAAGGGACCGTGTTAAACAATCTGATGTTACATTGTTTGCAGTATTCTTTAAATTCATTGCTCACAAATTGTCGCCCATTGTCCGCAGTAATTGAAGTGGGATAGCCAAGACGGCTAAAAATCTCCTTTAATAATTTTATGATCTGAGAACTGTTAATCGATCTTGTGAATTTAATTTCCTTATATCTGCTGTAGTAATCAATTATCACTAGCAAGTAATCATTATTTGGCAGCGGTCCCAGTAGATCCATAGCAACGTCCACCCAGGGGGCTGCTGGAAGTTCACGGCGCTTCATAGGAACTGGATGGCTAGGCAATCCCACAAGAGTACATCCTTTACATTGTTTTACGATTGCCTCAGCGCCCTTATCGATTCGTGGCCACCAAACTTTCGTACGCAGTCGACTCTTCATAGCAACTATCCCAGGGTGGCCTTCATGTGCTGCATTCAGAACATCCTTCCTTAGTTCTCTTGGAATAACAATTCTATTACCCTTTAACAGAATATTGTCATAGAAGCAAAGTTCGGCTTCAAATATTTTGTATCCCTTGAGAGAATCATCCCAGTCATTATTGTAAATGCCTCGTTTAATACTTTTAATTTCTGAGTCTTTCTCCGAACTTTTACTTATAACTTGCAAAGGGATAGCACATGGGCAAGCCTGCTCAACTATTTGCTGCACGAAGTCATCAACGTTTCCTTTGGGGACATTGTGATATTCGCAGAGTCTTGACAATGGATCAGCAATATTTGCTTTCCCTGGTCTGTATTTAATATTATATAGGTAGGCCTGTAACCTCAGCACCCAGCGTTCGACTCGCGCACAAGGTTTCGACTTTTGGCCAAATAAAAATTCCAATGGCTTATGGTCCGTGATGAGGTTAAACTTTTTTCCAAACAGAAAAATATTAAAATGCTCAACAGCCCAAACTAATGCAAGCGCTTCCTTTTCTGTTTGACTGTATTTCCGTTCAAGCTCTGTCAAAGTCCGGTTACCATAAGCTATAATTCTTGGTCCTCTACTATCACTCTGTATTAAGACAGCTCCTAAACCAACGGGACTTGCATCAGCGATAACTTCTGTCTCATCATCAGCATCATAATATCCCAATGTTTTTACTGTTGTTAGCGCTTGTTTCAGTCGCTGAAAAGCTTTATTCTGGTCTTCTCTCCAAAATTCTTCTATACTTGCTTTTTTTCCTGCCTTTTGTCTCAGCAACTTCTTTAACGGTTCTGTCATTGTTGCGAGATTTGGCAGCCACTTATTAATATAATTCACAAGCCCTAAAAAGCTTTGAAGCTCTTCTATCGTCTTTGGTATTCTAAATTCAATAATGCTGGTCATGTATTTTTTTAGTGGTTTTGTACCATCCGGTGTTAATTCATGTCCGAGAAAATTGATTTTTTGTACTTTGTATACACATTTGTCTTTGTTCAGTAATACATCATTCCTTTTTAAAACCTCTAAAACATTTGACAACCGCTGATTGTGTTGTTGTTCGTCTTCGCCGTATACCAAAATGTCGTCAATGAAGTTCATCGCGCCTTCTAAACCAGTCAACATTTTCTCCAGTATTTTTTGGAACAACTCCGGCGCACAGGTGATTCCAAACATCAATCGCTTGTATCTATATAACCCTTTAGCTGTTATGAATGTTGTCAGATGTCTGGAATTAGGATGAATTTCCACTTGGTGGAACGCATTTTTTATGTCGAGTTTCGAGAAATACCGGGCTTTTTTGATTTTCGGTAATAAGGTATCCATACACGGTAGGGGGTGGTTTTCTCTTAATATTGCGGCATTTGCGCGTCTCATATCGACACATAAACGTATGTCATCATCGTCTTTTAATATTGGCACCACAGGTGAAATCCATGAAGAAGGTCCATGTACTTCCTCTATGATATCATTCTCCAGTAGTTCATTTATTTTGTTTTCAACTTTCTTTTCAATAGGTATAGGTATTCTCCGATAGGGCTGTGAAACAGGTTTACATTTCTCATCGATAGGTATTTCCACAAGCACATCCTTAAACTTTGGAAAAGGCTTGTGTTTTTGTGCAACTGCGTTTACTCCAATACCCAATTTTAATACACCTAACCTGATGGCAGTTTCTTTGCCCAGCAAATCTCTGGATCCATCATTGATAACGAAAACTGTAGCCCGCTCTGTTTGTCCATTCACTTTAATGGTAGTTTCAAACGTCCCTTTAACTTCTAAAGGTATTTTGCTACCATAAGCGTACAAAGTTTTTTGTGTTCCTTTCATTTGATTAGAAACTTCTACATTTTCTTCTTTTAACATTTTCCATGTCTTATCTGTGATTAAGTTTAGTTTACATCCAGAATCTATAAGTAAATCTAATTTGACTCCTCCCATATCACATTCTATTGTAGCGTTATCATCTATATTGAAAATATAATATCTGTCTTCGGCTTCTACCGATTCCTTAATTTCTGTAGCGTCTAAGTAGATATCCAATGATCTCTTCCATCTTTCCCATCGCAAAGCAACCGTAGCATTGTCTCCTTCGAGGTCAAGTTTCTCCGGGGATGGAAGAGGATTTGCCATTTTCAGAACAGATTTGGGGTGACCTGGAACCAATAGACCCCTTGGTCAACATTTGGTTACACACGGTTTACAATTTCATGAAGCTCCATATTGCTCTGACCCACATCATGACACATCACACACGGTTTACAATTTCATGAAGGCCCGTATTGCCTGACACACATCACACACGGTTTACAATTTCATGAAAGCCCGTATTGCCTGACACACATTATGCACGGTTTACAATTTCATGAAGGCCCATACTGCCTAGACACACATCACGCACGGTTTACAATTTCATGAAGGCCCGTACTGCCTAGACACATCACGCACGGTTTACAATTTCATGAAGGCCCGTACTGCCTAGACACATCACGCACGGTTTACAATTTCATGAAGGCCCGTACTGCCTAGACACATATCACGCACGGTTTACAATTTCATGAAGGCCCGTACTGCCTAGACACACATCACGCACGGTTTACAATTTCATGAAGGCCCGTACTGCCTAGACACATATCACGCACGGTTTACAATTTCATGAAGGCCCGTACTGCCTAGACACATCACGCACGGTTTACAATTTCATGAAGGCCCGTACTGCCTAGACACATATCACGCACGGTTTACAATTTCATGAAGGCCCGTACTGCCTAGACACACATTACGCACGGTTTACAATTTCATGAAGGCCCGTACTGCCTAGACACATATCACGCACGGTTTACAATTTCATGAAGGCCCGTACTGCCTAGACACACATTACGCACGGTTTACAATTTCATGAAGGCCCGTACTGCCTAGACACACATTACGCACGGTTTACAATTTCATGAAGGCCCGTACTGCCTAGACACATCACGCACGGTTTACAATTTCATGAAGGCCCGTACTGCCTAGACACATATCACGCACGGTTTACAATTTCATGAAGGCCCGTACTGCCTAGACACATCACGCACGGTTTACAATTTCATGAAGGCCCGTACTGCCTAGACACACATCACGCACGGTTTACAATTTCATGAAGGCCCGTACTGCCTAGACACACATTACGCACGGTTTACAATTTCATGAAGGCCCGTACTGCCTAGACACATATCACGCACGGTTTACAATTTCATGAAGGCCCGTACTGCCTAGACACACATCACGCACGGTTTACAATTTCATGAAGGCCCGTACTGCCTAGACACACATTACGCGTAAATTACAGTTCACGAGTATAATTTGTTCGTCAGATTAACGAAGTTCGTCAAGAAACATACAAGATTCATTCAATATTTTATTAACTCTTGTACTTCATACACAAACATTTCCTTACATCCAAATAGTAGTGTAGTTATTATTCTCAAATAAACGCATTTCCAACTAATTAGTATTCAGCTAAGGCTTTAAGTTATGTATATCCAATATGTTGTTAAGTATTCTAATGTTTAAATCATATTTTTGTTGTATAATTGTTTTTTTTTTTTTTTTTTATATAATCAATAAATAATAACCTTAATAAGATAATATTCAACCGGGCAGCTTAGTTAACAACACCATTTTTTTTCGTACTCCTTATTGTTATTACTTAATTAAAATATCACTCATGTCATTAGAAACGGTCGCCCGGTCGCCTTTGAGCTTATCAGTTTTGTTATTGTTTGCTTACAATAGTCGCGCACTCCAGCTGCGTCGCCGAACAAAATGTTGTTTATTAATATACGTATAGACCATGAGACAATTAATTAATACACCATTTTTCTATAGAAATGTAATGTTTATATTCAATGCACTAAGTTTTACATATGTTCCGGTAAGTAAATAATAGTAAATATTTAGAAGTACCGACAACATTTTATTATAATATTTAAGTTGTTATCTAGGTATACTCGTTTAACATGATTAAAAATTAATTTAGAAAATAACTACAATCTCCTTCCCTCCGGTAAATCTAACAAACAACAGTTATTTTTATGCCCTACCCTCTTCTTGTCTTGTTTTGAATATTTATTGTAAAATTCATTCATACTATAACATCATAATGTAAAATTTATTATACTGTTTTTAGAACTGACCTTTTGACTCGTCGCCACATGTAGTACTCTCCGTACCTCGGGTGTTAATTGTTGGCTCGGTTACACACCAGTAGGCAGGTAAACGTCCGTTCTCGCCCGTGGCTCTCACGTGACTCCTCCCCCACTACCCGTATGCTCGAGATAACGTCATAAGTTAGACACAGAAACACTACACTATCAAATCGCCTATTCTTCATATTATATCATATATTTCACCTAAGATTGGAATAATAAATATTACTATTTCTGATATGAATGAAATATGATTCACCAACCCGCGTTATTGGTCTCCCAGAGCAATATTCCTCTAGGGAATTACGTTACCAATTGATAACGTTAGGTAATCGCACGATATGATGTCATAATCGATTCGCTATTGTTTTTGGCAAGTTGACGTTCAATACGATGCATAAGAATTGAAAATATAATATTAATATTTGAATCGTACGATATCAAATCGAATCGGTCGAACACTGAGTTATTGTAAGGTTCTGAATCGGCCTGCAGACCTTCCTCCCAATGGCTAGCCGTCCGATCAGAACCAGGCCCGGGTCGACGGCGGGTTGTGTTCCACGCGCGCCTCAAAGAGATGTCAGCTTAGTAGATGGGGCCCGCTAGGGCTAGTGCCTGCCAGGGTTGCGGAATTTCTTCGAAAGAGTTACCACGGCCCTGGAACGCAAAGGGCATGAGGAGGAACACGGATGGGTTTTAGTCGGTAAGAGTCTGACACTCCCTTCCGCTCCGCCCAGAGCGGAAGGAGTCATGTCATACCTATGATGATTTCCCATTCATAAAAAAAGACCTTCCTCCCAAAACGATTCTTTACAAAATTTTAAGTTTGTTTTTATTTCTGCCCAGATAATAAAGTTTTTTTTTTTATTTAAACAGGTGAAATAATTCACAATGGCCAAAGGTGCAGGTGCTTTGAAGATGATAGTCAATGAAGAGAACGAGGAGAATTTCGGTTTTGTATTTGCCGTATCCGGTCCTGGTAAGTACAAGTCATATAGTTACGTTATTAGGAGAATTTTGTATGTATGGTCCGATGGCTCTAAACAAACGTGGATGGTGATGCTGCTTGCGAAGGAAGATGTCAAAACCTGTCAAATACAGTAAATTTCATGTTAGATCTCTATTTCGCCATGTGTCTTTAGATCCATGTCAGACTGTATCTTAGGGGTGTCCCTATAAGTACGATAAGTAAGTATTATAAAAAGTGGGGGTAGATAAAGGTTTAGAATTGCAAAGTAATTTATAGGAACTTAGCTATTAGATAGATCCCTTGGTAATAAACATGTTCCAAATCTACATCTACGCACTTTGTAATAATAATAATACCCTCGCCCACACGTTTGTTGCCCTCTTCGCCTATGTACTGGCGGCTTTTCAGGGGGCCCAGCTAGTGGGCTGGCGAGTCACCGTCTGCCAACAAATTTCAAATTTAAACTTGAAAGGCAGACGCCGTTTTCTTCCGGCAATAGAGGTTAACCGATCCACAAAACACCCCTTTCCATAGACCAGATATTTTTTTAGCATATTTTACAATAGTTTTGCACCCACTTAGGACGGTCCATGACTGTACTCCAATAGTGCAGCCGTGGATAGTCCCCGGTTGGTGCCCCACCCCATCTTAGATTAAAGTTCTCAAAGGGGCCTCTGCGCGTTGGACCTGTGTCCCCGTGTATGCCTTCCAAAGGACCGGACATCTTCCACACGGAAGATGAGCCGTGACTGAAGCGAGATACAAGATAATACCCTGAATTAAAGTTTATTTCTAAATTTTATTTTCAGTGGTGAAATTATACGTTTAAAAACCAAATAAATCGATAACCTAAAAACCAAATAAATCGATTACCGAACCATAAGGTGCTCAGGCATTAGGTGAGAAAAGTTTAGGGCTATAGATCATTATAAATAATGACAGCAATTAATTACCTACGAGGATTATAAAAGCTTAATCAGTTATTCGTTATGAACGTTATGCGAAATGATGTTTAGGATAAGTACCTACATTATGCAACTATAAAATATGACTTAGAATTATGTATATGCGAGCCAATTTTATGTAACCCTCATAGGTAAGGCTCTAGAATAAAGTGGTAAGAAACATTTAGTTCAACAATCTTCCATCAAATTTTGGTTTGGTTTAGTCCATAAGATTTTGCCCGGCCGCATATTATGAGAAAATTCTTTCAGAAAATTAATGACGCGTGTGCGAAAATTATGAGTCCTTTCAGAAAATTTCTGACTTTCGACGGAAGACACTCTATTTCGTACTAGACCCCGACCTAGAAGAAAATGGCATACATTTTGGCAAAGTGCCTTCGCGCAGCGCCAGAAATTTACGTCACTCATGAGCGTTATTTGGCAGCAGATTCATATTCATATTCTTTATTATGTAATGCCAAATTACATGCCAATAATTTTACACATTCAAAGTAATTAAAAGTTCAAATAATAGAAAGGCTATATAAAGAAAAAAAAAAGTAGTAAGAGAAATTAATGTCACTATACCCTTTTCACTATAAGTTGATTAGTGACGTTTCTCTACAATACGTTACCACACAAAGAATATCAAATATGTTAAGAAATCAAAGCATGGATAATATAGCTATATTCCGGTTTTTGATGACGTCGTTTACGTTTTATCGATAGCAGTCTCCTTACTGCTACAATTTGCGAAATGACCAAGCTGTCAGAACTCATCTTTGGGTGAACACATTATAATTCAATAATAATTAAAATTACACAAAAAAAAATGTCATAAAAATGGAAATGTCATAAAATAAATCCAATAATCATATTATTCAAATTTTATGAATTAATTATAACCGTGGAAACGGGTTGGTTTTCCTAAACCAGTAACAATCCACCGGTTTTTCTTCTTAGCGTATTGTTTACGCTATTCTGTGAGCCAGTCGTCATTCATACGAACATCATTGTCCGAAACGCTTTCTTATGCCATAGATTTCGTGGCCTCATGTTAGATCGTGGCAGGACTACTTTTTAGTCACTTCGACTCGCTTTACCTCGGGGGTTTTCGGAGTTGTCTCGGCAATCAACGCCCGCGATGTGCCAGCTGCGACAGCGCTGAATTTCGTAGCGGCTGCATAACTATGATTTTATTCATGAAACGACAAAATACAATTGCAAACTTCAAACATTTTCAGCAAGGTTTTGTTGAATTTGTTATGGTGCGCTTACACGCTCAATCTTATTTGCGAAAGTTTTAATTTGTACAAGTAGGTAAGCACGTTCAGACGGCAATTAGATTTCCTTTTTCTGGGATAAGCTGCAATCTGAATTTAATACTACTAGCAGATGACTTTGTTTGGAAGTATAAATAGGCAGGAAGAGCGGGACTTCAGCAAGCCATTTACTCCATATTCTTATTTAAGTCATCACAAGATTTATGGACTACATGATATCTTTCTCTTTTATTTAACCTCTTCATATAACTTCTTGTTTTAAGCGCAGTAGCCAGGCCGAGAGTTCCTTTCCATCTATCCTAGTATCTTTTTGTAGTTTTTTTGATTTTCTCCATGACGGTATACAGCATTAACTCTTCACTGATTTCAGCGTTTGTGACGAAACTATATAGGTACTAAAAATTTGTTGTCGATGCTCAATTTACGGTTTCGTCGGATGAAAAGCAAACTGTACAAATCCACGTTTTCCAGTGGCATTAACTGCCTGCTACGGCTAGGCGCCTTATTCAACTCTTATTGTTGTAGCCTTCGATGCTTGCTAGTGGCGCGTGCGTACTTACTAATCGTATTGTTTCCTCACTTCGGAGTTTAGATAAAACACGGCTAGCCGACAAGCCTCGCGCGCCTTTATCGATGAGCGATCGATGCATAAAAATGCATGAGTTTATTCTTGGAGAATACAGGCCACTTCAAACGTTATAAACAAGGTTAAAAATGAAAAAAATGGTGGTGTTTTTTTGAGACATGCGGAGTTAAACGTCCTGAACACTGTCTAAAAGTGTATCCAGGTATTTTGTTTAGACCTATGATAATAACAATAAAAAAAACCTGTACGTATTCCAAACATTTTCTTTTGTTTTTTTTTCTCCACCTTATAAAGTTAAACATGTCTCCTAACTAATGCTCTTGTATTTTTTTGATAAAACCCTCAAATTTGTCTAAGGCCTGCCGGGGGTTGCGGAAATATCGTAAGTTCCCGCGACCCCCGGCGCAGGTGTGAGATGGAACATCGGGGTGGTTTAAGTCAGTAAGAGTCTGACAGACCCCTCCGCCCTTCCTAAGGCGGAGGACATCAATGAGGAAATCAAACGCGCAAAAAAAAAAAGAAAAAAAGGGATCTAAGGCCTGGACTCCACCAAAGCGGAGATGTCCGAAGCGGAGACGAGATGTTTTTCAGCTAGGGTGTATCCACCCAAACTGTGCGGAGATGCGTACTGGCGGGACTGTAGCGGAGATGTGTGCTGGCTAGGGTGGAGATCATTTCACGTCTTTAATGACAAACAACAAAACTCTAACTTTAATGAAATTTTTATCATAGTCTTATGAATACGTGATGAAAATGCGTGTTCTACTCATCTAGTTTGAAAAAAATAACTATTCACGTCACTATGATCAAAAATGTTATTAAAGTCAGAGTTAAGACATGAAAAGAAATCACAACTCGAAAACTACAAAAAATCGCGGCACATACATGGGGGTGATTTGGGTACCTCTAAGGGTGCTCTACCTCTGGACTTCCGCTTGACACTACTTTCTGGGACACGATGTATATCTGTGAGACCGGGTTGTTCGAAAAAGTCGAATAACTCTTTCATCCGCCATCGATTTGTGTTGTGAATTCGAGTAGCTACCTTATTGCACGTCCCCCACCGTCAGCCCAGTGATGTGAGTCAAATTGACGTCACCAGTGGTGGGTTAATGCTGGCCTGTTAACGGGGTATTCAAGTCGTCAGGGATTGTGGTAGCCATGACAGGTTAGTTGACCGCCGCGCTGCACCGCCTGTTTTCTCGCCGTTGTTGCTCGTTTATCTCCACCCTAGGGATACGTGTAGGGTGGGTCTAGACTAGGGTTTCTGTTTTCTCGACATATTTTTTTTCTCGGGTCTCGAGAATTCTCGAGCCCGATTTCTCGGGTTTCTCGGGTCATTCGAGAAATTTTTAACAAACCTTAAAAAATCAGCATACTCCCGTTTTCTGGTGTACTCTTGAACGTAGTTTATCTGTTCGATAGCGCTATTATTTCGATAAGCTGACTCACTGCGTTTCTGGACACCCCAGTCAGAAGATAATCCTATTTCAAACTTCAGATAACTTATTTTTTCAGTTTCTCAGGTACTCCTAACCGTAGTTTATCTATTCCACCGCTATTGGTTCGATAAAATGACACATTGCGTTTCTGGACACCCCAGTAAGAAGATGATCTTACTTAGTTCAAACTTCAGTTAACTTGACTGACCAATTTGGGGCGTAAATCGTTAATCGATAGTGAGTTTTGGACTCCCAGCGAAATGGACTCGAGTAGTTCATCGGAATCTGATTTGGAAGTGCTGGAGGCTATTTCAAATAAATCAGTACCAATAAAAAGGCATCGAAAGAAATCCATCCGAAATGTTCACGGATGAAAAGTTTAACATGAGATATCTTTAACTAGGGCACTTTGATATTTACCTTTGTGAAATAACCAGTCCTGCCCTAGAACCCATTCATTTACACCACAAATAGGTACGTTAGCTTAGTTTATTTTCAGATATAAATAAACTTTGCCGCCCAATATTATAAATTACAATAAAACTTTAAAATCCTACTTATTTTGTTTTAATAGTTTTATTGTGCTGTTGCTATGATTAAAAATAACAAAGAGAAAATATTGTGATTTAAATTTTATATTTCATGTGTGTAATGATTCGTTTTAAAATCATTGCACATAGGTACCAGAGGAGATTTTCATTTAAACTTGGGGCCTAATTGCAAAAAGATGTAAAGTTTAAGGCGAGAAAAGTATACATTAGATGGGCTTTAAAAAGAGACCCCATCTAGTGATCAATTTACAAACTCACTTATTGTTTGGATAGTTATCTAGTCGTCGATTTTGTATTCAGAAACCCAACAATAGATGAACGGAGTTTATCTTACAGTTAATTTTTATTTGACATTTTAATGTCACATTATAATAAGAGTACTTGGAGTTGCAGGTATATTATGTGTCTCTTCGCTTGCCTCGCTTACTCGTGCCTCGTAAGGAGAACGATCAGAAGCCAGAATGCAAAGATTACGTAACTTTTAAGCCAATTTTACAGTAATAAAAGAAAATCTTCGATTTCTCGAGTTCTCGAATTCTCGAGGTATTTTTTCTCGTCTCGAAGTTGGCATGATTTCTCGACATTTCTCGACTCGAGAATTCTCGAGCAGAAACCCTAGTCTAGACGTGACCAACAACATCCCCCTTCTCTAGGGGTCATAGTGTTATTTGGGGTGCGTGAAATCCTCCACGAGTGACGATACTTGCATACGTCCGGCGCACCCTGGGTAGTCAGCCTTGCGACCAACCTTGCTGACTGACATGAGAAAAGAAGATTGTTATTTGATCTAACCTTACATAGTAGGGTCAAATAACAATCCTAAGCCAATATCTGTCACTCTGGCGGAGGCCAATTAAAGCAATGAGGTTCAGGCAAAAACAGTACCTTCCTGCAAATTATAATGATGCCCAACATAGTGGTGCGAGCCACTGCACAATCATTCTGTGATCTAGAACGAATTCCCTGAAACACCTGCGCTCTGTTATATCGTGGGGGTCGCTAGATGTAGGCACACCATCATTGTCATGTTGACATAATAAGCTAGTAAACTAGTACATAATGAGTAATGACATAATTTTCTTGTGACAGTCGTAACGGCGGAGAAAATGTCCGGATCGGCTATGTACGAGCTGGTGCGTGTTGGTTACAATGAGCTGGTCGGTGAGATCATCCGTCTTGAGGGCGACATGGCCACCATCCAGGTGAGCACAAATAAATGAAAATAGGTCTAAAATAAAAAAACAGGGCGTATTTACAAATCTGCTGTAAGTCAGCTGTTATTCGGTACATTCTCCGATCAATCTGTGAAAATTAGCTAGATGTTATGGTTAGCCATGGGTAGACTACTCCTTTGTCTAAAAAAGACGGAGAAAACATTTTTAATTCGTCGATTTATAATTAAATAATACATATTTCTGAAGAATTTAAGGGTTTTAATAAATGAATAGAATACAATAAGTTAGCAGACGTATTCAGGTTAAAAAGGAGGACGCAAAAAAAAATGTTTGGAACACGCACAGGAAAAGAAAAAATGATTTTTATATTTTCATTTATGATTATGAGATGAACCTTGAGTGAAAGTAAGGTTGGTTTTCCATCTGTCTTTTTAGTATAGGCCATCATCGTAAGTAGACTAAAGTCACTTGATAGCAGAAATAAGCGATCAAATAGATCCCTCCGCGGTCACGAAGATTTGGATTGACCTAAGTTGAAGATGAAGGTATACGTCCGCAGTCCGCATACTATACCGTAATTTGACTTTTATGTATGATTTCTCCTTAACAATATTAGGAATTATATCTGGGCTACTTTTAGTCCTTAGTACAATATTGTGTCAATTGGAAAATCAAATAGAACATCTTTATTCTACCTAGGTATACGAAGAAACATCAGGTGTAACAGTGGGTGACCCGGTACTGCGTACCGGCAAACCCCTGTCTGTGGAGCTGGGCCCCGGTATCATGGGCTCGATCTTTGACGGAATCCAGCGTCCCCTGAAGGACATCGGCGAGCTGACTCTGTCTATCTACATCCCCAAGGGTGTCAACGTGCCGAGTCTTACTAGGACAACCAGCTGGGAGTTCAACCCTTTGACTGTTAAGGTGGGTGAAACTATTAGTGGTAATAAGGTGGGTGAAGCTAGTACTTTTTTTGTTTTATAAAAAATATTTTTTTTTAAACAAAAAAAGTACGTATGTCAAAACTCAAACTCAAAACTCATTTATTCAAAATAGACTAGAATGACTTAGTTCTTTTTGAACGTCGATTTTACAATATAGACATCCCCCAAAAAGCCCTCCCTTCACATGTACATACATACATAAACTCACACCTGTAATCCCCGAAGGGTTATGCAGAGGTATTCTCCTATTACAGGAGTGTACAATAGTGTAATAGGTGGCGAGCCTATGGCCATTTTACGGGCACAATTATGGGGCCAGGTTCATCGCCTCTTCCGTCGCGTGCCTGGCGACGGAGGAGAATTCTACGAGTATTCTTCATCCGTCCCCTCACGGAATAAATTGATGTTAATGTATCTGAATACATGAACAAACATACTGCATAAGCCCTGTGGCTACCTTACCAGTATGTTTCGTGATATCTAATTCCGGACTCAAAGTAATAATAAAAAATGTATTTTTCAAACATCTAACTTAACTTTTGGCTAATAGTCTTTGGCGTTGGTCAAGATTAAAATGTCGAATTGCAGGTCGTCGGTAGTATTTTATTAATCTCGAAAGTACCTACCTACCTTCTTCAATATCTATACCTAAGTATTGAAATTTTTGAGCAGAATTCGATATATAGATTTCAAATTAAATAAATATTGCTTTTTTTCCTACCAGGTCGGCTCCCACATCACAGGTGGAGACCTTTACGGTATCGTGCACGAGAACACGCTGGTCAAGCACAAGATGCTGATGCCGCCCAAGGCCAAGGGTACCGTCACATTCATCGCGCCCCCTGGCAACTACAAAGTCACTGTGAGTGTGCTGTTCTATGCTATGTCAAATTCTTGCGTTAAAATGTAAAAAACTGAAAATTTTCTCCTTTAAAGTTATTATTGATAGATAGATTTTAATAAGCAGATTAAGTGGAGTTACCCCTATACTACAGTAATACAAATTATAAAATTGCACCGGGATACTGATTCAATTTGTTATAATATGTATTTGTATAATATTAAATTTAAGTGTAATTTTAATGTAAACCCCATTGAAGCGACAATTACTTAGTCAGACTTGATGCTGTGATCTAATCTAGCTTATTTAGATTGTCGCATAGAGTAGGTAAATGTATTTTATTTCTGTTCTCTGATTTTATAAACATCCGCCTTACTTAACTTATCGAGTACTATAATTATAGACACAAGGGAAAAACAATGGCACCGCCGATCCGGATCGTCGGTCGGGCTGCTGGCGGTTAAGCCGGATCCGCTACACCGTGTTTTCGTGTTTGCAAACAGGATACTTAACATTGTTTGTGTAACGCACATCACTAACTGTTATATTAAAATACTACAATACACATCACTACCTAATTTAAACATATTCATAATAACTATATCGATTATTAGACATTCAAACTTTCGAGTCATTTATCGATATCTGATGGAGATCCGAGAGACGTCAATGAGACGTCACGGGAAAATATCAGTCAGTCGAGCATCCATCGTTAAGCGAGCAACCACGTAAGTAATTGATTTTGATTATTGTGAATTTGTGATATCTAGCCGTAATAAACTACTTGTAAAAGTGTTTCCTGTTTGATTTTTGCCCTTTTCCCTTCTGAGTGTCACATTTGCTAACCGAATAGGGGCGTGGCCTAACAGTTTTGTTAGCAAAATTGGCGCTGCGGACCCGGCTTAACGTCGTTTGCTAACCGAATAGGGGCGTGGCCTAACAGTTTTGTTCGCAAATACACAATAACATATTAGAAAATTGGCGCTGCAGACTCGGCTTTACGCTGTCAGTATTGAAACATTTCCTAACATATGCACCTACCTCACAGGACATAGTGTTGGAAACAGAATTCGACGGCGAAAAATCGAAATTCAGCATGTTGCAAGTGTGGCCGGTGCGACAGCCGCGCCCCGTGACCGAGAAGCTGCCCGCCAACCATCCGCTGCTCACCGGACAGCGAGTGCTCGACTCACTCTTCCCGTAAGTTGATATACACTCAACACAAAACTGAACCGTTATAGATCAATACATAGCAGTGATCGCGGCTCATAAACAAACGATAAGTATGTCTTTCTCCAAATACTAAGTTAATCAACATAGTTTGGAAATTTATTTGTGGAAAACCTAACCAACACACAGATACATTTTCGTATTTATCATTTAATAAATTGCTTTTATTATTTTAATCCACACCAATATTTAAGTGTAGGTACTATGGTCCAAATCCAAACCAATTGTATAAAAAGGAAATATTTTTTTGGTGACAATATGAAGATTTTTTTTTTATTAAAACCAGTCACGTGATTTAACAAAAAAGAAATACAAACATAATTTTATATAATCCATTTTTTTATCATACATCACAGAGTATAATGAACAAATTACAAACAAAATTTTTGGGTAATGCGTCATTTTGTTTTTTGCACGATATAATTATGTACTGTAACTCTAAACACGTGTTTTCGTTTAAAAGTTTTGTTCCTCAAGTTTTTATTGTTACGTCACATTAGATAAAAGATTCGAAATCTCAAAAATATTAGCAGATCACACCATTCGAGCAAAAATACAAATCGCACGCGCACGCATCGAATGACAGCAGCCTTGTGGTGCGTGCATCTCCAGCCGTACTTCTAGTTTGCGGGTGACTTGAATCTGTCGGGGGAGGTGAGTGTTGCTTCCGTACGTTGTAACTAATAGCACAGTTTAAGTTAAACTGTGCTAATAGTTACTATTCTTTGCTGCTACGCTGACTTCTCACAATCGTTCTCAAATTTCCGATCATATTCTTAGGAAACATCTGCTCAATTCCTATTGTATGTAGCGCAATAATACAATACATATTTCACATAATGTGCACGTATGTGCACGTAGTGTACACGTATGTACACAGCTGGCGGGCACGACTATACACGCTACCTGTATCGCTACGCGCAATCAGTAAACTCGGGGCGCTAAATTCATGCACGTAAAGAATAACTTTTTTTTTCTTGAATTTCTTATTCTCCTTTTAGGTATACAAGGTATAAAAAAATTCGTATAATTCCTTCAAACCACATGATCTACTGGTAACAAAGCTTAACCTCGCAAGGGATTTTTACAGAATCAACAAAGAAAACAAATCAAAAAGAAAACATGGTGTTCTGTTTTGGAGTCATTTTAGCGCCCCGCGTCAACTGACTGCACGAAGCGATATCGCGCTATTCGTGCCCGCTGTGTCACCGTCGCGTCGCGGGCGGCGTCGCGTCGGCGTCGCCGTGCTTTCATTTATTTATTCGTATCGAAATGTTCCACCACATAATTACAGTATAGGTAATATGCAAAAAAAATAATTTGCTTTTTTAAATTGAATTCTTATTTGGTGGTTTAGATGCGATCACTTAAAACTTTGTTTTTTTTTTCAACCTGTTTTGTCCCTCTTCTGGGCGAACGTCTCCCCCATAGCCTTCCACTCATCCCTATGCATTGCTTTCTCTGGCCAAACTCCCATAAACGACTCTAAGTCATCACGCCAGCGTTTCCTAGGCCTCCCTCGACGATGACGCCAGTCTTCCGGCACCCACTGCGTGACGACTCTGGCCCATCTGTCGTTATGCATTCTGCATACATGGCCCGCCCAATCCCACTTCAGTCTTGCAGACTTATGGCCCACATCGGCGATTCCTGTTTTGGACCGTATCGTGGTATTACGTATTCAGTCACTGAACTTAATACTCATTAAGCTACACTCCATCGCCCTTTGGCAAACCTTGTGCTTGGACTTTTGAGACTCAGTCAGGGACCACGTTTGAGCACCGTGGGTGAGGATGGGCAGAATGCAACATGCGAATGCATTACACCTACCGCAACAAAAGAAGAATATTATTTTTAAATTTTAAATCAAGCTGCCTTGCTGGTGTAATCTAAACCAGTAAGTAATACTTAGATCATATGTTTTTTTACGAATTACACGAATTCGTTTACACCCTGTATGATGCTAGAAGTGTTTTTTTTTAAATATTGGATCACTTCACCCTTTTGGTTGTGCTCCACAATTTGACGGTATGCATTTTTTTTGTGCTCTATAGGCTCTATGTAATTGGAAAGAATTATCTACCCCATATTATTATGCCATTACGCAGAATTGATGGAACGTAGCCATGGTATCTTCGCACGTAGTGCCGCATACGCACTAACCACCAGGGGTGCTGGCTTCTTGAAAACCCCGTGGGTGCTCGTGCTCATTTGATGACTTGTTTAAAAGAACTGGGGAAGTACGAAGAAAAATGCACACCGACTGACGAATAAATATCCCACATAATCGTTAATGTAACATCTAAATTCGTCCAGTAGAACTCATGTTATAAGACAGGTAGTAGTAGAACAGAAAGATGTTGCATTTCACAAATGCAAGAAAGATAGCTAAAAAATATATTAGATTGTACAATAAATCTTTATATTTACAGTAAGAAATTGTGTAAATGTCTCTCTTAATATCATAGCCTGACCAGTTTTGTTGTCTATGGTCATGGGTGTCCCTTACCCATTGCCTACTTATCTTTCGAGGGTGCTGGAGCCTCCGAGCACCCACGGAGTCGGCACCCCTGCTAGCCACACGATTTTTATATAGAACAAAATACGAATCTATAAACCTTGGAACATAGTTCATCAATATATTATATGCTTTACAATTACAATATTCGTCTATTCTTATTCTCAAGCATTTAGCATATTCTACCTCCTCAATATTTTTAAGCGTGGACGTTCAGGCAGCTGTCTCACCACCGGCGAGGAAGCGATTAACTATCGGCTATTTTCTCGCTCAAGAAACGTACAATAGATATACATTCCGTGTAAACAAAAGAGATGCATATATTAATAGTTCATCGCTGACTGTTCACACTGCCGGCGAGGACTCGCTCCACTACTTTGTTGCTGAGTGACAAGAGCTATCAAAGATAATACTCGCTCAGCGATACTTGCTCAGCGATGCTCGCTTGGCGGTCAGAACTCACGCCGAGAGACCAACCAGCGGTCATTTGCGAGTGTTGCGAGTAATCGCCCGTCGCACTCGCACACTCGCTTATAGCCCAGCGACAAAACTATCGGAACTACACACTCGCTTCTCGCTGCTCGCCAACTCGTTTCTAGCTTCTAGCTCTACTTGCTGCTCGCTCATCGTTCGCGGTGGGACAAGTGCCTTACTGTTTTATTTTAAGAAATTGCATCATTTGGGTTTTGCTAATATTAATATGCAGGTAATTATTTTTCAAACGTAATAATTTTACTCAGCGTCTTAATAATTTCCTGTTAATAGTCAGTAAAATTAATGTACTTATTTTTTTTAAAGTGGTGCCGCTTGCTTATAAAATACATTTATCGGAAGATATACTAAGTAAATCGTATTTATGTCTATCACTTTGCAAGCAATATGTGTTCTTAGTGTATTTATAAAATGAATTGTAAGGTATTGACTGAAAGTCCGAGTTTGTTCGTACAGTTGCGTGCAGGGTGGTACTACGGCCATCCCGGGTGCGTTCGGGTGTGGCAAGACTGTCGTCTCACAAGCGCTGTCCAAGTACTCCAACTCTGAAGTCATCATCTACGTCGGCTGCGGAGAGCGTGGTATGTAACATTGCGTCATTATTTTTATTTGTATCTCGCTCTAGTCACGGCTCATCTTCCGTGCGGAAGATGTCCGGTCCTTTGGAAGGCATACACGGGGACACAGAACCAACGCGCAGAGGCTCCTTTGAGAACTTTAATCTAAAATGGGGTGGGGCACCAACAGGGGACTATCCACGGCTGCACTATTGGAGTACAGTCATGGACCGTCCCAGGTGGGTGCAAGACTATTGAAAAATATCTGGTCTATGGGAAGGGGTGTTAGCCGTGTTAGGTGGATGGACTAGATAACTTCTATTGCCGGAAGAAAACGGCGTCTGCCTTTCAACATTATAATTATACGTTTCTTGAAAGGTAGACTAAGACAGATTGAACAATTTATATTGTATGCCAAGCATTTAATACATTGATAAATACCTGAATATATTGTTGAATAGACGGTATTAACCTGTAACGTATTTCGGACCGAATGTCAGAAGAATATTGCTGTTAGCCCCGAATAAGTTCAATAGCTATGTCATTTTCATGTCAATGAAGTATGAGAACATTAGAGCTAAAGCCGTTTTAGTATACGAAGTTTTAACATACATATGTATCGCTAGGTAACGAAATGTCTGAGGTACTGCGTGACTTCCCCGAGCTGACGGTGGAGATCGGGGGCATGACGGAGTCCATCATGAAGCGTACTGCGCTAGTCGCCAACACCTCCAACATGCCTGTCGCTGCCCGAGAGGCTTCCATCTACACCGGTAAATATGCCGTAACCACACTAGGTACAAAAAAAACATGAGTACTATCTTAGATTTGGATTTTACCGTCAGTTTCTGGCATCAGCACATCCGAATACCATGGAGTTGACACGCATGACGACTAAGTTGGAAATTTTCATGGCCGCCATTTTGGATTTAAGTTATGACCTCATTCTCAGTATTCGGTGACAAAATTTCAGCCAGAAAAAGCTAAATATGAAAACCTGAAATTGTTTGTTACATCTAGCCCAGTCGCCAGGTGCAAAAGTGATTTCACTTGCAAATGGTCCGTCAGTCTTGAATTAGGTAGTGTTTTTTACTTTAAAGCGCAATATATCGTAAACTATTAGCTTTAAGTAGAAAAAAATACTTGAGCTAAGAATTGTAGGGAATTTAATTGTCTACAAAATTGGTCTGATCTATTTTTGGAGTAAAACCCATAGATAAGGAGTTATTTAATTTAAAAAAAATTGGAGTCTTTAATCCAAGATGGCGGAGCGCGCCGAAGTCACTCAAGGTCGAAAACTTGAATTTTTCAGAAGAACACCTAAACATACCTACCACTTATCCAAAATTCAGGACTGACGGACTTTTTGAAAGGTAAAACTACCTGGCAACTGGAGACTGGGCTAATCATTATTAGCGCTCGAAAGAGTTTTCATAAACGGTACTCGGACAGGCCTTCCGCCTTCTATGCATGTACCTACGAGTCCCGCATCCAGATAGCTACATACAGATATCTTAAACGTCGTCGTGTATCTTTTCTGTCGACCAGGTATCACTCTGTCTGAATACTTCCGTGACATGGGTTACAACGTATCCATGATGGCGGACTCCACTTCCCGTTGGGCCGAGGCTCTGCGTGAGATCTCCGGACGACTGGCCGAGATGCCGGCCGACTCCGGCTACCCCGCCTACCTGGGAGCCCGACTTGCCTCCTTCTACGAGCGAGCTGGACGCGTCATGTGTCTGGGTAATCCCGAGAGAGAAGGTAAGAACCGTCCGGAAATACTAAAGTTTCTTTGGCGAATGTCAATTGATTTACAGAGTTCAGTCCAAGGATCGCATTTATGATTTATTCGAAACTACTTGTACTTATTTAACGTAAACGTTTATTGGCAGTATAAGTTTAATAAGCATCGGTTGTTTGATAATTATCTTGATAAATATCTGATAATTATCACAAGGCGTATTTGTCTTGTTAATTTCGAAACCTGTACAAAGTGGATCCTATTGTACGTAATCGAACAGGAGCATATAAATGACACAATGTCATTGATATTGACCTATTGTCCCCAAGGCTCCGTGTCCATCGTGGGAGCCGTATCTCCGCCCGGAGGAGACTTCTCAGACCCTGTGACAGCGGCGACGCTGGGTATCGTGCAGGTGTTCTGGGGTCTCGACAAGAAGCTGGCGCAGCGCAAACACTTCCCAGCCATCAACTGGCTCATCTCATACAGCAAGTACATGCGCGCGCTCGATGAATTCTACGACAAGCACTACCCTGAGTTCGTGCCTCTCAGGACAAAGGTATGTCATGTTTATTTTTGGTTCCTCTTGTATGATAATTTGAGAAATTCCTAACAATGTTTTAATGTATGAGCTCCATTCGCATCTACATACACCGTACGTGGCAGACACGTAAGAGCACGGACGTAAAAATATTATTAAGTACATACATTATCTGGTATTCAATTCATACCTAGTGTCCGCACCGACACGGACCGGCAGCGGCACTGGCCAGCATAGGTTTTGTCTGTGCTGGCGCGTGTCTGTGGACGTCTGCGCAGATAGTATAAACGCGTCAATGTAAAGACAGCCAGCAGCAAAATGAGTGAGAGACTATAATCTGTCTTCATTGACTAAGCTCATTGAATAATAAAAAAAAGACTAAACGTTAGACATTTTTGACAATCTCGATTAACGGGCACAATTTTAAATTCAGTTTTACCTAATGCACTACCCGACTAGAGGACTCAACGCAGGACTCCGTGCTCGATAGCTACGCTTCTGATTACTAGACGAATGAAGCAGCAGCTGTGTCTTATCTGTCAATTGCATAAAAAAATATAATTCCGCACACCTTTGAAAATGTGGAAGAAATTCAAGTACTTATGTAAGAATCGTAGCATTTGGCGTTCTGTAGTTTTTTGCGTATTCTTTGAAGATTTATGTCGTTTAGTACATCCATGGATCCAAGACTCACAATCGGCCGCAACATGACGTACATTAACATATGTATACCCCTCCAGGTCAAGGAGATCCTTCAAGAGGAGGAGGACCTCTCGGAAATCGTGCAGCTGGTCGGTAAGGCGTCGCTCGCGGAGACAGACAAGATCACGCTCGAGGTCGCCAAGCTGCTCAAAGACGACTTCTTGCAGCAGAACAGGTAACGAATACCTTTCAATCACTTTCAAACAATGAATAGGTTGAGGCGATTTTACCAACCTATCAAAAAGTAGTCCGTAACTATTGACCAGATAGAGCAGCTACTTGTGACCTACAAATTTGACATTTATGTGTTCAGTAATCTGGTCATTATCACTATTGATATGGTGGTGAATTGCAATTTTTTGCTATTGAAAAGTTTAGAGGCCCAATTAACTTAATGAACAGTTAATGAAAGGTTGGTGAAAGACTCCCTTAGTATACCGTCGACAAAGACCTCCCCGAAGTTACGCTTCAACTTCAACACACGGTCCTCCGTCTTTAGCCACCAATCTACAGCCAGCTGCCTCCAGCAAGTCGTTACTCCATCTGACTAGGAGGCGTCCCACATACCACATACAGGCTGTCAATTAAGGGGCATACACCCTTTGATGCACACTATTCCTTAGTCTTCTTTAACGACTCTCGCGGGAAAAGAACAGTTGGTTTGGCAGGTCAGGTGTGACTTGTTCATCGGCGCAAAATACACAAATATTAGGTACGAAAATTACAGAAAATAAATCAAGAAATAAATATTTCGTATAACCAAATATGAAAGCTAAAAAAGTTTTAGTTTACAAAGATTAACAGAATGTCTGCAAGTTTGTCGCATACTGCCTATCACAGTGTACTTCTGTATACCAAGTTACTCAACCACATTTTTCTCCTGCAGCTACTCAAATTACGATCGCTTCTGCCCCTTCTACAAAACTGTAGGCATGTTGAGGAACGTGATCGCGTTCTACGACATGTCGCGTCATGCCGTCGAGGCCACCGCGCAGTCCGACAACAAGATCACGTGGAACGTCATCCGTGACTCCATGGGCAATGTGCTGTATCAACTCTCCTCTATGAAGTTCAAGGTCAGTGATTTGAGATGTTTTTGATTTTATAGACAACCTAGCACGAAATGTAATGTTACATTGAAAAATAAGATTCAATAATTCGCAAATAAGTCTAGTCAAACTATTTGTGTCTTTGAATCCGCCCGCGTGATGTCTTTTCGGGATAAATAGTGCTCTAGGTACTTCCAAACCGTTAATTGCTCTCATTGGGAAATTGACAATGTTAATCGTTATTTTACTTCCCAGGACCCCGTGAGAGATGGAGAAGCCAAGATCAAGGCAGACTTCGACCAACTGCTGGAAGACATGGCCAACGCCTTCCGCAATCTTGAGGATTAGACACCTTCCTAGTACCCACTACACCAGCAGGGGGACCGCTTGCGGGCACTCCGAACATGACATAACTTAAAATGGACAAACACATGCCATTATTACGTTTGACAAAGAGGAGATACGAGGCTTATTGGCATGGTCGCTCTAGGTAACGTCGAAAGTGCAACGCAATCGCGTATTGTTAATACACTAAATAGACGTAAATAAATTTGTGAAAGTCTACGCAAACGCGGTTTAACTACTCTTCTGGACACATCTATTGGCCCACCTTAGAGTTTAGGTTTCGATGGCCCCTACCGAAATATGATTGCTAGATTGAACAAAAACTGTTGATGTAGTTTTAAACCTGATACATTTTACCATCTTTTTCGATCGTATTGTTTTAAATTTGAATTCAGAATACCATACGACATGGAGCTACGCCTAACAAGTCGGAAATGCGCCTCGTTAAAGGCAATAGATTTTTGAATAAAAAACATGTTTTATCAAATAAAGGTTTAATTTAATAACGCGTGTTGCCTCCATGGGCATCTACCACAGCTCTCATACGATCAGGCATAGAGTTTATCAACCGCTCTATGAAATTTTGAGGGATCATCTCCCATTCCTCTTCTATGGCAGTTTTCAACTCCTGCATCGTCTGGGCAACTGGCTGACGAGCCCTAACACGTCTTTTTAGCTCGTCCCACATGTGCTCAATGGGGTTCATGTCTGGGCTTCTGGCTGGCCAGTCTATAACTGTGATGTTCACATCCCGAAGATATTCCCTGACGATGCCGGCCGCATGGGCTCTTGCATTATCATGCATAAAAAGGAAATTTGGGCCCACATAGTCCGCGTATGGTATCACGTGAGGTTCTAAGCACTCACGAATGTACCTTTCAGCATTTAATGTTGGCAGCCGTGGTCCTGTAACAACCTCAAGTTGAGTTTTGCCGCTCGCGGATATACCGCCCCAGACAGTCCATGAGCCACCGCCATAAGCAACCCTCTCTTCAAAGCAGTATTGTGCGAAACGCTCTCCCTTACGTCGGTAGACCTTCTTCCTTCCATCATTGCCATGTAACACAATTTTAGACTCATCAGAAAAGAGTACACGGCTCAAATCTTGCTGTGTCCAATTTAAATGACTGCGTGCGAAATGAAGGCGCGCTGTTCGGTGGGCTCGCGTTAGTTTGGGCCCATTAGCTGGCTTGTGTGGTACCATATCGCGTTCTTTTAACCTTCTCCGAACAGTTCGAGCGCTCACAGATACTCCGTGGAAGTCGCGAAGTTGGTTTTGTATCTCAATGGAGGTAAGGTGACGATTTCTCAAGCTGGTCGTCACGATGAATCGATCCTGCCTTTCAGTTGTGACCCGAGATCGTGGCCTTCCTTGGCGACGAACAAAGCCGCCAGTCTCTAGGTACCTCCGATAAACATTTCGGACCGCAGATCGACTTAAATTAAGTTGAGCACTCACGTTTCTTTGGCTGTGTCCGGCCTGAATAAGTGCCACAGCTTGGGCGGCGACTTCAGGTGAAGTATCCATAGATTATTGATAGAACCTCACCTTAATGTTAAGAATAAGTAATGTTTGTTGCAAAACCAAAGATATCAATCACTTTTTCAAGAATTAAATCCAAGTAAACCAATAAAACCAAGTTTTCTTAGTATTCTATTGTTTCATATCAACAAACAGGCTCCAAATTGTCTTTTGTTTCTTTAAATTCTGTGTTCGAAATTCAAAAAAAGACTGTTGAATGAAATTGTGAATGTGCCAGGTTCAAAACTGCATAAAAACTTTTTGCTCGACCTAATATAAAATTTTAGCGAGGACCAAACGAAACTGAACATACAAGGTGGGCCAATAGATGTGTCCAGAAGTGTATATTACTCGTATTTCAAAGTAGAATTCGTGATTCTAATTGTTGAAATTAAAACAAACGCTCGCGCTGCCGCTCGGCGGTCTCCCCCCTCCATTTGTAAATATACGAAATAAATGTCGCCGAACCGACGCCCGACGTGTTCACAGTTAATTAGTTGTTATTTATATCAAATATAATGCATTATGTATACTATTCATACACTAACAATGAATTATTTTACGCCTGTTTAGGTATATTTCGCGTGTTATTATTAGTCATAATATCGAGTACCCTGTTGCATTCCACGTTATTATTAAATTAGAGTTTTAATCGAAGTAACATGTTATTTTTCGTTATAAAAAAAACTGCAGGTTTTAATGCTTTTCGTGGCTCGATATCAGTTAAATGTTACCAACATTTTGAAATATCGGAAATGTATAATAGTTCAGTATTATATTTACTTTGATAGTTCTCGCTGGTTTAGCTAGCGGTGTGCGGCGTCTTGTACAAAATTCATGCGCAATATTATCGTATTACTTGCTGTTTAAACCTCTGTGACGTTACGTGTTGAGGAGACAAAAGTTACAAATAAATAAACAAAGTTACAATGTTGTCTCATTTATAAATGCATCACATCACAATATACTATACTACACCTTGATTATATGTCAGGTAGGTATTTATATACATTGTACGATTATATTTTGAACTAACCTACAAAGACATTCAATTAAATCGGAATATGTGACAGAATTCGTAATCTAGAAGCAACTAGTAGTAAGGGCTAGTACGCCTTTGCTCGCTCAGTAGTGAGTCCAGAGTCCAGAGAAAGGCGCACCTGTACGTCGAGCGAACCTACACGGGCCAACATATTCGCCCGCACCGCCAATGCTCTGCGTTCCCGTTCAACATCCTCATCATCTTTAAGATCGTCAGCAATGAAATGTCCAAGGTATTTGAGGTCGCATTTTTTTCTTACCAAAAAAGTTGTCTTTGGGTTGTTTCAAAGGGCATCTTGGCCATATTATTTAAATAATGCCAACTTGTGTATTTCGGTAGGTACCTACTGCAAATCTTGGATAGTCAAGTGACTTTTTTCGTGTTTTTATGTTGTAACAAACAAAAAATATAAATATGACTTGAAAGATTTTAGAAATAATTAAATTTGTAATAAAATGTTTATTAACAGATGGCCTTGTTAGCAAACGAAAATGGTTAATGAGAAAAAAAAGATGGAAATAAAGGAACACTAAAAACGAAGTCGTGCAAACATAATCAAATCATTTAGCTATCATATAGCTATGCATTTATCAAATGCATGGTTTGCATTTGCGACTGGATCTGCAGTCCACTTGCAGTTATGATTACGAATATGAAACGAAATATAATTCCCCTAATGTGACGTTATTAGCCCCCAGGTCAACGGGTAGCGCATGAGGGCGGGCTCTACCAGCCTCCGTTTTTAGAGAATCCAGAATAACCATGCGACAAAAGGCTGGCTGGCAAGATTTAGTAATGGGTGAGAACTGTGAGAAGGTTTGCAACTATTATCTAATTTTCTTGAATCTGGCTGACAAACATTCTAAAACTTAAATTGGTATTGTCAGAAATTAAAACAAATAAAATCCAGAACACAATCGAAAGTTTTTTTTCATTATCTACTGTATATTATAAGTACTCTAATTTTTATGAGTGCACCGCTTTTTTGTGAAGAATTTCAGATCTAAGGAACTTATTTGTGACTGATACGGAATTCCGAAGTTGGAAATAAGGATGTATCTCCGTTATTGCTATAGGTAGCAAAGGAGTACGGTGAACGTAAGTTGGAAAGTATGATATAAGGATATAGATACTTAATTGCGAATGTTTTCTTTCGCGATGTACGTTAATTCGATAGCAGACGATATACCTACTGCGGGGTTAAAAAAATAACCACGACGTGGAAAGTGTTCACTTTTCACCTAACCACGTTGGAATGCTCAGACCTCAGGTTAATCTTAAAGTTTATCACAATTAGTCTAAAACATTTTAAATAAAGTATATTAAGAAACTGTCCGAACTAACGTACTTCCGCATTACGTGAGTTCGGACAGTTTCTTGATATACCTATCTACTTAATTTCAAATTTAAAACATTCGAAATTAAGTTTATCGCTATAACATACCCTACTAACCGTACTCTACCTACATCGTACTCCTGTGTACCTACTACTTATAGCAATAACGAAAATCGCCACAAACTTATGAATACCGTATTACAGTGCTTATGTATTGCTTAAATTCAAATCATAATCAGAGAAAACTCAAGAATCAAGCAAAATGGTTAAGTATTCTAATATCGATAAGCCCACTATGAGCGACAGAACGCTCTCCGTTGAAGACCTCATAAATACAGCTTTTGCGGAACCTCTATTAAAGTGAGTACCCAATTTAATTCTAGTCTAAATTTTAACTGCGTAGGGTAACGTTTACGTAATCAAACTTAAGAAGGCGATGGCTACGATGCATGTTCCACTAGAATAACTATCTACTGTTGTAAGTAGTACCTAAGTACTAAGGAAGTCGCGTCGGCGCCGCGCCGGCTATCACGGGAAAACAGGAATAAGAAAGGCAAACTTTTTGATGAAGATTTACGGAAAGCATAGGAGATTATTTAGATATCTAATAATAACAATACCCTGAATGAGAGGATAGCCTGTGAAAATATTTACTAAACCAAAACTAGGCAAGGTTTAGCGAGCCTGGTTTATATTTTACACGTCTTTCATGTCCAGTCATAATCACAACCCTGTTCTTCTCAGGTGGCGGTGCTGACCCGCAAGCTGGTGGAAGAAGCAGTATGTGGATGATGTATGACGTAGGAGCTCGTGGGCCCGCTGGAGCTCCACCGCAACAAGCCCTTCCCACCGCCCAGCTACGCCCGCGGTCGCTAGGCGAGGAACCCTGTCTCACCGTGCTGGTCGCTGCAACCGCTCGATGGAAGGTACTATTGTGCCATATGAGACTGTGGCGGCATCTATCTCGCCTCATGCGAACTATCCTACATCGCGCAATCAAGATTTAACACGCAGATAGTATATATACAACCCCCCAACATCAACCGTTGGGCAGTAGCCCGCCAGGCACAAGACTCCGCCTGGTTGGAGGATCCTCCCTTTGGTTGGAGGATCCTCCCTTTGGTTGGAGGAACACCACACCAAGTTTCGCTACAAGACGTTTACGAACTGCTCCTGTATGCTAAACGAAATATACTGCGGTCACTGTTCCATTTGCCAAGCGAACGGTTATGGTGATACCTATTACGGGCATTCCCTGGCGCTGTTCATTATGGTATATTATCAGGCTCATGTCGATAATACGAGGGTGACTACTGAGATGACGGCTAATAGAGATGTATGGAAGAAAAATACATGCTGCGCCGATCATAAATCCGTTGGGATAAGGGCAGGAGGATGATGTTGATGGATGGGTTTACGGCCTTATTTAATGACGATGATGTAGTCACGGTCCTCTTTGGATGTTAACCAAGTAGTGTCATCGGAGCCTCTTAGTTGAGTTGTTGGCCAGCTGGAGATATTGTTTACAGTTACTCAGTCCGTACTTCCTTAGATTGGGTTGGACATAGTGCTTAAAGCATTCCTACCCCTTGCATAACTGTATAAGTAGATTCTTCTTATATCTTCCCACATCTTTTATGACATTCAGTGAATCTTCTTTTACATAGGAAACACGTATGTCGTCGCTGGTTGAGCGGCTCCTGCAATCTCAAGGCGGACGTCACGAGAGAAAGCAGACGCTTCGCAGTTGCAAATCATTCTTAACTAGAGATATACCACCGACAGACGGGTAAGTTTTATCTTATAGCGTATCATGACGAAGGCAGGAAGCAACAGGCGTGTTCACTCCTCTACGAAGAAAAATGTACTGGAATTTTACTTATGTTACCGATTCTAGTTTCTTCTTCTTTTTTCGTGTTGACAAATTGAGCTTGTGAATAGTTCATACGTGGTGAAAAGATCTGCCAGTTTACGAGATTCGTAGCAGAGCTGCCCGGGGTGCGTTGAAATTACTTACCTACGCATAGCCACTCGTGGAGGCCCTTTTAATGTACCCTAAGCACCTAGCTTCATACCTGCTTCCATTCATACATTTCATTTTCCTGAGATTCCTTTAAAAGCTCAAGATAGATCACTTTTTTCTTATTAATGCTCTTACACCTACTGCCACACAAGCAGCTTTAATTTGAGTTTTGATTTCCCGCATCAGCACACCGATAAATCATGAAATTGAAACCCATCAATCAGCGGTACATAGCCGCCATGTTGGATTTTGAAATAGACGTTATTTTCGCCAAAACTCGATACCTACCCCTGAAAACCATGGAAATGGGACAGTGATAACGACGATGGCGTTTAAAAACCAATCGATTCAAATTTCATGCTTGATCCTATAATAATACGTCTTATCAATATTAATTTGTTCGGTACCTACAATATTTCGCATCTAGATAAGTTAGCCCAGCTGATCTAAAATTAATTATTGACTTTGCTTTACCTACTGCTACGGTTTATTCCACTTTGTTCACCTGGGTGATATCACCTGGGTCACGGTAATGATAACTAACAGTATTGTGACTCGGCCCTATTTTTGAATTAAGAACCTACAGCCGCATGAAAACAAAACACGAGATAGGGCTGCCCGCCTACAGTATTTTAATTTCATCAACCTACATGAGTTTGTTTCTAGTTTTGAGATTGTAAATATGATATAATATATTAAAAAAAAAAACGGAAATGAAATAGAAAGTGTTCATTAAAAATACATGGTGTTTTTTGATTTCATTGACGAACTAGCTTTTGCCCGCGACTTCGTCCGCGTGAATGTTGGTTATCGCGGATGCAGACGAAGTCGCGGGTTAAGAAGTAGCCTTTGTCCTTCCCCGGGTATCGAGCTATCTTCATGCCAAATTTAATCAAAATTGGTGCAGCCGCTGTGCAGTTAACTAATAGACTGAACGTTGGGTTGTTCGCTCACACCACGGCATTTTTTTACATTTAGCACTTCTAAACGAAAGGTCCGATTCGAATAATTTAAAGAGCATTTACATGTACATAAACAACCTTGATTATGAAGCTATTTACTTGGATAAGGATTAATATCATGATAGGAATATCTTTATTTTTCGATTCTACTAGTGTTTTGATCAACCAATTTGATCAAAAAACGGTTGATGTGACTTAACTACTTATAATAGTTAAACATATTCGCGGACTTTTTTGTGGATAATGAAGAGTAGGTAAGTACTATAAACATGTTGTAGGTACATTATTTTTATGTATCATCAAAATATAATATGCCACTGACCTACAAATTGCAAAATTCGCAAGAATATTTGAATTTCGCGGGCTACCTTAGCGCATCCATCTTAAGAAATTTCTTACTGAGGAAGGAGAAATGAGAAGAAAAACTTTATTTTGTGAAATTTAAATTAACATTTATTTTGTTGATTGATTTAGATTAATAAATATGAGCTGTGGATGCTGGATCGATATTTCAGGCATTTAATTTAATCCCTCAAAAAATAAGGAAAAATCGTTTTTTTTTTTTAAATCGATTATATTTATTTAAAAAACCGATTATTTTGTAATCGATTTTATGTTTAGGCAAAACAATCGGTTATTAAATAATCGATTTTTCATGTAGGTATAGGTAGTAGGTACTGTGACAGCCCTAACTATTTTTGTACCAAGTGTAAACCGAACTCGAGGCGCGTAGGTATGACTCGGGTTCCGACCGTTTGTATGAAGATAGAATACTGTTAGTATAACATTACCGTGCCTGGGTGAACAAAGTGGAATTTTTAGTGTCTTCAATTCACCTCGGATTTATTTCACCTGACAATATCACCTAGGTGAATTAGTGCGACATATTTGGTCTCCTTTGTTCACCTTGGAATTAAATCACCCAGGTGAACAGTTGCGACTTTTTTTATTAATGTTGTGGACTTTATTCACCCACATACAACATGCTAAAAAAAACGAATCAGTCAACTTAATATTTAAATTATTTCATGAAAAAAGAAACAACAACAACAACAAAAAATATTAAATTGTGTAAAATTGTGTAAAATTTATGTTTGGCAACACTGATGATAAAAAATAAAGTAAGGGTAGATTTAAGTTTCCAGCATGATCCAGCATTTTAAATAACTTTTTATATTTGTGTTTAATAAATGACAAATGACATACATTATCTTCTTAAATTTTAAATATTCCAACCATTTTTCAAGTTGACAAAATTTTTGCACAATTTAATTAACATTTCAATCGTTTTCGTTTTTTTTTGTTTCTTTTTACATTAAATTGATTTAAATATTAAGTTGGCTTTGATTTGAATTTTTTTAGCATGTTGTATATGGGTGAATAAATTCCACAACATTAATAAAAAAAGTCGCAACTGTTCACCTGGGTGATTTAATTCCAAGGTGAACAAAGGAGACCAAATATGTCGCACTAATTCACCTAGTTATTGTCAGGTGAAATAAATCCGAGGTGAAAATAATTGAAGACACTAAAAATTCCACTTTGTTCACCTAGGTGATATCACCCAGGTGAACAAAGTGGAATAAACCACTGCTACCAGGTCAAAGACGAAAGCCTTTATTGACTGAAAAGAAAAAGGTAAATGTACCTAATGAACAGTCCTTCCATGCACCCCATTTACTTACTTTTTTTATAAATTTTCATAAAACGATATTAAAACATGGACGGATGAATGTGTATATCAGTGCTCATCATAAAGGTGCTCATTGATAAAAGTCAATGGTCAGCTGATCTACTAGTCTCTAGTCTATGGTCTTAGTCCGACCAGAGGTAGTGTTGCCAATGTACGGGTTATTCCCCGATTTGGGGGAATTTTGAGGCCTGTTGAGTAATTATTAGGTTACTATTAATTTTTTATTTTAATTTATTAGAACTTGGTTTAGGTCCTTAAATTTGGGATAAGACTCAACTGAATTAAAAGTTTACACCTTTGTTTTTATTGGCACATAATTTCCAAATCTTGCTCCTGATTTCGGGGAATTAGTAACCTCGATTTGGGAAGTTCTAATATAATTTATTGGCAACACTGCCATACTGGCACCACATGACCTGACTGCAGTATTGACTGACAACTCTATAGTAATACTCTAGGGTATGTAGTTATTCCTACATAATTTAAGCTTTTATTATTTCTTTAGGGCCGTGTTCTTATTAAATTCCATTTACAAATAGTTTTTACATTCATTTTATATTTTTACCCGACTGCGGCGGGTGATGTGTTTTGTGTAGTGAGTGATCTTAATAATAATTGATTAGACAACTTAAAATGATATTAATTAAGATAATTCAAGTTGAAATCATGAATTTTTATGGTGATATAATGCTGTAAAGAAGTGATGTGTGTCAAACAGGCTCTTGAAGATATTAATCAATATCATGAAATTTATGACAGAATCCAGGACAATCATTTAGTTCTTAAAAAAATATCTTTTCTTTAAGTAGTCAGTGATTATGTATCCTATTCTATATGCTGTGATAAATGAAGTGTTATTACAAGTACCATTTTGTTGTAAAAGTCAATAAGATTCACCGTACCTGTAGTAACTATGCCTTCTTCATCCTTCTTTAGTGTTATACATTGTTTGAGGGGTATCTCTAAAAATAAGCTTTATTTTTCTATCAGACATCAATACTCTTCAACATGTCATACCTGGATTTAAGACCCACAAGAGTCTATGTTTAGCAGAACTTCAAAGCAATTTGTTATTAAATTTTAAGTTTATTTATAGTAAAGTAATTTTTGGTTTAAACAGGTTGAAGAGTTAATAATTCATCATGGCGAAACAAGCCAATTTGAAGATGATAGTCAATGAGGAGAATGAGGAGAGGTTCGGTTTTGTATTTGCCGTATCCGGTCCCGGTAAGTACAAGTCATATTTTTAACATAATCATGATTTGTATGTATTCTAGAAATAACAGCTGACAACTCTAGAAAGGTGAATCTGCTGCTTTATTTGATGTGATAATGAATGAATAAAGTATTAAGGCTAAAACGCAATAAGAAGGCAAATTAAAACCTAGTTCTCTCAAGGCTCTAGAATAAAGTGGGGCTCAGCTGTACCACTTGTGTCTTCAAATTGTTTGTGCATGGAACTCCTCAAGACATAGGCTCCAGCAGATATAGCATGACTACTGTAATGTATTTCAATGGCAATATGTCATTTTTGTCTACTCTTCCCTTGACAAAAGTCTTATCTACAGTGGTCATACTACTCCTACTGCAAAACCTAAAGGCAAGAGAAAAGGAAACCGAAAAAAAAAATTGCTGCAACACATTTGCCTCTGATAATGCAAAAAGGACACTGGGCGAAAGTGGCTTTTGAACCAATAGTGGTTAATATTTTTTTAAAGTTCACTTTTCTTTTGACGTTTTCTAGGGTTACCTTAAAAGGAACAATGGGACCTTTATAAGATCACTTTTTTGTCCATCCGTCTGTCACAGAGGTTTTTCTCAAAATCTATGCAATTTAGGAATTTGAAATTTGGCATAATGTTAGATCTTGCTGACGCGCACAGATAAACACTCAGCAATAAGATTATAATTTAATTTAATTTTTTTAGGTTTATTTCTCTTAACACAAGTTTTAATAAAATCATGTTAGGCATCATTTGAAAGGGCTTTTTGTAGGACGTAAAAAATAAAAATAATTGCCACCCCCTGTTATCTCCCAGCTTTCTAAAGCTACAATTTTGCTGTGAATGAAAATGATTGTGCCCAACATGGAGTGCAGTGGCCCATGTTGACATAGCAAGTGGACTAGTAATGACATAATTTTCTTGTGACAGTCGTAACGGCGGAGAAAATGTCCGGATCGGCTATGTACGAGCTGGTGCGTGTCGGTTACAATGAGCTGGTCGGTGAGATCATCCGTCTTGAGGGTGAAATGGCCACCATCCAGGTAAACATAAATAAATGTAGAATATGTTGAGAAATACACAAAGAATATAAGACATTTTACGGTAATCGCGCCACGTCGCACAATGGAACGAATGTATGGGAGAGGTTGGACATACGCATCTCCAAAAAAATAATGTCAAATTTTGAAAAACGAATAATGGCATTGTATTTAATTATCAAATGCCTTCAAAACTTGTTGTGACAAATTTCTTCCTATCTCTCGTATTTCGGGAGTTATTTGAGAAAATGAGAAATTTTACTATGAAAATGACTGTACCGAGCTCTCTGCTGTTCGATTCCGGCCTCGTTTCAAGTTGCGGTCTTTACTATCATAATACGCATACCAAAAGCTACATTTAGTGCAAAGACACATGGTGCTCTAAACGTGCACCTTCGGAGTTATAGGGTGATGTATGTTTTTACCGAATCAAGCTCTATGCCTCCTGAATTTGGTTCTCTTTTAAGTTGTGGTCTTTACTATCATAATACACATACCAAGAGCTGCATTTAGTGCTAAGACACATGGTGCGTCAAACGTACACCTTTTGATATATTGGTCGATTTATAATATACATGCAAAAAAGATTAAAAATTGAAAAAATCGTCAAATTTTGAAAAACGAATAATTGCATCGTATTTAGTTGTCAAATGCCGTCAAAACTTGTTCTAACAAATTTCTTCTTATCTCTCGTAGTTCGGGAGTTATTTGAGAAATTGTGAAATTTTACTATAAAAATGACTGTATCGAGCTCTCTGCCGTTCGATTCCGGCCTCGTTTCAAGTTGCGGTCTTTATTATCATAATACATATACTAAAAGCTACATTTATTGCTAACACACATGGTACTCTAAACGCGCACCTTCTGACCTATAGCGTGATGTATTTTTTACTGAATCGAGCTCTCTGCCTCCTGGTTCTGGTCATGTTTCAAGTGGTACTCTTTACTATCATAATACCAAGAGCTGCATTTAGTGCTAAGACACATGGTGTGCCAAACGTACACCTTCTGACATACAGGTTGATTTATCTATTTTTAACAAAAACTGTACCTATTTTGTCCTTATTATTTTAAGTACACTGGTTTCGTTAGACTTATAATAATTTGACACACGTGAACTGTATTGTGGAATAGATTAAAAGTATCGATAAAAAATATAACTTTCCTGAGAACCCAATTAAAGGAGATATAGGTTATCAGGAAAAGTGATTACAGAAATGATTACTTAATGGTTTACACTGAATAACTAATGCAGTAATGAGCACTAACAAACTGCTTGTTTTTTGCCCATTTCCTATAAATTAGACATAAAGTCGTGGCAAGCAAAGGGTAATGTGGCAAAACGGCAAGTTGATGAGAGGAAAAGAAGGATCCAAGAGGCTGTAAGAAGAGAAACGGGCTTACTTCTCGATGTAGTGAAACAAGGTAGTGGATCTACCAACAATGGCCATTCGGCAAGGCGATATTTTTAAAACTATGCTAAATCTGCTGAACTTACCGGAATAGACGCTGAGCTATTGAGAAAAACCTGTGTGATCTTGCAGTGTTTTCATCAGGACGGAAGATAGACGTCATTAAATTTAGAGATTTCTGCTTTGATACTGCTAAACTTTACGTAGATTTGTATCCATGGTATTACATGCCTTCTTCTCTTCATAAACTTCTTATACACGGGCCAGACATAGTTCAGAATTTGTCGATTGTACCCATTGGATTTATATCTGAAGAGGCATCTGAAGCTAGAAACAAAGACTTTCGAAAATATAGAGAGGGCATTCTTGAAAATGCAACAGTATCTCATGTAATGAAGATATTATGCACAATCTTTTAATATCGTCTGATCCACTGCTTACAAGCATTCGTCTAAAAACAAACAAGTTCGTAAAAGAATCTTCTTTTACGGAGTTTTATGACCTTAACGGATTCCGAGAAGAATGACACCGAATTTGTTGATGTCAATGATTTATCAAATATAGCCTCGGAATCTGAATCGAATAATGATGACGAAGAAGATGATGATGAGGAGGATGATTAGGTTATAGTTATTAGAATATTTCTGTGTACATAAAGTTAATAAATGAATAAAACTGGCGAAAACTTTTTTTTTGTATATTATCACCCTATACATATATCAGAAAGTGTACGTTTGGTGCACCATGTGTCTTAGCATTAAATGCAGCTCTTGGTATGTGTATTATGATAGTAAAGACCATAACTTAAAACAGGACCAGATCAGGAGGCAGAGAGCTCGATTCAGTAAAAAATACATCACGCTACACGTCAGAAGGTGCACGTTTAGAGCACCATGTGTGTTAGCAATAAATGTAGCTTTTAGTATATGTATTGTGATAATAAAGACCGCAACTTGAAACGAGGCCGGAGTCGAACGGCAGAGAGCTCGATACAGTCATTTTTGTAGTAAAATTTCACAATTTCTCAAATAACTCCCGAAATACGAGAGATAAGAAGAAATTTGTTAGGACAAGTTTTGACGGCATTTGACAATTAAATACGATGCAATTATTCGTTTTTCAAAATTTGACTATTTTTTCAATTTTTAATCTTTTTTGCATGTATATTATAAATCGACCAATATATCAAAAGGTGTACGTTTGACGCACCATGTGTCTTAGCACTAAATGCAGCTCTTGGTATGTGTATTATGATAGTAAAGACCACAACTTAAAAGAGAACCAAATTCAGGAGGCATAGAGCTTGATTCGGTAAAAACATACATCAACCTATAACTCCGAAGGTGCACGTTTGGAGCACCATGTGTCTTTGCACTAAATGTAGCTTTTGGTATGCGTATTATGATAGTAAAGACCGCAACTTGAAACGAGGCCCGAATCGAACAGCAGAGAGCTCGGTACAGTCATTTTCATAGTAAAATTTCTCATTTTCTCAAATAACTCCCGAAATACGAGAGATAGAAGAAATTTGTCACAACAAGTTTTGAAGGCATTTGATAATTAAATACAATGCCATTATTCGTTTTTCAAAATTTGACATTATTTTTTTGGAGATGCGTATGTCCAACCTCTCCCATACATTCGTTCCATTGTGCGTCGGGGACAGAGATGGCCAGCTATGATCGGCTATCTTCCATTTTGTAGAACGTTTTCTCTGTCGTAAATTGCCCTGTCAATCCAATATATCTATACAGAGTTATTAAAACCTAATGGTTAAAATCTAACGGATACAGACGTAATCGTCTGTATAAGTCAAAATAAAAAAAAACTTTGCAGACATATTTTCATCAGGCCCCCTCTCCCTATCGCTATCTGTTAAGGTCCGTTTTGAAATTCCCGTAGCTTCCTGTGAGCAACGCGCTCTTAGATCTTAAAACAATCACCCTTGAAGTTTTCGGTTTCATTTAAAAATATATACTCCTTATGCTTATGATATACCATTTCGCGAGACTGACTATGCAAGGGCCGTTCAAGGCAAAGGGGACAGACATCTTTTGAAAAAAATGTGGTTTTAACAACTTAATATTTAAATTTAAAAATGACAAATGGCATGTTATAGATTGCGATGAACGAATGAGATGACGCTATACAAAATCGATTTTAACCGAACTTCGTACGCGGACGCGTAGACGTGCCATCTTAAAAACCGACTACTGTAAACTGGGCTACTTTTACTTTTAGTCCTTAGCACAATTTTATGAAGATTGGGAATTCAAAAAAGGATATTTCTCTTCCACCTAGGTATACGAAGAAACATCAGGTGTAACGGTGGGTGACCCCGTATTGCGTACCGGCAAGCCCCTGTCTGTGGAGCTGGGCCCCGGTATCCTGGGCTCCATCTTTGACGGCATCCAGCGTCCCCTGAAGGACATCGGCGAGATGACCCAGTCCATCTACATCCCCAAGGGTGTCAACGTGCCCTGTCTTACTAGGGAAACCAACTGGGAGTTCGCTCCTTTGAATGTTAAGGTGAGTGAATCAGCAAGTTTATCAATATCAATGCCCATAAATATTAAAATGGTGACCAAAATATGACATTGATCTAGATTCCAAATTAAATGAACATATTCTTTCCTACCAGGTCGGCTCCCACATCACCGGTGGGGATCTGTATGGTATCGTGCACGAGAACACGCTGGTCAAGCACAAGATGCTGATGCCGGCCAAGGCCAAGGGTACGGTCACATACATCGCGCCCGCGGGCAACTACAAAGTCACTGTGAGTGTGCTGTTTTAATAAAAATTTCGTTAAAATGTTGTTCTTAGATAAAACTAACAGCTTTCTCCCTTAAAAATTGTTAAATAAATCTTTTTTTAGGAAGAGGAGTACTCCCTATACAAATTGTAAAATTGCGCCTATACTGGTTCAATTTGCTATTTTCATTAAATGTAAAACCCCATTGAAACTACAATTAATCAGACTTGACTGCCATGCTGTTAATCTAACTTATAGATAGCCATATAGAGTAAATATTTTTTGTTACCGATCTCTGATTTTGTCAACATCCGCCTTACTTATTGAAACATTACCCCACAGGACGTAGTGCTAGAAACAGAATTCGACGGTGAGAGGTCTAAATTCAGCATGTTGCAAGTGTGGCCGGTGCGACAGCCGCGCCCCGTCACCGAGAAGCTGCCCGCCAACCATCCGCTGCTCACCGGACAGCGAGTGCTCGACTCACTCTTCCCGTAAGTTGATATACTACAAACTGAACCGTTATAAATCAACACATAGCATTGATCGCGGCTCCTAAACAAATGTTATGAACCTATGTCTTTCTCCAGATAAGTACTAAATTATTTGTTAACTACACAACATTTTGAACATTTTAACATTTTGAACAAGGTGTGTACTTGGTGCATTTATGAAATGACTTATGATATTGATTGAAAATCCGTGTTTGTTGGTACAGTTGCGTGCAGGGTGGTACTACAGCCATCCCCGGTGCGTTCGGTTGTGGCAAGACTGTCATCTCACAGGCGCTGTCCAAGTACTCCAACTCTGACGTCATCGTCTACGTCGGTTGTGGAGAGCGTGGTATGTAGCATTACGTCATTATATTTATTATATACGTTTCTTGAAAGGAGGCTCGAGAGTATATTTCGAGTTAGCCACAAATAACGTGTTCTGGTTGTTTTTGTACATCCATATATAACACGATTTTTGTGCTGTGGTAGATCATAAAGAGACCTTAACGTGTTCTGGTAACTTCTTTTGCATAATGAGTTTTTTGGTCTTTGAGCCTAACATGTGGTACAGTTAAGTTTTTGAGATAGTTTTTAGTTATTTAAAATGTTTATGGATGAGAAGTTTAGCCGTTATTGATAACGACGTTAACATACGCTAATGTATCGCTAGGTAACGAGATGTCTGAGGTACTGCGTGACTTCCCCGAGCTGACCGTGGAGATCGAGGGCGTGACGGAGTCCATCATGAAGCGTACTGCGCTAGTGGCCAACACCTCCAACATGCCTGTGGCTGCCCGAGAGGCTTCCATCTACACCGGTAACTATATTGTATACACTATTTTTGAAAAAAACAGATCTTAGATTTTCAAGTTTTAATGGCCGCCATATTTGGGTTAACCCTTGTTTCGGTATTCGGTGACAAAATTTCAGCCAGAAAAAGCCAAGTATGAAAACCTGAAATTGTGTTTTACATCATTAATATCACTGAAAGAGTTTTCTTAAACGGTACTCAGACAGGCCTTCCGCCTTCTATGCATGTACGAGTTCCGCATCCAGATAGCAATGGTGTACAAATATCGTGTAACATTTCTGTGGTCCAGGTATCACTCTGTCTGAGTACTTCCGTGACATGGGTTACAACGTATCCATGATGGCTGACTCCACGTCCCGTTGGGCCGAGGCTCTGCGTGAGATCTCCGGACGACTGGCCGAGATGCCGGCCGACTCCGGCTACCCCGCCTACCTGGGAGCCCGACTTGCCTCCTTCTACGAGCGAGCTGGACGCGTCAAGTGTCTGGGTAACCCCGAGAGAGAAGGTAAGTCACTAGATTCACGGAGTTCAGTTGAAGGAACTAACTTACTACGGTGTCACAAACATAACTACACAGTAGTGGTCATATAATTAGGAACAATTAGTACATGTCGCAATATTGAGATAAAAAGTTACTATTAATTAATATCAGTCTATCAATTCGCCCTCAGAGCCAACAGAGTTAAACAAGGTTTATTCTCAGGAGTCACATAAAAAAATGTTAGTCATATTTTAATAAGTTTTTACCTCAAAATTAAGCAGTTGTGACATACCTAGTTTTTTTACTAACATAGAACTGCTGAATTTAGCTTTTGTTCAAAAATTGGGTCACTTTTGGGTCAAATTGACGTCTCAATTGAATTAACTAGGTTTTTTAAGAAATTCATTTCCTTATCTGACTAGCTATAGAATTCTGGAAGTTGTACGTAGTAAGGTCCAAAAGTTTCCGGCCTGAACTATAAAATGAAGGATAAATCTCAAGCAACTTTTATTATTTTTCAATATAGTCCCCCTTTATTTCAATACACTTTTCGTGTCGCTATATTAACATAAAAAAATAGTCTAAATTTTTATCTTCAAAATGTGCCAAAACTGTGGACTTTTTCTTCATCCGTGTTAAACTTTAACCTCGCAAGTCGGATTTAAATTTTGAAAATAAATTACAATCGCTTGGTGCCAAGTCGGGACTATAGGGTGGATGGTGGACCTCAATGAAACCGCATTCTTTGATGGCAGTCTTGGAAACACCCGATGTGTGGACTCGGTATTGTCATGAAGCAGCAACACTCCTCGCGACAGTTTCCCTCGACGTTTTTCTTTAATAGCAACTCGCAATTGATGTAGTAAGGAAGCGTAGTACTCGCCCGTTATAGTTGTATTGCGTGCTTTGAAATTCTACAGTAAAATTCCTTCGGAATCCCAAAATATTGTGGCCGTGATCTTTTTTTTTGTGACAGAGACACTTTGGCTTTTTTGTGCCGCGTTGAGCTGGGACGACGCCACTCCATCGATTCCTTTTTAGACAAAGGATTATGATAAAGAACCATAGTTTCATCTCCTGTTACAATTGAATCCACAACTTCTTTCTGTAGGTCTTCACAAAGGGATAAAAATTGAGCACAGCACTTCACACGTTCTTGCTTCTGATCAGCGGAAAGAAGTTTTGGGACCCACCTTGCACTGACCTTATTCATACCCAAATGCTCATGTAGGATTCTAAGCACAGTTGTTTTCGAAAGTCCCGTCATAGCTGCTAATTCTTTTGTCTTCAACCGCCTGTCCTTCAGTACTGTCTCTTCGACAAATAAAATGTTTTCATCTGTAATGGCCTCGGACGGACGTCCTGTCCTGGGCGGGGTTCATCTTCTAAACGAAATTGTTTCGCCCATTCTTTTACGGTGGAATTTGATGGGGAGGATTGTCCGTATACAGCATCCAAACGTTGTTTGATTTAGGCCGGCGTCTTCCCGTCTTTTGTCAAAAATTTGATCACAGCTCGATACTCAATCTTATCCATTTCGAATTTTCTGTCGACTTTCTGACTTTAAAAGGTTATAACTTTGTAGATAAATGAAATACACTAATATTTTTAATTGTGGGTAGGTCACTAAAAGTAGTTATTCAATGTCAAGCTAGTTTGACATCTTTGATTAATCCAATGCGGGTAGGCCGGAAACTTGACTTTGACTTTAAGCCCCTTATTACAAAAGATGGTCTAAGAAAACCCGAAATTTTAAAATAGCCCCGTCTCTTTTTGGTAAATGACATAAGAAAGCCTAAAACCTTAGTCTTGGTTTAAACCATCTTTTGTAATAAGGCCCTGTGTGATCAAATACGAAATAAATTACACAATGTCATTAACACTGCCCCATCGTCCCCAAGGGTCCGTGTCCATCGTGGGAGCCGTATCTCCGCCCGGAGGAGACTTCTCAGACCCTGTGACAGCGGCGACGCTGGGTATCGTGCAGGTGTTCTGGGGTCTCGACAAGAAGCTGGCACAGCGCAAGCACTTCCCAGCCATCAACTGGCTCATCTCATACAGCAAGTACATGCGCGCGCTCGACGAGTTCTACGACAAGCACTACCCTGACTTCGTGCCCCTCAGGACCAAGGTTTGTTTAATTTTAGTACGTCTTGTGTAAGAATTAGAAAAATTCGTAACATGTTCTTAATAAATGAATCTCAGCCATGCATGTTTGAAAATGTGAAAGAAGTAAAAGTATGTAAAAATCGTAGCTTGAAGATTGATGTTGTTTAGTATATCCATGGATCCAAGACTCATAATCAGCCTCAACGTAACATACATTAACGAATGCATATCACTGCAGGTCAAGGAGATCCTTCAAGAGGAGGAGGACCTCTCGGAAATCGTGCAGCTGGTCGGTAAGGCGTCGCTCGCGGAGACAGACAAGATCACTCTCGAGGTCGCCAAGCTGCTCAAAGACGACTTCTTGCAACAGAACAGGTAACAAATACCTGTCAATCTTTTAATAGATACCTAATTAATGCAGTAGTGAAGAGCGCGCACGTAGTTAGTGCCTTTAGCACAATTAACGATACCTAGTAACCCTGTGAAGTTTTGCCAGTTAATTCGAAGTTACCCTATTATACACGTATCTATATTTTGCAGTGCCAATATCTATAAATAAGGATGCTACTATACAGCATGTAAGGGTAAACACCGTTATCACTCAAACCATGGGTAGTTGACGTGAACGCAAAAACATAGAAACGAGTAAAAAAAAAATAGTATACACGCGCGAGAAATGAGCGGTGCGGCGGCGCTACGACGCGGCGTACACGCACTCGCTAGCGAGATAGCTGACTGACTGGGGTAGCGAACTGTGCGGGGCCGTGCGTCGGGCCACGCGGCGAGTTCCCCGCGCCCCCTCCCGTAGCTTGTTGCCCCCGCGCGTAAGGTGAAATGCTTTCGTGGAAAAATAAAAATTTTATATTTTTTTTTTTTTACGTTCTATAAGTGAAACCAAACCACTGCTTTCAAGGATAACGGTGTTTACTCTTACAATCTGTATATCCCCTTAATTGACACCATTCCTTAGTTGTCTTTAGCGACTGTCGCGGGAAGACAAGAGGTGGTAATAAGCCAGGTGTGACTTGTTCACTGACGCAAAATACACAAATATAAAGAAAATTAAAAAAAAATGCAAAACAAAATTTGGTTTACAAAGATTAACTCTACAACATTGTTCTCCCACAGCTACTCAAATTACGATCGCTTCTGCCCCTTCTACAAAACCGTGGGCATGTTGAAGAACGTGATCGCGTTCTACGACATGTCGCGTCATGCCGTCGAGGCCACCGCGCAGTCCGACAACAAGATCACGTGGAACGTCATCCGTGACTCCATGGGCAATGTGCTGTATCAACTCTCCTCTATGAAGTTCAAGGTAACAGATTTCAGATGTCTTTGATTGTATATAAAATCTAGCACGAAATTTAAAAAAACAAGCCAGAAAATAAGACATACTATTTGTATCCTATACTCCGCCCGCGCGATACGTTTTCGGGATAAATAGTACTCTAGGTACTAACGCTTGTCACATTCTACTGCTATGCGAAGTTTTATCAAATTCCATTCCAGCTGCATTACTTATGTCCAAAAAAGTTTTTAAGTGTCCAATATCAAAAGTTTGACAGAGATTGCAAATAGGCATGTGAAGGTATCAAAAATACAATATACCTATCATGTTCAAAATTGCACTTCCAATCCCTTAATTGCAAACAGTGAAAACTTGTGAGTGTTAATCGTTATTTCACTTCCCAGGACCCCGTGAAAGATGGAGAAGCCAAGATCAAGGCAGACTTCGACCAACTCCTGGAAGACATGGCCGCCGCCTTCCGCAACCTCGAGGATTAGACACCTGCCCACCCACTACACCAGCAGGGGGACCGCTTGCGGGCACTCACGAACATCACCTAACTTAAAATGCACAAATACATGCCATTATCACCTTTGACTAAGAGGAGATACAAGCCATATTGGCATGGTCGCTCTAAGTAACGTTAAAAGTGCAACGCAATCGCGTATTGTTAATACACTAAATAGACGTAAATAAATGTATTAGTCTACGTAGTGTGTATAGGTTTAATTATATTACTCGTATTTCAATGACGAATTCGTGATTACAATTGTTGAAATTCAAATGAAAGCGCGCGCGGCCGCTCGGCGTACTCCCCCTCCATTTGTAAATTACGAACAAATGCCGCCGAGCCGACGCCCGACGCGTTCATAGTTAATTAGTTGTTATTTATATGAAATATATACTATTTATACACTAACAATGAATTATTTTATGCCCGTTTATATTTCGCGTGTTATTAAAGTCATGATATCGAGTACCCACTTGCATTCCACGTTATTATTAGAGTTTTAATCGAAGTAACATGTTATATGTAAAAGCTGCAGGTTTTCGCTTTTCGTGTCTCGATATCAATGTTACCAGCATTTTGATATACCAGAAATGTATAATAGTTCAGTATTATGTTTACTTTGATAGTTCTCGCTGTATTAGCTAGCGGTTTGCGGCGTCTTGTACAAAATTAATGCGCAATAGTAACGTATATTACTTGCTGTTTGAACCTCTGTAACGTTAAGTGTTGAAGAGACAAAAGATATAAATAAATAGTTTAAGTGTATACAATGTTGTCTCATTTATAAATCATTTGCATCACAATCTACTACACTTGTCCACCTCACAGCAACAACAAACTTACTACATTACCACATTTTGAGGTTCCCTAACTCTTATAGCAAAAGGTCCGTTAGTCCTGAATTTTGGATATGTAATAAGTTTAGGTGTTCATAAGAAAATATCAAGTTTTCGACCTTGAGTGACCTCAGCGCGCTGTGCCATCTTGTATTAAAGATCCCAAAAATTTGTTTTTATTAAATAACTCCATACCTATCTTTGGGTTTTTATACATCTAATGGTAGATGTGAAGGATGTCCTTCACGAGCTATGGAAGCCACAATATGAAATATATGAACAAATAATAATAAGCAAGCATTTGCAAGCAAAAAGGCCAAAGCATTGAGCAATGAAGCCACCGATGCACAGAGTTCAGGAACAGAGTACATTGTTTTACAATATATTGTGATTTTATTGTAACTAGTGACTCTAGAGCATTGACCGCGTTGCTCTAAGTTCCAAAGTGTTATTGGTCAGGGTTCATGTATGGAACAACTAAAAGCAATAAATGTACAACTCACCTGGGACTGCCACCTATGCCACCAGCACCTCATTGCAGATATCAGAAACGTAGAACCCCACTGCCCACTTGCTCAGCTTTCACTTTATTGGTTCACTGCTGCTAAGGAGTCTAGAAACTTTTACACCAAGTTTGTAATTGTTCACACACAGAAATATTATGAAAAAGATTTTGATAAGTCGGATTGATAGGTTTTATGTAAAATTTTGTATTTTGCACGATTTTATGTACTTATTGACCGCCAACGAAAAGAGAGGGGTGTAAGTAGGTAATAAGTTTGAAGCCTATGTCTGTTTGTGGTCAGAGGGTCGTCTTCGTGGCGGAGTCTCACAATGTAGCCCGAAGTGGATGAACCGCGTTTATTTAAGCTTATTTTTTTATCGGCTTCATAATGTTCTTGTTTTAAATTAACGGCTATGTTTAATGGAAATTGGTTCAGCCGTTGCAAAATAATCAGCTTTTTTCACAGTTTGTGTAGAGATTTCTACGAAACAATGTACCTATATTGAATTCACTTCTGCTCGTCCAATTGACTTGAAACTTACATATTTTGTACCAATGCAAACCTAGTGAAAATACAATACTAGTGGTACCATTGAGCTGATCTTAGTGAGGGTTTCGATTGGAAGGTTGTTAAAACTACTCCAAAATAGCAATAAATTAAACCGAGACCAATGGATTTTCACTTGTTTCGACAAGAAGGACTTTGAAGTGGCCCGAGGTGGCGATCAGCACTTCGCAATTATTAGTTACAGTTACAGACCCATTGCGTTTGAGCTCGTATGACTCGTTATGGAATGCACTTTCTCACCGTAGTAATAATAATCGCACAAGGATCGACAGAAAAGGATTTCGACGGTTTTAATTGAATAAAAAACTTAGGACTGCACTGAATTTAGAATTTTAGAAGTTTCAACGAGCGCGGGAAACTATCTTTTTTTTAAATTACTTATCTGTCCTGGATACTAGTCCTTAAGGCAAAACTTAAGTACCTATTTATTTTCTATTATTTTTAAAGTAATGAAATGCTGCTCTTATACATTTCATTACTTCTTGGAGTTTCCGGCGACAAATCTATCCGGGAGGTACTATGACGTGGTCTATTCCGCTATACAATTTTCAATGTCTCTCCCTGTGGTAAAGCCTCTACGTACACACCAAAGCCCGGTGACAATTAGTGAGGCCCGCCAGGCTTGTTTTGCGTCACGTTCGCTCGCTTAGTTGGCCGCAATAACCCGCTTGCAATAACCCGTGAAGCCGCCGGGCCGGCTTTGGTGTGTAGAGGCCTTAAACGAAGTTCTGGTAGGTACCCGAAGACAGTTTTCCTGTGTCTGGCACATGTCTGATTTCCATTCGTTATTCGATTCCCGGTTCAGACTTTTTTTTTTACATTTGGGCCTTGGACCTAAATATTTTATAAAGAATATCCTTTACGCCAGTCTGTCGCTGAATAGTTTTGGTTTGTAATCACTTAGGTAGTCGATTGGCACATTTTTCATCAAAGCTTTTCATAATCAGTCATACGAGCACAAACACGACTTCCCTCGTTACAAAAGAAGGTCAAAAAAAAAACCCAGGACCATGCTACACAAACAAGTGTGCCCTTAGAGCATAAACCTAATGCTCTAAGGCTCTAAGAGTGTCCCTGACAAGATGGGTAACTATGAAGGTTTGCAACCATTTTTAATTTTCATGGATCTGGCTGGCTGAATTGTAAAACATCATAAATTCAGATTGTCAGAAATTAAAACTATTAAAACCTGTCTCAATCTCAGAACAAGAACTCAATCGAAGAATTTTAATATTTTTTTCAGTAGGCACCGGCACCGGTTCGTAAAATGTCCTCCGATTTTTATGAGAACACAGCTTTCGTGTGCAGAACTTTAGATCTAAAGAACTTATTTTCTTTGTGAGTAACATGGAATTCCGAAGCGATGGCATGGGAGTCCGATAAACGTAAGTTCGAAAGCATAATATAAGGAAATAGTTATGTATCTCGAATGTTTTCTTTTGCGATGTTCGTCAATTCGATAGCCTACAAAATTCTGCATGGAAAAAAAAATATTACTATAGGACGACCTCTCACGCGGTAGTTACTGCCACTCCGCGTACCTACTTAAGGTTGGCATCGGCCGCCAGCTCGGCTACCTACTATTGTAAGCAGCGCGGCCGGGCCGCCCGATCAACTAAATATACCCAACCCGTCGGTTGTGCACACCCGTGATACGTGATAGGTGTACGCGCCGTACCTCCGCGCTCACGTACGTTAGATTTCGATCCAAGTTATGTTCTGTGTTATTACCACCATTAATACGTCTAATACGAAAACTTTTATCATGCCCATTAACTAAACCACACAGTGAAAAGTGTTCACTTTTGGTTACCTAAACGTAACCTAACCGAATCGGAGTGCTCAGACGTCAGGCTAATCTTAGTATATAACAATTATTTTCTTAACTCTGCAGAACCTGAGCAAACAGAACTAAATACCTATCGAATTAATGAATTCCGGAAAAGTAGTCTACGCTCCGTTGCTTTTGACAAATATACGGGACGTGGACAAGCAAAAATCCGTACCTAGTTATTGTTGAAAATGAGGTATCAAGCATTAGCTGTTAGGCTATTGCTATTTTTTCTTCATACCCACAACCCTGTTCTCCCCAGGCGGTGGTAATAACAAGCAAGCTGACGAAAAGAGCAGTATGTGGCTGAAGTTGGGCACTGGTGTATGACTGCGACAGGCTCTTCCGGGCAGCGCTGAGCTTTGGCTCGCGGCCGCCCTTCTCACTTTACTGAAGCCGTTGCCACAGCTTGATGAAAGCTACCATTGTGCCGTATAAGACGTTTATGGATTCACTGGACTTCAACCGTGGCTAGCCGATCCCGCGGCATGAGCTGCGCCTGCGGCCGTTCGGCAAGGAGTCCTGTCTTATCGCGCTCCAACCGCTGCCACTAACAGATGTCATCATCGTGAGTGGACTCGAAGTCGCTTGAGTACATAATTTATTTCGCATGTAGATAAGTTTACTCAGCAGTAAGGGTGCTTTTCCACCAAAGATGTGCTATGCAACGTTGATATGGATGCGTTTGATATCCACCAATCATATTCATTGGTCCACATAGCATAGCACTGGTGGAAACTGATTCAACTACGCTAGGTACGTTTTCATATGGAAGGATGCGTGCTGTGGATGCGTGCTGTGGATGCGTGCTATGGATGCGAGCTATGGATGCGTGCTATGGATGGTCGCGAGTGGTGTAGCTATGTGCAGAGCACCGCGCCGCCACTCCCCGTGTCTTCCCTACTGTCGATACGTCGCATAGCTCCAGCTGTGCATCTTACTCGCTCCGCTACATAGCTTAGCATCAGCGGAAACGGTCGCACAGTTTCGTAGCTTAGCTTTATCATTCTCACAGCATAGCTGCATAGCACATCTCTGGTGGTAGCACACCACTGATGCTAATCTATGTAGCGGAGCGAGTAAGATGTGCTATGAAAATGCGCTGCCGCATAGTAGCAGTGGGAGGAAAATGCGCAGCTCGAGGTATGCGAGGTGTCGATAATAGGGAAGGCACAGGGAGCGGCGGCGCGGTGCTCTGCACATAGCTACACCACTCGTGACCATCTATAGCACGCATCCGCAGCACGCCTCCTTCCATATAAAAAACGTAGCTTAGTTGAATCAGTTTCCACCAGTGCTATGCTATGTGGACTAATGAATATGACTGGTGGATGTCAAACGCATCCATAGCAGCGTTGCATAGCACATCTAATTATTATACTCTTTGACCACATCTCTGGTGGTAAAGCAGCCCTCTAGTACGAATTTTACAGTTTTCGAAACGTAATGACGCGACGTTTCGTATCATAACATTAATAAATTAGCAGCGCTGCCCCTAGCGGAAACGTGGAAGAAATAAAATCGTCAGAATGAGGAGTAATTTTTGATAGCGTATTTTTCGAAGACAGTTTTCGAGTGAATCGTATTTTGCGTTTAGGCAGTACGAACGTAATCTTTAACGAATTCGAAAACTTTAATAATTTTCATAATCTCAGTGAGAGCCTGTTTTTTTTAAAGCGTTATTTAGCTTTTAAAGACGCTATTTTACCCGATGCCCAATATACACACTCAGCGCAGCAAATAGCTAGTTAGAATTCCTATTTGACAGGTGGCAAAATAATCTGTGTTTACTTTGAGTTTGCAATCGTTTATTTCAGCTAAGGTTGAGTTGCAATTATTTAATTTAATCATAATAAATAGTCGGTAGGGCTGGTTGTTAATTCTTATAAATTTAAATCAACAACATCAACAGTCAATTTGGACCCCAGTCCTTTAAGCTAGACATCAATTTAAAAATCGATTCTTGTTTATTCTAATTGGTAAGTATGTATATGTACATACTTCATTATTCCATTACAGATGTGTATCAATTTTTAAGTAAATCTTCGTTCCGTTTTCTGAAATAATCGATTACGTTTGGTTTAGAAGAGGTCAACCACGATAACAGCACTACGGCAACGAACCCAAGCTCCAAACCTAACTCCAAACAAACAACATTGCAAAATCTCCCTGTCGAAATATTATTCCAGGATTGATCCGTGTTCTTTGGACAATTTCTTCAAGAAAAAGTGAAACATATTGGTTGTTTGATTCTAATTAAATATATTAGACGGATAGTTGTAATTATTTGGCAATAATGGGTTGATTTTTTATTTACCTTGTAAAGACGATCGTTCAAAGTTAATGCGGCGTGCAAAGTGAGAAACGTCCAATTACAATTGGAGTCCAATTGAAATTATAATACATTCTATTGATTCTTTATGATAATAGTCCTCATTATAATTACGATTAACAATTTAGGTAGTTTATTTATTTGATCAATTTAAAGCTTATTTATTTGATCAATTTAAAGCAAACTTTAAAAGAACTAATATCAAATTACGAGATAAAACTTCAAGCTGACTAAAATAATAACGGTTGCGGAATATATTTGTCTCGTTTTCTCGCAGTAAGAGTAAGAGAGACAATAATTTTGTGTAAATCGTTCAATCGATTTTGAGCTAGTCGATGGTCGAAATCTTGATATCGTCGCGTCGTTCGAAAAATTGAACTCATAATACCGACTAGAGTGCGCGCAAGATAACTCTGCGCGCGACTGAGGGCGTGCTAAACGTTGCCGTGATCGCAAAAGTCCAAATTACCGCTTTTTAAGCTGAACTTTTTTATCGCTTAACATAATTTTCCCGTTAAATATTCCTACAATCAGGTAGTTCTACTATCAAAATTGATAAAACGGCACACACTTTGGTGGACCATGATTAGTACCGATTTCGGCCGCGCGCAGACTTATCTTGCGCGCACTCTACTATCGAAACTACGAAGTTTAGCAAACTCACGAAAACTGTTGCCCTTTTCGTAATGTGTAAACTCAGGTACTAGGGGTACCTACCTACTGCTGATCTAAAATTAATTGCTGGCTTTGCTTTACTGCTGACGGGTCAAAACAAAAACCTTTATTGATTGAAAAGAAAAAAGCTAGATTATACCTAGTGCGGGTAGGTTAGCCTTAGTTACTGTTTGATAGGTAGAATTCTTAGTATTTACAGCTGATAATCTTATAAATTAATACAGCTCTTCATATTTCTTCAGACAGTTAAGGGAGGAACAATGAACAAATTCTTCCAAACCCTCATAACATTTTACTTTTCTCAATATTTTCTTCTAAAACGATAATGACATTGATGGATTAATGTTTTTATCAGTGCTCACTGATAAAAGTCAATGGTCAGCTGATCCATCAGTCTATGGTCTCACCAGACCAGATGCAGTGTTGCCAATGTGCCGGTAATTCCCTGATTTGCGGAGATTTTGGGTAATTTGCGGATATTAAATGCAGGGTGGCTATTTTCGGGGAATTCACGGTATTGCTGGCTACTGGATGTAGATTGAATAAGTTTCTGTTCCTCAAGAGTTGAGGCCAGATGCGGCTGAATATTGGTATTTTACACGGAGCTACTGCTATCAGACCTCCGCAACCCAGTTACTGAGCAATGCAGATGGGATTTTTAGACTGCTCGTAACGCCTGTGTTTAAGTATTTGTATGTCACCTTATTACTGGGAAACTTAGTATTAGGTATTATACGGCTGCATAGCAAGCAAAACATTGTCAGTATAAGCTCAACTCTCATTCTACGGAAGGCTTATACAATCTGAGATTAGCTCATACTAGAAAATGTAAAGTTTGATACGAAGCCGTGTTTACTATTTTTTTGTTGATTTGAATTTAATAAACCTTAGTTCTAGGTTCTTAATTGTGATAAAACTTAAACTAAATTATTGCATAACACTACAGCCATATTGTTTTTATTTCTAGTGGATCATTTGGGGGTTATTTCCAAATCTTGTTTTACGATTTCGGGGAATTAGTCAGCTCGATTTGGGGATTTCTAATATTATTTATTGGCAACACTGTCAGACAGACTGGCACCGCATGACCGCACTCACTATCTATTGACAACTCTTTAACTGGGCTGGGTACGTATTCCTACACTAATTTAAGTTTTTTATTAATTTTATTAGGGCCGTGGTCTTATTAGAATTTTCACAAATACTTTTTTCGTTACTATTATATCTTTACCCGACTGTTCCAGGAAGGTAATGTTCTTTGGTGTAGTGAGTGTCCATATACTAATTGATTGGTCAACATAACATGATATTAATTATGATAGTTTAGGTTGAAATTATACATTTCTAGGGTGTTAGAATGCTGTAAAGAAGTGATGTGTGTCGAAACAATAGGTTCTTTAAGATGTTAATCATCATGAAATGAAAATTATGATGAGAGCAGGACAATCATTTAGTTCTTAAAAATACCTTACAACTAGTCTGTGATTATGTATCCTATTGATAATAGAAGTCTACACTACTGCTATTATACTGTGATAAATAGCTGTGACCAGAAGTGACAAGTACCGTTTTGTTGTAAAAGTCATTATGATCCACTGTACCTGTAATATTGCAACTCAATATCTTCACTTTTCATTTAACTGTTTTATGTGGTTTGAAGGAATGCATCTGTAAAATTAGACTTTATTTTTGCCAAAATCAATACTCTTGCTTAAGTCATAACTAGATTTAAGACGTACAAGTACCAGATTTTCCACCCAAGGCGATTCTTTACGAAATTTTAAGTTTGCTGTTTATAATAAAGTAATTTTTGGTTTAAACAGGTTAAAGAATTAATAATTCATCATGGCGAAACAAGCCAATTTGAAGATGATAGTCAATGAGGAGAATGAGGAGAGGTTCGGTTTTGTATTTGCTGTATCTGGTCCCGGTGAGTACAAGTCATATTTTTCACATTATCACAATTTATATGTATTCTCGAAATAACAGCTGACAACTCTAAAAAGGAGAATCTTCTGCTTTATTTGATGTGATAATTAATAATGAGTAAAATGTTAAGACTAAAAACGTAGCAAATTAAAACCTTTTGAGTTCTCTCAAGGCTCTAAAATAAAGTGGGGCTCAGCTGTACCACCTCTCCTACTGAGTTGTGGCTTCCAATTTTTCGTGCATGTTGTACTTCTTAAGATCAGCTAGCTGCAAAAAAAGAATAATTATGAAGTTTGCATGAACATGTAATTAAGTAGATAATTTAATTTCCATCAAAATTGACACATTGCCACAGATAATGCAACAATTTTGCTCCTTTGTTTTAAATGTTGACAAAATTATATCAGATTTACCTGTTTTTAAGTGTCATTATTTGCATTTCGATGGTCCCTTTGTACAAAGCAACATGTTCAAAACACCTTACACAGGAAGGTCAATGTTACAAAAGATAGCTCCCAGCAATGCCCACTCTTCACCGCTTCCTTGTGTTTATCTGTGAAGAAGAAACAACAACGACAATATGGGACACAATGCAAGTGAATTAGTAATGATATAATTTTCTTGTGACAGTCGTAACGGCGGAGAAAATGTCCGGATCGGCTATGTACGAGCTGGTGCGTGTCGGTTACAATGAGCTGGTCGGTGAGATCATCCGTCTTGAGGGTGAAATGGCCACCATCCAGGTAAGCACATATAAATGAAGAATACGTCATGTCTAGAAGTACACAAAGTATTGAATTTGTGACATGTCAGGCACAAGAGTGAGATGTTCGGCTATGATCAGCTGTCTTCGATTTTGAAGGGCGTTTTCTCAGTCCTATGTTGCCCTATCAGTCCGGTAAAGGACAGAGTTTGAGCTCATACAGAGTTAAAACTGTTGCATCTGAATATTTTCATCATCTTCCATCCATCAGGCCTCCTCTCCCTTACGCTATCTTTTAAGGTCAGTCTTGAAACTCCTGTAGCAGCAACTCATTCTTGGATCTATTTGAAACAGTTACCCTTAAATGTTTTGGTTTCATTGAACTATTTATATGTACACATTATACATGTACCATTTTGCAAGTCTGGTGATTAAACAACTTCATATTTAATTTTATGTTTTGAAGTGATAAATGACACGTCATAGATTACCGGCGATGATCGAATAAGATGACTATACAGAATCGAATTTAACCAAACATCTTTCTTGTCTCCGACGTGCCATCTTAAAAACCGAGTACTGTAAACTGGGTTACTTTTACTTGTAGTCCTTAGCACAACTAATGACAATTGGTAATTCAAAAAAGGACATTTTTGTTCCACCTAGGTATACGAGGAAACATCAGGTGTAACAGTGGGTGACCCCGTATTGCGTACTGGCAAGCCCCTGTCTGTGGAGCTGGGTCCCGGTATCCTGGGCTCCATCTTTGACGGCATTCAGCGTCCCCTGAAGGACATCGGCGAGATGACCCAGTCCATCTACATCCCAAAGGGTGTCAACGTGCCCTGTCTTACTAGGGAAACTAACTGGGAGTTCGCTCCTTTGAATGTTAAGGTGAGTGAAACAACAAGTTTATCAATATCACTGCCTATAAATATTAAAATGGTAACCAAAATATGACATTGATCTAGATTCCAAATTAAATGAACATATTCTTTCCTACCAGGTCGGCTCCCACATCACCGGTGGAGATCTGTACGGTATTGTGCACGAGAACACGCTGGTCAAGCACAAGATGCTGATGCCGGCCAAGGCCAAGGGTACCGTCACATACATCGCGCCCGCGGGCAACTACAAAGTCACTGTGAGTGTGCTGTTTTAATATAACTTTAAGTAAAATTCTTGCGTTAAAATGTTGTTCTTAGATAAGACTGACAGGTTAATCCCTTAAAATTGTTAGATGGATAGGATTGCGCCTATACCTACTGTTTCAATTTGCTATTTTCATTAAATGTAAAACCCCATTGAAGCTACAATTAGTCTGACTTTACTGCCATCCTGTTAATCTAACTTATAAATAACCACATAGAGTAAATATTTTTTATTTCCGGTCTCTGATTTTGTCAACATCCGCCTTACTTATTGAAACATTACCCCACAGGACGTAGTGCTAGAAACAGAATTCGACGGCGAGAGGTCTAAGTTCAGCATGTTGCAAGTGTGGCCGGTGCGACAGCCGCGCCCCGTCACCGAGAAGCTGCCCGCCAACCATCCGCTGCTCACCGGACAGCGAGTGCTCGACTCACTCTTCCCGTAAGTTGATATACACTCAACACAAAACTGAACCGTTATAAATCAACACATAGCAGTGATCGCGGCTCCTAAACAAATGTTATGAACCTATGTTTTTCTCCAGATACTAAATTATTTGTTAACTAACCCCATTTTGAACAAGGTGTGTACTTGGTGCATTTATGAAATGACTCTTATTGATTGAAAATCCGTGTTTGTTGGTACAGTTGCGTGCAGGGTGGTACTACAGCCATCCCCGGTGCGTTCGGTTGTGGCAAGACTGTCATCTCACAGGCGCTGTCCAAGTACTCCAACTCTGACGTCATCGTCTACGTCGGTTGTGGAGAGCGTGGTATGTAGCATTACGTCATTTTTTTTGCTCAATGAACTTTTTTGGTCTTTGAGCCTGATGATGAGCTTTAGAAATGGGACGTGAGCTTAAAGCCATTTTACTTATTTATAAAATTTTATGAATGAGAGGGTTAGCCGTTGTTGATGACGATATTAACATATCTATGCATGTATCGCTAGGTAACGAGATGTCTGAGGTACTGCGTGACTTCCCCGAGCTGACCGTGGAGATCGAGGGCGTGACGGAGTCCATCATGAAGCGTACTGCGCTAGTCGCCAACACCTCCAACATGCCTGTCGCTGCCCGAGAGGCTTCCATTTACACCGGTAACTATATTGCATACATTATTTTTGAAAAAAACATGAACACTAACTTACATTTTGGGTTTTAACGTCAGTTTCGGCATCAGCACATCCGAATATCACGGAATTGACACCTATGACGTAAGTTGCAAGTTTTCATGGCCGCCATCTTGGATTTGGGTTGATTTTAGTTTCGGTATTCCGTGACAAATTTCAGCCAGAAAAAGCCAAGTATGAAAACCTGAAATTGTGTTTTACATCATTAATATCACTGAAAGAGTTTTCTTAAACGGTACTCAGACAGGCCTTCCGCCTTCTATGCATGTACGAGTTCCGCATCCAGATAGCAATGGTGTACAAATATCGTGTAACATTTCTGTGGTCCAGGTATCACTCTGTCTGAGTACTTCCGTGACATGGGTTACAACGTATCCATGATGGCTGACTCCACGTCCCGTTGGGCCGAGGCTCTGCGTGAGATCTCCGGACGACTGGCCGAGATGCCGGCCGACTCCGGCTACCCCGCCTACCTGGGAGCCCGACTTGCCTCCTTCTACGAGCGAGCTGGACGCGTCAAGTGTCTGGGTAACCCCGAGAGAGAAGGTAAGTCACTAGATTCACGGAGTTCAGTTGAAGGAACTAACTTACTACGGTGTACAAATTAATATCTCAACTGAATTAACTTTTATAATAAATTAATTTCTTCACTGAAAGTTCCAAAATAACATGATAAATCAAACTTTATTGGACTAGTTATAGAATTTCGGAAGTTGTACATAATGGATCCTAATTATACGTAATCCAATATGAAATAAATGCCACAATGTCATTAAGTATGCCCCATCGTCCCCAAGGCTCCGTGTCCATCGTGGGAGCCGTATCTCCGCCCGGAGGAGACTTCTCAGACCCTGTGACAGCGGCGACGCTGGGTATCGTGCAGGTGTTCTGGGGTCTCGACAAGAAGCTGGCGCAGCGCAAACACTTCCCAGCCATCAACTGGCTCATCTCATACAGCAAGTACATGCGCGCACTCGACGAGTTCTACGACAAGCACTACCCCGACTTCGTGCCCCTCAGGACCAAGGTTTTTTTATTTTAACTTCGTCTAGTTTACGAATTAGAAAAAATCCTAATATGTTTTTAATAATAGGTACATAACGGTTTGTCTGAATTACCGAAAGATTAGAAATAGGTGTAAGTAACTGTTGTAACTTTACAGTTTCGCAAAAAAAATATCTTATGAACGCGCTTGTTAGCCCTGACTTTGATTAGTAAACAATTAAACAGCCATGCATGTTTGAAAATGTGGAAGAAGTAAAAGTATGTAAGAATCGTAGCTCGAAGATTGATGTTGTTTAGTATATCCATGGATCCAAGACTCACAATCAGCCGCAACGTAACATACATTAACAAATGCGTATCACTCCAGGTCAAGGAGATCCTTCAAGAGGAGGAGGACCTCTCGGAAATCGTGCAGCTGGTCGGTAAGGCGTCGCTCGCGGAGACAGACAAGATCACTCTCGAGGTTGCCAAGCTGCTCAAAGACGACTTCTTGCAACAGAACAGGTAACAAACACCTTTCAATCGATTAATAGATTTAGTATACCGCCGACAAAGACCTCCCCAAAGTTACGTTTCAACTTAAACACATTGTCCTCCGTTTTCAGCCTATAAGTTTTACTAGTTAGTTGGAAGTAACTCTGTCTATATTTTGCGGTACTATTATCTACACATATAGGGTGGACATTTTGCTCTGAATTACAGATATTGAAAAAAATTTAGTCTGCGAGAAAAAAGGTAGTTTTCAAAAAACATTTCTATGATGCCAATCGAAAAAAAATCTTATTAGGATCTAAAATACTCTTTATTTAAAATACATATATATATATATTTAAAATACTCTAAATATATATTTAAAATACTCTATAATATATATTTAAAATACTCTAAAATATCTCTTAGAAAAAAGAGAAATCGCAAAAACAAATTAAAGAAATACCAATTGAAACATTTTCTTTTTCATATTCTTTGAATGTTGAAACTTTTCCTGGTAGCTACAACGATTAAGGTAGCTGCCTTCATGCCCATCTCAAGTTTTCATCCTGTATAATAAGGATGCTACTGTATATTCCCTTGATTGATACCATTCCTTAGTTGTTTTTAGCGACTGTCGCGGGAAGAGAAGAGGTGGTTTGGCAGATGTAACTTGTTACACAAATACAAAATACACAAATGTTGCGAAAATTGATACCATTCCTTAGTTGTTTTTAGCGACTGTCGCGGGAAGAGAAGAGGTGGTTTGGCAGATGTAACTTGTTACACAAATACAAAATACACAAATGTTGCGAAAATTGATACCATTCCTTAGTTGTTTTTAGCGACTGTCGCGGGAAGAGAAGAGGTGGTTTGGCAGATGTAACTTGTTACACAAATACAAAATACACAAATGTTGCGAAAATTACAGAAAATAAATCAAGAAATAACTAATTTTATTTAACCAAAACATGAAAGCTAAAAACGTTTTAGCTTACAAAGATTAACAGAATGTTCATCTGCAAGTTTGTCTCATACTGCCTATCAACAGTGTACTGCTGTATACCAAGATACTCTAAAACATTGTTCTCCCACAGCTACTCAAATTACGATCGCTTCTGCCCCTTCTACAAAACCGTGGGCATGTTGAAGAACGTGATCGCGTTCTACGACATGTCGCGTCATGCCGTCGAGGCCACCGCGCAGTCCGACAACAAGATCACGTGGAACGTCATCCGTGACTCCATGGGCAATGTGCTGTATCAACTCTCCTCTATGAAGTTCAAGGTAACAGATTTCAGATGTCTTTGATTGTGTACACTCGTGCTAGATTGTATTAGCACGAGTGTAATGTAAGACTGAAAAACAAGACAGACTATAAGACGTACCATTTGTAGTAATGCAGGTCACATTCTACTGCTATACAAAGTTCGCATTTCATCATCATCCTCCGGCCTTATCCGAACTTATTTGGGGTCGGCGCAGCATGCGTGTTTCTTCCATACATCTCTATTAGCCGTCATCTCAGTAGTCACCCCCGTTCTAGTCATATCAACTTTCACACTATCCATCATTTCTTTGGTCTTTCTCTATCCTCATAACCATCCACTTTTATAGGTACTCAAAATTTTCCTCATTCCGCATCACATGCCAATATCATAACAACCGATTTTCACACAATTTTTCAGTTACCGTGGCCACTTTCAGATTTCTTTACATACTCATTTTTAATGTTATCGATTCGCGTAACACCATACAGCCATCCAGTCGCATTAATGCCTCAAAAGTTTTTAAGTTTCCAGGATCAAAAATACAATAACAATATCTTACCTATCATGTTCAAAATTGCATTCCCAAACCCTTAATTGCTCACAACTTGTCAATGTTAACCATTATTTCACTTCGCAGGACCCCGTGAAAGATGGAGAAGCCAAGATCAAGGCAGACTTCGACCAACTCCTGGAAGACATGGCCGCCGCCTTCCGCAACCTCGAGGATTAGACACCTGTCCACTACCCACTACACGAGCAGGGGGACCGCTTGCGGGCACTCACGAACATCACCTAACTTAAAATGCACAAATACATGCCATTATCACCTTTGACCAAGAGGAGATACACGCCATATTGGCATGGTCGCTCTAAGTAACGTTGAAAGTGCAACGCAATCGCGTATTGTTAATACACTAAATAGACGTAAATAAATATGTTAGTCTACGTGTGTGTATAGTTTTAATTATATTACTCGTATTTCAAAGCAGAATTCGTGATTCCAATTGTTGAAATTCAACCGAATGCTCGCGTGGCTGCTCGGCGGACTCCCCCTCCATTTGTAAATTACGAACAAATGTCGCCGAGCCGACGCGCGACACGTTCACAGTTAATTAGTTGTTATTCATATGAAATATACTATTTATACATCATTAAAAATGATTTATTTTACGCCCGTTTATATTTCGCGTGTTATAAAGGTTATCATGTCGAGTACCCTCTTGCATTCCACGTTATTATTAGAGTTTGAATCGAAGTAACATGTTATTTATCGTTCAAAATAAAAGCTGCAGGTTTTACGCTTTTCGTGTCTCGATATCAGTGTTACCAGCATTTTGATATACCGGAAATGTATAATAGTTCAGTATTATGTTTACTTTGATAGTTCTCGCTGTATTAGCTAGCGGTTTGCGGCGTCTTGTACAAAATATATGCGCAATAATAACGTATAATACTTGCTGTTTGAACCTCTGTGACGTTAAGTGTTGAGGAGACGAAAGATATAAATAAATATACAAAGTATTTACAATGTTGTCTCATTTATTAAAACCTCAAGCACGGTAATTATAGACACAATAGATAAGACAATAAAGTGTCGTCCTGGGACGACGGGCGGTACCTATGCCTCACCTTTGCAACTCGAGCGACATGTGTCCCCGGAGACATCGGGCGATGTCGCCCTACATCGCCCGATGTCTTGTCTCCGTCCACATCAGTTCAGTCGAACCTATCATGTCTCCGGAAGAGGTAGTGTTGTACAGTGCGGCTTATATAATGATGAATGCATCAAGAACAAAAAAGAAGAGAAGATGGTGGATGGAATGGAACAGTTTCAACGTCGTCCGACGTCGCCCGACATCGCCCGATGTCACCGGGGACACATGTCGCTCGACAAATGTTCCTAGTGGGGGGACGAGGCTTAATGCATAACATTCTGTGGTGTGGCCACAGAATAGAAAATAGTACTGCACCATTGATGGTGCAGGTCAATGGTGCATACGGTACTACGGGTACTAGTGACCATAAAGCCGGGTCCGCTACGCCGTGTTTTCGTGTTTGCAAACAGGATAAAATTTGCTAACCGAATAGGGGCGTGGCCTAACAGTTTTGTTCGCAAAAGCACAATAACATGTTAGAAAATTGACGCTGCGAACCCGGATTTAGTGACCATAGAAGTGGTAAGTACTACGCACAACTAGTGACACGCATATTGTTTACGCACATGTCTACATAATGCACAGCGTGATGCGTTCCCTTGACTGTGATATTGAGCCACATCTGAGCTAGACTTGTAGTCCAGCATGGCTCTATTTAAGCAGCTAGAAAAGGGGCAAGAATCACACCTCTGGATAGGATTGGATGCGGAGGACTGCGTATTGTGGCGCGACTTGGGTGGCCTATGTCCAGTGGCCTCCCCCGCATGTAGGGCCTGCACAACAATTTAGCTTGCACGTATATACCTAAGCTTGTAGTATATTATTTAAACTTCATGTTAGTAGGTACTGGTAAAGCATGTTATTAGCACCAACCTATGGAGAGGTTTGAGACATAAGAAGTAAGAAAGAATAGTCGTTGGTGCTGGTACGGCAATTTATAGTTTAAATATTAAATTTGTGTAAACGCAACACTGAACTCACCAGTCGCAGGATAGCTGCATACTCCTGGGTATCTGCAGTACCACTTTTCACACAAAAATTAAGTATTTTTTCAAGAGAGCAGTCACACAGCGTTAACGGCGTTAAGGCGTAAGGAAGGTCTTCAAACATTCTTCTATCTCTACATCTTTGCAACTGTTGTACCTACATCTTCGCACGATGCATTTATGGCGCACTCGTTCAGCCAATCACAGGGCATTTGGCAGGTAAAACAGTTGAGGTAATGATTTAGCGCCATCTCTTGGCATTTTATTGCAACATCATTTCTCCATTAAGTTGAGTTGTGAATCAGTGTGCGCCTTAGAATAAGTACTAAAGCATAGAAGCCGCCTCAGTACTTGAAAAACGTACAGGGGCATCTGTCAAATAAGAGCTATTTCGAGATTTTGAGCCAAAGCCAAGCTACCAAATTAAATAGCTCGCCACTAGTACCGCCTGTCAGACGGCAACGACATTTTAAATTTTGTCGTATAATACTTGTGTCAGTGGCGCGGTGATTTGAAAAAATATTTTAGTCTACAATCTATATTTAATTAATTGTGTTTTGTATATGTGCATACTGTTCTTATAAATAAGAGTGTGCGCTACGTCCTGAATAGTAAAAAAATGTAAATCTCGCAAGGGATGTACAAAAAATCAAAGTGAAAATATCAGTTTCCACAAGTACGTAGTATTTTTATGTTTATTCATAGATTTTCCTTTATATATATTTCATTATACTTAAAATTAGTAAAAGTAAGACATTACCTTTTAGAAGAAGTAAAATAAATAAGTATAAACTATCTAAATCTTATCTATTTATCAATATGAATATTCGCCAAAGAAATTATTAAAGGGGTGCGAAAATTGTATCGATAAATCTATCGACAACGTGATTTTTGTGTTAGGTTTAATTAATTAGGTATTTATACTTTATTTTTTTCATTTAGGTTTCCCTGTGACGAATATTTTCGAAATAAATTGATTGCCGTGGTAGCTCACGAAATTGGTTGGGTTCCAAGAAAGCACCACAGAATTTGCTCCAGCCATTTCACTTTATCTTCTTTTACTCGTTCTGGCAAATGGCGGAGACTGAAGGAGGACTCTATACCAACATTATACCTTCAATCTAAATTTAAAAGCCTAAGTTCTTATTGAATTGCATGTCTACAGGAAGTAAAAGAATTCGAGAAATTTCTTTAAAAAAAATTGGGACAGATTAACCCCGCACTGGATTTAGCTTGATTGAAAATAAAAAAATTAAAATCTTTTTTCTCTTGCAACATTACGTTCGACATCTTCTTTCGGCCATTCATACAATAGACTATTTCAGATAATATTTCATTGTCTTGTTTATCTTTCAAATAAATGCTGTTAATACAGTCGTAATCTTCAAGCCTGATAGATAAAATAATTAGGAGAACAGTGAATCTAAACAAAATTAACGTATTAAATAAACGATGATTAACTTACTTCTCAATCAGTTTGCATTTGGTGCCACAAAATTTTACACCTCTTTACCGTAATTATCTTTAAAATCTTGTATTTTTAGGGATGCAGTTTTTTTATAGATAGAGTGATTCAAGAGGAAGGTTTTAAGCTATTAAACGTACACGTGCGAAGCTGGGGCGGGTCGCTAGTTATATATAAAACAATCATTATTTTGTTTAAAATTTCCAGCGCCTCGAAATTGACAACTTACCTGAGACCACGTGGCGCCGTTCTAGTGACAGAAAAAAACGTGCATGTCCAAGTACATTACAAGGAATACTCAATAATAATGTATTTAACTTTTGTGAAGCTTTTAGTAATTGCAAATTAAATAATAGACATTTATACTTAAACGATGACTTTATTTATTGATAGCGATAATAACAGGACCAGTCGAAGTGATGATGCTCGGGAGAGGCGTATGTCCAGCAGTGGGCATCTTTCGGCTGATTAATAATGATATTATAACTTTACTTTTATCATTATAACTTTCTAAGAAGTAAGTATTTATATGTACTATGGCAATATCCGGCATGGCTGTTATTTGGTTAACACAATCATAGTCACCTTCTTTCGGCCTTACAATACCACTTCAGATATTTCGTAATATACATTATACGATGACTTTATTTTATCGATAGCTATAGTCTAATAGTGTGAATACCCTCATCCCTAGTCTCTGTACAAAAGGTTACAAAATTAATTTTTACGGCCTGTCAAAAGTTTATCTTTCCCGCTCTGACAACAGCGAGTCCGCCATATGAGTAAATAGCATGGCTATATTTTGATTCGTTTATGCTAAGTAGCGCTCCTTCTATGCTTTAGTACTTATTCTAAGGTGTGCGCCGTCGTCGGCAGATGACGTAATAATTACGTTTTGTTTTTTTAAATATATTTTTATTGAAATGTTTAAAAATGTAAATAATGTGATATACGAAAAAAAAAAAAAAAACTTGCACAACTAGGATCATTGGTGGGTGGTACACAACTTACACAAGGTGTGTACTTAATGCTTTAATGCCATTATCATGCCGTTTTCTCTTAGAGCATATACCTACCTATTTCTACAATGATATTAATACAAAAAAATCTCTACCAGTTAACCTTTGGGTACAAAATTAAGCACTACGAAAGTGGTACAAAATAGGGTTTTTTTAACAAATAGGTTTATTGGAAAGATTAATATTATACAGGGTGGTAATTTGAGATGGGGCAGTAAAGGGCGGCTATCTTAACCGTTGTAGCTGCAGAAAAATGTTCGAGACTCCATAATTTTAGAAAAATATTTTGTGGAAATCTTCATAAATCCCGTGTTAACCTTTTAAGTTGAGTACGGGAACAGAGAAAGGGCTTTGTTGTTGGTTTGGTACCATTTGGAATACGCAGCTCATCTTAGATATACATATAAAGACAATTTGACCGTCTAGGCTAGGCTGATCGATGAAGGACAGGTGCGGACGGTGCACGAGGGTGGGCACTGCGCGCGCCTATTTGTAGCTTGTAGCCTTCTAGGTAGTTCTTTTTAGAGAATTAAGGATATCCGCAGTAGACTGCGAGTCTGCGACTTAAGCAATAAGCGTAAAAAGGCTTGGTTGGCACTGGATTCTTTCTGCCTGTCCCGCGATCTATCTAATAATGGTTTAGAAGGTTTGCAACCTTGAATAAAGGTTTTTTAGTTCTGGCTGACAAAAATTTGACTTTACTCTTGGATAAAAATTCTAAAAATTTCAATTGACATTGTCAGAAACAAAACAATTGAAATCAATCGTAGAATCTTTGTGACATAGTTCTATTAGATTGTTATCTGTGGTGTGGTGTGTGGTGGACACAGCTTTTGTGTGAAGAAGTTTAGAATTCTTCTCTTACTTATTTGGAATTGTAGTTTGAAATAGATAAGTAAGTAGGTAAGTAGATACGTTATTGCTACAGCACAGGAGTACGATGTAGGTGCGTTCGAAAGTGTGTATGATATAGCGATTTAGGTACTTAATTTTGAACAAGGTTTATCACAAAATTACAGTTGAAAACATTCGTAATAAAGCATGGACTTACAAAAAAGATCGGACGGAACTCCCGCTAAGACAAAACTGTGTCCCGTAATGGCGGCGGCTATCTAAGTGTGAATGAATTTAGGGTTGTCATGTTAGCTAAATTTACCCATTTTTTATCATTTTATTTTAAGACAAATACAGGTTGGCAGACAAATTTCTTGGAAATGTCGGCAGAATTATACCGTGCCATTTGAAAAGGTTAATGGTAAGAACCAAATCTCCCTATGAAAATATCTGCAAAATAAATGCCATGTTAGCTTAGATTGTTAATTTACATTTTGAGGTACTGCATATGTAACAACACACCGGAGTCCTCCTTTAGTTGTATTATATATCTCGTTAGCTTCAAAATGTAGACTGCAAATGACACTGTATTTGTTTGGAATTCAATCGTTTTCACCGTTACAATTTCTCATTTTTTTAATCCAATTATTTCTCCATACTTCATTTTCTTTAGGAAATCTAGTAAAAAAATATATAAATAAAATACCTAGTAACTCAGATTATAAAACAGAAGGCAGATAGAGTGACAGGAACAACGTGAGTGCGGCCAAAAAAGCAAATACAAATTCAAAAGCGAATACAATCTCGAGTCAGTATGACACGAAGCGCCGCATTGTTAGGACGTCATCGATCATTTTAATATTTATGATAGTAATGCCATCTTGCGTTTATAAACATTGCAAAAACTGTTCCTAAAAACAAAATAAAGAAGATGGAGTATCTTTTCATAGGTTTTATTGATTATTTATCTATTTGGATATTATTTTACGTGATTATTATTAGTGAGATCTTGGAACACAAAACCTTAACAAAAATCATTCGGTGTTGCTTGCTTATATTGAAACCATTTACCCCATAAGTTAGGAAATAAGTAAAGAATACAGGAATAACGATTTACAAAAATATTTATTTCGATTATAGTGTTTTATTTATCGCGTTTTTTGGTTGGTATGTTTGTAGGTATGTGTGTACGTTTGTATGTGTCTTCGTAACTAAAACTACTTAATGTATTGTCTGTCTCTAATAATAATCATGTACGTCAGTCGATTTGCCAACATAAAGTAAATATAGTTATCAAAAACATAATTACAACCATTCACGACTATACTAAATGACTGCCATAATAATAATAATAATAGATTAAAGCTCTCAAAGGGGCCTCTGCGCGTTGGACCTGTGTCCCCGTGTATGCCTTCCAAAGGACCGGACATCTTTCGCACGGAAGATGAGCCGTGATGTCCAAAGAGATACAAGATAATAATAATATAATAATAAATTTATTTTCATATTATGTTTGGTTTACATTGCTTGTCGAGGAGTCTCCATTTAGGCATAGAAAATGCCTGTAGTTGAAGGCTCCGCACTTCCCTTACATTTTAAACGTATAATATAAAATTAAATAGGTACAAAAAACCAAGAAAAAGTTACGATCAATTGTATGTGTGAGTATGTGTGCGTGAGTGTGTGTGTGTGTGTGTGTTGTGTGTGTGTAAAAATGTGTATAAATCCACAAAATATTTCTATTTATCATCTTCTATTCTGTAATCTGAGATTAGTAAATTTCTAAAGTAGGTACTTGCATTAAAATACAATCTGACTCAACGGCAGAGATTCACTTTATATACATATGTATAACTCTGTATGTATCTGCATTTTTCGGAGACAGTAAATTGTTTATTTAATATAATGAAATATTATGGGAATTTTGTCATTATCATGGCAACCGTACACGCACAAAGAGGCAACGTGTTCTTATAGTGCTGTCATGCACACATGTCTACAGACGTGCCTCACATTATGGTTCAGTACAGTCTATCTGCCTTTTGTTTTATAATCTGAGCCTAGTAATAAATAAATTGAATTGAACAAAAAACTATAAATTTCCCATATTTAGGGTAATTTGCACACGTGAATATTGACAACACTGGCCTTGTGACAGATTCTTTTCTTCTGGTGAATACATTGATTTTATTGTATACAATTGGGAATTAAGTGATTGAATTATTCATTGACCTATGAAACGTGATTCCTGGATTTTTTTTCTTCCGATCACTACGGTTTTTACACCATTTCACCACACAAGACATGCTATATTTTAATTTTTTTTGCCGCTTTTTGTCCCGACTCTGTTGACGTTTACGCGTGTAATGACTGACTTTTTTTGTGAATGTGTGCGTGCCAGCCTGTACGTACAGCAAACTGACTGACTCTGAGTGACACAGTTTTTTGTTAACGAAAATCTGTCCGATCTTTTTTGTACGTCCATGTAATAAAGTAGATATATCGCAAACTGTCGAACTAACGTACGTTAGTTCGACAGTTTGCGATTACCTATATATACAGGGTGGAAAAAATCAATGGGCCCTGAAGGAAAACTACTTTAAATCCTTAAGATAGATTATTTTACTTAAAGGAAACATTCCTTTATTTTTAAAAAGAAACAAAACTGCATTCACAGATTTTTCGATAAGCTTATAGTCCGGTCAAATTAGACATTTCAAAGTGCAATAATTCGCATAGAGCTAAAAATTGGTACGAATGTTCGGAACACCATTATAAATCAAATGTAAAAAGTCCCCAGCGATCCCACACTTGCAAAAAAAATTATTCAAGCTCAAAGTTCGCAAATATAGGTTTTTTGCGTTTTTTAGCCAAACGGTAAGTTTTATGATAAAAATAGGTCAGACAAAAATTATAGATTATGCAATTCTCTATAAGAATTGTCTACAATTTTTCTCCTAAACGTCACCGATTCTGAGATATAATGGTTGAAAAAGTTGTATTCTTTATCACTGATATCGTACGAATCCTCTTCTGATGGCGATTAACATGTACCAGTTGTCAAGGTCAGTCGTGCTCCAATGTTGAATCACCATCAGAAGAGGATTCGTACAATATCAGTGAGGAGACATCTGATACATCGCTGTTAGACCAATTTACTTACACCCAGCAGGAAGAAGAAGAACAAGCAGAAGAAGAAGTACAAGAAGACGAACAAGAAGAAGAGGAAGCAGAATTATCAGAAGATTATGAATGAGACGGATAATTTGACCTAATTTTTCAGAATTCATACGGCTTTCATCATTTCCAATAGTACCAGTTTTTATATATTTTGAATTAGTATTGAATTAAACAGGATCACAATAGATTGTGGAATAGGCCTATTGGAGAAACCACGTTAAAAAAACGCGCCAAGTACACTACCTTCCAGGTGGCGTGGAAACGCATATTATAAAGAATACAACTTTTTCAACCATTATATCTCAGAAACGGTGACGTCTAGGAGAAAAATTGTAGACAATTCTTATAGAGAATTGCATAATCTATAATTTTTGTCTGACCTATTTTTATCATGAAACTTACCGTTTGGCTAAAAAACGCAAAAAAACCATATTTGCGAACCTTGACCTTGAATATTTTTTTTTGCAAGTGTGGGATCGCTGGGGACTTTTTACATTTGATTTATAATGGTGTTCCGAACATTCGTACCAATTTTCAGCTCTATGCGAATTTCTGTTAACCTACCCCTATTTTTTGAGCTAACTTGACCGGACTATTACCTTAACCGGGAATCGAACCAGCTAAAAAATCAAAAAATAAACACTCGCTATTTTATTCTACTAATCGATAGGATTAATGTCAAATGGAACGTTCTATTTTTAAACTTTTCGTCAGAACGCCTCGTCTAAAAAGGAAATGTGCATAGAACTAGTATTACCAAATACATGATTTTCTTATCTAAGTCTTCAAAAAGGTACTTAGAGATAAATTAGCAAGCTTTGTACTTCATAAAATGTCTTTGAATGTTAGAGTTTTAAGAAAATTATGTCGTGTCCTTTACCTACTTGTTAAAAGTGAACAGTATCCCAAGTGTGAGTTTTTTTCGTTAACTACTGTAGTTGCGTCACGACAAAAATGTATGAAAATTTAGGCGGCGCCTCTAGGCGCACCGTTCACTAACTAATATTCGCGCGTTAATTGAACGGAGCGCCTAGAGACACAGCCTAAATTTTCATACATTTTTGTCGTGACGCAACTACAGTAGTTAACGAAAAAAACTCACACTTGGGGTACTGTTCTGGTCTAGGTATTAAAGCCATTGTGTACTAAATATTAGATTTCATGGATATCTTGTACGATAGACGAGTGTGAAATTTTATACCTAACATTGACTGTATCGACTAGTGAAATAAAATAGCGAGTGTTTAATTTTTGAATTTTTAACTTGTTCGATTCCCGGTTTAGGTAAGCATATCGAGAAATCTGTGAACGCAATTTTGTTTCTTTTTAAAAATAAAGGAATGTTTCCTTTAAGTAAAATAATCTATCTTAAGGATTTAAAGTAGTTTTCCTTCAGGGCCCATTGATTTTTTCCACCCTGTATACAGGGTGTTAACGAATTCGTGTAATTCCTTCAAACCACGTGATCTACTGGTGACACAGATTAACCCTAAATGGGAAATTTTGAAAATGAACAAAAAAAATTTTTTCAAAAAAATCTTGGTTTTCTATTTCTGAGTCATTTTAGAGCGTTGAGTTATCTGACTGCAAAGAGCAATATCGCGTTAGTTATTCCTGCGAGCCGTGTCGCCGTGCTTTCATTTATTTGTGCGTGGCATCGAAATGTTCACACAAACAAAACATTTTTTTTGCAAAAAAAAAAATTCTTATTTTTTTACTGAATCCTTATTAGGTGGTTTAGATACGATCGGTAACAAAGCCGCATGAAAAAATAAATATTTTTATTGTTTTATTTTTAATCAAGCTAAATCCCGTGCGGGGCCTGTCTACATCAGTAGTAGATCATGTGGTTTTAAGGAATTACACGAATTCGTTAACACCCTGTATATGTTTGCGATACCTTAGCATCGAAAATATTATAATCGCTTTTGTACTAACTTACATTGTAGGTACTCCTGTAGGTACTAAGTATAGCAGTAACGTTCATTGCATTCAAACTTCGGAATACCGTATTACAGTGCTTTATGTTTGTTCCTAAAATATGTTTTTGCCTTAGAAATCGCAAGATCCTGACAAAATGGTTAGAAAACGTCGCCTCAAAGAGGAACCCGCCATGAGCGACAGATTGCTCCTCTTGAGCGTTGAAGACCTCATACAGGTGGCTTTTGGAACCACTGGAGTGAGTAGATACTCAATGTAATTAAAGTCTAAAGAAGCTGCAGTAAGGTAACATTTATCTAATTTAAGTAGGCGATGGCTATTATGCATGTATTTAATTAGAATACCTACCTATTATAGTAGTAAGTAGGTACCTACGTCATATGTGGGCGACTATCGCGAGAAAGGTAGAAGCATTGCCTGAACAGGTTTTTCTTCTTATTTCCGCAGCGGATGGGTTGCAGAAATAAGAAAAGCTTTGTAAGGGAGGTTGAGGAGATACTTAATAGAATAATATTTAGATCTATCTTCTATATAAATAAAAAGAAGTCCTGACTGACTGACTGACTGACTCATCAATGCCCAGCCCAAACCCTTGGACCTAGAAAGCTGAAATTTTGCACAGAGATTTCCTTTATAATGTAGACAAGGAATAACGAAGGATTTTTCGAAATTCAACCCCTAAGGGAGTTAAATAGGGGATGAAAGTTTGTATGGAAAATCGTCACTGGGTTCAAAATTTCACGCAAGCGAAGCTGCGGGCAAAAGCTACTATCTAATAATTGTAAAAATGCAATTATTAGACTGCTGCAGCGTTTGATCAATCGGCTGGTGTGCTACGCGGAAGACCGCAAGTGATGATCAAATTCTGATCTACACATTAAAGAACCCACAGATGACACTAAAATCTTTTGAACAATTTCCTCCAAGTTTTAGAGTTCGTCGTGATTGACTGTTAGTGTCTAAACATACTATGCCGAAGATACGCGACTGAAGTTCGGCATGATTACGCCTGCAATGCTATTTGAATTACTGACGACACATTATGCCGAAATTACGTCGCGTTATACGTACAGCCGAACTTCGGTCAGGCTAAGTTCAGCGACAATTCGGCGGCATTGTATTCTGCAGAGCACACATTATATGCAACCGAAGTCCGGTTAGATTGCCGACGAAGATCCGGGGCGGGGAGTAGCGCGAGGCAGGCATGTCCGCGCCTCGCGTGTCAGCCCACAAACAAGTTTGCGCAATTGAATTTCTGCCGCGTAAGTTCGGCACTTATGGTGTGTCATATCAGCCGAATACGTCGGAACGTAAAATCAACCGCGGAACTTCGGTCGCGTATTTTCGGCATAGTTTGTTTGGACACGTAAGGTCCATAAAACAATAATACCTACTGTGTTGAATCCTGGTTGGAAGCAAACCTGTTGCTTATTTCTATAAGTGTCCTTATTAAAATGGATCTTATTTGTCTATTGATATAATAAATAGAGTATGGTGCTCTACCGCGGTACCACGTCAACCGGGGCATTTGCGTCTTCGGGGCAATTGCGTTTATTTGAAATAATTTTAAATCTGTTTGAAAACCAACCTCTCCTGCCATCTAGTTTTGTTTATTTTGAATAAATTCACAACATATAATTTAAATAGATGGCGTTTAAACGCATAAATTCAAAATATCGGCCATATTTAAAATCACTTGTTTTTTGTAAAGTGGTGCTGCACGAGGTGAGTGATCAAAATCCTTAAGAATCCATATTTTTTCTCGGTTTTCCATTTTTGTTATAAAATATATATAAATAATATAATATAGCCTGTCTATACCAATAGTTATTTTTATTGAAATCGTTTTACTTGTGGAGAAATGATGATTTAATTTTTTTCGGTTAGGTCTGGATGTTTGGGGTAAATGCATCTGCTGTTTAGGGGCTATTGCGTCTCTATGACGCATTTGCCCCAAAACCAGAGATCTTAAACCTTTTGTTCCGTGTTTTTTTTTTGTATTTTGTAGTTAATTTTATTTCGTAATTATGTGTTTCTTAAAGCTTTGTTTAGCGATAAATTTAAATTTGCCTTTCTTTTTTTTATGAGAAATGACTCGTTTTTTTTTGTTATAGTGAAGTTATCAATTTGTGTTGCAGGTAAGTAAATTAGAATACGATCACAATGGTTATATTGATATACATTGATATCGATAAATATTAAGAAAGAAATGACTTTCAATATTACATAGAGCAGAAACTTATCTGGCCATGGCATAAAACACATTTTATCTGGTCACATGAATGTTTCGGATGTAAACAGCCCCATGCGACACTGACAAGTCAAGATTGTTTTCGTAAATTACCGTATTCGACAGATTTTATAGACATCCATTGGTAGTAAAACGTTTTTATTGCAATTTAAATTTTGTAATATTCGTCTAATGTAACTTGATTTTGATTAAACTTCAAAAATGTACTGTTACTTTAATTTAGCACCCATTTAAAGGTTTTTCTAGGATAGAGTTTATTCTAATTTTGCTTTCACAAATAAAATGTTCTTAACGTCTGGATTTGACAGGGGGTAAATGCGTCTAAGAAAAAATAGTCGCATTTTCCCAGTTTTTATGATATAGCTTCTGATGTAATGATTGTTTAATATTTTTATAATTTACTGAAAGATTCGTATACAAAACTTTAATCGAAGGAAAATATATTTATTTCAGCCTTCAAACGTCACAGGTTTAACACTTATTTAATAAAGACGCGTTTGCCCCAATACGGGAAAATGCGTCTAAAATGCGTCTTTACAAAAAAATTTTTATTTACTCGTATTTACTGTGACTAATGGTAGAAACAATTAATTAAGGTTGAAGACAGATAATTTCTATATACATTTGTATTAATGATTTTTCTCATAGGTTTATAATGAGTGTGATATGAATTTTTAAAAACGTGTATGAGATTTATATGACGCAATTGCCCCGGTTGACCTTAGTTTGTTTGGACACGTAAGGTCCATAAAACAATAATACCTACTGTGTTGAATCCTGGTTGGAAGCAAACCTGTTGCTTATTTCTATAAGTGTCCTTATTAAAATGGATCTTATTTGTCTATTGATATAATAAATAGAGTATGGTGCTCTACCGCGGTACCACGACGGCAAACTGATACGATTATATGAAAAATAATAATTGTATGTTGCGTTTTGCTAGAAAAAAGTTAGGTCGATGTGCGACCGCCAAAGAGCATGCTACCCAGCGGTACCACATATTTTTCTGAAGAATCCGATGTAACTTGGAAATGTTTTTCTGTTTAAAATGTACGTAAATGGTACGTTCTAACGACAAAATAACTTCACTGAAAAAGGCTTAAATAATATACAGTTTGTACAAAGAATTCTTCTCGTAATAAGTAATAATAACCCACAGACCTAAGCTTGAGCTTGATATTGATAGCAGAAATGTAAAAATTTATCTCTAGTAGAGCAAACCACCGGTAGATAGGTTATTGAATACGGCCGTTAATTAAACTATTATGAAATAAAAATAAATACTCCTACCACAGATCATATAATACTACGTACTCCTACTAAGAAAAGGAAAACTTTTATATTACTTAACATATAATATACCATTTTCAGGGAAATGCAGTCAACTTCAATATGATACAAACAGTGCTGCTCTGTTTGGCAGGCCAGCTACGTATACTAGAACAGGAAGTGGAGATCAAGGTGGATGAATTTTGGGGTCAACTGGGAGACAGAAGACCGATACACAAGACCAAAACATATGGGGATGAAAGCGTTGAAGTAGAAAGCAGGGGAGGTGAAAGAGAAGGTGAAAAGAGTGGTGATAGAGAAGGTGAAGAGATTAGTGAAAGAGAAGGTGAAGAGATTGGTGAAAGAGAAGGTGAAAAGAGTGGTGAAAGAGAAGGTGAAAAGAGTGGTGAAAGAGAAGGTGGTAAAGAGGAAGGCAGAGAACTGTCTTCGAAAGATAAGCACGATACAGTAGGTTCCAAAGACAGAGACAGGGCAGAAAAAGGCTCTAAGGAAAGAAAGGGTGGTAAAGGTAAAGATCGTGGTGAACGAGGTGGGGAAAGTGGTAAAGATCAGGGCGGCGAAAGGGAAGGTGAAGAGAGGGGAAGAGATAAGGGAAAAAAGAGCAAGCGCGATAGACAAGGTGCGGACCGCGATGGTCGAAGTGCGGACCGCGAGGGACGAGATGCGGACCGCGATGAACGTGGTGCGGACCGCGATGAACAAGATGCTGACCGCGACGACGATCATGGTGGACATCGTGGTCGACATCGCGGTCGTGAACGTGCTGGCAAACGTAGTAGTGAACAAAGTGAAGATCGAGGCGAACGAGAAACAGGAGGAAAAGGCGGGAAGCGAGGTGCGGACCGCGATGGACGAGATGCGGACAGCGATGACGATCGCGGTAGACATCGCGGTCGTGAACGTGGTGGCAAACGTAGTCGTGAACGCAGTGAAGATCGAGGCGAACGAGAAACAGGAGGAAAAGGAGGAAAGCGAGGTGCATATAGAAAAGGAACTCCCGAGGTTAGCAGAACAGTAAGACTTACCTCCGGTTTCTGAATTGAGAATTCTAGGATAAGCAGTACTTAAGTAACATTTGAGTACGGAGTTGTCAAAAAAAAAAACGGATTTTAAAGCATTTTTTTGACAACTCCGAACTCCAATACTACTTAAGTATTGCTTATCCCGAATTCTCAATTCAGAAACCAAAGGTTAACCTCATTTTTTAAAATTTATATTTCGGAATCGACAGTTTGCTCAAAAATATACTTAGGAGCAAATAAATCGAGCAACTTCTATTTTTCACGTAGGTATAATTGTTATTATTTTTGGTAATATGGAACAGATCAATTCTAAATATATATCGACTAAAAGGTTATTTGATAACCTTTACAATGAGGGTAGTTTTTTGTATTTTGAATTATATAATTCATGAAACCAAAACTGAACCAGAACACGTGAAAAAGAGTGGCTCGATTTCTTTGCTCCCAAGTGTAGTTTATAATTATATTATTATATTGTTACAGCGCTAAGTTGAACTAAACTGTACCTAGATAGATGTTTAGTTGTGCAAATGTTTTTACGAATTCTACCACGAGCGATGTGGTTATGAAATGAAAGGTTGATTAGGTGAATCCGTTGATCAAAATTATAATAGTGCACAAATTGGAGACAAATTATGAGAATAATCTTAATCTTGTGTAGGTAATATTTGGTTTGTGTGTAATATATTTATCCGTTATATTTTAGGGAGCACAAAGAGGCGTAGGCAGAGAGGGATCTCGTACAAGTATCACTATAACAGGTATCTATTAATTTCAAACAATTGTAGCATATTACTTACGTTTTAGCACACGGTAAGTAGCAATGTCTATTTATTAATTAATTTATTGGTTAAGTTATTTATCAGCAATAAAACTATACTTACTTAATAAAATATTTTATAATAAGATTTGTAAGTTTGTTTAAGATTATTTCAAACTCAATTTTGAAGTTAATAAAACATTGATCAATTTAGGATTTTTTTTCGATTGTTTCGATGTTTGACACTTTTAAATGTTTGCTCAGAGGCCGAACGCAAGGGCGGAAAAGGACCGCAGGACAAAATATTAGTCGGTAACTATAATATAATTAACAACATAATAATAAAACGAGAAGTCGATCGGAATCATAATACTACTACTTTTAAAAATTTCAGTCGAAAAGCGACCAACCTCTCGCAGCGGTGAGTAAAATAATCACGTTTTCATGGTAGGTATGGTTACAGACAGGTAGGTCTAAAAGGAACTCCCCATTTTCCCAAAGAATTAGAATACTTCAAATCATTATTGAAATATTTTAGAAAAGTGTTTCCTTTTAAAATAACAGATCTACCCTTCCATTTTGATCTGGTCTTTTCAGTAGGTATAATTTTCCAACTAATTAGGTCAGTCTTTCTCAAAGTAACGATAACGCCTCCTTGTGGTCGCCAGAGGCCTGCAGGGGGGCGGTAAAGGGCGGTAAAAGTAATGATTGCGATTGTGTATAAGATGTGGTGAAGTTAAAAATTTTAGGGAGCGCTAGAAAGTAATTGATTCTCAAAATGAAGTAGACGAAATAATTTTGAGAACCTCTGAATTAGGTAACATGGGACACAATCAAAAATAATAAGGGACACACTAAAAAAATAATGTCCCCGTGTATGCCTTCCAAAGGACCGGACATCCTCCGCACGGAAGATGAGCCGTGATTTGAAGAGGGACACACTCAAAAAATAATAATAATAAGGGACTCACTCACCGCTCACAGGTTTATTGCCCTCTTCGCCTATGTACTGGCGGCTTTTCAGGAGGCCCAGCTAGTGAGCTGGCGAGTCACCGTCTGCCAACACTTTTCAATCTTAAATGTTGAAAGGCAGACGCCGTTTTCTTCCGGCAATAGAAGTTATCCAGTCCACCTAACACCCCTTCCCATAGACCAGATATTTTTCACCGTATTTTATAATAGTCTTGCCTTGCACCCACCTGGGACGGTCCATGGCTGTACTCCACTAGTGCAGCCGTGGATAGTCCTCGGTTGGTGCCCCACCCCATTTTACATTAAAGTTCTCAAAGGGGCCTCTGCGCGTTGGACCTGTCCCCCGTATACCTTCCAAAGGACCGGACATCTTCCGCACGGAAGATGAGCCGTGATGTCAAAGAGGGACACACTCAAAAAATATATTGATTTTAAACAACATTAATTGCATTGTAACAAATCTCAGATGCTCGTATATCACGCGTGGGTAGTATCGACGCGGTGGGAGCCGCACAATTTGCACGTCTTGAGAAAGCAGTCAAGGAGCTGATGTCAGTGGCAGGACCGCTGCCAATGCCTACCTTGCCGGAAGATGAGGAGTTAAGGAAAGACCTGCTCAAGGGCACTGCTTCCCTAAGTGACACCATGGATGCTATGCAGGTAGGACATTACAACAGTTGGTATCTGCAGTTACTGTAGATTAAGTAGAGATTTTTTAAAGGTACACGTCCGAGACGGGCTGCAAATTGCAGACTGCAACCGCAGACTGCAAGTCGCCATCGGAATAGCGCCTTTAAGATGTGTACTTTAAAGGTGCTATTCCGACAGCGACTCCAAAACTGCAACCGCAGACCGCAGCCGCAGATCGCACCGCAAGCGATACTACTTTTGCGATTCGCGGTCTGCAGTCTGTTTCGGACTTGTACCTTAATGTGTTACTCAATACATTTGCAATAAAAAATAAACTTTAAAAAAAAGTAAAAACCGACTTCAAAGAAATACTAAAAGGAGTAAAATAATTACCATAATATAAAATTAACAGTTTCAGAAGCCGGTGGCTTCTATTTGCTTCAGTGTAGAGTTGCACCGACTTCTGAAACTGTTAATTTTATATTATGGTAATTATTTTACTCCTTTTAGTATTTCTTTGAAGTCGGTTTTTACTTTTTTTTAAAGTTTATTTTTTATTGAATACGTTTTAGTGTTATAATTTTAACCCCCTCCTTCATAACCCTTCTTTTTGGCTTTGACGTAGTCGGGCATAAAAAGTCCTTTCAAATGATACCTTACACGATATAATGAAAACATTCCAAAGGAGGGAGGGGGGGACGGGCACCCCCTCCTCTTTTAAAGTAGTCAGTTCCCAACAACAAATATAAACAAAGCAATATTAGTAATTTGAGAATTTTGCTTTGATCCGATGAGGAGTTCCGTTCCATATCTCTGAAGTTCATGGTCTAATCATAAAAAAATTTATATGGGACCAATCGGGAAGTATACCCTTTCGAACAAAAAAATAATTTTTCAAATCGGTTCATAAATGACGGAGATATGAGGTAACAAACATAAAAAAAAAAAAATACAACCGAATTGAGCACCTCCTCCTTTTTGAAGTCGGTTAAAAAAAGAATTTAGCCATAGATAGAAGTTATTCGATTGCACTCGACGAGTTGTCTTCAGGTGAATACAAAATAAGGCAAAAGTCGAGTAGAAGACTAAAAGACTTTGCAAAGAAACGCAGACTTGCAGAGTCACGGCTCTGCCTCGTACGAAGTCATTTGACTATCATTATACTGCAACCCTCATATCAAGGATGTTGATAGCAATAATCCTACCGAAACTCAGAGTTTAACGTTAATCTTGAGTCGTTTATCGTATGCCACGATGATGATGCATTTTATTATTATTGATCAGCTAACCGCTCGCGTGCAAGCGGCAGAGGAAAGGCTTGCCAAGATGGCAGGACTGTTGACACAGCTGGCGGTGGCGGGGGCGCTGCCGGAGGAGATGACCGGCAGCATCACGCAGCTCCAACAATACCTGGAGGAGGCAGCCGAGGCAGCTAAGGCAGCGTCGGTCTCTGTCGGGGTGATGACTCCACCAGCCCCCGGAGGAGTTAGTATTTTAATGACTCCAAAAATAACGCTAATCTTCGGAATCCACTTATTTATTATTTGGTATAATCACTGTGTCAAAGTTGTTGGATATTTCCGCGAGGAATCACTTTGTAGTAAGCATGGACGTACAAAAAAGATCGGACAGATTTTCGCTACCAAAAAACTGTGTCACTCAGAGTCAGTCAGTTTGCTGTACGTACAGGCTGGCACACACACATTCACAAAATGTCAGTCATTACACGCGTAAACGTCAACAGAGTCGGGACAAAAAGCAGCAAAAAAAATTAAAATATAGCATGTCTTGTGTGGTGAAATGGTGTAAAAACCGTAGTGATACGAAGAAAAAAAATCCAGGAATCACGTTTCATAGGTCAATGAATAATTCAATCACTTAATTCCCAATTGTATACAATAAAATCAATGTATTCACCAGAAGAAAAGAATCCGTCACAAGGCCAGTGTTGTCAATGTTCACGTGTGCAAATTACCCTAAATATGGGAAATTTATAGTTTTTTGTTCAATTCAATTTATTTATTACTAGGTATTTTATTTATATATTTTTTTACTTGATTTCCTAAAGAAAATGAAGTATGGAGAAATGATTGGATTAAAAAAATGAGAAATTGTAACGGTGAAAACGATTGAATTCCAAACAAATACAGTGTCAATTGCAGTCTACATTTTGAAGCTAACGAGCTATATAATGCAACTAAAGGAGGACTCCGGTGTGTTGTTACATATGTAGTACCTCAAAACGTAAATTAACAATCTAAGCTAACATGGCATTTATTTTGCAGATATTTTCATAGGGAGATTTGGATCTTACCATTAACCTTTCCAAATGGCACGGTATAATTCTACCGACATTTCCAAGAAATTTGTCTGCCAACCTGTATTTGTCTTAAAATAAAATGATATAAAATGAACAACCCTAAATTCATTCACACTTAGATAGTCGCCGCCATTACGGGACACAGTTTTGTCTTAGCGGGAGTTCCGTCCGATCTTTTTTGTACGTCCATGGTAGTAAGATAGTAACCTAGAGCTTAGAATTGTGCCCGGTGAATGATGTCAGGCTGAAATCCCCTATAACATAAACTCAATCCCCCTTAATACAAAAGATGGTCTAAGAAAAACCTAGGTTTTAGAATAGCCCCGTCTCTTTTCGTTATGTGTCTTAAGAAAGTGACGGGTATATTTTAAACCTGGGTTTACCTTAGTCTTGGTTTAAACCATCTTTTGTAATAAGGGGAAATGGGCCTAAACTATTAATTTTGTAGTGGAAAGCATTGTCTAAGGTGTGCCTTAAACATTTTTTGTTGTTATTCATTAATATTAAAGTGCTTTTAAATACCTTCTATTTTAAAGTGGCTCAACTGGAGCGAGATTGAAGCAGCTTCAGGGGACGAGTTAGCGAGGGCCAACGTGGGAGATCCGGCTGAGATGGAGTAAGTTCTCCTAATTTAATATATTATTTCTCTTACATTTATAGTGACCGTCAGTACAGCAGTGCGAGCACGGTTCTTTTTATCGAATTTTATCGAGACGTTAAGTTATCCACTCTAAACTTCAAATTTGACATAAGATATTGATAAAACGACAAAGGTAGCACGGATCGCAATTTACCATTGATTTAAGAAACATAAGAGGATAAGACCTAAATTGATGTTTTTTTCTTAATACTATGCCAATATTTACCGCGTTAAAAAATATAATCTGTCTCGTTCTTACACGTAATTTACAAATGTAAAAAGTGTGTACACTATATGTCATAGATTTTAATTTTCTATTATAATTTTTCAACGTCACCAAGCTCCGCCTTGAAGGATATTTTTGACATGACGCCATTTTAGAGATCTACCCTTTCGTCTGTCATTCAAGCTTTGTTCGAAGTTTATTTACAGTTTTACAGTGAACTTTGGGTGTTTAGGTATTTTTTGTTGTATTTTAAAGGATAAGTGAACAAAACCTAACATGACAAAGTGTTGCATCAGAAGATGTAATTCATTGCTGAGGGCGGAGTCGACGCCATAAGAGGAAAACTTGGCTTCAGATCAGTGACCACATCGGATATCCTCTTATTTTTCTTTCATCAATGTAATTTACCGACGCCTCGATATGAAGTCGACATGCTCGATAAGATTTAACGATTATATCGACTATTGACAGTTCTTGTTGGTAAATTTCTCGAATTATCTCGAATTGTTGTCGTCTTTAAAAAGTTGGTCGATAAAGACTTTTTGAAACAAAAAAATGGATTTTGGAGAAATCGTCTTGTTAATATTGAAAGCAGAGCGCGTCGGAACGTGGAAAGGATCCACAGCGGAGTATTTTTTTATTATTCTGTGGTTATTTTCTAATTGCTTAGATTATTTAATAGTAGGTATTGTAAATATTTTAGTGATAGTATTTGTGTATCTGCATATTTCTGATGTTGCTATTTGTAAAGTTGATAAGCTGTCGAGAAAACATAGCCGTCGACAAGGCTCTATAAAGTTCCCGAAGCAAGTTCCGTGCTACCGACCCTCGATAAGATTCGGTATGTTTAAATTTTTATCGACTCGAGATCTTATCGAGTCGATTCGAGAAATTTATCAATTCTAAACGTCAAATTTGACATAAGATATAGATATAACGACAAGAGCTGTCGTTTTATCCACATCTTATGTCAAGTTTGACGTTTATAATTGATAAATTTCTCGACTCGACTCGATAAGAAGAACCGTGCTCGCACTGCAGTAGATATATAAGTTAAAGCAGTACTTCAACTTACTATAATCGCCCGAATTGACACACTTACACAGACACGCACTGTATACTGAGTTTAAATGCACTCTTTGTATGTGACTGTATTCCGATAATACCTTAGAAGTCTTGTTGCAGTGCGTGTTAGTGTCAATTCGGACGATTGTAGGTAGTTGAAGTAGGTACTGCTTTAGCTTACATATACAACGTTATTTTTAGTATATACAAAAACCGAGACACCCCAACAAGATTTTCATCAGTACTGCCTGAATATTATGTGTTTTTTTTAATAAATCTCAAAGTTACACCTTATGTGGCGTTAAGTTCCCTAGTAAAGTGTGAAATGACTGAGATGTGCTATGCAGGGGTTGTCTAATCCACGGAAACTGACCGAGCGGAACATCTCAAGCCTCAAGGTGTCTATTCCCGTCAACAGTTATGGGTAGAAACCTACAGAAACAAAATTGAAATTTATGAAAAAAAAAGTAATGTGGTGTAAAAAATAGTCAATCGATTCTCCTAGTGATTCTGAACTAGTTTCAGGTTTAGTATATACTAAAATTAAGCTTGTATACTGGGTCGTCAGCTCCCAGTCTCTACGATACTGGTATTTCAGCTGGCTTGCAGAGGCTAGGCAGCAGTATCGTTAATGTGTAGAAGCAAATAGAATAAGTTTGTGCGGAGTAGGCAGGAGTGGCTCAATGGAAAAACTCGTTCAAAGTTGGAATATTTCCTGATCTGTTTATGATTTACTGCCAAATAGGCATGTTGACAGCATCAATAAATTGCAAATCTAATTAGTCCGCCAGTTAGAGTTTTGAAAAAAGTGGACACGTAGTTTTTCTTTTGTTAAATCTATGAAACGCATCAAAACTCGAGCTTGTGACGTCAGAAGCAAGTAAAAATTGTACTTGCTTGTGACGTTTTGCCAATTTTAACAGAGTCGTATCATCGTCAATTTTGGTTTACGCAACAAAAGAAAAAATACGGGCAAATATTTTTTAATAATCTAACTGACGGTCTAATTAGATTTTTTCAGTCAAATACGCTTATTATATCGCTTCAAGGTATTTCAGCTCGCCAGTGCTCTCGTGAGCGTCGTCAGAGACTCGTGAGCTGGCGAGGCTGAATTTGATTGAAGTTATATGTTGTGCACTTTGCTGTCTGGCATTACTCAATGAATTGCTTATTTCCTTAGGCACTTTATACAAATCATGAAGGACTCTTTGTTAAAAGAAGTAAGCACAATACATAGGACAGCTGAAGACTCTGCTGATGCCGCATGCGCCTCATCGAAGGCTATCGGTAAATAAGTATTTTTCGTGTATTCCCAGAGGTTGAAGAAGAGTAGAAGTTGTTCCATGATGGAACTACTGGGTTTTTCTTTCCCAGTGGTTCCAGTAACTGGACTAGTGGGATTTTCATTCCCAGATGTTCCGTTAACTGGAGTACTGGGAATTTAATTTCTCAAAAGCTCGAAAACTAATTCTCTATCATACTCTAACGACGATTTTCGTAATTTTTTTGCTAGGGTAATGTAAAAAGCAAAAGTAAACAATACAATTCAAACAAATCCGGGTCAACAACGTAGTTAAAAATGTCACTGAACCTCTGGGAAAGAAAAACCCAGTAGTTCCATCATGGAACAACTTCAACGGAACCTCTGGGAATACACGGTATTTTTTTTGTCAAAGTCCTATACCCATTGACGTAGAATACGTATGGATGGACCAAGAGAATACTACATACAAAATTCACAAGAAAGTGTCCTGAGTATACAAATATAAATATAGAAATACCAACAAACTAATTTAATGTTTTTGTATTGTAACTTTCGTGAGACACATTCGACCATTCACTTCGCGGCGTGATCAGCTCATGATTAAGTGCTCCGTTTGGATCCGAAACTAGTCGAGCAATTCCGCAAAATCATAAAATGTTATGTTTTTAAACTTTCGCGATTTTTACACATTATAAAAATACAGAATCGGGTCTAATCGCGTAGAAACTTAAATACAAAAGGTATTTAGTGCCTATTAAGTTTCTACGCGATTAAATTTGATCCTGTAGTTTTAGAAAACTAATTTAAGTCCTATGTTTTCATTACAATGTCTAATTTAGCTTGCAACAATTTTTCACTATACGAAGATTCGCTAGGGTCAATTCAACGTTTCTGTATGCAAAAAAAAACAATTCAAGAACTGTAACAATCAACCTTTCGAATTTGTATTAATGGCCAACGCTTTGATGTGTCACGTATCTTTTCAGAGGACAAGCTAAATATCGCATTGTTATTGGACCAACGCATCTCCAACCTTTACCAGCAGACTACTGACTATGCCGAACAGCTCGCCGGGTTCGGTTCCGGAGTCATGACGCTGGTATGCTCAGAGAAAATCTTGTATAAGGCTAGACATTCACCAGAACTGTGCGAAGAAAATGTGCGGTGCGAAAATGTGTAGCGAGGATGTGAAACGGTGTGACCCTTTCCACCAGAGCTGTGCGAGGAATGTGTAATGTGTTAATGTGTACAAATGATCGAATTATTCCACTTTGCCCCACCAGCCGCCCCACTGGTGGGGCAAAGTGGAAAAAATCTAATTTTGGAGTGGAATTTGCCCCACCAAATTTAATTTTAGTGAGGCAGGGTTGGCACTGGAATTTGTGTAAGTAAGTATGCTAAGTATTTCATATTTTTTTGGAAAGAAAAGTAGGTATATCTAAGTAAAATGTAAACTTGTGACTTAGGTAGTACATAGGTACTACCAGGAAAGCAGAAATGAACTGGAGCTAGGTGCTTAAAAGCAACTTACATTTGATGTTTTGAAAAGTACCTGGGTGACAGAAATGTACAAAAAACATGCGCCTAAACAATCTCACTAAGTTGTGCACCAACGATTAAACACAAAGATGAATATAAAGTATTCGTTATTTTCACTACATCGATAGAAGTCTAAATTAAAACTGTCCTATTATAACTTTCATGTCCTATACCTATAACTACCAGGAAAACAGAAATGAACTGGAAGTAGCTGCTTATGCGATACTACTTCGCTCACTAATGGTTGAAGTACACGCTTTAAAATTTTACCTTTAAGTACTTCCTACTTTCCTTCCAGAAACGAAAAGTAAATAAAAAAATTTAAACAATTATTTTTGTACTTTTATTTAAAAACACTACCTATGTACTAAGTCACAAGTTTACATTTCACTTAGATACACATTTCTTTCCAAAAAAATATAAAATACTAGCATACTTACTTACACAAATTCCAGTGCCAACCCTGCCCCACTAATTAAATTTGGTGGGGCAAATTCCACTCCAAAATTAGATTTTTTCCACTTTGCCCCACCAGTGGGGCGGCTGGTGGGGCAAAGAGGAATAATTCCAAATGATCATCTACCTCTTCCAAACACCGTCTATTGACTGACTGGTCGGCGCATATTTTCAAATCCTCGCACACATTCCTCGCAACACATCCCCTCGCTCCCATTTCTCGCTTATTTTGTATATGAACAAAAACCTCGCTCCGCCAAGCCCATACCCACCAGAGCTGCGCAGAGCGAAGCTGAAGTGATTTTATTGGTGCTTACAATACACATTCCTCGCTACGCAGCTTAGCACAGCTCTGGTCGATGCTCGGCCTAAAGGTTCCATAATAGGCCAAGTTACAAGTCAAAGAATACGAGGCTCTGGCAATCTACAGATGGTTGGATATTAATTAAACTTGGTAGCTCAGCCACTGGTGTCACAGGGTTGGCTCTATAGGCACAAACCCTTTTATCCAGCATGATAAGTTGTTAACTATGAGCAGTAGCGTCGGTCTGACGATCATGAACTGTGTACTGATTCATGAACTGTATTTGGCTACATATTATAGGAACTGGTTAAGTAAGCCAGTGGACGTGTGGTTCGCGCACAGTATTAGCACAGTAGATAATAATTAAGCTAAAGCAGTACCTCAACTACACCAATAATCGTCTGAATTGACACACACAGACTGCAACAAGACTTCTAAGTGAGCTTCACAACGCAGTCATGGCTGTTACAGAGTACAAAGAGTACGTTATACTCAGTATACAGTGCGTGTCTGTGTGAGTGTGTCAATTCAGGCGATTTTAGTAAGTTGTGGTACTGCTTTAGCTTATACAGAGTGGGTCAAAAATCGTGGATCAAACGAAACAGGGCGATAGTTGGGAGTTATTTGTAGTAAAAAATATGTGTGGCAGAGCCCTAACTTGATGTCCTTAAAACTTATGACAATTTGAGTGTTTTTTTAAAAAATACCAAAATCTGTAATAATAGGCAACTAGAGTAAAAAAAACCTATTTTAAAACAATAAATGGTGTTAAGTTGCTTTGAAAGTGCTTTTCCGACAATGGGTACCATTATTTATGAGTATTGGCACTTTTTTCAATATCTTTTAAGTCTTACGAAAAAATATTTGTAACTTTAGAACCTTACTGTAGAAAAAAATGTACTACCAAAAATGCTGCAAAGAACCCTAACTATCGCCCTGTTTCGTTTGATCCACGATTTTTCACCCATCCTGTATATCTAGTGTGGTGTTAGGCTGTCCTGTCTTTGTGGGTGATGTAAGAAGTAGAGTAATAATTATTCCGTGGATCATGTCAAGAGGTCGCAGCTCTCAGCAGTATCTCCCTGTGTGCTTGTAACAACATATTGCGATCACTACTCCGGGTTGATTGAAGAGATTCTCTTCATCAATTATATATATTGGAAGGTCCATATTCAGCGGTGGATGTTTACCAGGTCATAAAAACTGAAGTATATTTTGTATGTTGTAGGTGGGAAGCTGTCAGGAGCAGATGGTACAGATGCGGACCGAACTGAAGGGAGGCGTCGTTCTGGTCGAGCAGGCCAATAGCATGGCTGAAACTTCCAGTAGGTACAATTAACCCATCAGGGTTATGTTATTTTCAGCATTTAATATAATTTTATTTATTTCTATTAACACTTAATAGTAATAACTAATCACAACGTGTTACAAAAATACCCCTAAAGTTGAAAGGGGGATAAAAGGTCCCTTGTAAAGAGTCTATTGGTTGGCAATATTTGAAAACCGTAGTATGTAATACCCAAAAAAAAACCCAACCCAAACAAAGTATATGGATAAAACATAAAATAATCATCATTCAAACGCATCCCTGAAAGCATAAAACTAAAGAGTAGACTACCCAGAAAGTTATTTACAATCTTACCTAATTTCCTCTGAGAGGTAAATGACAATAACCTTAAAAGACTACTTGATTATTTACAGTAATAATAGAAAGAGGTTTCGTTTTAAAATTTTTGAAAACCTGAAGAATGTTCTAATTTTCGAGTCTACTCAACTAATTTAGAGGAGTGGCTCAAAGTGTGCTCCGTCTTGCTGAATACATAACCTCGCTCGACGGGATATGGTCTGTGTTGCATTTCGACCCATCGTAGGTGTTATTGTCGCGAAAACAGATCTCACGCGTTCTTCACATGACCCCACAAAAAAAGTCTAGCGGCGTGAAGTCTGGAGAATGAGCAGGCCACGGCTCCGGTCCTCCACGGCCGATCCATCCTCGCAGGAAGCGAACGTTAAGGTGTTGTCGCACTTCACGAGTAAAATGCGCCGGTGCTCCGTCGCGTTCGAATACCGTACTGCTTTGGTTTTGGAAATATCTCTGTCACTGGAAAGTCGTCGACTGCATCTTCAAAATCAGTTTGCAAAAACGTTAAATAGTTGCCACCGTTCAGACAAGAGGGCAAAATCACGGGGACCGATGACACCTTCGACATAACAGCCAGCCCACACATTCAGCCGCCACTGATGTTGGAAGTTGCTCTCCCTTGAAGCGTGTGGATTCTCGCGAGCCCAAACGTGATCGTTATCAATGTTAGTGAGTCCCGACCTCGTGAATGTTGCCTCATCGCCTCATTGGTCCACATAACACAGTTCACGTAACGTGGGTTCTCCTCTAACTGCCTGAGATACCATTCGCAAAAGTTTTTCCTGGGTGCGTTATCGGTTGGTATCAGCTCTTGTGTACGGTGGTAGTGGTAGGGATGTTGACCATCGCTACGAAGAATTCGCCACACTGCAACATGGTTCATTCCGAAACTTGCCGCGGCTCGTCTCGTACTGGTGGTTGGTTCCTCTTCGAAAGGCTTTAATATCAATTCGGCCTTTATGGGATCGGCAGTTCTCGGACATCCACTACTACGAGAATGATGTAACGACTCGCTAGAATGCAGACGTCTTGTCATATCCACGAAGCATTGGTACGAAGCTAACCTTTGCTGTTCAGCAGGTGATCTGCACTCAATAAATCGTTGACGATACAGTTCGCGGGCACGATTTAAATTGCCGTCTTCATGGCCATAATATCATTTCATAATACTCAGAGTTAGAGTGCATGCTTTGTTTCTCAATTTATGACGAATTGGAACAAAAACACGAAATAGTCTTTAAGTTTTGAAATGTAATATTCGTCCAATCAATAAAGTAGTTGTAGGGTGCGTGAGCGATTTCTTCAGAAACTTATTCAGGGTGCTTAGGGGGAAAACATACTAAAAGTCCTGACGTTTAGGAGGCGAGCCGGAGGGAGGGTGACAAAGGTCTCAATTTTTTTTATATGTTGTTAATGATTTTTTCTTCTGTCTTTTTAAGACGCCAGTACTTAAAGCGGTTTGATTTCCTTCTATTGAGATTAGCTTTTTAAATATTATTAAAGTAGGCAATAAACAGTTATTATCTTCTGTTAACATAATCTATGAAAATTCAGTTTCATTGACGTGACAGTTTATTAGGTTTGGCACTTTTTTCGGTGTCATAAATATTTTCTTTTTCATGCGGAATTATGTAACACGTTGTTTAAAGATATATGACTGACAGCGCATTGTGCGACACAGAGAATGCTCTTCAAAACCGAAGCTAGCCGATCTGAGCCGTATCTCACTCTTCTCCCCGGATTACTTTATTAAACGCCGGGTACTGTAAGTTATTTTCTTGACCTTACAGCCATAGTCGAGTTGACTGAGTACTACCATACTCTGGTTGCTAACATGGACACCACACTTGAAACGCAGCAAAGTCTCACCATATTGCAGAAACAGCTCAAAGATGAAATGAAAGTGAGTTTAATTTTTATAACTTTTATTGAAAACTCTGCCCTAGATTTGGATTTCTTCTGTCTTATCGGTTTTGTGGTCCAGCTTATTTTATGAAAATTCTAATTTGCACAAAAAATATTGTTGTTGCCGAAAATCCGTTTCCGTAAACGTTTGCACAAACCATTTGCGCATGCAAGTTGCTGCGTGTAGCCGTAGGTACTATTACAGACACCAGGATCTAGAGTATCAGCAGGCCAATGCGTATAAAATAATGTGATCAGTGGAACAGTGGAAATTTTAATACTTTTTCTATTATGCAATTAGGATCATATTTAGAGGGAAGGAGGAGTGTAAATATTTTAAGTTTCTATTATATGTCAGATGATTTGTCACGTGCCTATCAGATTTGAAAATATAATAAAGCATTACCATAATATAGCTCTCGGTTTTAATTTTTACAATATTTCCAGACCATTATTGAGTGCGTTGAAATGCTTCGCGAACAGAAAGCTGATCATGATGAAGTGTTTGACTGCCTTAGGGACAAGGTAAATATTATTTGGTATTATAATAGTGTTTGACCTTGCTTTACGGCTCGTTCCCACAGCAACATCCTGTTTTTTTCTAGGAACAGACTTTTGCAGGATCCTGTCTAGTGGCAGAACTGTTTCACTACTAGCGTTCGTCATCCTGTTTGCGGGATCCTGCAAAACACTGCAGGCTTACTCCCGACAGGATCGAGTTTTGAATCGAGTCGACTTAGTGTTAATTCTTACTCTTGAAATCGACAAAAGCGCACAATGTGCTGTTCCCTACATTTTGTCGAATTAGGCGAACATAAATGTAGGGAACACCTGTTTTTTTTTCGCGATTTCCGTTTTTGTCCTATAGTAAGTAAAAGTTGTTCATAGTGATAAGTATAATCTCCCATTTCGGTTTGTCGAGTGTTTACAATTTCAACCTGTATACATTCTTCATTTTACTTTAACCTTCATTTAAACATTGTGTGTTCGTCAGGCGGATTCGTGTCGTATATCTGGTATCATGCACAAGATAGACTTCGACCAAGTACGTTTGGATCTCCAGAATCGAGTCGCGCTATTTAACGAGAAGTCCATGAAACAGGAGGCAGTGTGGAAGGTCGGTATATCATCATAGTCACCTTTCATGTTGATGTTGGCTTCTTGTCTCACAGGATACCGCTGAATATCAGAACACAGCCTGATGTGATCTGACCCAAACCAGATTGCCACAGGTTTTGATGTGATTTTGTGTGAAGTATCTATCTTACTGCTGAAACTTTACATCTCCGAATATTGTTTTCCAGAAAACGTTTCGCTTTTTATTGTTTCACATTTTTCCGTTTACCCGAAAACGCAATTCTCATATTTTCGGAAGGTAGGACATTTTAATTGTCCATTTTTTCAAATCAAAGATGATTAAAATAAATTGCACATATTTCCAAAAGTTGAAGTTAGTATTTTTCTTTTGCAAGCATGCAAGCATAGAAGAAGCATGGAAGCATGCAGGCAAACAGGCAGGTTCTAAATTGGTTCGGCCAGAAGACTTTTCTGGCTTCACGTTTAAAAATAACACTCTAGGGTTAGACAAACTCTGTCTGACACCAAGTGGAGTACGGGTGCTCTGATTCGGAGTAACAGCTATTTCATCCTACTTCTAGTTACTCTATTTTTTCAAATATAATTTTCTGTGTACTGTGTATATAAAACGTAATTCTGCTCTAGTATGGTGTAGAAGAAGTTATTTAGACACAAAAACTACGCACAAAAAAAATGGTATTGGAAATCGGTATTCCTGACAAAATAATATTTCTGTAATTTGTCTTTACGGAATAGTAATTTTACGTTTATGAAAACATCTGTCACTCGAAACTTCTATGAACCGTTTCCGTACAATTGAAATACGGACAAAATAAATACGGATAAAATAAATTGGGACAAAATAAATTCGGACAAAATAAATTGGGACAAAAGAAATTCTGACAAAATAAATTCGGATAAAATAATTTAAGACAAAAAAATTCGGACAAAATAAATTCGGATGAAATAAATTGGGACAAAATAAATTGGGACAAAAGAAATTCGGACAAAATAAATTGGAAAGTATGATAGGTTATTTGACGTGGATCAGCTCTAGAATCTGATCCTTTGAAGTTGTTTTTAGTACTCCCTTTCCGACTAACCTTGTATATTGTGTTGTAATAGGTTGCTATTAAAGAATTGAAGGGCATAACGGATATGAAGGCGAAGGCCACGCAGCCACGGAAGAGTTTCGGGACATCCAGGAGACGCTGCAAAAGCTATTCATCTTGCTTGGAGAACCCAAGGTTTGTGTGGATACGCTGCAGACTGCTTTGTTTTGATACTGATGGTAGAAATGTATGAAAATAAATTGTGACCAGCGGTTGCAGTCGCGACTAAGGTAGACCTCAGATGGTAGGTACACTAAATGGCTACTACACGGTTGAATGCTATATGTTTTTAGCTGCAGCTAAAGTAGTTATAGCATTTGAAAAGTTGCAATTCGGGATTTGTAAGGTACGTAATAGGTTCAAAATAGACCCTGTAAGAAACCTTTCAGGGCCCGCTACGTTAAAACGTCAATAGATGAAAAACTGCTGGTGTACAAAATATTACATAATACTTAGGTACAAAATAAGGTCTTAATGATGAGCTATCGCCCGGCGAAAAATCTGATTGAGGCCTGCTAGGTACCGCGGCACCGCTCGCTTCGCTTGCTCGGCTCGTGCGTTGAGTGATCACAGTTCTAAGTTCTAACATAACCTAACCTACCTTTCAGCTCTGTTTGTCATTTTAATTCTCATTGTGGGGGACTTTGAACTTAGAAAGATTAACAACTAGAGTTAGAAGCATTAACATTATAGGTAGTGCAAACTATTATTTTTAAAGCTAAGCCTTTTTAAAGTGGAAAGTTGCGAACTGTTATTTTTAAAGTTCATTTGTATAATTACTTTCCTTTCGAAAATATAAAAAAAAACGATACTTAAGACCCACATAAAAATTAGGAGTACGGCTATTGTAATTTTTTTCTTCATTACCAACCCGTCCTTCCCAGGCGTCGTTGGTGACTCGCAAGCTGGAGGAGGATGAAGCAGTATGTGGGTCGAGCATGGCGACGACGCTGGACCTCAACTACGGCATGCCCTTGTTGCCCTTGTTGTCCAACCTGGAGGAGCCCTGCCTCACCACGCTCAAGCCGCTGCTACCGCCTGATAAAACGTACTGTTGTGCCGTATAATACTTTCAAAGGAGATTGGCAGACGTCCTAACAACGCTGGGCCATTGCGAGGCCTAACACTCCTTACTTATATGAAAATAGTATGCTGGCACAGAGCACTTCATGGGCATTAAATTAGAATTAGTTTTATTTGCCAACGGGATAATGGGAAAAATCATCGTTTTTGTGGAAGTAAGGCTCCCGCCTTACTATTGGAACTAAAACACTAGTCAGTCAGTTAAGAAGACTGATAAGTGTCATCGAATGATATATAAATGAATGTATGTGTTTAAGTATGTATGACCAGTCGTATCTATAAGGTACAAGGTGTTTATGATTAGTTACGGTTTACTCTGAGTGCATTTTTCGGGATTGCCCGACTAGTTTCGGACCCAAACGGAGCCCTTAATCATGAGCTGAACACGCGGCGAGGACTCTTTGAGGAGAGAACACTTTCGTTCGTCTCGCGACCTCGCCGCGTGTTCAGCTCATGATTAAGGGCTCCGTTTGGGTCCGAAACTAGTCGGGCAATCCCGAAAAATGCACTCAGAGTAAACCGTAAATAATCATAAATATGAATGTGTCTCACGAAAGTTAAAATACAAAAAAAAGGTACAAGGTGTAACGGGCTGGTGTCCGCAACACCACGTCTGAGCGCGTATTTTGCGTGCTCGTATCTACATACTCGTATGACTACATAGTAGAGGGAGAAAACAAAAACTAAGTTCCGTTAATTTACCTCGTCTGGGTGGATGCACGAGCACATGTTTCCGAGTATACACCTCAGGATGGCTGTTTTAGGGAGACCCTAAGCGGCCAGCTGGAAATATTGTTTATAAATTACCTTGGTCCGAACTTCCTTGGATTCGGATCGGACGTAGTACTTAAGCACTCAACAACCTACTCCTTGCTTAAAAATATTTTGTTATTGGTTATTTTTCTTTTTGTTAACTTAGCAAACACGTATGTCTTCGCTGGGCGGGCGGCTCCCACACGCTGGTTGGGGACAACGTGACACATGAGAAGGCAGACAATGTGCAGTTACAGGATGTTCCTACCAAGAGATATACTGGATATGGCGTCGACGGACGGGTACGTTTTATCTTATAGCGAATGAGGCAGGAAGCAACAGGCTTGGTCACTTCTACGAAGAAATATGTATTGGATATGTTACTTATTGGTACCGATTCGGAAATGACGGCTCGTTTGGTGCAGTGACTAACCGATTGGCTTCTGCGCTACGGGTCGTGGGTTCGATTCCCACACGGAACAAAAATTTGTATGACCTACAGATGGTTGTTTCGGGTCTGGGCGTTTGTTTGTGAGATTTGTGTCTCTAAATAAACGCACCCACGATACAAGAGAAATCTTAGTGTGAGGCAATGTTTCTTATAAAAAAAAAAACCAGTGATAGTTTCAGCTGACTAACAGAATGGTGAATGGCGTTGTAGTCTAGACCCATAGAATAGAATAGAATTGGGCTTTTTGAGAATTGGGCTTTTTGAGAATTGGGCTTTTTGAGAATTGGGCTTTTTGAGAACTGGGCTTTTTGAGAACTGGGCTTTTTGAGAACTGGGCTTTTTAAGAACTGGGCTTTTTGAGAACTGGGCTTTTTGAGAACTGGTCTTTTTGAGAACTGGACTTTTTGAGAACTGGACTTTTTGAGGACTGGTCTTTTTGAGAACTGGTCTTTTTGAGAACTGGTCTTTTTGAGAACTGGTCTTTTTGAGAACTGGTCTTTTTGAGAACTGGTCTTTTTGAGAACGAGGCTTTTAGAGAACTGGGCTTTTTAGAAATAGGTATTTAGCGAATTACTCCTTTTTCAAGCGTTGGGCATTTTACGAATTGGGCATTCATCGACTAAGCCATTATTTCATTGAAAACCAGTTTCAGAGACACAATAGGTAAACAATAGATGCCGCCGCTAATCCGCGTCGCTGGAACAGAAGACTTTTAGATACACTATATTCATCTGTTGCTCATTCTGCAGCTTACAATGGGGCTGAATGGTCACAGTAGCATAATTATCATGAACGTGATCATGTACTATATTGAGACAAGATAGGTAGCTTTCACTGAGTTATACAGGATCTGTCCTCTGATAGCATATTCCGATTATTACACTGAGTTGTCTAAACTGACTCAAATTTCTTTCCATCTTTAGCTATACAGACTTGAGGAAGAGTTCCAGCCATGCTTGGAGTGTAACACGTTGGGCACCAACAAGCCGGAGGCTATGATGGGTCCTCTGCCCTCACCAACTGGTGCTGGAGGAGACCAGGTCCCTGGTCGACAGCCGATGGCTGAAAACGCTGCCGGTGATTAAGGTACTGATGATCGAGACAGAGACGAAGTCAAAATCAAATTGCTTGTTTCAATTATACCATTTATCGGCTGCCATGAACTGTCAAGACTTTAGTTACTCCGTTCAAATAATAATGTAGTAATATGCAGAAAATTGGGCACAAATTGTATGTTTTACAGGTAATAACAGGTCACCTCCTTTTTTCGAAAGTGTTGTACGGTCAAGCGGATGGGGGGCAGTATCATAATTCCTGTGCGCTCATATCGACGTCAAGCCATCATTCATCTGCTGGATGATGGACATTTTGGTGAAAAAAAATGGATGAAATGAATTCGTGATTGTAGTATGCCAATGACCGTTAAGACTTCGGTGTAGTATCTAGCGATTATTCATCAGAAGATGTTTAAGGGCTTTTTTGGGTGTCACATGTTCTTTCCAACAAACTAGACTCTGCCGACCGACAGACGGAACGATAACCCTCCTCAGCTGGGACCGTCACCCAGTCCCTTTAGTACACTTTGGGACCCCTTTAGTACACTTTGGGACCCCTTTGGTACACTCTGGGACCCCTTTGGTACACTTTGGGATCCCTTTGGTACACTTTGGGACGCCTTTGGTACACTTTGGGACACCTTTGGTAAACTTTGGGGCCCCTTTGGTACACTTTGGGACCAATTCGTATAAGTTTTTGGCTTATATTTTCCAGGTGACTAATAACTTAAAAGGCGACTAAGTGTTTGCAACTAATAAAATGAGGCGAGGAGCTATAAATAATGACTTGGCGACTAAATAATGACTTGGCGACTAATAATGTTAGCAGGATGGTTAAGGGGAATCGAACGAAGCCCCCGTCATCCCCTTCGTGTTAGGTTACTTTAAACCCTGCAGACAGAAATAGGAGCCCCGCATGGCGGGGCTCCGTCGACTTAAGCTCCTTCACTGTATCTGCCAACCTATTATTTTTGCTACCCATTTTAATTATTTTAAAACCCTAAATCAGATTAGTTTGTCGCCGCGTTAAATACATGCCTAAGTTTTTTTAAAATTAATGAAAAGATTCATTCATTCTGTTTTTTTTTACAACTGAAGTTTTTTGCAGTTTACTCTTAATATATGTATATTACTTTTGTTGCAGGAGAAGTTTCGTAAATAATGCGAGATGTTTCGGCTTTTTACATTCCACAACTGGGCAAAGGCAACTAACTATCCTTGATTATAAGAATAATAAAAAAATAAAAAGCCAATTATTTTTATTTAAATCGTATGAAAATAAATGAATGACCTATTGATGTTTTTTTTTAATCACTAGTTCCATTTTAAAAGAATCTGAAAATAATGGAACTAATGTTGAATTTTGTTATCACTAGTTCCTTATTATTATTTTAGGCACTTGTGATTTTTTTTTAAATGAAATCTTTAAAATGGAACTAGTTATTAAAAGAAACATCAGTAGTTCCATCATAGAACTGTTAATGGTACTATTATAGTGGCAACGAGGCTGTTAAGGTCATAGAAGTACTATGGTCTATAATGGTATGGGAAATTTCTAAATATCAAAAGTCGAAGTGAGAAGTGTCAAAGAGACAGGTATCAAAGTGACAGGTGTCAAACTATGAAATGTTGACTTACGGCCAGTTTCTTCATCAAAAGTAACAGCCAAAGTCAAAGTGACGGTAAAATTTGTTTCTTACAGCGGTTATAGTACCTACTTATTCTAAGGGTTACGCACTGCATCCAATCCGAATCCGTGAAAATACGTTCCGAAGTAGCCATAGATCTATTTGTATCTTAGAGCCAAGGACTTTATATAGAACTGGACTGAAGTCTTGGCAATTTATCTATATATATAAAAGAAAGTCGTGTTAGTTACTTCACTTATAACTCAAGAACGGCTGAACCGATTTAGCTGAAAATTGGCAGGGAGGTAGTTTAGAGCCAGGAGAAGGACATAGGATACTTTTTATCCCGTTCGACATTTTGATATTTAAAAAAAAAAAAATTATATCAGTATATCCATATTCTTAATCTGTTTAGGTAGTAGGTAGGTAGTAGGTAGGTAGTAGGTAGGTAGTAGGTAGGTAGTAGGTAGGTAGTAGGTAGGTAGTAGGTAGGTAGTAGGTAGGTAGTAGGTAGGTAGTAGGTAGGTAGTAGGTAGGTAGTAGGTAGGTAGTAGGTAGGTAGTAGGTAGGTAGTAGGTAGGTAGTAGGTAGGTAGTAGGTAGGTAGTAGGTAGGTAGTAGGTAGGTAGTAGGTAGGTAGTAGGTAGGTAGTAGGTAGGTAGTAGGTAGGTAGTAGGTAGGTAGTAGGTAGGTAGTAGGTAGGTAGTAGGTAGGTAGTAGGTAGGTAGTAGGTAGGTAGTAGGTAGGTAGTAGGTAGGTAGTAGGTAGGTAGTAGGTAGGTAGTAGGTAGGTAATAAGTAGGAAAAAGGGCATTGCAACGCATGCCGGGAACAGCTAGTATTATCTAAAATAGACTTTATGTGCAGAACATAAGACATAATATGGCTTGGCAAACATAACGGTACACTTGAGATAGCAATAATTGTACCTTGTGTCCCTGTCTAATACACACTGTGTGTTGTCACGTAAATAGAAAATGCATATTCCTAAATTAGTAGAATTTTTGAACTAAATGTACAAATTCATAAACCAACTTTTTTCATCTTAATTTATCCCAAGAGACGCGATACAACTATCGGAACTTTTGTTCGTCAACGATTCGTTGTAATGTGTAATGTTGTAATGTGCTTTTATCTATAGTTTTTTGACAGCTTGATATTAAGTCAACGCATTTATTTCAATTAGACCATATAAAGACACTTTTGATTTATTAGGTATTTATAATAGGAAAAAAAAGAAGTTGCTGCCGCGTTCCAAAGTGTAGATTCCTATGGATTAAAACGGGCAGTAAACTACATGGTTACTCTTTTGCATCAAAAAAAAAAAATGGCATTTTGACACATTGTCCATAGAAAAGCTGTCAAAACGTCAAACTCATTCCTTATATAAAAGTTATCTGACGATTGAAAAATCAGCCCTAAATATTATAAATTAAACGATTTGATTGATACCTATAATAAATATTTTATTACTAATTTAACAAAAAAAAAACTAGGTATTCTCTCTATCTGACTCGTAATGAAGATAAGAGAACTCGGTTTGGGCTTTTCTATTTAGCTTCTTCTCAATGGTAGTAAAAAAAATACAAATGCTGATAACCCCATTTGCATTGACGTAAACCGATAATTTGAATTAAAAAAAAAAAAAAAATTGGATTTATTACACTATTAATTTGGAATTTGCGTTGTAAATGCTTGCAAAAGCGAATATTACCCGGACTGTGGAATATTTTTTCACAGAAAGGGTTTTTCATTACTTGTATTTTCTTACCGTTAGGGTGACCATGATACTTCTAGTAGCAGTACAGCAGTACATACAAAATCTAAATGTCTAATATGGGATTATTTTTCAAAGATTTTTATTATTGTAACTCTAAGACCGCAATGATACTCATTTTCAAATTTAAATCAAGGCATTCATCAGCTACCGCTGCCATGTACACTGCAAAGTATCTGTGAGTATGGGGCTAGTCGAAATCGGCGTTGTTATATTATGTGAACTGGAGGCTTACCATGACGTCTTAAGAAAACGTTCAAATGCCAGCCAGTCAATATTCGTTCAAAAGCAGGCCTGCTTCTGAACCGCTAAAAATCGTACCATGACAGTACTAAAGGTGGACGACTATTGAACGGTAATGCTTGTCTATGGCCTGCTGAGATGTCTATGTCTTTGTAATAGAAAACGTTCAAAAATCTAAATAAAATTGATTAGCAATTTACCGGTTTTTTTAAAATAATAAAAACATGTTTTTTTGGGTAAGTACACGTTGTATCTAAGATTATGTATAACCACTGACTATGATACATTATTTAATAGCTCTAAAAAGCAAAAGTTTCACGTTCAAAAGACCTTTGTGACTCTAAATAAAAGAAACAACGTGGTTATGAACGTACCAACGTGGATTAGTTTTGTCAACTTTTTTTAGCGCGTAAATTTAAAAAACATCTCGAGTTGTTTTGTTCCCCACTACATCGATGTAGTTATTAAATACTTTAGTTAATGCAGTTTTAAGTGTTTTTTTAGGTAAATTTGTTTCCGCAGCGTGATATTCTGTCATCATTCAGATATCTGTATCACAGTTAGTCGATCGAAGTTGTCAATGAAATTGTAAACTAGCATTTCGTTGTGATTTCATACTTTATTGTGAATCCTGTTTCAACAATGTCGTACGTTCGTTTACTTACCTTTATCAAAATATCGAATTAAATCTAGGCACATAGTCTCAGTTTTTTTTATTAAAATGTATATAAAATGTGATGCTTTTATTTTTAGTGAAACACAAACAAGACGTCGCCGTCGTGTTAGTATGACCAAACTGCTTCACCTGTCGGAATTTTTAAATAACTTTAAATAAATTTCATATAGTATTGCAATAGGTACCTATATTGGTTTATAAATTTCCTTTCATCAATTTCGAATGGGTTATTTATTTCCCTAATGCGACGCCGTCGCTTTTTCTCCATACGATATTTACTCTCTAAATATTCAAATATCTCGTACTCGTCACACATTTACAAAAACAGTAAAAAGTGTGATCTAATAAACACTTGTAATTTTTATACAAAGTATCGAGTTTAGAAAGTCTTATCGACAAAATTTTAAGTGGGTCCTCACAACAGTTTACCTCTAATAACAAAAACAATGTTGAATAAGCTCGTAAATATTACCTTTTTCAAGACCGCTTATTTTGACATTACAGCCGCTCAATATACGCTCTGCTGCTATCAAATAACACATAATGGTATGAAAACTATACAAAAGAAAAGGTGAACGGATTTCGTAAACGTCAACTTAGCAGGCCTGCTTTAACGATGTCATAGTACAAAAACGCAGGGCAGTTCAACTTCCAGGCAACTTCTGCCCTGCTTTAAGAGGTCATAGTAAGCCCCCTGACCCAAATAGGAGCGGCGGCGCGGCGACCTATAGTCCCAGCCTAACATCTGAATGTAATTACAAAACGTACCTAAACAAAAAAGGAGTAGTATGTACCAGGGATGTTACGGAGGTGGTTTTATCGGAACCGAAGTCGGAGTCGGAGTTTTTAAATTTGGTTTGTCGGATTCGGAACCGGAATCGGAGTCGGAGGCGGATTCGGAGATGTTAGCAGAAGAGAGATGTGTTAAGGACAGGCCTAATAAAATAAAATAGTATTTACATAATTTCACAAGTACTCATTCCAGTTGTACGTAGTACTTATTACTTCTAGATTTGTATGGTTGTTTACGCACTACATCCGGCATCCGTCATCCGATTTCTATCCGTCATCCGTGAGTTTCTAATTCGGTAGAACAATTGACGGACCGAAGTAGCCATAGAACTATTTGTATGGAAGCTTACGCACTACATCCGGCATCCGTCATCCGATTTCTATCCGTCATCCATGAGTTTCTAATTCGGAAAAACAATTGACGGATCGAAGTAGCCGTAGAATTGTTTGAATTTGAATCAGATATCGGAATAGTGCGTAAGCAACATCCGAATTTGGTCCGAGATTTTTACTCTAGATCACTATTTTCACGGATTCGGATCGGATGCAGTGCGTAAAGCAATATCCGAATTCGATCCGAGTTTTTTATATCCGTATTTTCACGGATTCGGATCGGATGCAGTGCGTAATCGCTCCTAGGCCTCTTACCCACACACGTTTTTTTGCCGTGAAAATCTACGGTTAATTCCGCCGTGTGTAGGCACGGTTGCCAGTGTTGTATCGATCACTGGGGAGCTTGTTGACATACATGGCGGCGCTACGGCACGGCACCGCCGCCGTATTCGCCGTGTATGTCAACTTTTGTATGGAACTTTAAGTTCAACTTAATTTGACAGCTCTTATTTATGTATGTCTCTTTCTTATTTTATTAGAGTGAAAAAGATGGCAATAGCCTAAATTAAGTTGAGTTTGTCCATAACAGAATCGGCACCACTGTCAGGTCCTTAGAATAAGTACTAAAGCATAGAAGCCGCCTCAGTACTTGAAAAACGTACAGGGGCATCTGTCAAATAAGAGCTATTTCGAGATTTTGAGCCAAAGCCAAGCTACCAAATTAAATAGCCCGCCACTGGTACCGCCTGTCAGACGGCAACGACATTTTAAATTTTGTCGTATAATACTTGTGTCAGTGGCGCGGTGATTTGAAAAAATATTTTAGTCTAGAATCTTTGATTATTTACCTGTCTAGATAGAGTGTTGCGCTGCCATCGCAACAAAAACAACAGGCCAGATTTGAAGCGCTTGTGTGCGTATTACACACACAAGTAAGCGTAGCATAATACTGTTTAACAAGCGCGCGCATCACGGGTCCGCGTACTGAGTGATACCAGCCCTTGAATATTACCCATAAAAAGAGGGGAAAAAAAATGATTTGATTTTGAAGTACCTATCTATAATTTATTTTAAACAATTCATTTAATTATGTTTTTTCACATATTAGGAGTTTGTGCATATTGTAATAGGTAAAATATATTTTTAATTAAAAAGATATTGCTATTGAACGTTATTTATTCTTAATAATAGGTATTGTAGTTTGGAATTATTTAACAATCAACACTATTATTTCGTTTATTCATTTAACATTACTTATCAAATACATTTTTAAATAAACAAAACTCGAAAGCAACTTCAAACCAATAGTAACACGCCCGCCCTTCAAACCAATAGTGGCACGGCCCGAACGCTCGCGTATCATGGAGCTAGTCCATGATACGCGAGCGTTCGGGCCGTGCGGTAGTTGCCCTTCGCGTATCAATCAGCTGATTTAATGCAACACGAAACCTAAAAACGTATTTTTTATTATTTAATTAAGCAAAAGGAGTATGTAAGGATCGTAGCAGATAGCGTTCTATAGTTTCTGCCTACCCCCATCGGAAAAAGGCGTGAGTTGATGTGTGTATTGTTAGAGATTTAAAGACGTCATGGCGGTAGTCTGACATATTTACTTCACGATCTGTCAAAACAGTCTATAAAGAGTATGCGGTGTGGTACTCGCCCCTCATTTTTGCTGCGACCTTTGGGTCGGACGGACGTTCACAATGAATGAATGAATGATTTATTTATTTACTTAAAATTTCTTAACGCTAAGTACATTGCCCCACAAAACTGCTTACGCAGTTTAACTGTGAGATCGTTGAGTCTCTCTTACATTAAAACATAATATCAGGTAAGTACATCAATAACCTAATAATTAATAGTAACCTAACCTAATAGTTATAATTGTTATGTTTAAAGATTGGAATTATGACTGTGGTTGATTTTCCTTCATTGGAATAATAACTGATCGTAATAAAGGAATCAGTTCATATGTACCATCCTGTTTTTAATAAATAACGCCCCAGAAAAGCTGTTATTCCTATTTGTAAATTATGTTATTTTATTAGCTATCCTTCGGGTTAGTTCACAGTATGTTAATTTAATTATTTGAAAAAAAAACATTGTTTTGTAAGTTTAACTTTATGTTTCGATAGTACTGATTGCTAATAGTTTTGCCGCGGGACAACCATTAAAATTTCAGCGTGTAATATATTACAAATGTATATTATCCAGCACTACAATTAAATGGTAGCTTGAAATCTCGAAATATACTTTTTGGATCATGATTAAACATTTTTTAAATCAGCTAACGTTCATGGGAAATTTTACATTCATACAGGCAACCCTGTAAACATGACGTCAAAATGGTGTCACATCTTTGGATGAAATAACACTTTATTAATTTAATTGTTTCTTTATAATATAGTTATTTACCGTTTACGTACTGATGATAGGTAACTTTTTTAGTTGTTTTCAATCGTCCTTTGTAATTCCTGCACACTTTTATAGCGCAAATTGTCATTTTTGTAGACCACAGAACACATGTTTACCGTACAATGACAGTGACACCACTGATCTGACGGAACGAGTTTATGAGCCAACAGTTGGCTGATATTTTTTTTGGCGTTTAGACGCTCGAACTCTCTATCTAGACAGGTAAATAATCAAAGTCTAGAATTTATATTTAATTAATTGTGTTTTGTATATGTGCATATTGTTCTTATAAATAAGAGTGTGCGCTACGTCCTGAATAGTAAAAAAATGTAAATCTCGCAAGGGATGTACAAAAAATCAAAGTGAAAATATCAGTTTCCACAAGTACGTAGTATTTTTATGTTTATTCATAGATTTTCCTTTAAATATATTTCATTATACATTAAATAAGTAAAAGTAAGACATTACCTTTTAGAAGAAGTAAAATAAATCAGTTTAAACTATCTAAATCTTATCTATTTATCAATATGAATATTCGCCAAAGAAATTATTAAAGGGGTGCGAAAATTGTATCGATAAATCTATCGACAACGTGATTTTTGTGTTAGGTTTAATTAATTAGGTATTTATACTTTTTTTTTCATTTAGGTTTCCCTGTGACGAATATTTTCGAAATAAATTGATTGCCGTGGTAGCTCACGAAATTGGTTGGGTTCCAAGAAAGCACCACAGAATTTGCTCCAGCCATTTCACTTTATCTTCTTTTACTCGTTCTGGCAAATGGCGGAGACTGAAGGAGGACTCTATACCAACATTATACCTTCAATCTAAATTTAAAAGCCTAAGTTCTTATTGAATTGCATGTCTACAGGAAGTAAAAGAATTCGAGTAATTTCTTTAAAAAAAATTAGGACAGATTAACCCCGCACTGGATTTAGCTTGATTGAAAATAAAAATGTTTTTTTTCTTGCTACATTACGTTCGACATCTTCTTTCGGCCATTCATACAATAGACTATTTCAGATAATATTTCATTGTCTTGTTTATCTTTCAAATAAATGCTGTTAATACAGTCGTAATCTTCAAGCCTGATAGATAAAATAATTAGGAGAACAGTGAATCTAAACAAAATTAACGTATTAAATAAACGATGATTAACTTACTTCTCAATCAGTTTGCATTTGGAGACACTAAATTTTACACCTCTTTACCGTAATTATCTTTAAAATCTTGTATTTTTAGGGATGCAGTTTTTTTTTTTGATAGAGTGATTCAAGAGGAAGGTTTTAAGCTATTAAATGTACACGTACGAAGCCGGGGCGGGTCGCTAGTTATATATAAAACAATCATTATTTTGTTTAAAATTTCCAGCGCCTCGAAATTGATAACTTACCTGAGACCACGTGGCGCCGTTCTAGTGACAGAAAAAAATGTGCATGTCCAAGTACATTACAAGGAATACTCAATAATAATGTATTTAACTTTTGTGAAGCTTTTAGTAATTGCAAATTAAATAATAGACATTTATACTTAAACGATGACTTTATTTATTGATAGCGATAAGAACAGGACCAGTCGAAGTGATGATGCTCGGGAGAGGCCTATGTCCAGCAGTGGGCATCTTTCGGCTGAATAATAATGATATTATAACTTTACTTTTGTCATTATAACTTTCTAAGAAGTAAGTATTTATATGTACTATGGCAATATCCGGCATGGCTGTTATTTGGTTAACACAATCATAGTCACCTTCTTTCGGCCTTACAATACCACTTCAGATATTTCGTAATATACATTATACGATGACTTTATTTTATCGATAGCTATAGTCTAATAGTGTGAATACCCTCATCCCTAGTCTCTGTACAAAAGGTTACAAAATTAATTTTTACGACCTGTCAAAAGTTTATCTTTCCCGCTCTGACAACAGCAAGTCCGCCATATGAGTAAATAGCATGGCTATATTTTGATTCGTTTATGCTAAGTAGCGCTCCTTCTATGCTTTAGTACTTATTCTAAGATTTTGAGCCAAAGCCAAGCTACCAAATTAAATAGCCCGCCACTAGTACCGCCTGTCAGACGGCAACGACATTTTAAATTTTGTCGTATAAACTTGTGTCAGTGGCGCGGTGATTTGAAAATATATTTTAGTCTAGAATTTATATTTAATTAATTGTGTTTTGTATATGTGCATATTGTTCTTATAAATAAGAGTGTGCGCTACGTCCTGAATAGTAAAAAAATGTAAATCTCGCAAGGGATGTACAAAAAATCAAAGTGAAAATATCAGTTTCCACAAGTACGTAGCATTTTTATGTTTATTCATAGATTTTCCTTTAAATATATTTCATTATACATTAAATAAGTAAAAGTAAGACATTACCTTTTAGAAGAAGTAAAATAAATAAGTATAAACTATCTAAATCTTATCTATTTATCAATATGAATATTCGCCAAAGAAATTATTAAAGGGGTGCGAAAATTGTATCGATAAATCTATCGACAACGTGATTTTTGTGTTAGGTTTAATTAATTAGGTATTTATACTTTTTTTTTCGTTTAAGTTTCCCTGTGACGAATATTTTCGAAATAAATTGATTGCCGTGGTAGCTCACAAAATTGGTTGGGTTCCAAGAAAGCACCACAGAATTTGCTCCAGCCATTTCACTTTATCTTCTTTTACTCGTTCTGGCAAATGGCGGAGACTGAAGGAGGACTCTATACCAACATTATACCTTCAATCTAAATTTAAAAGCCTAAGTTCTTATTGAATTGCATGTCTACAGGAAGTAAAAGAATTCGAGTAATTTCTTTAAAAAAATTGGGACAGATTAACCCCGCACTGGATTTAGCTTGATTGAAAATAAAAAAATAAAAATATTTTTTTTCTTGCAACATTACGTTCGACATCTTCTTTCGGCCATTCATACAATAGTCTATTTCAGATAATATTTCATTGTCTTGTTTATCTTTCAAATAAATGCTGTTAATACAGTCGTAATCTTCAAGCCTGATAGATAAAATAATTAGAAGAACAGTGAATCTAAACAAAATTAACGTATTATATAAACGATGATTAACTTACTACTCAATCAGTTTGCATTTGGTGCCACTAACTTTTACTCCTCTTTACCGTAATTATCTTTATAAATCTTATATTTTTAGGGATGACGTTTTTTTTAATAGATAGAGGGATTCAAGAGGAAGGTTTTAAGCTATAAAACGTACACGTGCGAAGCCGGGGCGGGTTGCTAGTTATTATATATAAAACAATCATTATTTTGTTTAAAATTTCCAGCGCCTCGAAATTGACAACTTACCTGAGACCACGTGGCGCCGTTCTAGTAACAGAAAAGACGTGCATGTCCAAGTACATTACAAGGAATACTCAATAATAATGTATTTAACTTTTGTGAAGCTTTTAGTAATTGCAAATTAAATAATAGACATTTATACTTAAACGATGACTTTATTTATTGATAGCGATAATAACAGGACCAGTCGAAGTGATGATGCTCGGGAGAAGCCTATGTCCAGCAGTGGGCATCTTTCGGCTGAATAATAATGATATTATAACTTTACTTTTGTAATTATAACTTTCTAAGAAGTAAGTATTTAAATGTACTATGGCAATATCCGGCATGGCTATTATTTGGTTAACACAATCATAGTCACCTTCTTTCGGCCTTACAATACCACTTCAGATATTTCGTAATATACATTATACGATGACTTTATTTTATCGATAGCTATAGTCTAATAGTGTGAATACCCTCATCCCTAGTCTCTGTACAAAAGGTTACAAAATTAATTTTTACGGCCTGTCAAAAGTTTATCTTTCCCGTTCTGACAACAGCGAGTCCGCCATATGAGTAAATAGCATGGCTATATTTTGATTCGTTTATGCTAAGTAGCGCTCCTTCTATGCTTTAGTACTTATTCTAAGGTCAGGTCTTACAAAGAATACGTCGAATACGAGTTCACCTGTATAGGTAGCACGTTATAGTATAATAGAGGTCACTGTTATGTGTACCACAGTTCTTCTGGCTGACAATAATTCTATAACTTTGATTATTGACACTGTCACCAAAAGAAGAAAAAAAATCTCGAATTCATTCGAAGAATTTTTATGAGACACGACTTTTGTGTGATGAATTTTTGATTTATAGAACTATTTGTTGCTACAATTTGTTTTTAGTATAGAAATCACAAGAATCAGGCAAAATGGTTAGAAAACGTCAACTCGACGAGCCCGCCATGAGCGACAGAACGCTCCTCTTGAGCGTTGAAGACCTCATACATACGGCTTTTGGAACCTCTGATGTGAGTAGGTACTAGTCGCGCGCAGAAGGTTTGCCGATGACTGCGCCTCCCACTTCACCGACCGCTACCCGCGCTCGTCTGAATCGTACCGACCATCGACGCGTGACGTCATGAGGCCATCGGCAAACCTTCTCCGCGCGACTTATAAATTCAAGTCTTTCGAAGTTGCAACACAAGTAACATTTACCTTATTGCAACAATAGGCAATGGCTATTATGCATTAGAATATAATACGGTACCTATTATTGTAGTAAGTATAGTGGCGGAATACTTTTACTTTGTTCTTTAAACTTTCATAACAACAATCTTACCTACATAGTTTCCACACTAGGATTCCGTGTCGTGGAAGCTAGTCGAAACTAATAGAAACACATAATATACAATTACAGGCTACACGACATCCTTAAGCCAAAATTCCTTTTTTAGGAAGGTTTCCAGATTGATTGTCTTGAGTTGGAACCTGTACTACAAACGATTTAAATTTTATATTATGGCGCGACTCCAACTTCTCGACCCTCAAAGTTCAATTGGTCTTAATAAGGATTAATTCCACGATCTTCTCAACCTTCGTGGAGCGAAGAAGACGAGAAACGTATGTACAGCTGCGTCGAAGGTAAAAGGGGTGTCGTTGCAGCATATTGGATCCTGTCAATGCGGTACCGCACTGATTACGAGAAGTTGGCTTCCGTTTTCGTTTTCTCTCCACCTCTTAAGCCGTCTTGGTCCGCTTTTGGTTGAGGGATTGATGCATAGTGGGCACAATGTTTTGAGCGCTGCTCTTTCGCGCCCCTACGTCTACGGTGGTAGTTTGCTTTGGAATGAAAAGGTTAAGCACTTTAAGGTCTATTTTTGTTTGCACAGTGCAAGAAACGAACAATTTTATTATATATTATATTGTATTAGAATTCGTGTTATCCCTTCAAACCTCGTGGTATACCGGTGACAGATTGAAACAGTATGTGATTTTTGGTATTAAAACAAAAACCATAGAAAATATGGTGTTCTCAACGTTAGGCGTTTCTTCATTTCTTTCCTTAGTTTCTCATTTAAAAGGATAAATACCATTTTTTTTACATATTATGTTTCCATGTTAATTATTGTAATTGGTATTGTACCGCTTTAATTAACCGCATTATAGCGCTCCAAGTTAACTGACTGCGCGGAAGTATACCGCGCTAGTCGTGACCGCCAGCTGTCTCGCCAGAATTCTCCAAATTTCTATCTCTAGCAGACCAACCACCGATAGATAGGTTATTGAAAACAGCCGTTAAACAAGTACCTACTAAAATAGGTAGGAGACTTCCAAACCATTAGGTATCCAAATAATAATTATCCATAATGTTCGAGTAAAAGTTGAAAACTTTTAGAGCGGGAGCAAACGATGCGTTGCGGCGCCGCACCGCAAAGATTTCACCGTATCACCGGGCACACGAGCGGTGCGGCGCCGCAACGTTGTTATGTCGTAGCGGCGCCGTAGCAAAAAAAGCGTAGAGAAAAAAAATCGAAACGAGCGAGCGTGTATCCTTCCTTGTGATGCATAAACAACTGAGCGGTGCCGCTCCGACGTCGCAACGCATTCACCCCTCCCCGCCTCGTCTCGGTGGTTGCAAGTCCGGTGCGGCGCCGGAGCGCATCGTGTGACATGCCACAGATATTTCTATGTAAGACGACGCAGCGACACCGCTCCGGCGTCGCACCGCCGCCGCAACGCATCGTGTGCCCCCGCTCTTATACTGCTAAACAAATATTCTATCTTTTCAGCATAATGTAGTCAACTTCGTTATGCTAGAAGCAGTGTTACACATTTTGGCACGCCAGATGCGTTTACTAGAACAGGATGTGGAGATCAAGATAGATGATATATTTGATCAAACGGAACAAAGATCCTATGAGGACGAAGAAAACGGCTCTAGCTATTCAACAGGACGTAGTGGAAGTGAAACAGAAGATGGAAGTTACAGTAGTGATGAAAGAGATGGTGGTCCAGGTGGCGGCAGAGATAGGCGAGAAGGAAAGTCTGGGAAAGATAGGGATGGAGGGGGCTCTAAGGACAGAAAGGGGCGAAAAGGTGGTACCACGGAAAAAGAGGAGGTTATAGGTAGCTCCAAAGATAGAGATAAGAAAACAAAAGGCGAACGCGGTAGACGAGGTGCAAAACGCGGTGACGACCGCGATGAAGCTCATGATGGTGAACGTGGTGGAGCTCGCGATGGTAAACGTGGTGGAGCTCGCGATGGTAAACGTGGTGGAGCTCGCGATGGTAAACGTAGTAAAGCTCGCGATGGTGAACGTGGTGGCGAAGGTTTTGATGAAAGTGATGAAACTCGCGATGGCGAACGTGGTGGAGCTCGCGATGGCAAACGTCGTGGAGCTCGTGGTAAACGTGGTGGAGCTCGCGATGGTGAACGTGGTGGCGAAGGTTATGATGAACAAAGTGATGGTCGAGGCAAACGAGAACGAGGAGGAAAAAGAGGGGAGCGAGATGCAGGTCAAAAAGGAACTCTTGATTCTAGATCGGCGGTAAGACTTGATATTATTTTTATAAGAATTTAAAGGTAGTCGGACAGATTGCTCCAGAAAACAATAGTTTTTATAGTGTGTTTCGGTTTTGGCGCTTATTTGAACTGTATTTTGTTGGTAATCTTCTTCTTCTTCCTTCGCCTTGCCCTATTATCTGGAGTCGGCTCTCCTTGTTTGCCTTCTCCATTTATATCGATCCAGAGCGGTTGCGGTGCGGTACTATTTGTTTTTTACAAATTCCACAAGATGTGGTTATCAAACGGAAGGTTGATTATAAGGCGAATCTGTTAATCAAAATAATGATTACTCTGCCAAAACGATTAGAAAATTCTTAACAATCTTGTGTCGCGTAATATTTGGTTTGTGTGTAGTTTACAGTTCCTTATTTAAATAATATATTAATCCGTTATATTTTAGGCAGCACAAAGAGGCGAGGGCAGAGAGGGGTATCGTTCAAGTATCACTGTAACAGGTATTACTTACAAACAAATTGTAGCACAAATCTATTACTTAGTTGAGCCACACGGTAAGTAGCAGTCTCTATGATAAAATTTAAGAATTTTCTTTGATTGTAAAACGTTTAAAATGTTTGAATGTTTGCTTAGAGGCCGAACGCAAGGGCGGAAAAGGAGCGCAGGACAAAGTATTACTCGGTAACTATAAAATATCTAACAATGTAATAATACTAAAGTCTATTGGAAATAATAATGATACTGCTTTTATAAACAGTGGAAAAGGGGCCCTCCTCTCGCAGCGGTGAGTAAAATAATAACGTTTTAATGGTATACCTCCAAGGTTAAGCTGTGCTTGCCGCGGTCAGTCCGTGGGTGACCGTTCGTTACGCATCGAGACACCTCCGTGCCTCGGAGAACACGTTAAACCGTCCTGGTGTCATACGAATACCTATGACAGCCGTTACGGGTAGTCAGAAGCCCGAAAGTCTGACAAATGGGCTAACCAGGATATCGGCATTGCTCATACCTAGTAACTGGGTTGCGGAGATCTGGGGGCCTACTCCCTAAGTCCGTCAACGAAGTTCGAAGCCCGTCCGAAAGTAGCCCGAAACGTAGCAGTGAACAAAACAAGTGTCAAGTTCAACTTTTCGGACGGGCAAAAACACATCGGTAGTAGCGACAACTGTCAAATCGTGTTGTCATTCATTTTTAGTTCGGCCCCGAAATAATCGTATGTCCATAGGTGATAGAGAGTAGGAAACGCTCGTATCTAAGGCCGAAACCACGAACTTCGTGCTTAGGGAGTAGACCCCCTGATGGCAGTTGCTCCGAGTAAAGTACTGGTATTCAGCCATATATCGTTAGGCTTAAAACGCACTAGCGGCCAACCGCAATGCGGCGTACCGCGCCGCAGCCCCAAAACAACCAGAGCGGTTGACGGCTGGCCGCAAATCAGTGCGTCGATATCATGCGGTTTCATGTAAAAATCGATGTGCGGCCTGCCACTAGTGCGTTTACGGGCTTAGAATGGAAGTTGACCCCGACGTGGTTGGAAAAAGGCTAGGCAGAAGGAACGAATGCTATTCCTTTATGGTTGGAGACGGATTGGTGGAACTAGATCTTTCCATATTCCTTTTTTAATATACAGGTGTATCCGAATTCGTGTAATTCCTACAAACCGTTTGATCTATTGGTGATACAGATTGACTCTGAAACGGATGTTTTTAGATTCAACAAAAAAAAAGACTAAGTACCTACTCAAAAAAAAGAAAACATTGTTTTCTGTATGCTTGTCATTTAGGCGCCCCGAGTGATATCGTGCTGGTCGTGCCCGCCAGCTGTATCGCCGTGCCTGCATTCGTTTATGCATCAGCATCAAATCAGCATCGAAATGTTCCATTGAAAGTAAACAACTTTTATAAAAAAAAATGATAAGTACCTATTTTTTTGAAACCATTTTTCTTGGTTTAGAAACGATCACTTATCCTTACAACCAAGCTACTTAAGTCCTGTGTGGGGTTAATGTATACCAGCAATAGATCATGTGGTTTTAAGGAATTACACTAATTCGTTTACACGCTTTATAAAAACTGTTTTCTTTTAAAACAACGAATCTACCTATGTAGTTTACCTGTTCTTGGCACCATAATTTTCCAACTAATTACCTACCTAATTTAGCAGTAACCACTACACACTCGAAACTAATAAAAATATAAATATTGATAATTCTATTGCATCAAACCGCAGGTCCTCGTGTGGCTCGCGTAGGCAGTATTGAAGTGGTGACAGCCTCACAATTTGCACTTCTTGAGAAAGCAGTCAACGAGCTGACATCAGTGGCAGGACCGCTGCCAACGCCTGCCTTGCCGGACAATGAGAAGTTAAGGAAAGACCTGGTCAAAGGCAAAGCTTCCCTAACTGACACCATGCAAGCTATGCAGGTAGGACTTATCAACAGTTGGTATCTACAGATTAAGCGGAGCTAATTCAAACTATATAAGTATAGATCGGGTCTACTCGCGTAAAAAAAACTTTAAGAGGCACTAAAACCTTTTCTCCCGACGTTAACAGTCTACCCGTGACCACGGCCGGTGCAATTCGGCCGAAACGTCGGGATAAAAGGTATTTAGTGCTTCTTTCAAGTTTTTTTTATCTATACTTTTATAATGTGTACAAATCGCGAAAGTTTAAAAACATTAATTCAAACTAATCAAAGTACTTAAAATATCTTGAATTTCCATTAATTGTTCCGCAAAAAAAAGAGTTGTAGTTATAGATAAAAGTCATTCGATTCCACTTGACGAGGTTTCTTCGGGTGAATCAAATAAAAGTCGAGCAGATAAGAGGAGTGAAACTGTGGGTTACCTATCACGGATGTTGATGGCAGTAAATCTTCTGAAACTGGACGATTACGTTTGGTTCGTATGCCATGATGAAGATGTACTTTATTATATCCATCAGCTAAACAAACGCATGCAAGCGGCAGAGGAAGGCTTGAACCGCATGGCAGGACTGATGACGCAGCTGGCGGCGGCCGGCGTGCTGCCGCAGGACGTGGCCGGCAGCATCTCGCAGGTCCGCGCCGACCAGACAGCCAGTGCAGCGCCGAGCTCTGTTCGCGCTGCCACCAGCACCGGAGGCGGGGCTATAAGTGCAACAGGCACCGGAGGCGGGATAGTGAGTGCTACAGGCCCCGTAGGCGGGGAAATGAGTGTAACAGGACCGAGAGGAGTAAGTATTTTAATTTGTCCAGTAAAATTAATCTAAGTTAACACAAATAATCAAGAAAAAATCAGTAAATTTATTTTTTTGGTATAGAATCACATTATAGTTATTTCTGCGAGGAATCACTCAGTAGTAACCTGGAGCTTGGAATTGTGTCAGGTGAATGATAATATGCTTCGCCCCCTAATCCATGAACTCAATACCGTCATCAGTGAACTGTAGGTTACATCCGCGTCTGTTTAATGTTCAGACAAATACCACTGTGCTGTTATGGTATATACCCACGGAGAAGAGAAAGAAGCGGAGATGCCGCAAGGCAATTAGGTCATGCGTCTTCAATTAGGTCATGACGTCACAGTGGGCGGGGCCACAAACCTTAGTTTCGAATGAATCGTCATCGTGTTCGGGTCCGTTGTATTTGAATAGTTTTTTAATTGTTAAATTGTTTTAATAATGAAGTGCGCTGTTGTTGGATGCAAAAATTGTTCAGGACCAAAACTGAAACATATTGATGGCATAACATTTTACGTTTAAGTCCCTAAAATTTATATTTTCATTTTAAAACACATTTTCTCGTTTGTTCGCCAGATTATAGCTAGAGACATCTGTCGTCGAAGAGATGCATTCTAACCACTTCTCATCTATTCCGTGTTTTTATCATTATCAATGCATGTTATTGTGACCAATCTTCGGCACAAATAACTTACTTTGCTTGCTTTAAGTTATTTCAGAGATAAATTAAATACCTTGACACAATATATGAAACAAGAAGAATTAAAATAAGAAATAGTGCGCCATCTGACGGTAAGTAGTCGGTCCTAATTAGAGATGGGCGGTGGGAAAAAACCCGGGTTCTTTCCCGTTTGGGAAAAAACTGGGTGTTTATGAGGAAAAGAACCCAATAGATGGGTTTTTTCATTATCTACAATAATACAATAAAGCTGAAGAGATTTTTTGTTTGTTCTAACGTGGTAATCTGTGGAACAGGTTACCAGAGATAACATACGGATTGTAAAACATGTTTCTGCATAAAACAGCCCAGTCGCCAGGTAGTTTTCACTTGTAAAAGGTCCGTCAGTCCTGAATTTTGGATATGTGTTATGTTTAGGTGTTCTTATTAAAATATCAAGTTTTTGACCTTGTGTAATCTCGGCGTGCTCCGCCATCTTGGATTAAAGACACCAAAAATGAGTTTTTATTAAATAACTCCTTATCTATGGGTTTTACGCCAAAAATTAATCAGACCAATTTTGTAGACAATTAAATTTACTACAATTCCTGCCTCAAGTATTTTTTTATAGCTAATATTTTACGATACATTGCGCTTTAAATCAGGCAAAAACACAATTTTCAAGCATTTTTTCAGTTTTCGTTCCCGACTCAAATAGACTCTCCTACCTCCTCTCTCTCTTTAAAAATAGGCTTCAAACACGACGCAAAAAGAAGAATGTTTTATAAGTTTGACACCTATGTCTGTATGTGTGTAAGTCTATCCGTTTGTCTGTATGGCTGTCTGTTTGTCTGTATATCTGTCTGTCTGTTTGTGGCAACGTAACTCCGAAACGGTTGACTCGATTTCGTTAAGATTAGGAAAGTAGGAAAATACTATTTTGGTCGTTTCAAATTATTGTGAAAGGCTAGAACGAAGTCAATTCGAGTCGAGAACTCACTTTCTAGTGCCAGTAGATCATGCCAGAAAGTCTGTGAAAAACGAAAGAGTTCAAGCCCTCACCAATCATTTGAAATAATGAAAATGGTATTTTTCTACTTTTCAGATTTTCTGGCATAGTCTGCTGGCACTCGAACGTGAGTTCTGGACTCGAACAGAGTTCTAAATTGTAGTGCTGAGGCGAATCTGTGAAAAACGAAAGAGTTCTAGCCCTCACCAATCATTTGAAATAATGAAATTGGTATTATTCGATTTTTTGGACTTTCTGATATGATCTGCTGACACTCGAACGTGAGTTCTCGACTCGAATCGACTTCTACGTTGCAGTTCTGATACGGATCTGTGAGAAACGAAAGAGTTCTAGCCTTTCACAATAATTTGAAACGACCAAAATAGTATTTTTCTACTTTTCAGCCGTTCTAACGTGATCTGCTGGCATTTTTGTCAATCGTCTTTTTTTAGGTAAAAACGCCAGAAATATTTCTAAAAAGTATCAGGAACTGTAGAACTCAGCTGCATGCGATAGGAACTCATATCTAATTTTGATCTGCTGGACAATGATCTGCTAAGTTCACTAACATACTTAACTGTCCATACATTAAATTTGTTTGTTTGCGTAAAATGTGGTAGTGGAGCGCGTCATTTCAACTTAGACAAGCTGTAAGTAGTAGTAATCAAGTTCAAAAATTATGTACTATTTAACGCATGTGTATCTAAATATGGCTTAGTAGGCGTTTCGGTTTTTTTTGAAGCAAATTTTGTACGGTCAGAATGAAAAATCTTAGGCAGGGTTATATTATTGAAGTAAAAGTCAGGGAATTGTTGGACAAAGATAAAGTTTAATATATAATTTCAACAGTCTGCCTGCCTAGCCTTTTCCCAACTATGTTGGGGTCGGCTTCCAGTCGAACCGGATGCAGCTGAATATCAGTATTTTACATGGAGCGACTGCCTATCAGACCTCCACAACCCAGTAACTGGGTAATACGATACTCTTGGTAAGACTGGTTGTCAGACTTTCTGGCTTCTGACCAACAGTAACGACTGTCAAAGATCTACAAATGACAGCCGGGACCAACGGCTTTACGTGCTTTCCGAGGCACGGAGGAAACTCGCTATGGTAAATGGTCACCCATCCACAGACCAACCTCGGCAAGCGTGGCTTAACCCGGAAGATCGGTCTATGCGGCTGTAATTATTTAGCCACGAGCTCCTCAACAACAACAATCAACAGTAAACATGATAAATCACAATAATCAGTCTTTAAATATCAAATAAAAAGCGTACAATAAGAATTATAAATGTAAACAACAATAATCAGTCTTATAATTATATCAATTAAAAAGCGTACATTATGAATTATAAATGTAAACAACAATAATCAGTCTTATATATCAATTAAAAATAAGAATTATAAATGTAAACAACAAATAATCAGTCTTATACAGGGTGTTAACGAATTCGTGTAATTCCTTAAAACTGCATGATCTACTACTGGTATAGATAGATTTACACCACAGGGGAACTAGTGCCAAAAAAAAATTGTTTTTTTCTTTCCGTTTGCCTTAGTGATCGAATCTTAACCATGGATTCAGTAAAAAAATAAGACTTTTTTTATTTGATTGTACATTTCGATTTATCCATGGCCACAAAGTAAAATAGGTATTATTTGATTATGTTTCTGACGTTACTTTGCCTTTAAAAAAGAATTCGTCCGAAACACCACTCAAAAATATTAATAATAATGAAATGGCTGTTTCGGCCGGATCGGACGAAACTCAGCGGCCGAAACGCCTACTAAGCCCTAAATATTACAGCTAAATTTGAAAAAACCCGAATATTTTCCCAATCGGGTTCTTTCCCGGGTTTTTTCCCTCGAATTAACCCATTTTGGGTTTTTTCCGGGTAGAATCCCATCACTAGTCCTAATTGACAAATAAAAATGTGTGCATCATGCCAGCAAGACCCTATTTTATCAAATTTATTATCTTCATGTAATTTATTTGTTTATTTTAACCCTAACTTATTTTTTGTTATCATTTTAAATTCCCTGTTAATACAGATATTAGAAATGCATGGATACGTATTATAAATAAACCTAACAACTGGACACCAACAAAGTACTTATTCGAAAATCTGTTCACTTCATTTCGCTGAAAATGATTTCTATAAAACAAAAAACGGTGATAAGAAATTGCATCAAGGAGCGTTACCTAAAATGTTTATACCTAATCAGGTAATGACAATGGTAAACTTTTGTTGCAACTTGTTTGCAGTTCAATCTTACCTAGAACACGAAGATCTATGGGAATGTGTTGATCCTGGTTCTAATGTCGACTCCAAGAAGGACATCAAGGCTAAGTCCAAGATAATTTTGTTGGTGGAACCTATAAACTACGTACACATCGAAAATGTACAGCGTACAAAATGCGAAATATCGTTTTTGAAGTCGGTGACGAGTGGTTAGAAACACTCATACTAGCAGGTTTACCGGACAATTATGAACCGGTGATCATGGGTCTGAAAAGTTCCGGCATGAAAATTTCGTCAGACTTCATCAAGACAAAACTTTTACAGGAAGTTAAAGTTTCCGAGTCTTCTGCATTCTTCATAAAGCACAAAAATACCTCAAAGAATAAACCAAAAGGAAAAGGCCCACGTTGTTACAATTGCAACAAATATGGACATTTCAAAAATCAGTGCACAGTAAATAAATTTAATCATAATAATTTTACAGCAGCTTTTTCAGCTTTCAGCACAATGAATAAGGATGACTGGTATATCGATTCAGGTGTCACAATGCACATGACAAGACTTTCAGACTGGATGTATGATTTGCAACCACCCCCGATTCAAAAAATAAGGGTGGCCAACAATGATGCTGTCTCCGTACAAAAGATGGATAAAGTAAACATTCATACCAATTTGTATAAAGATGAGCATCCTATCTAGGTGAGAAATGTTTTACTTATTCCTGAACTAAGTGCAAACCTGTTATCGGTCAGTCAGTTAACAAAGAATGGCTGTAAAGTGGAATTCACTGATTTGGGCTGTAACATATACAATGCCAATAAGATCCTTTAGCAACTGCAACACTGATCAATAACATGTATAAACTTAACACTGTTACTGGCAAGGCTTATGCTGTTTCATGTGAAAATAAGACAGATATTGTTACATGGCATAAAAGGATGGGGCATTTAAATATGGCTGATGTAAAGAACTTGGAATTTTGTGCTGCGGGTATAACTATTACCAACAAAGAAGTTGATACCGTGTGTATACCATGTTGTGAAGCGAAACAAACACGATTACCCTTTTACACATTCTGGTTCTAGAGCAAATGCATTGCTAGAAATAGTGCATACTGATCTGTGTGGTCCGATGGAGACACCGTCTGCTGGTGGTGCAAAGTACTTCATAACCTTCATAGATGACTATTCCCGTAAAATATATGTATATTTTCTACATAAACTAGCGATACAGAAGCCAAAACAACTCTTTTTGGAATTATTGTCTGTCTGTCTTTCCGTCTGAGCATCACGTAAAATCCCGTGGACGGATTTTGATGGGACTTTCGCTGATGTGTTGCGTAAAGAGCGAGAATTTTGCTGATACATAATGGTGAACGTTATTGTTCTTAGGAGCCGAGCAGCGGTACAATATTTAAAACCCCGTGGATGGATTTTGATGACACTTTCGCTAAAGTGTTGTATAAAGAGCTGTGCTTATGCTGGTACATATACCATCACGCTATTGTTCATAGGAGCCGTGCTGCAGAACATTATTTCCACATACTGCGACATATTATAAGCTTAATTTGTCGGATAGGTACCTATCCACGGATAAGTTTAATACATGAGATATGTATTCAACAACGTGTAACATATTAATTCACAATAAATATCAATTTACAATAAATTATAATCCATTTTAGTGAGGAAATGTATAGAATTAAGCAATACGTGTTCTTCCAGTAGGGATTCAACGCAGTATTATGATTTTATAAACCTTAACGGTCAATCAAGATGAGCTGAAACTCTACTTGAAGAAATGGTTCAAAAGATATTAGTGCCCAGGTGGGCCACTTTTGTCTATTGTTATATTAAATTGAGTACCTACATATACATTTAGTTGCTGCGCGACACAATGTTGTTTTCCGAATTCCACCCGGACGAAGTCGCGAGCACAGCTAGTTGTCCAATAAAAATTGATCATTTTATCATTTTTTTGATTTTACTACCTAGCTGATACCCCACATGACACTATATTTTTGTACTGTTTTTTCTAACTTTGAACTCATTAATTAGCCACCTTTTGGGCTTCATCAGCAGTTGGGTAATAAATAATGTGGTCCTGCCTTACTAACGCACATGGAATGTTCTAGAACAAAGTGTAATGCTGTGTTACGCCAATAGTGGCCAGTAAACGTACTAAAATGAAAAATAGCTAGTTAAGTTACACTGTAATAATCCTTTCACCGCTAGATGGCTTTACAAATAATAGGCGGGTTTTCCATCGTGGGGCGGAGCTATCTCCGTACCTCGTCCCCCTGTCACCCGCATTCAGGCGACGCTTCTTTCTAAAGAGAATTTTCCTTGCAGCATCTCCGCTTCTTTCTCTACTCCGTGTATATACCATACCATACAGTGCCGTCCCGAGGCAAGTTTTAGGATGGAGCGAGATCCAATTATGGCGCTCCCCTTGCTTGCCCCCTCAGTTGACTGAGGTGCTTCCTGGGACTTGGCGCCTGGAGCGGGCGCTTCGTTCGCCTTATGGTAGGGCCAGCCCTGGGTATATACTGAGATATCTTTTGTATACTAACATGTTTGTATATAAAATAACCAGACTAAGAATATTATTTTAATTTATATTATTTTGTCCTGCCTCTGACTCCTGGCTGCCTCGGTCGCAAGCGCGACTGCTGAGCTTGAGGTCTTGGGTTCGATCCCTAGGTCTGGTAAAGTGTTATTGGGTTTTTCCGTGCGGAATTTCTCAGTAGCAGCCCGGAGTCTAGATTTGTGCCCGGTTGATGGCAATAGTAGGCTTGCGACCAATTATATGGGACTTAAAAACATAACGGCGAAATGTGGGTGTAATTATTCTTTCCCTTCGAATCACTTGTTACGTTCAGTACAAATAACTCTTTTGTCTCAAGCAAATGGGCGTCAGTCAGACAGGGCGGAAGTTAGGCGCAGCAGATACGAAATCGAGACCTGATTCTACGAAGCGGGGCCGGTCGGAAAAAACTTTGGGGGCTGTGTCGCGTAGTGCGGGTACTACAGCGCCACCTGGAGTTACGCGTGCTGAGATGGAGTAAGTTCTCCTACTTGAATAGATTATTTCTTTTACATTTGTAGTGGCCACAAGTGTTTTGTGGGCCTCGGAATTTCCGACTCAAGTCTCTACGGTAGGTACTGGTATTTCTACTGGATTGCAGAGGCTGTAGGGTTTCCGAGTTCCTAAGAATTTTCAAGTTTCTTGTAAAAATATAGTTTGTAAGTGTGTAGTAAAAATATAGTGTATTTCAAAATTAAACTTGTTTTTTGAGCAAAGTATGTACGTAATATTTTTTCAAAATCTGTGAATGCTGATAGAAATTATTCCAAAAGTTATGGGTCGTCGTCTCAGAACGTTTTCCTGTAGCTACAATGTTTAAGGTAGCTGCCCTTCATCTCAAATTATCATCATGTTTATACCTAATTTACACGTTGATTGCTCTAACCGAGTTCCAAGCAATGTAATTTCCATGCAAACATGAGACTTAACTATTGTATAGAAGCCTGAATTTTCTTTAGCACAGTGTGAAATGCGCTCCGGCGCGGCCCGTTTGGTGGAAATCGTACATAACCCTTAGTTGGCAGTCCTGTTACATGGATTTACACACGGATTAGTTTACACGTATTTATACCCCCTCTTAATGAATGATGTTTCTCCTTAGGGAATATCTACAAATGATTAAGGAGAATTTGTTAAAAGACATAGCTGCAATGACGTCTAGAGCTACCCAGTCTGCTGATAACGCATGCCACACGTCGAAAGCTGTCGGTAAATAGTTTCTTTTTATATCATCATTTATTTATTCACATTTTGGAGACCAACAGACTGTAATGCCAATGAAGGCATTTCTAAATAGTTGCATTATGCCAAAAAAAGGGATATTCACTCTTAAAAAAAATTAATAACAAAATGCGTGGATAAAGAGTTTAAAAGACAAGAGAAAAGAAAATAAGCAATACAAAAAAAAAACATAATTTTATTCCGGACGACTTTTTTTTAAGTCTGGAAAAAAATGGGTATAGGTAATAGGTGAACGGAGTAAAGCCCAAAAAACTATGCCCTGTTTTATTCATAAGCCTGTAATGAAATTGATTTATCAATAAATATGTACCTACTACTAATTTGAAGTAAGCTTTCATACAAAACCAATTAAATTAAAACACATTTTTTTATTGGTTTAGTCTAATATCTAAATTCAAATAATACACACCCACGTTTGATTTGAATTTCGATAGTATCTATTGATAGATTAATTTCATTTTAAGTCAATAAAATATAAAAAAATATCTATGCCAAAGCCTTCTACTCCATTCACCTATTATACCCATTTTTTTTTCCACACAGGAAAAAAACATTCGGTATAATCTCCGTCAGAATAATCTCCACAAAATTCCAAACTAAGCGCCCATTTCACTGACTGCATACTAGATTCAAATATGTCAAACTTTAAGTGATTACTTTTCTTGTTGACGGTACTGCGCGCTCGCCACAGAAACGCATAGTTAGAAGAAACTTGAGGCACGGGGATGGGGGAATAATGTCTCGAAATCTTTGCTGGATCGAAGGTTCTTTTCGAGAGGAATCAGGACAATCAACAGATCCCGAAATGACGTTCAACATAAATGTGACATCCGCTATTTTACGTCGTATAGTCAAAAGAAGAACATGAATCTAAGCTCAAAGCCAATCCCTTGATGAGTATTAGCATTTCAAACGATAGCAAGCATTAAATAATTTTAATTTGTATTTTTTCAATCCGGGAGCTATATTTATCATAACGTGGGTTCAAAACTTGACACTAGCATAAGTACTTTAAGTAATTACGCACATACTTATGTGCAATACAAACCTTTTAACGTTTTAGCCTCTTTAAAATTACTCAAACTGTTTAAATCGTCCAAACCGTAGGTCTCGTTTAGAAAGACGACAGAACGGTGGCGCTACCCTCTCTGCCTTGGCCTAGGCCAGCGCAGTGGTCTTACATTAATAAGGAATATTAACTTCATTAGGTTGTTCATGATGTAATAAAATAAAAAATAATAGACTCATATTTAGGTAGATTTACAGCTAGGCTAATTTATAGTTTATTTATGTAAAACAATTCAATTCAATAATAGTCAGAACCTTTTGAATCTCGATGAATAGCCAACGCTTTGATGTGTATCTTTTCAGCGGAACAGCTAAATATCGCATTGTTGTTGGACAAACGCGTCACCACACTTTTCCAGCAGACTGCTGACTATGCCGAACAGCTTAGTGGGTTTGATTCCGGAGTCACATCTCAGGTATGCTCAGACTTCGAAAAAAGGTTCCATGATTGGCGAAGTCACAAGTCTTAGATGCCGCTTATCAACTTGATTAAATACGAGGCTCTGACGACCTACAGATGGTTGGATAAACAGAGCCTCCATGAGTGAGACGATACTTAAGTACGTGTGGGCGACGCAGCGACGCGAACTAGTCGCGGCAGTCGGCGGTGACCTCTCGCTTCCGGCCGTGGTTCTGTCCATGGTCGGGAGTGAGAGTGCGTGTAAAGCCGTCGCCTCCTTCTGCAAGGAGGTGACGGCGACCAAAGACGGAGCGGAGAGGGAGAGAGAGGCAGCTGCCACTCTCCCTTCACGCGCGAGACGCACCGGGCGCCGGAGGGCGCGCGACGATCTCCGGCCACCGTAGTGTGTGGCCTGCGGGCGGCGGGTTAGGGGACCCGCCGCCCGACCTGTAACAGGCCCGAGAAGGCGGCGCGCAGTGTTCCGTGCGCGCCTCTCAGGAGGACGTGGGGCAAGGCCCCACAGTAGGAGAGGTCTGCCAGGGGCTGGCGGACCGAGGCCTGCCGGGGTTGCGGTGCATGCAGCTGCGAATCCTGCGACCCCGGCCAAGGGTCAGGGAGAAGGAACACCGTGGGTTTTTAGCCTGTAAGAGTCTGGCATACCCTACATCCGAAGCCCCTTGGGCAGTCAGCCTGGCTATTGGCTAATCTTTTCACCATGGCATGAGCTATTCTCATATAGCTCGTGCCGATACGAGAGAAGACGTCGTGAGAAGACGGAATAATAATAATAATAATAAACGGCGAAACCGGGGCCACACCTCTCTACACCCCTAGCCGCTCACACGTCTGTTGCCCCCTTCGCCTATGTACTGGCGGCTTTTCAGGGGGCCCAGCTAGTGAGCTGGCGAGTCACCGTCTGCCAACACTATTCAATTTTAAATGTTGAAAGGCAGACGCCGTTTTCTTCCGGCAATAGAGGTTATCAGTCCACCTAACACCCCTTCCCATAGACCAGACATTTTTCACCACATTTTGCAATAGTCTTGCACCCACCTGGGACGGTCCATGACTGTACTCCAATAGTGCAGCCGTGGATAGTCCCCGGTTGGTGCCCCACCCCATTTTAGATTAAAGTTCTCAAAGGGGCCTCTGCGCGTTGGACCTGTGTCCCCGTGTATGCCTTCCAAAGGACCGGACATCTTCCGCAAGGAAGATGAGCCGTGACTGAAGAGAGATACAAAGATAATAATAATAAATAAATTTCTTTATTGCAATAAAAACAGGGCACAGAAAAATGTGGAATACAGAAGAGTTCTACTTCGTGGATCATGTTAAGAGATCGCAGCAGCTACAATCTGGGTGTCTTCAAGTCACGAGTGAATCGATTTATTCTGGGCAAGCGTGCTCCTTCGTAGACCCCATCATCGCTTAACATTAGGCGAGATGGTGGTCAAAGGAAGGCCCATAATAAAAAAAAAGCATCCTCTTGTGTGCTTGTAACGACGATCACTACTCCGGGGTGTTTGAAGGGATTCTCTTCATCAATTACCAATATTGGAAGGTCCAACAGTGGTGGATGTTTACCAGCTCATAAAGCTTAAGGATATTTTCTATGTTCTAGATGGCAAGCTTCCATGAGCAGATGGGACAGATGCATGCAGACCTGAAGGGAGGCCTCGCTTTGCTCGAGCAGGCCAATAACAACGCTGAAACTGCCGGTAGGTACAACCCAGGCTTTAGGCCGTTATAACACTATGAAATTGTTTCACTAAAGCTGCGGGTTCACTAATGGCCGATTCCTATAATTTACCGTACGTTATCGGCTAAAATTAAAACTCTTATGATATTAAATAACAGCGATTACGCACTGCATCCGATCCGAATCCGTGAAAATACGTTCCGAAGTAGCCATAGAACTATTTGTATGCTCAGAATACAGAAAGAACCAGAAACCGTGGTCGCGCCTAATACTGAAGCATCAAAAACTACTCTTAAACGGAGTAGTTTGACGCGTAGCCGATCAGTTACTCTGTGAACGTCATATCGAGTACGTGTATTTACCGGTGTCAAATTAAATTAAATTATGCCGTCTTGTGTCGTTCCTACCTGTAAAAATGCAGCGGGGCTAAAAACAAAACAGGATGGGATCACATTTCACGTTTAAGTAGCACATTCAGATATCGTCTTCTTTAATTACTCAATAAATTGTTCAGTTTGTAATTGTCATAGGGAATGATGCGTCCATATTGAGTGTTGTCAGTACAAGAGTTTTTATTTTCCCTTGTTTTTATTACCTACTGAGGGCATTACACTTTTTTTTATCTGAACCGTTTTTTATTCCTATTAGACCTTCTCTATTTCTTGAGATTATCAGGTACAGTCAGCGTCAAATATATCGCGACGAACAGACTGTTGTTCATCATTACCCAAAGACTACATTACCTAAACAGCTAAAGAAATTAAACTTTTACCTAAATGGGATTCTTGTCAGAATGCCAGTTGTCCTGTCTTACGTTCATTCTGAAACACCCTTTGTTTCATTGAGATATAGTTTAGTTCGGATCATTTTGAACAGTCTGTTCGTCCCAATATATTTTACGCTGACTGTACATAGATATAAAATATTGCCTGTATAGAAAAGCACAATTTTGATTTTATTATTTTCTTACCTCCAATACTCAACGTTTTCCCCAAAACGGGTAAACAATGTCTGAGCTAGCAACATTACGCGGGTGGGAAGTGAGACGGGCGCGGGATACTTATTTTGATTTTGGACACAGCGTACGGCTTGCAATTACTGTTGAACGCGGATTCTGGTTCTTTCTATATTCTGAGTTTGTATGGTAGTTTACGCACTACATCCGTCATCCGATTTCTATCCGTCATCCGTGAGTCTCCAATTCGGAAGAAATATTGAGGGACCGAAGTAGCCGTAGTAATGTTTGTATGAACGCTTTCGCACTACCTCGGATTCAAATCGGACGCCAAATGGATATGCCAAAATGGCCCCTGAATTGTTTGAATTTGGATCAGAGATCGGAATAGTGCGTAAGCAACATCCGAATTCGGTCCGAGATTTTTACTCTAGATCGGTATTTTCACGGATTCGGATCGGATGCAGTGCGTAAAGCAATATCCGAATTCGATCTGAGTTTTTTATATCCGTATTTTCACGGATTCGGATCGGATGCAGTGCGTAATCGCTCTTACAGTTTCACAAGTCGGTGCAATTCTACACTGAAACAAATAAAAGCTACCAACTTCTGAAACTGTTAATTTTACACCGTGCTAATTATTTCACTCTTTTTTTTTTGAAGACTCTTTTTACTTTTATTTAAAAAAAATATTAAAAACGTTTTAGTGCCATTTATTACACGGTTTAAGACTACAAATTTAAATGTAATTATTTCACTCTTTTTAGGGTTCCGTACCCAAAGAGTAAAACAGGACCCTATTACTAAGACTCCGCTGTCCGTCCGTCTGTCACCAGGCTGTATCCCATGAACCGTGATAGTTGGACCGTTGAAATTTTCACAGATGATGTATTTCTGTTGCCGCTATAACAACAAATACTAGAAAACAGAACAACATAAATATTTAAGGGGGCTCCCATACAACAAACGTGATTTTTTTGCCGTTTTTATAGATAATGGTACGGAACCCTTCGTGCGTGAGTCCGACTCGCACTTGGCCGGTTTTTTTTTAGTTTTTTTGAAGTGGTTTTTACTTTTATTTAAAGTTTTTTATTCATTATGGGAATCGTAGATGGAACGAGATAACGAACTGAATTGGTAGACACTGCTTATCGACGTTCTGAATGATACGCGTTAAAGTTTTAGGACAAAATAGAATTTGGATATATTTTAGTTTTCATTGTGGTCGCTGTTTTGTGAGCGTTAATTCTTGGGGTTCATGTCAGTTTTTTGGGTTATTTTTTTGGAAACTTTGGGGTTGAGAGTGTGTCGGATACTGCTCGCACCTTCGAGACTTCACACTGTTTTTGGCAGTGTCTATAAGGGCTTGCGCAGACGAGGGACAATGGCGGACAAAATGTCCGCGGTGCGCTCTTATTAGTATTACTATAAGGTTGCATTTGGTCCGCGCAATACCCCATGTCGCCTGGCGGTATATGCGGACAAAGTGCAATCTAATGACAGTAATAATAAGAGCGCACCGCGGACATTTTGTCCGCCATTGTCCCTCGTCTGCGCAAGCCCTAAGTCGCGTTTATCGCGTATTCCGTATTTTTCCGGATAAAAGTAGCCTATGTCCTTCTCCAGGTTCCAGAATATCTCTGTACCAAGTTTCATTAACATCGGTTCAGCCGTTTAGGCGTGAAAGCGTCACAAACAGACAGAGTTACTTTCGCATTTATAATATTAGTAGGGATTATTGAGCGTTTAATCCATCAATACACTGATCTAAACGCTCAATAAATATCACGGTACAGGATCGCGATCCAAATATTGAGCATGTAGCATTCGCCTTACAGCCATTTCAGAGTTGACTGAGCGCTATGAGAGTCTGGTTATCGACCTAGATGGCACGATGCACATGCACCAAAGTCTCATCATATTGCAGAAACAGCTCGACGACGAACTGCGAGTGAGTTCTTTTTTTATTTTTAACCGACTTCAAAAAGGAGGAGGTTCTCAATTCGGCTGTATTTTTTTTTTATTTTTTATGTGTGTTACCTCATATCTCCGTCATTTATGAACCGATTTGAAAAATTCTTCTTTTGTTCGAAAGGGTATACTTCCCGATTGGTCCCATTTAAATTTTGTTATGATCAGACCATGAACTTCAGAGATATGGAACGGAACTTCTCATCGGATCAAAGCAAAATTCTCAAATTACTAATATTGCTTTGTTTATATTTGTTGTTGGGAACTGACTACTTGAAAAGACGAGGGGGTGCGTGTCCCCCCCTCTCCCACTTTGGAATGTTTTCATTATATCGTGTAAGGTATCATTTGAAAGGACTTTTTATGCCCGACTACGTCAAAGCCAAAAAGAAGGGTTATGAAGGAATGGGTTAAAATTATGAAACTAAAACGTATTTAATAAAAAATAAACTTTAAAAAAAAGTAAAAACCGACTTCTAAGAAATACTAAAAGGAGTAAAATAATTATCATAATATAAAATTAACAGTTTCAGAAGTCGGTGCAACTCTACACTGAAGCAAATAGAAGCCACCGACTTCTGAAACTGTTAATTTTATATTATGATAATTATTTTACTCCTTTTAGTATTTCTTTGAAGTCGGTTTTTACTTTTTTTTAAAGTTTATTTATTACAAACTAGCTGATCCGGCGAACTTCGTAAAGCCATTTTTTTTATCCGTGACGAGTTTTTTTTTATTTTCTTTTAAACAAACTTTGTCCTGACAGTAACAAACAGACAAAAAAATAATTATACAATTTGGTGCAGTCGTTCGGAAGTTATGTGCGTACATACTTTTCGGCGATTCATTTTTTTACATAGATTTTTAAAACGATGCCTTTTTTCTGTGTTGTTTGGTCTTTTATAGAAACTAATGACTATCTGCACTAAACTCGACTAAGCCAGAGCCTAACTAAGAAACTCTTAAACTAATTCAATCCATAATATCAAATTCATCTGCCCCAAATAGATTACGTAAAGTTACTCCTACGTTTGACGTAAGTGTATGAACATTTTTATGAGCGAGATAGCTATATGAGATAGAGCAAGAGAAATGCTGCAATTCCTGAAAATATTATAATCGCATGTTACAGTGTACTCAAGCCTTAGATTAGGTAGGCCCAGCGGTACGAGCACAGATCTTTTATCGAGTCGATTCGAGAAATTTATCTATTCTGAACGTCAAATTCGTCAAAACGTCGGCAACATTCTATGTATATCTTATGTCAAAGGACATGGAACAAAACGTACCCACCTTGTAGCAAATTGAGGCTAGTACCATTAGAAAGGTTTTTAAAAATACATAAACATTTTGTATGGCGACAACTCTGTATCTAACGGGAGAAAAAAGTTATTCGACGTTGAAATATGCTGAAAACTTTTTGTGAATTCACCTCGCGCGCAGTCAATCATATCCCTTGAACTAGCCCAATATTCTGCTATAGGTACCTACATATACGTAGGTGTATCTATACACCCTCGTATGCACCTAAACATGTATGCATATATATTTTGCTATAGAGTAGGTTTTCTAATGGGAATTGGGAATGCATTTATGAATGAAAACTAAACAGGAAGACGGAAGGAGAAGTATGCTCAACTCTACCGCACTTTATGAAGCTTAAAGGTTCGCGCATATTATGACGGGCCGCAGCGCAAAAATCCGCTCAAGTCCCTTGTATGTTTTTATATGAACTATCGCACACTATGCCGGGGCGCAGCGGCCCGCATAATCCGCCGCGGATTATGGTTGAGTGCGATGCGGCCCGCCCCGCCCCGCTGCGCCCTAAGTAAGCATTTTGCGCTGCGGTGCGGCCCCCTCCGCCCCGTTGCGACCCGACATAATGTGCGCGAATCTTAACACAACTGAAAATCCACATTAAACACACAAAACGGAAGGGAACTACAAACATGTGCATATCCCGAATGTAGGAGCCATTTTAAATAAAAATATTGATGTTATTGCAAAACTTAAAAAATGTATAAGATATTCTATGATTATCTAAATGAATATTTTTTTAATAATTAGGCGGTGCATATGTGATAATTAATTAATAAAAATGTATTTATCACTTTTTATTTAGTTTTTAATAAAATTCGAAAACATAAACTTCGTCGGTCCGGCAAATGCTTGGGATGAAATAATCATTGAGAGCAACAATACCATTTAGTGATGATGTTTATTTTGTGTACCTTAATAAATAAACAAACTGTACTTAATTGAATTCATGACGTTTTAATTAATATTTTCCGTAGCAAAAAGTAAACCTTAGGAAGCTGGGTCAGTCTCTCTCTATGAAACAGAACGAGTGGTTATGCATTGGGCCTATAAAATAATTATTATAACACTACATAGATGATTGAAAATGCAAAATAGAAGTGATAATAACTTCGGTCTCCCATTCATTCATTCATTCGTTCATTCATTTTTGAGTTGTTCACTTAAGCCTCTTCTAAATGACACCTAGTCTAAAATGCTACAAGGTGTGTACGGGTTCCAAACAAAATTACCCATTGTTCTTTGACGTTTAGAATAGATACATTTCTCGAATCGACTCGATAAAAGATCCGTGCTCGTACCGCAGGTTAGGTAGTCAAAAACTCGTAATACTTATGAAAACACCTTACCGATGATTCTCGTACTCCAGGATTTCGTCAATTCTTTGTAGAATTAAAAGCAATGCTGTCTTTGAAACACGATATCTTTTGGAAAAATCGATATGGTCGAGAGTTACAAGTAGGTTTTTATGTGGCCAGATGATTCGCCGCCTGTTTGGTGGATCGTCTAAGTCTTCGATCAGATCCAGAAACTCCATAAAATCCTCGAAATCATTATTTCCACTCATGATTTTGGGGTTATGACTTGAAACGGTTTGCTAGTGTTTCTATTCCCTTCATTTGATGTTTTGCTGTTTTGAGACTTGGTAAGCAGTTGCTTAGCGCCAAGACTCGAAACATCGGTGTCATAAATGAGATTTTTTTCTCATAGACCACTTTCAAAATTTAGCTGGTTCCGGTGGACCCCCTGCAGCTACATTTCTACCATATTATCATATAAAATATGAAGATTAGATCTTTTTGTCACGCCAACGTAGACCCCCGTCGAGTCTTCCGTGGACCCCTGGGGGTCCACCTGGACCACTTTGGGAACCTCTGATTTAGGTAGTCGTTTAAAGTTGGTGCAATGCATTTTTATGGCAAAGTTTGTCCTAGAGAGTAAGGCATTTATACCTTAGGCGTTGACAAAGTTTAGTGCAGATGGGCATAAGACTGGAAATACCTGTAGACCAAAGCATAATACAAAAGTAGTGATTAATGAAACTGGACATTTTAGTACTTTTTTAGTTATGCAATTAGGATCAGTAGATCAGCAGTAGCAGAAATGAGAATGTTGAGGTCAACATGTGGAGTGGCTAGAATGGTTTAAAAGTTAGTTAGAAATTAGTATAATAGACAAAGTTTGAAAGTGGCGCCTTTATCATGAAAGGGAACCGATTATCTTGGTATGGGGCATGTGATGAGGAGGGACAAAAAACAGGTGACAGAGATTGATGAATATAAATGTTGGATGGAGGGGAAGAGGGAGACCAAAGAAAAGATGGATGGATTGTGTAAGAGATTATATGAATGAAAAGCGAGTAAATGATAACAGGACGGATAATAGGGAAGAATGGAAGAAGAAAACATTTTGCGTCGATCACAAGTAACTTGGGATAAGGGCAGGCAGGAGAAGAATTAGGATCATATTGAGAGGAAAGGAGTGTAAATATTTGAAGTTTCTGTTATTTGTTAGAGGATCTGTCACGTGCCCATCAGATTATGAAAACATTTAAAATCATTGTTACAGGTCTAGCGCATAACTGAGTCAGTACCTGGAGATAAGAGATATCTTCATTATATTTATCACGTGTATAGCGAGATAGTTCGGCCACGTCATGTCACGTCACCCCTCCCGTGTCGCTCCCATACCCCAGGCACTGACTCAGTTATGAGCTAGACCTGTAGTTTAAGTCGCTTTAATTTTTACAATACTTCCAGAGCCTCATCGAGTGCGTAGAATTGCTTCGCGAACAGAAAGCTGATACTGATGAAGTGTTTGACGGCCTCCGAGACAAGGTAACAAATATTATAAAAATGTTTTAGGGAATAACATAATCAGCTCATTACTGTCCCACTGTTGGGCATGGGCGTCTTCTCAGAATGGGAAGCGTTTAGGCCTTAAGGTTACAGCTCATTAGAACCTCCCGGCATCCGACCCGCACCGCCTCACCTCGTGCGGTTAGTATTCTTTATATGAACTTGTATGGAAGTGCGCTCACTACATCAACTCCGTAGCGTCACCGGATCGCCTCGGGCGTATGCCGTCTACGCGCGCACGACGAGTTGACCACTCGGTGACAACTCGCTGCTCGCATGCTTGCCTTGCGTTGCTGCACATTGCCAACGCACAAGTCCCGAGTGAAACACCCGACAACTCCTCTGGTTGACCACGCGATGTTTACTGGTGTTAACGCGGCGTCCACCCGTGAACCACCTGCTGACAACGAGTGGACGCCGAGCGGCCCGAGCGATGCGGGTCGGGTGCCGGTTGGCTCTAATGAGCTGTAACCTTTAGCCTTAGTTCACCACGCTGCTGGCTTGGTGCAGGTTGGCGGACTTCACACACCATCGAGAACTGTATGGAGCCCTCTCATGTGTGCAGGTTTCCTCACGATGTTGTCCTTCATCATGTCGCGATATCGGGCGCCTTTGTAGCATGATGTTGCCTCGTAAAGCCAGCTTGATGACAGATCTTGTCTAAAAGTAGGCAGTGAATGCCGTCGAAAATTCGGGTCACTGGATACATTCACTGCCACTGCTACTACAATCGTATAAATCAGCCGTATCATCATCATCATCATTCACCCGAAAGACGTCCGCTGCTGGACATAGGCCTCTCCCAAAAGGGGGGGTTTGCAGTCGCCACGCTTGGCAGGCGGGTTGGCGATCGCAGTATGGTTGTTAAAGTACTCAGAGAACGCTGCTGCCCGTCCTCTAGAGAATCCCTTAGTCGTCTTTTACGACACCCACGGGAAGAGGTGGGGTAGTGCTATTCTTTAAGTCCGGCACTACACGAGACTGTATTATTTACTCAGCCGTATAGGCGAATTAAAATTGTTTCTTTTTCGGATTGGCATTGCATCGTTAGTATTTAAATGAAACGCTGCGTTCTGTGCCAATCCAGCGTTGTCCATTAGGAAATTGTTTAGATTCAGACTCAAAAAAATTATTTGTCAAATGTAGGTGATACATGTAAGGATTTTAAATAAATAGGCGCTATGTTTTGTCATTAGGACATACAAATGAAGGAAAAAACATGCCGCGAAAAATTGAATAAAATGTATATCTTAAAAAAAATAGGAGTAGTTACAAATCGGTAGCTTATAGATATAAAATATTTGTTTGCAAATTTTATCAAAATTGAGTTTTGAATAGTGCCCAGTGAGTGGCTATAAGCTCGCTTCTTATTAGTTATGTACCTCTGCCTCTGCTAAGCCCTTCATTTAAACATTTTATGTTCATCAGGCGGATATCTCTCGTCTAACTGGTCTTTTGCACGAAGTAGACTTCGCGCTTGCATGTGAGGATCTCGAGAGACGGCTCGCGTTGTGTTACGAGAAGTTCATGAAACAGGACAAAGTGTGGCTGGTCTGTATATCATTTATCGTAGTCTTTACCTAGCTATGTTGAGGTCTTGTGACCTAGCTATGTTGAGGTATTGTGTCCTAGCTATGTTGTGGTGTTGTGTCCTAGCTATGTTGAGGTCTCGTCTCCCACCTATGTTGAGGTCTTGTCTCCTGGCTATGTTGAGGTCTGATCTCAGCAGATACCGCTGAATATCAGATGTTACACAGACTTATCTGATCTGAAATTCCGTATCCAAACCGTAACGATTGCCATAGGATTTAAAATCATTTTGTGTGGATCAGACTCTAGAATCTGTTTCTTTGAAATTGAAACTTAGACTGCACCTAATTTTGTTTGGAAAATTCTATAGTTATCTTTAGATTGTTGCACCATTAACGTAAAATTATTATTAGAAATGGAAATATTTGTACACCAGAAATGGTAGAATATAAGAGACTTCAATAGCTTGTAACACCTACTGCACTATATTTAACAAATAAACTGATCTTTCTTTCTTTCTTTTCTTTCTTTGTTTTCTAGTATACAGCATGACTTGTTAGTCACTTTACACCCGAAAACCATGAACTTAGCCCGTCATTTTGTACAACTTTTACTATCGGACAAACTCTGAAATTGTGAAAAAGAATATTTGCTATTCGATACAAAATAATCAATGTTGGTTAACAAAATGTATGGAACAGCAGTATTTTTTCGCGAAATTCAGATTTTGTCCTATAGTGAAAATTGTACAGAATGATATAATAGAATAGAGTAGAAATATTTATTTGCTTTACCTACTGTATTACAGATAAGGTGTTAACAAATTGTTGGTGAGTCCATGTACATTCTACTTTACAGCATGCAAAAATTAACAGGTACAGCTAAGTTCCGGTATCCACCAGGGAGAGGAGATGTCTCGTAAATGACCAATAGGATTTCGGATCGAGTTGAAGCTAAGCGGAGAGATGTTAAAATAACGCAACTCTATTGGCTTTTCGAGACATCTTCGAAACATCGTTGATGAAGGAGGAATTTTGGCCGAGAGGTGTAGCGTTCCGACGATTTCGGAGCCGACTACCAGACACCGCGCGACACACGACGCCGACTCTTCGTATGATTTAGTGTTAATATTTTATTGTTTATGTATAGTATTTTTGTTAGTTTTGTAAGTTTTACATTGTATTGTATTATTGTATTTTGTTAATATGTATATTTTATGTAGTGTTTTCGCCTAGCTTCCAAGACACAGGGAATCCTAGTGTGGAAGCTAGTGCCAAATGTAAGTTTATTTGTACAATAAAGATTTGTTTATTTATTTAAGATTTATCTCCTCTCCTCTCCGCTTTGGTGGATAATAGTTCTTAATCTTAAATTAAATCACAGTCTGCTAGTATAACTTTAGATTATACTTGAGCAGATGATGACCAGAGTTGATGGTTTTCGGATTTAAAGTGAGTAACCAGTCATGCTGTATAATATTAATGGTGTTGTAATAGGGTGCCATTAAAGACTTGATGACCATAACGGAGGGCAAGGCGGAGGTCATGCAGCTGATGATCATCAAGGACAAAGCTACGGATGAGCTTCGGAAAATAGAGGCGACGCTGCGCAATCTGTTCATGTTGCTCGGAGAACCCCAGGTTTGTGTGGGTCTGCTGTAGGCCTGAACCATAGTAGATATATAAGCTAAAGCAGTACTTCATCTACCTATAATCGCCTGAATTGACACACTCACACAGACACGCACTGCAACAAGATGTGGTGGCATCTATCTCGCCACATGCGAACTATCCTACATCGCGCAATCAAGATTTAACACGCAGATAGTATATATACAACCTCCCAACATCAACCGTTGGAGTACAAGTAGTTAGCTTAGGTTAAGTATTTTACTTCCCCCCATTGGCTGGAGACCCTTCAGGTCTCGCCAATAACTGCCCGGTTACGTAGAAACCGTCCCCTAGGACGACCTACTGCAGTCCAATAGAAAAAAAAAAAAAAACAACCGTTGGGCAGTAGCCCGCCAGGCACAAGACTCCGCCTGGTTGGAGGATCCTCCTTTTGGTTGGAGGAACACCACACCTAGTTTCTCCACAAAGACTTCTAAGTGAGCTTCACGATGCAGTCAGTCACGGCTGTCATAGAGAACATTACAAAGAGTATATTATACTCAGTATATGTAGGTATAGTGCGTGTCTGTATGAGTATGTTAATTCCGGTGATTTTAGTAAGTTGAGGTACTGCTTTAGCTTATACAAGGAGCTAAAAAATCACTAAGAATTTTATGGTGTTACTCGGTATCGGAAATTGAACAACTTTTATTCTACAACTTTTTGAAATTCGCGTATTTTTTTATAACTTTCCATACAAATCAAAAAAATATTTTAATTGATTTGTATGGACAGGCATAAAAAAATTGGCGAATTTCGAAAAGTTGTAGAACAAAAGTTCTTCAATTTTCGATACCGAGTAACCCCACAAAATTCTTAGAGTTGATTTTTTAACACCTTTTAAATCTACTGTGCCTGAACTCTGAAATACTTCTCAAGTGAAGCTACTCAAACGAAACCAACTACTTACTCGAATTATTAATCAGTTACTAACACAGTGTAGACACAGTGTCCCGATCACTTAGGGCAAGATTTACACACCGCATTTAGAATTTACTTTGTTATGTAAAGTAAGCCTTTCATATGAATATAAACTTATCATTTTAATCACAATGTTCATATTCTTATGCGAACGTCTACTTAGCAAAGTCCAAGTGCGGTGTGTGAATGTCGCTCCTAGTGGCCCGGGTGTGGCCAGCCTAAAGGTCCAAAGTTTGAATACCTGGTAAATGGCAATAGACTTACACCTTTTAAAGGTGAACGCACACTTATCCGAGCCGAACGCGTCGAACGCGTCGAACGAATCGAAACCAAGGAGGCCTCGCACACATAATCCGCACCGAAAGAATCGGCCGCGCCGAAGAAATTGTTTCTATTTCCTTTACGCCTGTCGCACTGTTATTACTCTATTGTCAGTGCTTTATTAATGGAAGATGAATGAGCGAGCGCATCGGTCGAGTCGGCCGCATAAGCCGCGCCGAATCTGATGTCTAGAAATTCTGAGGTTCTTCCAGATTCGTACGATTCGACGCGGGCAAGTGTGCGAGGTTCCATAAGATTTCATACACAGAATTCTAAAATTCGTTTCGTTCGGCTCGGATAAGTGTGCGTTCACCATTAAAGGGACTAAGTAGTTCATCCTTTTTCCATTTCTTTATGATTGATGGGTAAAATGATGTCCAGACGGCACTGTGGCTGCCATGTATGAGGAACAAACACACGTGCTCTTTTTCATCCTTCGGAGAATAATATGATAAAATGTCATCATTTATTAATTGTTCTTAACCTCAACCCTGTGGTCCCCAGGCAGCAATACTGACCCGCAAGCTGGCGAAGGGAGCAGTATGCGGGTCGTGTATGGTGCGCGCACTCATGGATCCGCAGGACCCCACGTACGGCAAGCCCGCGCCGCTGCCCGAGCTGCGCCCGCGCGCGCCCGGAGACGACACCTGCTTCACTGTGCTGAAGCCGCCACCACCGATTGATGAAAGGTACTATTTGCCGTTTAACACGTTCATGGACCTCAACTGCAACAACCCCTTCCCGCTCCCGAGCTGCGGCCGCGGATATACTTAAATGCAATGTTAAAACAATTTACGAAAATGAGATAAATAATCAATTAATGACATATAGTGGCTTGGTTATAATAATTTTATCGTGAAGGAGACTAGACTGCGGAGGTCTAAAGGCAGTCGCTCCGTGTAAAATACTGGTATTCAGCCGCATCTGATTAGACTGGAAGCTGATCCTAACATAGATTGGGAAAAGGCGAGGGAGAAGAAGAAGAAACGAGACTGAGCGAAAGTGGTCTATGGACCAATAGCGATACGGTTTTTTTTTGGCTGGATTGGGTAATCCTCATGGACACCCAAGCCACCTTACGGGTGAGATGGCTTGGGTAGTGTCGGACTCTTACCGACTAAAACCACACTCCTGCCCGGCGTGAGCCCCTGCCATACAGGTTACGCAGGGATTTTGCGATGGGCTGTTTGTTTTGAATAACGCCTTTGATTAATTATCAGCTGTACATAAATAAGTAACTACGTGTTCATTTAATAAAATCCAAATTTTTAATATCTGCTACTAATTTTATAAATCTATTTGTATATCTGTTGGTATTTGTTTTGGGATACCTCAACTAAGTATTTGTGCAAAGGAATATCAATATTTGATCAAGTTTTGCGAAAAATAATACTTTTAGAGGTGGGAAAATTTGAGATGGACAAGTAAATGGCTTTATGTCACTTACTAATTACTCATTAAATTTTTGTAGCTGTTGGTTTTCCTAACATAAATAAATAAATAAAGGCAGCTACTTTAACTGTTGTAGCTACATAAAACCGTTTTTAGGAGACAGTCCTTATTTTTTGAAAAAAAAGGGGAAGACCCGTGGCATAACTTTTTTTTCTTTCGCCAGTACAGTCCGCGAGGCCTAAGCTGAGCTTTGCATTTGTGTGAGTGCACATAGAATCGATTGCCAAAAAGCAGTACAAACCGGTTTAAACCAAGAAAGGACGCGTCTGCATTTACTCTCACACAAATTCAAAGCTCAGCCGCGGACTGTAACTAAACTTAGGTCATAATTAGATAACTAGGTATCTAAGAAGTCCTTAAAAGAAAGAATTAAGTTTCTGAGCCGTAACCTACCAGAGATACGACGATTGCTGTTTTGTTCTTATTAGGCGTTATTTTTGTAGGAATACTTAAGCCGGATCCGCTGCGCCGTGTTTTCGTGTTTGCAAACAGGATAACATTGTTTGTTAACCGAATAGGGGCGTGGCCTAACAGTTTTGTTAGCAAAAACACAATAACATGTTTGCCGAGACGGATGGATAACATCCTCCGCGTTCGCCTGCGGGGAGGGGAAGTGACGTATTTTGTGTTCGCGCTCACTAGAGGAAGACGCCATCAGTGTTGCCAGGTCTCCCGATTTTCCGGGATATCTCCCGATTTTAGTAAATGTCTCCAGATGTCCCGGATTCCACTCAAAACTCCCGATTTTTTAAGAATACCACGGCTTGAACTTTCTTTATTGTTTTGCTAACTTGTTTTGATAAAGGCGCAGCGGACTGGCTGTTTCGCTAACATGTTTTGCTAACATGTTTTGCTAACATGTTTTGCTAACTTGTTTTGATAATATGTATTGTTAGAAAATTGGCGCTGCGGACCCGGCTTTATACATTGACTTATTGTAATGAATATCGACAGTGTTTTGTTTGTAACAATGCTCAAAGGAACTTGTGGCTAAGTAACAGTCGCACTGGTTGATGTCTTTTTAGGTTAAGCTACGCTTGCTACGGTCGGTCCGTAGATGGGTTACCAAGACCATATCTTACATATCAAGACTACTTCGTACCGTTATACGAACAGTTATAACAGCCGTCAAAAGCTCGAAAATCTGACAACGACGGCGACCGACGGGTCTACTCAGTCAGATATACAACTGTTGGTTTTGTAGATTCCAGCTTAGACTTAATTTTTTCTTCTATGAACTTCTTAGATCTCTAATTATGACCTTACTATCGTTACTGGCGAATGATCATTCGTATAGTTATTTAATTGCCTGATTGGAACAAAACGACGACACGTTTGGTGCAGTGGCTAAGCGATTGGCTTCTGCGCTACGGGTCGTGGGTTCGATTCCCACACGGAACAAAAATTTGTATGGACTACAGATGGTTGTTTCGGGTCTGGGCGTTTGTGTATGTAAGATTTGTGTCTGTAAACGCACCCACGATACAAGAGAAATCTTAGTGTGGGGAAATGTTTAAAAAAAAATGAGATTCCGTCATACCTCTAGTTGGTTACAGCTTGGAGACTTAATTTTTTCTACTATTGACTTCTTAGATAGTTCTCTAATTATGACTAAAGTATAAATACAGGTGAAAGAAAAAAAATGCCAAAAGGATGCATTCGCCTTTGATCTGCATTTACAGATTGCGACCAAAAGGGCAGTTGCAGTACTTAAAGTATTCTTACCCCTTGGAGATCTGTTTATGTATTCTTCTTAAGACTTCTCAAATATTTAATATCATTCAGTGCATCTTCTTTACTTAGGAAACACGTATGTCATCGCTGGGTGGGCGGCTCCCACACGCTGCTTGCGAACAGCGTGCCGCATGAACAGGCAGAGGCGATGCAGTTGCAGAGCATTCCTACCAAGAGATATGCTGGATATGGCAACGACGGGCGGGTAAGTTTTACTTTATAGCAACAAGCTTGGTCAGTCCTACGAAGAAATATGTATTGGATATCGTCAGTGAAGTTCTAACAGTGCGTAAGTCATTTTGTGTCAAAAACAGACAATGCTGCGAAAGTCACAATATTACTTGAAATGAAAAAGATTATTATGATTTCCAAATGTTTAAATCATTAAAGAGTTCATTTGTAATGATAAACACAAAAACAGTATTGCGTTCAGCGCAGGTTACGCTCTCTCTTGTAAAGTAGCCATTTTTGACTTCCGCACTGTTAGAACTTCAGTGACGATATGTTACTTAATATTAGGGATTCTGGATTTTCTTTGAACATATCCCAATTATTGTAATGAGTTATCTAAACTGACACAATTTTCTTACCATCTTCAGCTGTACATGTTGGAGGAGGCGCTCCAGCCATGCGCGGAGTGTAACATTTTTGGCCTCGAGGGGCCGGGCGCTATCATAACTCCACTGCCGTCGCCCGCTGGCGGTGAAGGAGACTCTAATCGCCGACCGATGCCTGAAAACGCTGGCGATGATAAAGGTACTGATGATCGAGACCGAGACGAAGTCAAATTGCTTGTTTAATTATACCATTTATAGGCTGCATTGAACTGTCAAGACCAAGGAGGAGCTCGTGGCTAAATAATTACAGCCGCATAGACCGATCTTCCGGGTTAGGCCACGCTTGCCGAGGTTGGTCTGTGGATGGGTGACCATTTACCATAGCGGGTTTCCTCCGTGCCTCGGAAAGCACGTAAAGCCGTTGGTCCCGGCTGTCATTTGTAGATCTTTGACAGTCGTTACTGTTGGTCAGAAGCCAGAAAGTCTGACAACCAGTCTAACCAAGAGTATCGTATTACCCAGTTACTGGGTTGTGGAGGTCTGATAGGCAGTCGCTCCATGTAAAATACTGATATTCAGCTGCATCCGGTTCGACTGGAAGCCGACCCCAACATAGTTTGGAAAAGGCAAGGCAGATGATGGTTGAACTGTCAAGACCAAATATCACGTTCTTTAATAATAATTATTGTAGATTCTTATGCAGATAATCTGGCAAGAGCTCGTGTTTTTACCACATGTTTGCCGCATGTTTTACAGGAAGAACAGGTCATCTCCTTTCTCCGTAGGTGTTGTACGGTGACTTATAAAATTTTTCAAAAGGATGAGCAGTATCATCTTCCTGTGCGCTCTTATCAACTTCAAGCCATCATTCAGCCCCTGGATGATGGACATTTTGATGAAATTAATTGGTGATTGAAGTATGACCGCTAAGCCTTCGGTGCCGCAACGGTGAGAAGTCCCTTACTCATCACAAGACTTTTAAGGGCTTATGTGGGTGTGACATGTTGCTTCTAACAAACGTACAAAACGAGGCTCTGACGACCGACAGAGTATGGGGCGATACCACTTGACGGCTTGGACGGTCGCCTGTGCGAGACTGACTCTGTGGTCTTCAAGCCACTCACCTCTTTTGGCAGACTATATCAAGTAGTGGACTGCGATAGGCTGAGCAGTAGATTGTGATAAAGGCCAGGCTCCGGTTAGTAGCCAGCCATTACGACTCTTGCCATTGTTAGGGGAAAAAGCTACCGGTGGTTTTATTAAAGTCCCTCAATGAAAGGTGACATGGAAATGATAATCAAGGAATATCCAACGATTTGGCCAGGGTAACCCTAGAGTTGTTTAAATTGTATTATCTCGCCTGTGTATTGTGAAGTTTTAGAGTGAGCTATTCTGTAGCATACCCATATTTTTCCGATGATTGAACAGTTTCGTCTGAAGTAGTACGCTTTTCGTCATTTACCTGGCTGCTATTACAGCAGCAAGGTCTGTGTGGATGGAGGGGGCAACTACCCCCTTCACGATAGCAAGGCTATGACCAGCTATCCTCACAGGTTTTGAAACAGATTATTTTTTTTCGCTTGCGTCAGAAGAAAAGACATTTGGAAAGGCATTATAAAGAAGATCCTTCAACGTAAGGTTGTATATTAAAATCAATGAGAGAACTAATTCAGTTCTGTTTTTTTTGAACTGAAGTTTTTACATTCTATTAAAATAAATGACATTTGTTGCAGGAGACACAAATAAAGATACGACCAAAAAAGATAGTGGGGACAAGTAGACGGCAATGACATTTTTTATGTTTTTTTATGGAGTTGTGTCTGCTTACTGCACCCCACAACGGCAAAGGTTCCTTGATTTCAATGTTTTGCGAATTGCAATGAATAATAATAAAACATTAATTTCAATTATTTTTTATTTTAATCGTACAAAAATAAATAAATAATTTACATTCTTTGTAAAAGCATTATGTACAACTTACAGCGCCATCTATTGAATATAAACTAAATTAAGTTAGAAAAATATGATGCAGAATACGGAATGTTTAAAAATATGAAATTAAGTAAACGATGAAATTATTATCACGAAAACTTTGTCTTGTGTGTGAATGAATTCAGCTTTTATTTTCTGCTTAGAGGGACAACAAAAGCTAAAATCCTATTTTTCGTAATCTCATAGAAAAATGTCTAGCGATGCATGAACTCATCGTCGACATAAGTGTAATGGGGTATCCTGCGTAAGCGACAAACGCAACGCGATGCGACGTAACGCGACATGACGTGTTATCAGACTGCTACATAGGCCACCAGCAGCTAATGCTGTTGTTCTGATGGCGTTCGCAGCATCGCGTCGGGTTTGTCCGGGTTTGTTGTGTAAATAATAAATAAAATTAATTACTTTTAAAGAATACAGTGAATCGATTACATAGTGGTTTTAAATAATTTAACTACAATAAATAATAATTTACGAGAGAATTGCCGTTTCATAAAGATAATTATTTGGTAACAATAAATACGAACATTATGTGAAGTTGCCAGGTGATGTTGATAATGAAATAAGATGTAGGAACGACTCGTTATATGGCTGATGGCGTATAGTCATTCATATAAGGCTTGCCTCTCACCAAGCGATTGTATAATCGACCGTGCGATTAATCGTCGTCTCGGTTTTGTAAGCATTATTTACAATAAACGTCACAAAGTTTATTTATATTTATTTTCATGGCCTAACAAATAGATTTTCAAAATCTATCATGTGACACATTTTATTTTTAAATAAATAAACTGTGAACTCTCACCCTGGAACCTTAATTAATACGAAATTACTTAAGGCTACTTAACTTACAACTAAATAATAAATTAATATAAATAACTTTTTAATCACTGGTGAAACTGTTTGGAATGTTGCCTGATGCCTTTGTTTAAAAAAAAAGATGTTCCAATTTCCAAATTCGTCTTTTGAGGATCAAATAATATTGTTTTGATTGCTAATAAAAATTAAATGGAAATCTTACAACATAGGCTTATCTTGTAGATATATTAAATCATGTATTAAAACTGCTACTACACAATAGTTCAAGGATTAATTTCACGATACTTGTACCACCTACATTATTAGTCACAGACTAAGAATTTTTACAGACATCCTATATTACGCAACCAGAAGAGCTGATTACTTATTTGCCGGAAAATCTTCATCTATAAGCAATCATAATGTAGCTTCTCTATCTAGTAATGCCATTCGGGAGGCTACAATGAATGGGCTACAGATTGGCTGCAAAATTAGGTCGTCTGTAGCTACACTTACTGCACGACTAATTCGATACATTTCTAAAATGTATTTTAGTATCTATTCTCACAACTTAGTAACAATTCGTTATAAGTATTATTTATGAAATCTATGTTAAGTTCCATTTCACTAGCTTCACTGGTTACTGCGGAAGGAACTAGTGCTGCTTCCTCGCGTTCATAATATCTGGATATTTTTTCGCTATCACTTAGTCCATGATTTTGCACACTAATCGATTTTGCAGCTTTGCCTCTTTTATTACAGATATGTAATAGGTAAATTTAATAAGTCTCACTTGAGACCCGCACAGGTATTGACACACAACGAGGTCCTACAAAATCATGAGGGTTCTCACCAAAATCTTATTAAGAATTCTTATTACTATTCAGTTTAACGAACTGACATCAATGTCAGTTCATGACAGTTCATTTGTATAAAACTTAAATGAATTTTCATTGTTAGTGGTAGGACCTCAGTGTCAGGTGCTCGTGTAAGCAGCCTAGGTTCTAATGCAGGTCACATCTGAAGCGAAGGCAGTCGTGGTCTCTGCTGGCCTGCATGACGTCACCGAGATGTTGCGCCACCGCTTCTGCGCTTGCACCGTTGCCGCGGGAGATGCTGGAATGTTAGGATATTGGCATTAGTACAGATTATCACATGGTTTGTTGTTGCGAGTTGAGCCTAAGCTCAGTAATATACACTAACATATTGAACGTTAGGGTATAATAATATTCTCATTCACATCAAGTAAGACCGAAACCAGAACTCAACAAACCGGACATGAAAAAGAAAGAAGGTTTGTTATCGGTCTTTGATAATTTAATTTATTAATTTAATGAGAGATGTATATGAATTTTGCCTGTGAATCGAATCAAGACCCCGGAATTTTTGAGTTAGTAGGCAATCACTAATGTGACGGTAAAAATGGCTTATTTTGTTATTAAGCTTTGTTCACAGAGTTTAGCGCTAAAATCATCTACCATCGATCCCATGGTTTTACGAATATTGCTATTGCGACAATCGAGTCCTCCCTTGCTGTTAACTTTTACCGGTACTTAAACACATTGTTTAAACAAAGCGCAGGTAACCCCTCACTGAGTCATGGTCACAGCACCGCTTTCACGCCGCTATGGTTTATGACTTCTTCGAGAAACTCCTCATTGGCAGGCTTGTTTGTGCCAGGTTTCTTTTTTAAGTTTTCGTTTTCCCTTTTATTTTAATGACTGGTTGGGTGGTCGCGTTAAGGTTAAGTTTTACTGCAATTACAATGTCGCATATTACACTGTCGCATTATTTCAGTGTCGCATTCCAAAATTTAAGATGCTATTATATCGATAATGACTGCGATAATATATCGTACATAGTGATTTGCGGTCTTGAAAATTCCTCGGTTACGAATATTATTATTTGTCTGCAGTGCCCGTTTATTGAAATTTATAGGGCTTTTAAGTATGCGAGTATCGATGCGCGATGACTAAGTAATTGAACTTTATCATATCACGGAATTTCAAATTATCGTATATCTACATTTATGTAGAAAACAAGGAATGCTCTAAGATATAGCATAAGCCTTCGATAAAGTGTGACATTAGGCCTTACGACATAAATATAAAATAATATAATTCCTATGCCATTTGCATAATCATAAATAAAGTATTTGGGATAAATAGTAAGATAAAGCCTAACTGAATAACATGAAAGCTGGTGTACCTCAAGGGAGTATCCTAGGTCCAAATCTGTACCTACTCTCCATAATGATGTGTGTGGTTCAATGCTTAACAATAATAAACATTGGCTCAAATTACGGAAAACTATTTTAAGAAAACGGTAAATAAAACAAGACTTTTAAGAATAGTGCAGTTCTGTTGAGACAGGTCAGTATTATTACTGTACTCTGTGGACAGATTCACGGTTAAAACTTTGAGAGTAAGCCAGTCAGTAGGTTTCAATAAGTTTTTCTCTCGTACCGGTGGAAGGTTGAGCCACTGTATGTAGTTCGGTCATCATGGGAATTGCTTGCATGATGTTGTATTAGTAAACTAGCTTTTGCTCGCGGCTTCGCTCCCGTTAATTTACGGATCCCTAATTTTTTGATCCCAAAATATAGCCTATAGCACTCAGGGATAACGTAGCTTCCTATTGGTGAAAGAATTTTTGAAATCGGATGAGTAATTTCGGAGATTACCTCCTACATACAAACAAACAAACAAACAAACAAACAAATTCTACCTCTTTATAATATTAGTATAGATAAGTCCCAACAGAGGATTGTGAAACCTATTGCGAACTGTAGGTTACAACGCAAATTAGAATTTATAATTAGAAGGTAAGTAATTCGTTCGCGATTGTTTGATTGTTTGCCTTCATAAACAATAAAGGAACGTGGACACCTAGTGACCTGGTTTAAATATTAATTTGTCAAAGGCAATACAAATAAAAGGATCCCACGGGAAAAATTATGCACTGAAAATAATGGCAGCTATTTTCATTTAGACTTTTTTAGTTGTATTGTTTTTTTAAACAGCCTCTGTTTATAGAATTCTTGGTATAGAAAAAAGTTATCGATTGTTCTAACTATCTTAATCAGATTTAACAGAAAGGTTTAACCAACGTTGACGTTATTTTTATCAGTAATCATTACATGATTGATATTCTGATTAGTTGGTATTAAATGCTTCTATATATTCTAAAACAATATAACTTAAAATGTAAGATAGTCTTTACCAACAGTGTTGGTAATGACTATCTACATTTTAAAGTTATGAATGCTTATAATATACCACAGCTTGAGGATCCATGTGTTAAAAAAGTCAACAAAAGTCAAGCATCTCAAAACCATTCAATTTTATTTAAATATTAACCTAACATAACTATTCATAACCTGAAATCGTTTTCCGCGGGTTCGAAACATTAATTCTGTTTGGAATGTAGTCGGAATACTTTCACCGGTTCTGAACGCACCTCGTTACGTAAGAAGTTACGTTTTTTGGCGGCAAGCCGTCTGTGAGCGTGCAAGTGGACAAAAACGTGGATATGCCAAGTCAGCGGTTGAAGCCGCTGGAAAATGATTATTGACACTGATAAAATTTTAAATTATTATTGAACGAAAATTTATTCAGACGTGTACCTATAATTTGACGATATTATGCTGTTTAAAAGCCAGTTGATTAAACTTTCGTCAAGATCGTTTCACTTCTGATGTCTCTAAAAAGGTGCTGTACGAGATAATAATAAAGTCTCTAAATATTTTAGACTCCAATAAGCCCTGAATCTTTGCGATCCTACTACTAAAGTAAAAACTTCTGAAATTAATCAAGAGTTGGACTAAAACCACCGTTTTGTGTCAAGATTTGATACACAGTTGAAGCTTCAGTAGTAATTTGATAAGCCTAAATTCAGCAGACATGGACGGCGACAGGCTAAAGAAGAAAAAGTAGAAGAAATAGGACATTTTTTGCTTAGTTAATTCAGTTTAGTTTCAATACCACTAAAAAACATTACTTACAGGAAAATAAAATACAAAAAAGCGCTTGACACCGAATTCGCAAAGACACGCTCATCGCTTTTTTTATTAGCGTGCTATCCCACCGGCGCGGCGGTCGTGACATAACGGTTATGTGATGTTACGTCAGGCATTCCGTGCGGTGTTCGATATTTGAAGTTTTATTTACTCTATGATTTCTCTTCACTTTTTTTTTATAAATCTAAGTAGGTCATTATGATTGTACCCGGATTTATGGAATTACTTAATGTTATTATTATGTATCTAAGTAGATTGATTATTTCTGTGATTTTGTGGGTTATAGCTCTAATGCTAAATTATGGAGAATTATTTAACGTTTGTAGGACATAATGGTTTACACATCAGTGTCTCTGGCGTTGTAGCAAAGTTATTGACTTTGATTTTGCTTCATGCTTCGGGCGCACCTGCGTCTATCGTCACGAAGCAATGTGTGCCGAAGCTTAGTATGTTTTGCTCGCTTAAAGTTATCGCGCTAATGCGGTGGTGACATTAGCGGCTTCGTAAATTTAAACGAATTGTTGTGAAATAATCTAAGATGGCCGAATGAACGAGAAGGGAGTCAGTGATATCATGACGGGTGACAGGACGGAATGAAGAAGAAAACGTGTTGCGCCGACCCCAAGTAACATGGGATAAGGGCAGGAAGAAGAAGAAGAATCTAAGATGGCCGAAATACAATTTCCAGACGTTTTGTCTATGGACGATGACTTTCTTTACTCCTACATTGTGCTAACAATTAAAGCTGCCTTATGGTGAGCTCAGCTTCAACATTAAGGTAACAGGTGTCTAATCAGTCCGAGAGCAACAGTCGAAATGAAGAACGCTAGTCCGACTACGCAGCACAATATTTAGCGCGGTAAAACCCTTTGACGTACCGCCACCCGAACGATAACTAATACGTAGCCCGAACTATCACGACGATAGTAAATAATGGTTGGTTGTATCTGCGTGTATCGTAATATTTTGCGAAGCTGTGTGACGATAGACGGAGGTGCGGCCCCAGCATTATGGAACAAAATGAAATGTTCCTGTGCTTTACCGACCGTTATGGGTTATATATTTAGATTCTTGTATCTTTACTAGTAATGGGGTAAAGTCCACATAGCTTGGCATAGTAGATCCTCCCATAGGCTATTAGCTATCACAGGTAAAATTAGCTTAAGAGTTTATTTATATACTCAGTTTGGCAATAAAAAATGCTACCATCGGTAAGCAAAACGATCCGTTTTTCGCCATAGGAACCGGGCATTAGAAAAACAGTTATGAATTCAATCATGCACACGCTTGTTCTATATTCCCTCATCATTTCATTATTTATGCACTTTCGTGCATATAAAATTCACTGGATTCTTTAGCGTCGTCACTACACGATACCAAACCAAATTCACCCATTTGAATAAATTCCGCCACAAATTTCTACTCCAGTTCGTTTGCGTATCATGCGTCGCACGCGCATGAATATTAGCAAAACGGTCGTGTTTGGTTGCGCTTGCGCCGTTACGTGACGGACGGACGGACGGATGGACGGCGAAAGAGAAAGTGTAGACGTAATGCATGCTAATGTAACCGGTGTTAGTGTTTTGTCACGTGGCTCAGCGGTTTGGTAAAAATATTGTTTTGATGTTTGAAAAACTTGTTTCGATAAGTCAGCTGTGTTGTGGTTTTGCGATCGTGTCGTGAACGTTAACAGAACTTTTGTTCAGTTTAAAAACTTTAGTCAGTTCTTTATTTCGACTTTAAATAGAACTATTACATAACTTAAAGATTAATCCCATCATAAACATTCATATAAAAAGCCGAGACTCGCGACTCTTTTGCTGTAAAAAAAAACTGAAATCTAATGTAGCTCTACATTAGATATAACTTTTAATCTAGAACTAATAACTAGTATGGCATTTAATTAATAAAGTTGTTTTTCGAACTTTGCAATCACGTCAAAAGTGCTTTGAGTTGCTTCAAGAAAAGGTCCGTGCCTGCTCGACGGTGGCAGGGGGCACTGTTGCACCCTGATTCAATTCAAGATGACATATATGCATTCCCAACACTTCCAACATTCCGCCAGCATAATTTACCATTCATCAGCAAATAAATAAAAATCTGGGTTTGAATTCAGGAGAGCATTAAGTTCAGTTAGTGTCTGAAGTATAGGTGACTAGGTCAGAATCTATAGCTTGTGTTTACTGAATTTGGTTTATCTGAAGGAAAAGATGAAGTGTCGCAAATGGCTTATGACTTGTAGGTTTTGTTTAAAAGAAAATCATTACTTCGTACAGTTAGCGATGAAAGTCTGTTAACAATTTTACGTTTAAGAAATATTTCAGAATTATTCTATACACTGCATTTCATGTCAAGAGTTTGTGTTATTTTAAAGTAACATTTGTTCTGTTTTTTTCTCAATATAATTCGGTTAAGTTATGATTTAAGAACAGAAATGTTAACAGAATTTCGTAGCTGACTGGTATAAAGCAGTTTTATTCTCAATTTGTTAGAAAGCACTAGTATTTTATTTTAGACACATCAGTTGATACTAATTCGCCTGATTTAAGGCTGTAGCCAAACGCCAGCTTATCTCAAATAGAAAAAAGATTGTGTGATTGAAAAGAAAAGCGTCAGGTGTGTGTCCGGTGTTAAACATCCCACACTGGTTGTAAAACTACAACGGTCGTAACTTTTACAACTGGCGTGGTTGTGCAACCTGTTACTTTTTATTTGCTGCGATGCGAAGTGACAACGAGTTATTGTTGGCAGTTGTTTGACTATTTTATCTTTTACTAGCTTTTGCCCGCAGCTTCGCTTGCGTGAAATTGTGAACCCGTTAAGTGACGATTTTCTATACAAACTTTCATCCCCTATGTAACTCCCTTAGGAGTTGAATTTCGAAAAATCCTTCCTTAATTCTTGTCTACATTATAAAGGGAACCTCTGTGCAAAATTTCAGCTTTCTAGGTCCAAGGGTTTGGGCTGGGTGTTGATGAGTCAGTCAATCAGTCAGTCAGTCAGGACTTTTCTTTTCATTTATATAGATTTACACTGTTACCGCTGCTGTACTCATTACTGTTTAAAGGAATCGTAGGTTTACTTATTTTACAGTTTGCGACTAGCCTAGCTATTGTTGATGATCAGCGAGGCTTTCCCTTATGACCCAACCCGTGAACCGGTGTTACTTTAGATCCCAAAAGAGATGGACGGGCGAAATGTATAAAATTTATAAAAAGTGACAAAACCATGCTTAGGACCAAGGAGCCTGAAATATTGGGAGAGACGCAGTAGTGAGACCATAATCTTGGCTTGCCAGATGGCGTACCCTGAGTAAGGATTGAGGGACACCCTTTGAAGTACTATAACTTTTTTAAATTTTAATTTACAATTTTTTAAATCGGTTCTACAATTGTTTTACAACTTCTACAATATCTTGATAACAATAGTTTTTCGATTCACGGTTATGGCCCTCAATCCTTACGCACATTAAAATAATCACTGAACTTTTTGGCAAGGAAAGAAGTTAATGTTATAAAGTTAGAAAGGAAATGAATGAAAAGCTAAGATTCTTTTAATGTGAAATTTATATGAGTTTAGGTAATAACTGAGATCATTTTTAGGATTCCGTACCCAAAAGGTAAAACTGAACCCTATTACTAAGACTCTGCTGTCTGTCCGTCTGTCACCAGGCTGTATCTCATGAACCGTGATAGTTAGACAGTTGAAATTTTCACAGATGATGTATTTCTGTTGCCGCTATAACAACAAATACTAAAAAACAGAATAAAATAAATATTTATGGGGGCTTGAATACAACAAACGTGATTTTTTTGCTGTTTTTATAGATAATGGTACGGACGGAACCCTTCGTGAATTGACAACATTTCAAAACTGACACGACCTTAAAACAAAAATACCGTTTCTTTATTTTCGTGTCCTGAGTTCAAATATATATTTTTTAAATTTTTTCATTTCCTCATTTCTGAGAAAAAAAATTAAAATCAAAAAACATGTGATGACGTCACATAAACGGTGGAATGAGGAATTACCTTTGCCTATGCGTTCCAATGCTTTAGATGAAAACATTTAATGTCAAACAAGACATGTCAATGTCACTTATGAAGTTAAACAAGACAAGTGATATATGACAGTGACATCTAACTAACAATTTTGTTGACGGCTCACAGTGAAGCAAAGGTTAGATCGCCATTCCACCGTATGTATGACGTCATTTGGCGCATACGTCTTTTTAGAATACGCCGAATTTCAAAATTGAAATTATGAATGAAAAGTACATAATTTCGAAAAACGGAAAAATACGGGTGCTCTGGATTTGGATTTACTTTTATATAACGTAATAATACATGCAGGTTAAAAATATGAAATGTTGTCAATTGTCACCGAATTGTCAGCTTGCAAATAAAGATTACTTGTACCCTTTAGCACTTCGACATCCAATGAACATTTAAATTACTGGGCAGGTTAAAATCAAAATGGCTGCCATTTGGAGAGAGCAGGGGATTGGTATTACAAAAGGGGGAATTTATGTCGATAAATTTAAGTGTATAACATATTTTAAAATGTTCGGTAGTGCAATACTAAACGCACTGTATAAATCTTTAGCCTTTTCCCAAATACTAAATGTATAATTATGAGGGTTGGCTTCAAGGCAAATAGATGCCGCTGAAATCTCTATCTACATGAAGCGACTGGCCTAATAATATGCCCACTACAACTAAATAACTGATCGATTTTTCGGTTCGCTTAGTTAAATGTAAGGGGCCGTCTCCACGAGCGAGAGAATCGCGGCGATATTATCGTCGTGCCACGTATTTCTATAAACTCTCGTAGAACGTGTCTCCACACGGCGATTTTATCGCGGCGATAGTTAGTATTGAATTTGATGGCACGGCGAGAATATCGCCGCGATTCACTCGCTCGTGGAGATGGTCCCTAAGCGTTTACATTTACATGACATATGGTAAAATATACAATTCAATTGTTTAATGCTAACACCATTATTTTATTACCTACATTCATTGCAAATAAATTATTTAGCTGATTCTAAATAAATATGCATCATAATGAATTAGAACGTATAGCAAGTAAATTTTAAATAGTGTAGTGTTAGATGAAAGTGGCGTTATTAAGTAATCACTTGTTATCAAACGCTAGCACATCAGTTGGGGCGAATCATCGCTTTCTCTCTAGTCTCGGTTTCTAATAGGATCTGCTCACTATCCTTATGTAATGTAAGTAGTCTGTGGTACAGGGTTAAGGATTTAAACAGGCTCATTAGAGCTAATACCGTGATCTGTGTGGCATTTATTTTCTCATTTCCAAAAGTCGTTATTCAAAGCTGAAAGCTGTAAGCTTTCGTAATCGACTAATTTGTTTGCTGGCATTTTTACGCCATTGTTAATACAAGTTTGGTCTATCAAAATAACAATGTAATAATTATGACAGCACACACGATGCTTAAGTATGTCCGGCGCACCCTGGGCAGTCAGCCCCGCTACCAACTTTGCTGACTGGCTAATCATTTCACCACAGCATGAGCTATTCTCGTATAGCTCATGGTGACACGAGATAAGAAGAAGTATACGACACTGTTGAATGCTGACCTCTATAAAGTTAGGCTAGTGCTCCCGGAATGGCTCTTATGTCTGCTTTACGAGTCTTTGTTCAAATTTAGAAATACATTTGCATTTATTTACTTTTCTGTATTTACTTTATAAATTTAGATACACCATAAAGCAGCTATTGCGGGTGTGGAAAAGTAGCCATCCAGATTATAAAAAGGCAAAGAAGGCAACTGTAGAAGGTTGGCACAGAAGGCAGAACCTGAATATAGGCAGGATTAATCACGCCAAGGTTCAGCACGTTATATGTAGAAGCACTGTGCCAGATAATTCAATACTATTAACCTATATTTTTAAAATTTTCTTCCAGGACACGATTATAATATTTCAATACATTTTCTCTACCATTTGTTGAATTCATATTGTCGAGTTTCATGCAATCACGTCGTTATATCTTATTTTAATGATTGTTTGAATTGAATGCACGATTTCTCATAGGTATTTATAAACATTGCAACTAAAGGGCTCAGCACAAAGGTTTAAAGCGAATATCGTGACTGATCTTGTGCAAGAATCCTCTGTTAGTTGCAACTTTATAGGGCAAACAATTTTATAAATACTATGCATTTAAGCTGAGAGAATGTCAGGAAATTTATAAATACTACTTACAGCTTTAGTAGCGACTCCATCTTCTTTTCCATCGCGAAGATCGAATCAGAAGATTGTGACGTTAACACTTTGCAGAACGTGAACTTTGCACACTGAGAGTCTCTCCAATCAGTCTGCTTCACTAAGTCCATGGCTGCTGACGTCAGCGATGACGAGCTTGACGACCCGTCCAAATGCTGCAAGTCTTCAGGCAAGTCCTCGTTCAAAGACCGCTTAACAAGATGCTTTCGTTTCACTCTCCTCAAGCGAACACCTTGATAACTTGGCTCTTGGAAGAAATTCAACACATCACGCTTGGAACGAGACGTTTCACCGTCTGGTGACATAACAACGTACACATTTTCACTTGGCATCTTGTAGTTGTCGTCGTAAATTTTTTGGCTACTTAGAATTTGTCTGTCGATGTCGTAGTTGGCTCCAAAGGATCGCTTGTGTTCTTTCTCTATCTCGTCTTGGATGTCTTCTTCGCTCAAGCCAGCGCTGCGCATTAGGTTTACATCTAACAGTCTGCCCATGGCAACTGCTCCAAGTCCAAGAGCCGCTCCACCAGCCATGAGGCCGATAGCTGGTAACATACCAGGAGCACCCGAAGCTGCTGCCACTACGCCAATCTTGTCTTGAGCATACCTCTGCGATTGGATCGAGTTGGAGGGATATAGACCTAAGTTACTCGAAATTTTGTGAGTGGCCTCCACAATAGGATCAAAGACGGGCTGTGCAACTTTAGCGATCGGGTCCATTATAGGTTTGGTGAATTGCTGAACTGTCTGGCTTGCGCTGTTAAAAGTATCCTTCATTGAATCAGTAAATCTCTTCCATAGAGATGGTTCGGGCACTCGTTTGATGTACGCATAGTTGTTGTAAGGATATCTCGCGCCTTGGTTTGGGTTGTAGCTGTGGTCGTAGTAAGAAAACTTGTTGTATTCATCCTCATAGTACTTGTTAGCATTAATAGATGTCTGTGAACGTTGTTGTCCGTAGCCGTTGACTGGTTCCATCGGGTAAGGGTGAGCGCTTTTCGGTACGTTATTCGTGTAGTATTTAATTTTTCGTTCCTTGTTTTCGTAGTTCTCCACGTTGTCGCGGGTCGCTTTCGCTGGTTGTACTCCTAGATCGGGGTGAGCGTACTGTAGGACAGGATTCCTTACGCTTTCGTCGAAGCCCGGTCTAGCATTCTTCGGTGTGTACAATGCGGAGCTGGGGAAACTGACTTCTCCAGGGTGTTGAAGCATACGCCTTTGGATTTGGCTCTCAGCGTATTCCATATCGCCATTATGCGATCTTGAACTGCGTCCACTGAAGTAATCACGTTTTGATTCTTGCTCGTTAATCTGCTTAATATACTCAATGAGTTTCGAGTTTGCAACTTTCGAATTATCAGCTTTAGTGAAAGGACCGTAGCCGGATTTGAGATAATAGTTGTCTTTTTTCTGTTTGTACGAGTATGTTGGGTTGTCACTCGTCAAGTACGGACCACTGTCGGACGCTTCAAATTTCAAGTTATCGAATTTGGTGAATGGACCATCCTTGGGTTCGAAGTTGTCTTCTTTGGTGAAAGGTCCGAAGCTCTGTGCGGGATCTGCGGAGGCGACATCCGGGTACACGTCAGCTTCAGGGATCGCCTTTGGTGGTGTATAGCCTTCAGGATAAGGAAGCAGTTCCCCGTTTACAACTCTCGCGTTACGCCATGTTTTCTTATCAGATTCATCATCAGGCATTCTTACACCTTGGATTTCCGGTATACCGTCATCACCAAGTGTTAGGATAGACCTTCCACGCTTGTTGAACTTCTCGATAGCCTTCTTCATGTACATCGGTTCAGAATTTATGACGACCGGGTCTGGTACTTTGTACGACTTTCCTTCTCCCTCAGAGACTTTGGTGCTTACAACTTCAATGTACACTGGGTTCCTATCATTCTTAATGACTGGGTTGTTAGGATCAAACCTGTAGCTTTTGATAGGTCCGCCGTAGTCAAAAAGGCTAGTTGATGTGATGTAGACCTTTTTGTTTTCTGTCTTCTTTTCGTTATCATATGTGGGGTAGTAGTTTAACGTTTCGGGGTCCGCTTCAGGTTTCTTTCCATCTTCCTGGATAACGGATTCGGGGTATACTGACACTGGGGACCAGTTACCGTATTCTGCTTTGACGTCACTTAGTTCTTCGGGATTTTTGTTGCGATTTAGGTAATAGTCATAGCCAGCAAGATCGCTGTTGACAGTGCCCATGAAGTTAAGTTTTCTTTGGTCTCTCACTTCTGTTTTATTTTTGTTTTCTTCTGTAGTGTTGAAGTTTGACACCGTTGTTCTGAGGGAAGCTGTTGTAGGTGCAGGAGTCGTGCTACTCTCATACGTGGTAGACTTATCTTTCTTCTTGACGATCAGTTGTGTGACATGTCCCGTCCTTGTTTTAACGTTGAGTGTTTGCGTGTCAAGAGGGTTGAGGCTTCTGGACACTTTGAGTTCTGTCCTTGTGGTCCTTGATGGTAGGATTGTGGTCCGAATTGTCTTTGTGGTGGTTGTGTTTTGTTCTGTGACTTCTGCTAGTGCGGCGCAGAGGAGCCACAGAATGGCGCTTATCCGTATTACGGGAATCATCTGAAACAAGAAACAAGGAAGTCGTTAGTCTAGTTATGTCAAAAGAAAAAATGATTTGTAGGTTTACTTATCACATAATTACGGTTGTTACTTGTTATAATTATAAATATGTTTAATTAACGTTCTATATACAATACTCATATATTTTAAGTGAAAGTGAATAATTTATATTAGTTTCAATTAAAATACTCTTCATGGTACCTGGTTTCTTTAGTTTTACTTCCTTTAATGTCAGTTTTTGTAAAATTTATCTTTTGCTTATGATAAATTTGTGGTTATAAACTTGGGGAATTGGGTCATCAAATAATAATAATTTGCTTCAGTTTTAGTCAAAAAGAGTCAGTTCATGATTACCCTGAGCACGTCGAAAAATTATGTAAATACGAATAAGTATAGTTATATTAAATAACTAAGTAGTTTCTATAATGTTTACTATATTAATATACAACAAAGTGAACGTGCAAGAAGCACATACGACGTTGACGTCTCATTCGATCACATAATCACACGTATCGATTTCTTTAATTTATCGAGTGAAGGTAAAAGTTTACAACCAATCACGAAAACTATAGAAAATGCTACGATAATCATGAGTGAAACTGTATGCACAGATTCAAAGCATTACGGATGGTTGTAGAAAGTATTAAAGAAATGCGTCGGTGTGAAGTTGCGAGTTTTCCACCAGTCACGCTGCGCGAGTAATATCTATGAAATTGTGGTGCTGGCTCTCAGGCAGACGGATCTGTTATTATAGTACACCGATTGGCCTCTATTGAAAGAATAGGCGAAGGTTCACTTTGTAATAAATCGCCTATAAAGAGGGCTAATAACGCCGCGTTTGGTGAAACATATTTCGTTTCATTTTCGTAATAATAACTGCAAGTAAACAGAGCACATCCAGACACAACTGTAAACTATACAACTGCCAAATGCAGCTTGAAGGCAATTAGGATGTAGTCAGTGCAACTACGTGACAACTGCTGACTGAATGCGCAGCCCACTTGCAGTTATTATTACGAATATGAAACTAGAGAAAATATGTGTCCCCAAACGCGGCGTTATTATCGCCCCTGGTCGAGACCAGGGGCGATAATAACGCCGCGTTTGGGGCAATTTTTATTTTGGAGATTGAGCCAATTGTTATGCGATACCGAGGTATCGCATAACAATTGGCTCAATCTCCAAAATAAAAATTGTTCGCTCTGGTCTCCAAAATTTCTAACCTATATATTTCCAAAACTGCTTGGTTAAAATCGAGGTCAATATAAAAATATGTTTATTTAGACACATTCTTTTTGAAATAAAAATACGGAACACAATTAATATCCTACCCTTAACTACCTAAAACGATACTTTTTATACATTACTAGCGACCCGCCCCGGCTTCGCACGTGTATATCTAGTAAAACCTTCCTCTTGAATCACTCTATCTATTAAAAAAACCGCATCAAAATCCGTTGCGTAGTTTTAAAGATCTAAGCATACATAGGGACAGAAAAACAGCGGGAAGCGACTTTGTTTTATAGTATGTAGTGACGATGGGCACAGGTAAATGAACGCAATTAGTTTATTATGAGATATGACTTATACATATACAGGAATAAAATAGAATACAAGGGAAATTTTACGGCGTCGACTACTGCATCAGTAGAGTTTGTGCTCATGATTTGTGGCGATGTTATAACACTACACTTGTCTGACAGGAGTACCAATCACCCTTTTTATACCAGAGAGGTGTGCTACGGATGTGCGTCAAATCCACCAATATGATCGCTTGATTTTTAACATGTCTCAAGGTTGGTAAAAAAAGTGATCCTAATAACTGGTTTAAAACAAATTCGTAGCACACATATCTGGTGGAAAAGCAGCCAAAACCTTAGGTGTCGTTGCTGAACTTGATACCAATATAGGTACTCGTAAAATGACAGTGGAGCTAAAATATTCTATGATACAAAATTACATTCCTGAGATAATGAGTAAAGCGCGTTTCGCCCTGTAGTTTAAATATTGATAATTTAAAGTGATATATTGTAATTAAATGGGTTTGGAGGAGCTCGTGGCTAAATAATTACAGCCGCATAGACCGATCTTCCGGGTTAAGCCACGCTTGCCGAGGTTGGTCTGTGGATGGGTGACCATTTACCATAGCGAGTTTCCTCCGTGCCTCGGAAAAGCACGTAAAGCCGTTGGTCCCGGCTGTCATTTGTAGATCTTTGACAGTCGTTACTGTTGGTCAGAACTCAGAAAGTCTTACAACCAGTCTTACCAAGAGTATCGTATTACCCAGTTACTGGGTTGTGGAGGTCTGATAGCCAGTCGCTCCATGTAAAATACTGATATTCAGCTGCATTCGGTTCGACTGGAAGCCGACCCCAACATAGTTGGGAAAAGGCTAGGCAGATGATGAAATGGGTTTAGAGGTTATGAATGTTAAATAGACCAATTTAGAATGTTAATTTTGGTTGAAATAGACCCTAAATCGTACTTAGATGAAAATTGGCAAAAAATTATCACAGACCACTTTAGCTCCACCGTCGCCTGTCGTGCAATCAATGACATGATTGTTGTAATGATAAGAGGAATAAATCAATAAACCTTGGTACTAATTACGATCTACTATGACCTTTAACATCATTATCCTCGTATTCCTCTTGCTGTACATGTACCGACCATGAACCATGGTTCAAATGACTTAATAGTTATATTACCTTACCTAATAACAGTAAACACAACTGTTTCTATTTTAATTTGTTAATTTCTATCAGTTTGTGAGGGAACGCATTAAGAATACAATTTCCCTTTGAACCTGGCACCATAATTGTCTCCAAAAATTGGCCAATAGGCTCGCCACCTATTATATGGGACTAAATACAAGAGGCGAAATGGGGGTGTACAGACTACTGTAATTGTAGAACTTCTCTGCTTACCCCTCTTGGGATTATACACGTGATTATATGCATTTATGTTCTATCAGTTTCAAGCACAATTAACTGAATGTGCGTAAGGATTGAGGGCCATAACCCTGAATCGAAAAACTAGTGTTATCAAGATTTAGTAGAAGTAGGAGGAAGTTTGAAAGTGGCACCGATAGCTGAAAAGTTGTGTGGAAATCGGTTGTCATGGTATGGGCACGTGTTACGGAGAAATGAGGAAAATGTAGTGAGGAGAGTTTTGAGTATGAATGTCGATGGCTATAAGAGTAGGGGAAGACCAAAGAAACGATGGTTGGAATGTGTGAATGATGATATGGTTAGAAACGGGGTGACTACCGAGATGACGACTAATAGAGAAGTATGGAAGAAAAAGACATGTTGCGCCGACCCCAAATAAATTGGGATAAGGGCAGGAGAATGATGATGAATGATCAAGATTTAGTAGAAGTTGTAAAAAAATTATAAACCCGAGGAAAAAAAATTAAAAAAAAAAGTTATAGCACTTCAAAGGGTGTCCCTCAATCCTTACTCAAGGGTACCTATATCACAGGTAAAGTATTGTGAATGTTATAGCGAGAGGAAATTATAATTGATTGGCATTAAGTTTATAATTAACTGCATAATAAGGAACAAGGAACTAAGATTAATAGAAGTGACTTTTACTTTAATTTCATAGTTAATGTCATAAGTATTGACAAATATTTACTACCTATATCTATCAAAAACAATAGGTATGATAAATATCGCAATACATAGGTTCGTGTCGATGAATGGAATGATGTTGCGTGCGCGCAGCTTTGCGTTTAACTATTATTGTTTACGAGTATCGAATTATTTTGATTGTTGCGTTTTTGTCAGTTATTCCGTCGTGCTAATATGAGGAAAGTATTTATTACAGGATGTGTATTGATTGATAACGTATATAGAAACATACGCTCATTTGCGACAAGAACGTGTTAAGTCCGAAAACCGGATATTTCAGAAAACGCTTTTATTCCAAACGTTCAAAGGCGTTTTCTGAAATATCTGATTTTCGGACTTAACACGTTCTTGTCGAAAATTAGCGTAAGTTCTATTTTATATTGATTTTTTTGTTTGTTCTACGTTTGACACGCATACAATATACCTTAAACATTATTGTAAGTGAAACAAAAACAGTAGGTATTTACACTATAATACCGGATATTATTATGGCTGTCAATACATTCGAGGCTGTAATAGTTGTATTGATTGACAATGATGGTGATCAAAACAAGAATTCTTTGTATACAACTTTTATGTAAATGTTCAAATCTTCATTAATCTGCAGTATGATTCTGTGGAGAAACTTGGTGTGGGGTTCCTCCAACCAAAGGGAGGATCCTCCAACCAGGCGGAGTCTTGTGCCTGGCGGGCTACTGCCCAAGGGTTGATGTTGGGAGGTTGTATATATACTATCTGCGTGTTAAATCTTGATTGCGCGATGTAGGATAGTTCGGATGTGGCGAGATAGATGCTGCCACAATTCTATTTAATAATAGACACTTTGCTGCGGCGCGGACTCTACTACGAATGAGTGTTTCTACTAAAAAGTTAGTCGGAAAGAGGGTATTAATCAGAAAGGGTGTTAAAATACCCATAATAATTAAATAGCGACCCGCCCCGGCTTCGCACGTGTACGTTTCATAGCTTAAAACCTTCCTCTTGAATGACTCTATCTATTAAAAACAACCGCATCAAAATCCGTTGCGTAGTTTTAAAGATCTAAGCATACATAGGGACAGACAGCGGGAAGCGACTTTGTTTTATACTATGTAGTGATAGGTACGTTTTATTTTACAAAACTCAATAGTCGTCAAATAGCTGTTTAAGGATTTTATAAAAATACGCTAAAATTTATCTATCCTTAGGTAACTATTTGAGCTATTAGTGTTAACATTTTAGGTCATATTTGGGGTCACGGATTGAAAGCTCCATTTTCTGTATTCGTAACTAAAGCTAGCACGCAGAATTTTTGAAGAAATAAGTAGTATTCATTTTGCATGGAGATAAAAATGATTGAATTTTGAACGACACACTTCGTTTAAACAGTCGTTAGTGCTAGTTAAAGTGGTCCACGGATTAGTAGGTACCCCTTTCCGACTAACCTTGTGTAGCTGTTCATATGAGAGAGGGTAAAATCCTTCAATAAAATTATTTCCAGTGGCTAATCCATACAATTAATAAAACTCAAAGTGCACTTTCTCTGTACATTAAATATTTTTCCAAAATTTCGATTGGGGAGTACTATACTATCGAAACAGAAACGAAAACAATTTTTTTTGGAATTATCGTCTGTCTGTTTGTCTGTCCGAGCATCACTTAAAAACGTGTAACATATTAATTCACAATAAATATCAATATACAATTATAATCCATTTTAGCAAGGAAATGTGTAGAAATAATAGGTTTTATGAATCTTAACGGTCAATCCAGATGAGCTGAAACTCTACTTGAAGAAATGGTTTAAAATATTTTAGTGCCCTGGTGGGCCACTTTTGTCTATTATTGTAATATATTGAGTACATATACATTATTTAGTTGCTGCGACACAGTGTTGTTTTCCGACTTCCACGCGGACGGAGTCGCGGGCACTGCTAGTGTCAACTATACTTGACGAGTAAAAACCTTGACTAGTACAAGTTTCCATAGCAAGTTCCATAGGTAGTGCAGTTTTTCAATCTATAGTAGCATCAGCATTATGGTCATTGCAAATATTATCTACAACCGTAAGAAAAAAAAAACGTTTTTTATTATAGAAACCGGGCATAAGTAGCAAAATGAGTTACATTGGTACTCCTAGGATGGGCTCTAAGAGTCCAAATACACGTCCAATACTTGCCTCCGATAGTCGGTTCCGATAGTCTGATCAGACTATCTGAAGGCCTCCGCGTCATACATTTGTTTGAACATGAATTACACGTACGATCAGACTATCGGATCGGATGTCAGAATCGTAAGTATCGTCAGGGCGTTGTCGTCGTCTAGAAAAAATCGGACACGAGAATCGTACGTGTATTTCATGAATCCGATCGAATCGGACGTGTATTTTGACCCTAACATTCAGGATCGTAATTTTTAAACCCAACCCACTGTATCCGTATACAGGCAAGTGACACATTCTCCAAGCTTTCTATCGATTGGTCAGTAAAGTATTACGCATCGATTATTCGCAATCGCATCGATTCGGTAAAAAAGGTTGATTAGTGGGCTATTAGTGCTGAGCCATTACTGGTGAAACTTGTACATATGCGAAACGTGATTATGTTTAGTCACCACCGGAAGTCAGGCGAAGCATGACTGTGTAGATCTAGCGAGGCGATAGCTAGGCTGTAAATTGCATGGCCATTAAGGGTTTTTGTAAACGGAAAGTGATGCAATACGTGTTTGAAGTATTTATCGTCAACCTACTTATTCGCTGGCTATCTATTTGCTAGCCTACATCGCGTTCAAGCAACTCACACCCATATTTATTTTATATGACTGAACTTACTACTCGTATTTGATATGAGGCTATCCGTAAACTGAGATAGAGGCTTTTTTTGGCCTTGTGCAGGAATCATAAGCATGAGCATAGTCAGGTCATTACTAGCCCACTGCTGGACATCGGCCTTAGGATTTATCCTAACTAATATTATAAATGCGAAAGTAAGTTTGATTGTATGTTACCTTTTCACGTCTAAACCACTGAACCGATCGTCCTGAAATTTTGCATATACCTTGGCAGGTGTACAGAAACGGACATACACCTTTCATCCCGAAAAAAAATACTGTTCCCGAGGAAAACAACAATAACGTTCATAGATGGCGCCACGTGTCTTTCGAATCACGATTGGATTATATAAATAAACTTTATTAGCGTGTTAAGAGTTGTTTTGAGCTTAATTAACGCGAGCGAAGCCGTGGGCAAAAGCTAGTATACTATATTTCTATTTCAATTTGTTGTTCACATCTATATTTTAGCAAGATTTACATAAACATTTTTCTTTCTTGCTTTAATGATAAATATTGATAAAACATTCGTATAGAAATTGAATTATACGTATAAGAAATCAATACCTTGCATTTAAAAAAGCTGAGGCAATGTTGAATCATCATCATCATCATATCAGCCTATTGCCGTCCACTGCTGAACGTAGGCCTCCCCCAGAGATCGCCAATGATGAATAAGAACCATTTTTTTATCTGTTGTTGTCGAGCCTCTAGTGCACTTTACGTGACTATGGAAGCCTCATAGGTAGGTACCTTCTATTTTATAATTTAAATATATCATTATTTAAAAATACATATTATTATCCACCAAATTAATGTTTTATGCAATCAAGGATATCGCATTTAATCGTATTGTATATTTTCGCTCTACCACTGGTCAACATTCATCGGTACAATCAAAGACATTGTCGTCTCGTCTCCGTCGCGCCGTCGCCGTCGCCGGGCGCAAGCGCACGCGCCGGTGAAAACTAGGATACGGATCAGCTGTATATGGTAGTGATTGAGAGATTATCTGTTTTTGTTAGTTAGTTCATGCATGGTTGTTTGTGTGGCCTAGAAGATTCGCGTGCATCTTGCGTTCAACCCATGTTAAGTAAGGGCCACAACACACTAAGCGTATTTTTCGCCGCGTACTGAGAAAGAAATGTGACGCAAAATACGCTAAGTATGGCTGTAGTCGCAGAAAATACGCCGAATATAATTAACATCAATCGAACACAAAATGCGCGGGAAAGTTTTAAGCCCTATTACGTTCGACGTAACGAAGTATAATACGCTTGGTGAGGCAGTGCAGGAGAATTTGTATGTGGCGCGATGCGTACGCGTAACGCAACGAAATATGAGCCGTGCAAGCCGTGCGCTCAGTATGTCTGTAGCCTTAACTATATTCGGCGTATTTAAAACGACTACAGCCACACTAAAGCGTATCTTGCGCAGTACACGGCCCAAGATACGCTAAGGGCCCATGCAGACGATGTCTTTTTAACCGACTTCAAAAAGGAGGAGGTTCTCAATTCGGTTGTATTTTTTTTTTATTTTTTATGTTTGTTACCTCATATCTCCGTCATTTATGAATCGATTCGAAAAATTCTTCTTTTGTTCGAAAGGGTATACTTCCCGATTGGTCCCATATAAATTTTGTTATGATTAGACCATGAACTTCAGAGATATGGAACGGAACTCCTCATCGGATCAAAGCAAAATTCTCAAATTACTAATATTGCTTTGTTTATATTTGTTGTTGGGAACTGACTACTGGAAAAGAGGAGGGGGTGCGTGTCCCCCCCTCCCCCCTTTGGAATGTTTTCATTATATCGTGTAAGGTATCATTTGAAAGGACTTTTTATGCCCGACTACGTCAATGCCAAAAAGAAGGGCTATGAAGGAGGGGGTTAAAATTATGACACTAAAACGTATTAAATAAAAAATAAACTTTAAAAAAAAGTAAAAACCGACTTCAAAGAAATACTAAAAGGTGTAAAATAATTACCATAATATAAAATTAACAGTTTCAGAAGTCGGTGCAACTCTACACTGAAGCAAATAGAAGCCACCGACTTCTGAAACTGTTAATTTAATATTATGGTAATTATTTTACTCCTTTTAGTATGTCTTTGAAGTCGGTTTTTACTTTTTTTTAAAGTTTATTTTTTCTACGCACCGTCGACGTGCGTTTTCGTCTAACTCCATACATAAAAAACGTGATCACGTTTCTTAAGTACGGAGTTTAACGGAAACGCGCGTCGACAGCGAGTAGAAAAGACGTCGTGTGCATAGGCTCTTAGTGCGTTTTGGCCCTTAGAGCAACATAGCTACCGACGACTCGGCGTCGATGGCAACGCTGCTACTACTACATGAACTACTCGTCCGAGTTTGATCAAATCTTGGATAAGGAGATTGGCGATTTTTGGAGAGGGATACCACCCTAAGCAATTCTTACCGTTACAAAAGGCCGGAAAAAAGCTTCTCAGCATTGAAAAACTATTTCACGTATTATCAGTTAAATATCAGTTCTACATATATTAATCTCATTGCCGCTTCTAATCCTCCATCTGAGCAAACCGACGAAGGTAACCGCGAGGTTAGTGCGAGGTTTAACCACGGCTCAATTAACTATGCTCTGTTAACCGCGCTATCTGTTTGTACATCTGTGTAATTATATGTTTATGTATGGACTCGCCTTTCCGCTAATTAGCCTTTTAACTAGTTTTATAGTGGTTTGTTCGCCAGTTTCGGAATGTTAGATGAGATAGGATAATCGGTGTGAAATGTGGGTTTCCGGCTCCGACTTCATAGTAGGTACTTACCTATAGTAATTTTGTATTTCATAAGAAGTGTGATTATATTAGTCGAATAGAGCAGCATCTCATTAAATCAATATCGTCATATAATTAACTACACTCGGAAGCGATGAATCCGGGTCACCCATTTAAACCTTAATATCTCGGAAACTATGATTGATAGCTTGTTGAAATAAAACGTTTTTTTTTAAAAACGTTGCCCCTCACTAAGATTTCTCTTGTATCGTGGGTGCGTTTACAGACACAAATCTCACATACACAAACGCCCAGACCCGAAACAACCATCTGTAGGCCATACAAAATTGTTCCGTGTGGGAATCGAACCCACGACCCGTAGCGCAGAAGCCAATCGCTTAACCACTGCACCAAACGTGTCGTTAAATTTTATTATTTAATATTCATAAAATAAATAAAGCTTCTTAAATAGGTAGTCTATAAAATACTGTTTATTTCAATATGCTATCATTCATAGTTTCTTTGCAAGACCACAGCTAGAAGCTCTATGGCCCTAGCAAGTAATCGAGGATCCTCCACTGGTGTTACTATGGTTGGTGGTCCCGGAGTTACGAGCCTGGATATTTGGACAATAGTTTATCACTTTTAAGCAACTAATATCGGGCTCTAGGATCTCAAATCTTGTCCGTCGAAATGAAAATTACCTATTCACATGAAGGCTATATGGAGTGTACTTAAATTTATATTTATTATTATTTGTAGTCACGTTCAGCTATAAAGCATTGAGTTACGATCACGTTGCACTGCAGCATAATTTAACAGCTAGTTCGGCCTATAACCTGCGGTGACCTTTACGTAATGTTTGTTTAACAATCGGTAATAAGTATTACATCTAGTATTGAGTCAGAAGCGGATGGGCCTCGCATTTTGTTCTTACGTATTATAATAACAGTTTTGATACTCACGAATGTTTTTGATTTTTCTTTAATATTGGCTTGAATCGAACTGCCCTCATTGCTATGTATGAGGCTATTGCTTCGGATTTTGGATCATACATCTACTTTGGACTCTAAAAATATTTAATCGTAGGTAGGATGAGTTAAATCGAACTCAGCATTTTACTACCGTTAAAATTCAAGAAGGTGTAGGTAATACCTTCTTGATGGCCCGAAAAACCAAATACTTATCGTTTTTTTCTTTCAGAAATTAGGGCGTACTTATACATAAAAGAAGTAGGTAACCAGCGCCGACCTACCAGCGCTTATCGGTACTGGTCCGTGCAGGCAACCGCTACATAAAGGAAGCGGGTAGAAGCAGGGGCTGGCATTTTTTAGCAAAAATACGCCTTGTTCCCTTGCAAATACAGCAACAAATGACGGCTTACCAGCGCTGATCGGAGCAGGTCGGAACTTGTCGGCGAAGTTCGGAGCTTGTCGGCGCTGGTTTGCCACACAGTATAGAGACTACCTGCGCCGACTAACTGCGCGGACCAGGACCGACAAGCGCTGGCAGATCGACGCCGGCAATCCGCTTTCTACGTGTATACGCACTTAGGGGATTTTTATAGCATAAGAAGTCCATTACTGTCCTACTACAGGGCACGGCATCTTCTCAGAATGGGATAATAGTCCACCACGATAGCCTGGTGCGGGTTTTTTATGAATAATGATGCCATTGAGAATGTTCATTTTCGGGTGAAAGATTATTTATTTATACAAAAGAACAAAGTTCACTTATGAATAAAATAAATATAAGGGCGAATAAGTTACAATGTTATAGCTGTAATAATAAAATACAGAGGTTTTTGGTATTAAGTAGGAAAGTAAGTGTCTAATTATACATGCAAATAAATAGAATAAGTAATAATTTTCAGTATTTCTTATGAATTGAATGAGTTGTAAGGAGTATCAGTTCTTACCTTCGGCTCACAATGGAAGTGAAAACTATACTGAACCTAACATAACATCACGCCTGTGTTCTCTGAAGGTTCGGGCAAAGATATATGTATAGTACACCCCCATTTCACCATTCATTATTTAAGTCCCATGTAATAGGGGGCGAGCTTATTGCCATCAATCGGGCACAAATCCAAAGTCCGGGCTGCTGTTGCGGACTATCAGCGCCCTGCAGGTCCAATATAATAACGGTTTCAGGATGTTGATTGATGTTCACGCAGGCACACGTCGAAGGCTTTCATGCCATCGTCAGACAGAGATCTGCCTCGTTGCTCTTCAGAGTGCAGGCCAGCTCCAACTCTATCCTGAAGACCATAGCAGGGAGATACGACTTCTTTGTTGAATGCCATTGTTCAAAGATGCATGACGAACAATGAACACGAAAAGGTAACTAAATATTAAGTTTTTTACTAATTTAGAACTTTCTTTCTCTTTTTTAATGGCCAAGTATGGATGTTACTTAACCGAAATAAAGATTATTTTATTTTATTTGTATTTCATTGAGAAATTCCACACGAAAAAACCTAATAACGCTTTGCCCGACGTGGGGATCGAACCCAGGACCTCACGCTCAGCAGTCGAGCTTGCAACTACTAGACCACCGAAGCAGTCCATACTGTGATATAACAAAATCATTTTTCTCCCCCGACATGATTAGGTATAAAGTTTCAATTTGTAATCACTTGACTACAGCGACACGTTACAGTTTTAATTTCACCGCCTGCGCATGATGATGCAGTGTTCAGCGAGAACTGGAGCGTTCAGTGAAAATGGCCGTACATACAGTCGACACAGATACTGCAGCCACTCATACGCACGTGCTTGTACGCACAACTATTTGTCAATCAGATAGCTGTTTTATTGTGAGTTGCAATCTCTATTTTATTATTTAATATTGCGCCTATCTTTACTCAAATGGCCTTCAAGAACAAGAAAATATACCTACCTAGCCTTTCTATGTTCATTTGCACTACTTTATAAATTGTATATCATTACATAGTATAAAACAAAGTCGCTTCCCGCAGTCTGTTCCTATATGCTTAGATCTTTAAAACTACGCAACGGATTTTGATGCGGTTTTTTTTAATAGATAGAGTGATTCAAGAGGAAGGTTTATATGTATAATACATGCATATTATAGTAGAGATAAACGCGGAATACGCGATAAACAACATCCTCGCGGGCGAAGCTGCTGGCGACCTCTAGGTATTCTATACACCAAAGTATCTTCTATCGTCAATTCACATCATTCACTGTCTCGTTGGTCTAGTGGTCACAAGCGCGACTGCTAAGCGTGAGGTCTTGGGTTCAATACCCAGGCCGCTAGGTCGGGTAAAGTTTTATTTGGTTTTTCCGTGTGGAATTTCTTAGTAGCAGCTTGGAGTCTGGATTTATGGCCGAGTGATGGCAATAGGCTCGCCCCCTATTACATGGGACTTAAGCGTAACGGGGAAGTGAGACTGTACTAGGTGTATACAGGGTGGGTAAAAAATCGTGGATCAAACGAAACAGGGCGATAGTTGGGGTTATTTGCAGCATTTGTTGGTAGTTTTTTTTATAATAAGTTTCTGAAGTTACAAATTATTTTTCGTGAGACTTAAATTATATTGAAAAAAGTGCCAATACTCATAAATCATGATTCCCACTGTCATAAAAGCACTTTCAAGCAACTAAACACCATTGATTGTTTTAAAATAAGTAACCATTTTACTCTAATTGCCTATTTATTACAAATTTTGATATTTTCTTAAAAACACTCAAATTGTCAAAACTTTTTAGGAGATCAAATTAGGGCTCTCCCACATAGATATTTTTCACTGCAAATAACCCCAACTATCGCCCTGTTTCGTTTCATCCACGATTTTTGACCCACTGTGTATACACCTCTGCTCAACCCTTCGGGGAATTTAGGCGTAATGTTATATTATGTCATACTCATATTTTATGATTGTTCACGGTTTACTCACGTGCGTTTTTCAGGATTGCCCGACTAGTTTCGGACCCAAACAGAGCCCTTTACTCGTATCATGAGCTGAACACGCGGTGAAATCGCGAAAGTTGTAATACAAAAACTATTATACACGTCTACGTCCAGTATCACGGTGTTATTAAAGAAGGTTTGTAATTTGGTCACGTGTTAAGTGTTATAAATGACACTATGTAGTGCAGATGTGTATCGCTGGTGTTTGTCTTCTTTATGGCATATAAACACTTTCGTTCCTGATGGTATCGTGTAAGGTTCAGAGGTCAACACATATTTAGTTAACTAGCTGTGCTTTCGACTCCGTCCATGTGGAAGTCGGAAAAACTAAGCTTTCTTCTTGATAAGTTTAAATTCTAATATCTTTTGGTTGAGCGAACCGATTACGATGATACAAAAAGTAAATGTAAGGGCTCATTCACACGGCTTCCGTCATTGACGCTTCGTCATAAAACACGATACGTCATGACAGATGGACGTTCACATTGCATACGGAATCGTGTTTTACCACGATTCGGCAAAATATCCGAATTGATGTTCACATTCGTTTCGTGATTCTTAGTCTTGGATGAATTATCGAACACGAACGACGGATCCACCACAAAAAAATCCCGATTTGTGTTTTTGGACGAACGTGTTTTTTAAATGACGATACGTGATTTAAGACGTGTCCGAAATCACGATTCGTGACTCGTGATTCGTGAGGCGTGTGAACACGGGCATTTAAAAAGAAAAGCCGCCGTCAAAAAAAACGAATCTTTAAAACAGACGATTTGGTCTATGTACAGACACGCTAAGTCAGACTATGTACAGACTTATTATGTGTATAGATATAGATAGAAGAAGAAGATAAGTCTTCCGTAATAGCACTCACTTTCAAGTACTTACAAAAACTTTCAAAAGTGTGTCTGTGATTCGCAAAAAACTAATTTTAAACATTTTACGGCACTTTATCAGTAGTTTTCAGGTTTTTTAACAATTTGTAAAGCCAGTAGAACTTGTCTAGATATTATCAAGGACATGTTTGCTACTCTAGTCGAAATTCTTGGTGAATCTTGAACATGTTTAGAAAATGTTGAAGATTTGCTTTTAACATGTCATTTTGTTTCATCTTTACTATGTTTTTGGTAAACGAACGCGTGTTAGATCTATCTCTAGACTCTGTGCTCAAGACTACGTTGTTCTCTTATATCTATCCTAAATCATAGTACTGAATTTACTGAAATTGTTAAAGATATTGATTTTAAAAGAGTAACCATGGAGTTCTTGCCGGCTCTTCTCCATAGGATACGACTAATAATTGGAACCGTGCACCTAAATTCGACTTTTCATAAGCGTCTGTAATGGTTTGTGTTTTTTTTATTTGATTTAAGTCGGAATTCTTTGTTTTCTACAAAGAATTCCGACTTAAATCAAATAAAAAAAACTACCATTTATATATCTTATTTCAATTATGTAAATTTACTGTACTGTAGGTACTGTAGCCTATATACTTACCGCCACTTGCTAAAACTGATTTTCAAAAATTGCTTGCGTCCTTATTATAATTCTCTTTGGCCCTGAAGAATTATACGCATTCGTTTATTTATTTAAAATAACTTATTGAATACATTTTAAAATATTTCTATTTCAAAACAAAAAAACATTTAAAATTGTAGCCCACCGGCATCGGGAACAGGGTCCAAACTGCCGGTGGTCAGGCCCTCAGAGAGAGGAACCTCTTAACAATACGCGCCGTGTCCAGAAGTACCGCTTTCTGAATCAAACCCTTGATCCAGCTGCCTAACGAGAGCCGTTATTATTACAAATGATGAAAATCTATTAGTTATTATAAAAAGTCTTACATAACAAATTACATTAGCAACTCAATTATCTCTAAGTAGGTCACACTCATCGGTTTTCTGTTTCACACCGGCGACGCGATGTTTTCCTCTGATTGTACATTGGAAAAGCCTCAGTTCACACGGGGTGATGTCTAGAAACTCCGACCTATATTGTAGTGTGTTATTAAATTTTCCTCCTTTGTGTAGCGATGTCTTTGACCTCATTAATTAGAATGGATCGTTTCTTTTGTATTTTGTGTTTTTGTTCGACGGTTGTGTAAGTCATTGATCTGAAAATGTTGATGCTGGGAAAATGTGCTATTACATAGGTGTACAAAACAATAATCGTATTGCCATGTGATTATTGCGTATGTATACTAAAACCTTTTTGTTACTGTGCGCAACTGTTTTCCGAGAAAAAGCAATCGAGTTCATTCGATTTTCATCATTAAATATTTCTCGTAATTAATTTGCTATTAAAACCAATCAATAAGCATTCGAGGCCAGCTTATTGATGAAAATAACTTCATGTAATTAAAAACGGAGTTATACAGGTTGTAAACGAATTAGTGTAACTCCTTAAAACCACATGATCTGTTACTCGTACTGGTACAGATAAACCATGCCCGGGATGGTTGATTAAAAATCAAAAAATAGAAGTATATTTGATATGATAGAACATTTGGATGCCACACATAAATTAATGGGGAAGCAAGGCGATACAGCTGGCGGGCACAACTAACATGATATCGCTCCGCGTAGTCAGTTAACTCGGAAATATTTTTTTTATGAATCTACCTCAATACCTTGCAGGCTTAATTTGTGTCACCTAAACGTCAATTGCACGTTTTTTTTTTTTTTAAAAACCTTACCCCACTCTAAGAATACTCTTGTATCGTGGGTGCGTTTACAGACACAAATCTCACATACAAAAACGCCCAGACCCGAAACAACCATCTGTAGGTCATACAAATTTTTGTTCCGTGTGGGAATCGAACCCACGACCCGCAGCGCAGAAGCCAATCGCTTAGCCACTGCACCAAACGTGTCGTCCATTCGGATACAATATGTATAAAAATGTCGCGTATGTCTCAGTTACAAAGCCAGTTTATTTCTTTAACCAGTGATGCCGACTTTTGTCTTTCCGATTACATAAATCAATCACAAATGACCTCTACATTTCATATTCCGTGTACTGTATCTCAGTCCACTCAACTTTACTTCAAGTTAGTGTAAACTCTCGTTTTCTAGGGCTGCGCTGGCGCTGGATTTCACTTTCCATGGTGGCCGGCCAGCGGGGTCGACGGCCGCGCCCTGCGCATCTGCGTCGCATTGTACGTGGCTACAGAAGGTTTACTATTTACTATCATCTTTTAATTAGGGCTTTTGAGTAAATGATATTTATTTCTGTAAATAAATCTGTTACAGACACTTATACAAGTCAATGTAATGTTTTTTTTTAAGACTAGATGGCGCCGGCATTTCCTATCTGACTAGCTCTGAGAAGAAAAGCCGAAACAAACTCAGAGGTCAACGTCTCTTTTAAAGTCCAGACATTGTGGTATAAAACTATGCGAGTGTAACAATGTAGGGCAACGTTTGGAATGGCCTTTTGAGGAAAGAGCCACAGCAGGTTTGAGTTGACCTGTCCCAACTGACGGCACGCATGCATCAGCCATCGTGTAGCTCAACCTTATTTTAGGGAGCTCAACGACCCGACGCACGACGACAACAATCAGCCGGACATTTGCGTAGGTAACAACAAAAAAAAAAAAAAAACTCAAACCGCCAAACAGTTTTACGCGTGAGTTTAGATTTGCTCTCTTTAATGCTATCCTTTCTGTCTGTGGTCTTCACGATGTCAATCGATGAAAAACATCGTTTTGTGTTTCTAGTATTTTGTTTTTAATTATTTGAGATCGTCTCCTTTGACCCTAGTCGCACCTGATGGTAAGCAGACAGGGTCTAAGATGGAGCACACGAATCCAAGTAACAGACATATAGAGGGATTCCCCTATACCCCTCTGGCTCTCACATACACACGACGGAACACAGTAAACTGCTTGACTTTAATGTGAGGGTGGTAGCTAGCCAGGCGGACCGTAAAGATCCTACCACCAAGCAAATAGTTATTTAACAGTAGTGTAGGTATTTGTCGCTTGCATAAAAAAAAACATAATATCACGCCTGTATTTCGTGAAGGGTTGTGCAGAGATGTATAGTACTCTCATTTCGCCGTGTCCATATCTATCTATACTTTTAATCATTGCATAATAATACACGTAGTCTCTTTCCGTGACAGCTAGACCACGTGATTGACCTCTACTACGTCATAGCTCCTAATGAACCTTATTGGTTGCGGCTTCTGTTGTCAAACTTCATTGTTATTGGTGAGAAAATATCAATGGGGTCATCGTACGAAGATAATACCATGTTTCAGTACACCATACATAGACATGCGAGTTCCTTGTATGCTTTGTTAAGATTGAGCCTTCTGTACTTTCTCGTTTAGTGTGGGCCTCGCCTGCGCAAGCGATCATTAGCCAATTTTAATTAACTGATGAACAGATAAGTGTGCTGTTTTGTTTTCTTAATGTAAGAGTATGTTGTGAGTACCTTTTAATTAAGCGTTTCGTTTCGTGGATAAGATAAGATATGTTTTTGTTACTCGTGCTTTGTAGTTAAGTAGAGGAATTTAATTATTGTTGTTTGTATTTGATAGTGTAGATTTATTAAGGCACGTTGCTCCAAAGTAAAAACTCAGGTTTATTTTTTTAAAAGGTGAAGTAAAAAATCATTCTTTACAAATGTTCTTTTGCCATCATGATGCATGGTTTAAAACTGGATGCAGAAGGCGGAAACCGGACGTGTGACGTTACTTGGGAATATTTCAGATCCAGCTGTGATCTATGACAGCCTGATTGGGTTATTACATGATTAATAAGAGATGGAAATATTGAGTACCGTGTAAAACCCAGCACCAACCTTCAGCGGCCAATATAAGTCATTTATTTGGCATGTCCTTCACAGAACACAATTATCAAATTTGAATTGATCCTTTCAGACAAAATCAACACAACGATTCCGAAAGTCCAACAACAAAATGCTAATAGACAAACATTGCACACTGTACGCAAACAAGTGACTAATAAATCAGTGTCAAGGCGCGCGCGCAAGGGGGCGGAGCCGCGCGTCGCGTCGTGGTCGAGCGCAGGCGCAGCGCAGGTGCCATTGTGCGTGATGATCGAATTGAAGCGAAAAGCATGACTGTAGAATTTGGATGGTAAATGGAGTACTGTTGGTTAGATGTTGTGAAATATTTTTTTTGGGTTTTGATTAGATATTATTGTGTTTTTCAACAAGTGGATACAAATACAGCCATTATGTAATGCAATTAATTATGCAGGTGGTAATAAACCCTTGTGTATTCCTGCATTTTCGGAATATCTTTCAGTCGTTGCCGAATTGGCAACTTGGGAGACGCCTATATCCAGCAGTGGACTACGATGTGTAGAGTTGAGATGTCACCATATAAAGCTATAGTTGACTCAATAAATAGTACCTACATAATTCATTGAAAAATTTACTGATAAAATATTCAAGTACCTAATCACTTTATTATACTCATTACTTACTTGAATATTTTTTTAGCCAGTTTCATCAACCGTGAACGGAAGCCCGCGCAATAATGCATTTCTAATTATTTAATTAGCATAAAATTACACAGCTACTACAAAACGCCTACACTGCCTAAAAGTAGTTTAACATGGATTAAATTATAATCGATTACGCACGTGACATGTAATCGATTAACATTTGACCAACTTAACAAATAACCAGCCACCAAAAACGGAAGTATTATGATACAGCGCAAGCCTTATTACGAAACAGTCGAGGAAACAGAATCAAAATCCAAATAAGAAAGCATCGCATTCCAATATAATTACAAAATCGATCGACGTGTTTGCTTTGGGCGCTAGTGAAAGCAGTTGCGTCATTTCACGCTGATTGGTCGCCGCCGCGCACGGCAGCGCCCGATCGTGCACGAAATCCCCCGAATATACTCGACTATACACGAACATAACCGAGCAACGGTTCCCACGTTTTAACATTACGCGAGTTGTAATTACTAATTAGAGAGTAAAGTTTTTGGAGTTCGACATAAAAGGTGTTGTTTTGGCGCGAAATTCTTAATGAATGGTGAGAATTTTGGCTTTTTAATGGCGTCATCCATCATTTTCGCACGTTTGATGTACCACTAAATTGGTACTATTTGGCGTGCTTTGTAATAAAGCGTTATACTTTCTTTCAAATGGTAGTCTGGTGTTGATGAAGCGATAAAAATGTTCGTACACACGCAGATGTCTTGATAATTGTGTTTGATTACTTAATGTCGTTCATTTCGATGATTTATTTATGATTTCTTAGATGTTAGTAATGTCTGTTTGATTACGTAATTAATGTGTTCTGGTACTTTCAGTTGCTACCTCTAATAACCACATTTTTTACATGTTATTAGTAGAAAAAAAGGCATTTCATATTCTGAGTTTTGGAACAAAAAACTAAAAAGATATTAGTTTCTATAGGTAAGTTAAATGTAAATGTACTGTGACAATATGTCTAGAAAATGATTATTATTTTTTCATCTGTAGAAAACCTTTGATTTTGTGATTACATTAAAATATGTGTGGAAACTGCTTTGCGAGCACGGATCTTTTTATCGAGTCGATTCGAGAAATGTGTCTATTCTAAACGTCAAATTTGACATAAGATATAGATAAAACGACAACAGTTGTCATTTTATCTATAGATATTGTATTATTATTGTGTATCGTATTGTAGTTTATTTGAGAGTGTTTCCAGCAGAGCGTAGGTATAATTTTCAGATTTGAAGAGTCAGGCTGATTGAGAGTAAGAGAGAAAAGGCGAGGAGTTTGATGGAGACTGTATTGCTTGAAGCTGAAAAGTTTAAAGCTTGCAAATTACGTCAGGCTATGCCTTAACTACACTTGGGAGCAAATAAATCGAGCCACTCCTTTTTTCACGTGTCCTGGTTATATAGCTTTGGTTTCATGGATTATGTAATAAGTTGACAAAAAACTACCCTCATTGTAAAGGTTATCAAATAACTTTTTAAGCGATATATGTCTCGAATTGATATGTTCCATAATAGGTACCATAAATAATAACAATTTTACGTGAAAAATAGAAGTGGCTCGATTTATTAGCTCCCATGTATATATCAACAAACTACACTCGGGAGCGATGAATTCGAATCACCAACATACACCTGAATATCTCGGTAACTAAAAATGATAGCGAATTCAAGTAAATAGTATTTTATAGTCTATAAAATACTTTTCATTTGAATAACCTAGCATTGTATCACATATATGTATATTGAACTATAGGCGAAAGCTGCTTTCGTATCCTATTATAAAGTGATTCCCATACTTCATTCATGCTCTGTTTGGAAATTATGCTACTATTATCTGACTCTGTCATCTACAATGCGTGAGTCAGTCACTGTTGGTATGGCACGAGTTTAATTGTCAGGTAGGTACTCAGACTTTACTATGAGGAGCAAGAAATTATTATAAATGAAAATAATTAACATTTGAGTCTCATTTAATAATTACCTTAGCCATTAACGCAGGTATTCAATGCCTTCTTCGGGCACCAGTCTCTCACAAATAAATGTTTAAATATACATATTTTCATTTTACTTAGTTTAAGCACTTTTTGTATCTATCTAAAACATTTGTGATGAGAAAATCATTTTTTTTTTTCATCACTAATATAGCAGGTAAAAAAAGAATGTAGGAAAAAAAAAGTTTATTGCATCAAACATATTCTAATACATATTCTAGTTAATAATAACATAAATATTCTAGTTGCAATGGGGAGCAACCCTTTAAGCTTTAAGCAAATAGTTTGCTTGTGTTACGAAGCCCCCCGTCCTTCCCCAGGTTATATAAATTATTATTGCGCCTGTTCAAGTTATGAAAATAAATTTATTTTCATTAAGGTGAATTTAGAGTTGGGCCCATAGCAGAAGTTGCAAAGAATGGTGATCAGAGTTCATGGTTTTTGAATGTAAGGCGCTAACCAGTCATGCTGTATATTTTTCAAATCAAAATTTCATCATCATGTTGTTTATCTTGACAATTTATTTATAAAACTGATCGCCAAGGGCTACGATACCAAAACACGTGCTTTAAAATTACCGGTTTACATAAGCCATACAGGGTGTAAACGAATTCATGTAATTCCTTCAAATCACATGATATGTTAATGGTATAAATTAACCCCGCGCGGGATTTAGATTGATTAAAATAAAAATAAACTTTTTTTTCCCATTTTTTTTTATGTGACAGATAATTTCGATGCCATGCATAAATAAATGAAAGCACGGCGACACAGCTGACGGACGCAGTCAGTTAATTCGGGACGCTAAAATTACTCAGATACAGAATACCACGAATGGTTTTATGAAAAAAAATGTTTGTTTGTTTTGAAAAAAACCTATGCATGGTCAACAGTGTCACCAGGTAGATCAGGCGGCTTGAAGGAATTACACGAATCCGTTTACACCCTGTATATTTTAATACAAACTAGTTGCAACGCATAATTATAACTTTCAGTTTCAAAGTTATTTTAATGGTGTTCTACTGACCTAAATATGACGGAACTCAGTATCATAGCGAGCTTATCGCTTTAGCTATGCTTCGCTCTATATAGCGATGTTAAAGATTATTCATTATCTATGGTGTTGATGGTTTTCCCGCGAAAATTCACGTTAACGTATTTTTATTTAAAGAACTTTGTTTTTTATTTATTTATTTAAAAGGTACTCCAACGACTTATTCACTATTTAACAGGCAATAATTATAATGTAATAACATAAGTTTTAGATTATGTTGAATTTGTCACTTATTACATTAAATTCAAAAGAGAATTGAAAAAAAAAGTAACAGAGAGTTATGATTTAAACACTAGTGATTGTAAGATTTTAATGTAAGGTTTGTTAGCGAATGTAACGTAATGCTTTTTTAATGTCTTCCTGTAAATATAATCTTTTATATATATATATAAAGGTTTTACTATCTTTCTTATCTACATCCTTCCGTTTCTCGTGACGATTTCCTTATATTTATTATTATTAAAAGTTGGTTTTACATTCAGTATAATAAATTATTTCTTAACCGAATAAGTATTTCCTTCGCCCATTAATTAAGTTTTAAGCAGAGCGATTTCCGTTTGATCTTACTATTATTTAAATTTTATTAGTTTATATTATGTAATGTAATTTATAGTATGTGAAATAATAAAGGGCGTTTCCTTAAACTCGTTAATTTATATCATTCATATATTAAAACAAAAATACAATAATAAGCAAAAAAATATCCGAAAAAAAGAAAAAAATTAAATTAAATTCAGAATGGCCTGTTTAAAACCAAAATAGTAGCGTAGATAGGTTAAATGCGATGTTGGCGTGTTTTCCACATTGATAGACAAGTGCGCATACAGTAAGCGTTGCTTTTACGTATCAATTTCTATTTTGTTTTTTTGTTTTCTTTAGTGTTTTTTTTTTTGTATTTACGTACTCTATAGTATTGCTAGTTAATGGGAACGCCTTTCGTTATATAGTTAACATACGCAATATTTAAACATGTAATAGAATCGAGATTTTAAGTCAAGCGGAATTTCAAGCAAATTGAATGCAAAGTCTTCATGAACCACCGCGTGTAATATTCTGGTTTTATGAAGAGAAAAAGTGCGTGAAAATACGTAATATATTTTTTGTATTACTTATTGAGACAGATTTAGGCCACGCACTGAAATAGGCGATGTATAAAGCACTGTCAACTATAAATCCATTGAGCAAAGAAAATACATAAATCAATCAGGTTTTTTTGCTTTAATTTCAGTTTTAGTGTCTAAAGATATTAAAGGCATGAATAGAATAGGCAGAAAAAGCGAGAATTTTAGTAATAGCCACCTGCACTAATATCTAGTGAAGCGGCGCCCGCGCCGCCTCGTCCGCACGTTAACCAGTGCGTAACAGTTTTCGTCTTACTTTCAATGGTTCTACATAATTGGATTGTTTACTTTTTTCTAATACTATTTTAGTTTTTGCAGTAATGAATTTCATTTGAAAATCGGAATGGATGCATAGCAAAATGGAGAAGGCTTCGTTAGAAATCAAGCTCTGAAAATAGTTCGGAAAAGCGTTGCGATACAAAAAAAAAATCTGTATGGTGTCAACGTAACAATGACGAAATCTTCTTCTAATAAATTATTTTTTCTTCTGTTTTAACCGTTTTTTAGGGTTCCGTACCCAAAGGGTAAAACGGGACCCTATTACTAAGGCTCCGCTGTCCGTCTGTCCGTCTGTCCGTCTGTCACCAGGCTGTATCTCATGAACCGTGATAGTTAGACAGTTGAAATTTTCACAGATGATGTATTTCTGTTGCCGCTATAACAAAAAATACTAAAAAAACAGAATAAAATAAACATTTAAGGGGGCTCCCATACAACAAACGTGATTTTTTTGCCGTTTTTATAGATAATGATACGGAACCCTTCGTGCGCGAGTCCGCCTCGCATTTGGCCAGTTTTATTTGTATTATCTACTCACTATACTTAGTTTTATCAATAAAAAAAAATTGGAAACGAAATCATAAAAAATGTTTATGATCGAATTTTGAGCACTGTGGGCGAACACTAGTTATACGTAACACACATAACATCACGCCTGTATTCCCTGAAGGGTTGGGCAGAGGTGTATAGTACCATCATTTCGCTGTTATATTTAAATCCCATTTAATAGGGGGCGAGCCTATTGCCATCAACCGAGCACAAATCCAGATTCCGGACTGCTACTGAGAAACCGCACCCGGAAAAACCTATAACACTTTGCCTGACCCGGTGATCGAACCCAGGGCCTCAAGCTCAACAGTCGCGTTTGCGATCACCAAGGCAGACAACAAAACAAAAAAAAAAACTTGATAAAAATAATTCGCGCATTGAACACGGCTGTTTCCAATGGCACACTTTCAATGACGTAAGGCAGGTTTCACACGAGAACTCTGTTCATCGTTACACAACGTCTGACGATCGAAGCGCCGGCTTTTTGTCTGACGTTGTTTTGTTCTTACTATTGTTGTCAGTTGCTCAATATCGACTGAATGAGGAAAGCTTGTTAGTCTTTCGGGTTCATGACTAATTAATACTTAGTGTGACGGATTTTGGTTTTGTTTTTTTATTTAGATTGTTTGGTGGATTAAGAGTTTTGTAGTTTTGGCCTCCATAGAAAGTTGTTGACGTCCTGTTCTACATTGCGTTTGATAAACTTATTTACCGATTAACCCATAATTTGACAACCTACAAAGCACATTCGGTTGCATAGTTGGTATACTTTTTTTGAAGAGTATACCGAGAACAAAATGATAGTTGATGAATGTACAGAAAAAAAAACTTTAAAGTTGCTTATTACTTTTTTTTTAAACACATTTTATAGTTGGATTTATAAATATACGTATTATAAATAAAAATGGGGTGCATGAAAAGAGCCTCCACGAGTGACGATACTTAAGTACGTCCGGCGCACCCTGGGCAGTCAGTCCCGCTACCAACCTTGCTGACTGGCTAATCTTTTCACCACGGCATGAGCTATTTTCGTATAGCTCGTGCTGACACGAGAGAAGGTAAATAAAAATATCAATAAACTTTAGTTAATTAGATAACAAGATATCCTACGTGCACTCTCTTTGCTATTGTATTAGTTAGGTATCTTATTATCGATATATACTCTTACATTCATAAACCTTAATATCTCAGAAACCAAAGTCCGTATTACAGAAGGTAATTCAAGTCCAGTTTGGACTCTAATCAACTGATCACTGTTTATGTATAGAATCAATACTTGAGCATCGACCTTTTTCCAGAACAGTTACTGAACTATACTCAGCTGAATCGAGACCCAAGCATAGTTACGAACTATCAAAAGTCAAACTGTTTGACGTAAATTGACAATTCAATCTATGCTCAAGCGTAGCGAGGCCACGCTTGAGCATAGTACCTATCATTTATTTTCTTGGTATTGGTTTGACAGAGCAATACTCTATGAAATTTCACCATAACTGATTCGTCATCATATTCAAACATCATAAGTACTATCTATTCTAACCACGATAAACATATCGTAACATGTAGATATATTTTCCAACATTTCCTAATCGGCGTTGCAGTTGAATGCTCAATCACTCATTATGTATTGTATGTAGGTCGATCCTTGGGTCAATGCTGCTGACGACATGCCACCCGCCCGTATGGAGGGTTTCTTCGAGAATTTTCCTCAAGAAGAGTACGTGTTGTCAATGCATTGAATAAATACGATTGTAATTTTCAACTTTGCCCCTTTGGATTGAAGAACAGAACGCTCAAAGCCTGGTTTCAGAGCAGCAAAGCTATTTTACGAGTACTAAATAACTTTGCCCTTCTCAAGTGAGGAACAGAACGCTCAAAGCCTGGTTTCAGAGCGGCAAAGTTACATAGTTACGCTGTAACTATGGCGTTGCCTTCCAGTTTAATTAGATGCGGCTGAATTTTATACGAGGGAGTGATAGGTTGGGAAACAAACCGACATGGTCCAACTGTTGGAAAGTGGTTACCACCGCCTCTATACATCTACAACACCAGACGTTTTCTGATGTATTGTCAACCTTAGAGACCAAGTTGTCAGTCTCATGTGACTGTAATTTCACTGGCACCTATAATACCCTTTAAACCGGAACACTGTGCTGCTTGACGGCAGAAAAAGGTATGGAGGCAGTATTTCTCCCGACGAATCTTGACGATGGAATCTTTCACAAGGCGCTGTACTACTACAAAGACCACACAACCTCCTGATATCCTAGGGGTAGACTGGTTCTCAGACTTTGGGGCTTCTGATTTCTCGTACGATATCCTGGTTCGCGTTAGGTTGTCATAAGCATTTAGTAATTGAGTAGATGAAGGGATAATGGTATTTAACGCTGCACGTGTTGATGAATAAAGAAAGAACCCGAAGCCTAAAACTTTTAGGATAGAATTGCATATGTGCAAGGTTTCAATTGTTATGTGGAAGAGAGCATAATGAGTAGTTGTATAATGTTAACCCCATGGTAGCAAAGAAGGATAGCACGTATCCAGAAAGGGAGAGAGTGAAGATAGTGCTATGATAATTGCCATGAGGACTAATAACGCCACGTTTGGTGAGGTTGCAAGTGGACTACATATTCAGTCGCAACAGCAACTGACAAATGCAGCTTGAAGGCAATTAGCATGTAGTCAGTGCAACTACGTGACAACTGCCAACTGGATGTGCAATCCATTGCAGTTGTGATTATGAAATGAAACATGTATCACTAAACGCGGCATTATTAGCGCTCCTGATTACAAGTGGTTTATTGAGAATCAACTCGATTTATGAGCAAAAGAATTTGGAGTGTAGAGATCGAATCACCTGATCGTATAAGATTGCCTCGTTGTGTAATGGTCGCAAGCACGACTGCTAAGCGTATTCCTGGGATCGATCCCCAGGTCGGGCAATGTGTTATTGAATTTCTCAGTAGCAGCCCGGAGTCTGGATTTGTGTCCGGTTGATGGCAATAGGCTCGCCCCCCATTACACGGAACTTAAACATACCGTCGAAATGAGGGTTTTTATTACACACCTCTGCCAACTCTTCGGGAAATGCTGGCGTGAAGTTTTGATATAACTATCTCCTCAATTCAAACAGGTTAAAACAGAAGACACGTTTTTCTATTTTTTAATAAACCATCGTCGCTTTTAAAATATATCGCGTTTGAAGATCGCAATGTTCCCACCGCTGCTAGTGTATCTCGGAGGTCATCTGTGTGACCTATTTTCTATGTTCAATCGTCTTTACTTTCGCAAAACCTATACAATTAATGTCTGAAGCGGCAAAAGTCATTCTAGAGCATTTATTTGTGGTATTGTGGTTACTGGGCGATTTGTGGTCATAGTTTCAAGTACTGTTGTGGTAAACTCTTACTAGTACCTACAGTTTTATTTAGATTGTATGTAAAATGGTCGATAAGGTGTTAGTATTTTTTGCTTACATTTAAAGCTCAGCCTCATTTTATTTTACTAATTGTGTTGGTTTACTTATTTAAGGTCATTTCTATTAGATCAAATCATTAGTTCCAAGTTTTATTTATTGATTAATGAGAGCTTGATAATTTGGATTGGTTACGTGTTCATGAACTCTTTCCTGTATTCCAGATGAAAATTGATGTAAACGCAGATATACCTCATAATCATGTTTAATTTAATAATTTATCTTGGAAATATTTCTCCAGAAAATATTATTTTATTACATAAAAGTGCATTTGTTACTTATAGAGTTCAAAGACTTTCAATGTTTTACTGTATAGTAAACATCATGCGATATTTGAATATAATTATTGTAATAATTCCAATCTTGCCCGATTATCCACCAGCGAGCGTGTCAGAAAGTCCAATCATTACATAATCCGAGGGTACTATAGTTAACTATACTCACAGTGCGCAGTGTCCCGTCGCGTAGAAAGTGAAAATATCAGCGGCGCAAGCGCATGCTCCGGCTGCACTCACTTTCCTCACACCACTCTCACTCAGATCCCAAGCCTTGCACACTTACAAGATTTATAAAAATAATACAAAAAATCCAAATGTATATTTTTATAACACTACGAATTCGCTATTCCGAATTCAAAATTCAAACGCGATTCTTGCGCGGTTCTGTGTCGTGCGTTCTCGTGCGTGGTCTGGTGTTGTCGGCAATCCGTGCCGGCGCGTCAGGTGCGACTGTCGGTGAGAGCTGCGCGGGCGCACCTCGTGTTGTGTAACTCTCCACCGAGGTGGGATGGTGTGAAGATTTTGACAATTTTTTTGAACATTCCATTCGATGTGAATCTGGGTCTCGTTACATCATATCGGTTTTGAGTATTTTCTCTTCATTTAGATAATTTATTTTGTCTTTGGTTAAAGGCGATTATGTATTTAATTGGCTATCTGGTTATGTAGAATTAATAATGATCAGAGACCATTTAGGAGATATATGATTTAATTAATATCTAACAATTAAATTATAATCTTTCAATTCTTCTTCAATCAATTATTTTAAATATTAAAAAAAACAGGAAATACCAAACGACTACAAAATCAAAATGACATCAAAACATTGTCAATAAACCGAACATTTCCTGAACAAAGCTTCGTATGCGCGTACGCATGACGCAACGCCCGGACGTAGCAATTACCGGAGAAAACTCGTCCGACCGCCGCCCGCGCCGGACAGGCCGCGTGCCCCGGACACGAGCCGGACACATGACACCAATGTGATGGTAGAACAGGTGGCGTGATGGCACAGGTGTACTTTTAAGGTAGGTTGCCTTTTTGGGGCAGTGGTGTTGGTGTTAGGTGTCGGCAATGATACTTTGATTGATTGAAGTGATTTTGGTGCCGTGTTTTCTCGTATATAAATATGGCATACGCAACGTTAAATATAAGGGAATGTGCAGTAACATCATGACAATAATGCATTCTTTTTATTAAAAAATCTAAAACAGAAACTTTTATCAATTGCAACTGAATCGTTCATTCAGACAGTTTTCGTTTTCGAAAACTGTCTAAATGTTTGGTTTTGTTTTTGTTGTCAAACAATTTGGTAGTTTTTGCAAACGAAAACTGAGTAAACGATTATGTTGCAATTGATAAACGTTTCTGTTAGTAGAATTGGGCTCCTGGCGATGCGTTGCCAACCATAGAGACAAAATTGGAAAATGTCATGTACCTACCTGTAATTTCACTGGCTTCCTCCCATACACTTCAAACTTAAATGTATCGGGACTCTCCTCAAAATAACCATCATATTTGTATACCTACATTATTGGCAAATAAATGATTTCTATTTCTATTAAACACAGCAGCGCTTGGCGGTAGAAATAGTTATGGTGGTATGTGCGTACGCTTTCAGAAGGAGTTCTGCTGTTACTATGTTAGGTATGCTACGTTTTTACCCAGGATTTAATCTTTCGAGGTCTATTAACATAACTCAGATAACATCTAGTTTTAGACATCACGTTTACTGCTTTGATGTGTGAAAAAAAGTAGGAAAAAACAAAACCTTCGGGTTATCGAATAATTCAAGGAAGCCAACTCAGTATTCGTCTTACGATATTCAAAGGTATGCCACAGGTTGTAAGGTGTAGGTCACAGGGATAGATCTGTCGGGATTGCGTTAAATACAATAGCGAATTCCTCGATCCCGAGCCGTAGGTCCTCAAAGGAACACCGTTTTTTTTAAAATTATTATTAGACTTGGTCGTGTTTGACTTGGCGGCTCCTGGTCTTAGATGGAGCACACAAATTCAAGTAACAGAGATATAGAGAGATTCCCCTATACACCTCTGGCTCTCACGTATACAAGACGGAACACAATGTAATTTATAAAATAAATAATTTATAGCTGGATCAATTGATTATGATAAAAATCTGTTGGGATGTCTGAGGTTTTGCGTTATTTAAATAACACATTGTAGATTGAATTCACAATTCCTTTTCAAAGAAAGTACCCGTAACGCTGCAGACAAACTGAGCGTGTCCTGCGCGACTCGTATTTCGTTGCGTTGCGCCTATGCATCGCGCTTAGGCTTGTCAACCGTCCCGCGAGAGCTGGGACGTCCCGTTTCTTTCTAGAGCTTTAGAGGATGCGTCCCGCGAAAGACGTGTGCGGGCCGCCAATTGTCCCGTTTTATCGTACCTACGCCTAAACCTTCGGGTAGAAGTCGGAATTTAGTAAACACACGTTTTGTTTAACTAGAAGAGTGGAGATCGCGACCGCGAGTCTCGCGTCGAACGAACGAAAAAATAATTTCTAATTGTATATTTCGCCTCCCCATACTTTGACCGTTGGGTCCCGCTTTTTTTTGCCACGTCCCGCATTTTGATTGCCAATGTCCCGGTAAATTCATACATAAAGGTTGGCAAGCCTAATCGCGCTACATTCACAAATGATCCTGCGCAGCCTCACCACGCTTTGTATAGGTACGTCGTTACGCCGAGCGTAATAAGGCCTAAAAGTTTCGCGCGCAATTTGCATTCGATCGATGTTAACGGTGTTACAGTTTACTCACGTAAATTTTTCAGGATTGCCCGTCTAGTTCCGGAGCCCTTAATCATGAACTGAACACGCGGCGAGGTTGTGAGTCGAACTCTTCGAACATTTTGCGTCGCGTATCTTGCACAGTACGCGGCGCAAGATAAATACGCTAAGGGTGAAGCCAGACGAGCGTAATTTTTTGAGTTGTGAGTCGCAGAATTTTGGTCGCGTAATTTCTGCTACATTCGGTTTCATACAAAACGCCTGTTTCGTTCACACGGCGACGCAAAATGAGTCTGTAAAATCCTTCAAAAAAATTACGCTGACTTATTTTACGCGACTCACAGCTCAAAAAATTACGCTCGTTTGGCCTCACACTAAGTGTGCTTTGGCCCTAATATTGAACGTAGCATTAGATTGTGAATAAGTTTGTTGTACTTGTTGCTTTGTCAGACGATGACAAGCAATGTTATTATTAATGCGACATTTCTGTTAACATTCAATCACCTACGCTTTGAAATACCGTCAATAGACCACCAACTAGACAAGCACAACCATAAAAATATAAATGTTAAAACGTCGATGCAAATAATAGCAGACACTAAGCGATTTTGGTTCCTTTATAGGGATGATCGACGTAATTTTGGTACATACTTCACTGGTAAACAATGTTTCAAACACAAGTTGGAAGTAGTATCAGAAAAATCGCGTAATGTTTCTAGAAACTGTTCTTCGGAGCTGATGCTATCAAAATTTGTCAGCAGTATTTAAAAAGAAGAAAGCAATAAAAGAAAACAAAATTAATTTTATTCAGCCAAGGACACAATGATAGCATAAATAATAAAAACATCATTCTAAAGAATAAAACACAGGTACACATTTACCGCAACATGTGTTTAAGTTTCAAAAACACATAGATTCTTTTTTCTGATACAATGTTTATAAACAAATGTTTCCATAGCTTCACCCTGTTACTAATAATGATGGAATAAAGCTATGATCCATTAAAATATCTTACCATGACCATATTCCGTGTTAATTAGTAAGAAAGTAATTGTTTCAAACGTTTAACTTTAGCAGGAAATCCGCTTTTAGCACATTTCTTAGTAAATTTATAAGCTTTTTGGCAAAGTACAGTGAATTAAACGTTGTTGTATTTTTTGGAAATAAAATCAACAGCACGAAGCTTTAAAAATATGAATAAAAAAAACTGCAGCAATTTAATAGAATGACAAGCAATTATTTATTAAATTAAATCTACAGACTTTTTATTAAACCTTTTACTTTCCTATCAAACGTTATTCAAATAATTAATTAATAACTTCTCAGAGAGAGATATTTGGCTACTTCATTAAGAGATTGTTGACTATCAGGAGACGTCTACAAATACACACTTATATTACGCGAAAGTGGGTTTATCAGAATGCTAATTCAGATACTTTTTTTGAAACAGGAAACGTGCGTATTCTTCCAGGTTTCTTTAATAGTACTGTTTTCGTTTACGAAAACTGACAAACAGTTTGGCTTTGTTTTTCTTGTCAAACTATTTGACAGTTTTTGTAAACGAAAACAGTACTATTAAAAAACCTAGCAAGTACCTTGCAAGTTCCTTGCTTCAAAAAAATATAGATTTTTGAATCAGCAATCACGTTGCACACAGGCAGCAGGTCAGACGGTAGGTTTTAACTTAACGGCTAAAGAAGCTACCGAACTACTTGCCATGATTTTTGGCAGGGTAACTTTACTTGGAGAAACAGACAAGCAGCTGATTCTCTTGTTCACCAACTAAACTAAAATTAGAGAATTGCTATCTTTTACTAACAGATAGCGCGAGAAAAGGACGGTGATAAATAACAACTAAGTTAGAGATGTCAAATTAGTTTACGCCTTGAACTTCGCCATGTTTTTAGTCGACACGTTTTAAATGTAGTCTAAATTTGTATGGAACTTTTAGTTGAACTAAATTTGACAGCTCTTATTTACGTATGTCTCTTTCTTATTTTATTAGAGTGTAAAAGATGGCAATAGCCTAAATTAAGTTTAGTTTGTCCATAACAGAATAGGCACCAATGTACTTTTTTTCATCCCTGAAGATATATTATTACACCGCGAGAGGAGCCATTAGCAAAGCTAGTCAACATTATTAAATTTGATTAACTTTTCACCTCGGCTGCAAGTATCCGGTTCACAAGTACTTAGCTCGCGTGTTTGCAAGCCGTATTGGTGTCATCTAAGAGATGGTTTTAGCACTCCATGTATACATAATGCTTATGTAAGTATGGGTGTAAGTGTATGTTTATGTATTATGTATTAACGGCCTCCCATAGCGGTAGAACGAGATATATTCCGGTCAAATGTATTGACAGTTGTTACCGAAAGATTTTTTATTCTACAAATGCTAGTTTCTCTTAAAGTTTTTAATATCATTACGGCAGTAAAACTAGTGTTAAGTAGACTAGGATGATTAACAAAAATAATTCTTCTGATATTATTAATCTCAGCAGTCAGATAATTTTATAACTATCTTAACTACATACCTTCTGGCTTTCACCTCGTTAATTCAACTCCTGTCACAAAACGTAATTAAATATACATTATAAATTAGATGTCTCTACAACCACAATAAAAAAAACTCGACCACGCTTACCAAACTTTACATTCCGTTCATTTGCACAAACCCATGTTAATGTTCATGGAGCGCATCACGTGATAATTGCACGATGCGCGCGCGCATTATTATCGTATTGTGTAACAGTCGGGTCGGCTAGATGGCGACTCCGGCGGCAGGTCCTAACACTTTCTCCTTACGACAGGGTTAGCATGTTTTATAAGTGCTTTCAAGCTAGTGTTATTATTGATAAAATCTATTGAGACTTTTAGTTACCAGTGGATCAGCAAATGAGATGCATAAGGAAAATTAACTATAGGTATTATATAACATAATGTATATCTATCACAAGCCTAAGTCTAAGGCTGAAATCCATAGATCCAACTTGGACTTAGCTTAGTCTTCGCTCAGACTTTACTTACGTAATATTTTGTTAAGTGTATGCTTAGCATAATCTTAGATTTAGAATTTATAGACGCATCACGTTGAGACTATGCTGAGCTTACGCTAAGCATACGCTAAGACCGACTAACCTTGTATACATATAATATTTCGGTGTAGCCTAAAGCGTGAATTACATAGAAGTGGCGTAAGGTGCAGATGCGGCGCAGGCGCATCGCTTTCATACATTTTTTGCGAAAAAGATTTCAAGCGGCACGACAAAACGTATGAAAGCGACGCGCCTGCGCCGCGCGTTATGCCTTTTCTGTGTAATTCACGTTTAAGGGTAAAGCTTTTTTTCGTTCAAAGCTCCAAACATGACGACTAAAGCTTTGCATTGAATATCAAAACTATTTATTACGATGGTCTGCATCGTGTCAACCCTAATACGTCACATTGTGTTCGAATAAAATTACACATTGTGTGACTTAACTAATCGCTTCTCTTCTTAATCGCTGTTTAACTACTTAATATGCTTGATTATTACAAACATCCTACGTTTTGACAACCCTAGTAGGTGTAACAGTATTTTGTTTAAAATTAATATTATGTTATATGCGTGTTTTCTTGATTGCTGTTTTACTAATGTTTTACATACATATTTTTATTTGTTTATTTTCCAACTTACATCTATCATTACAGAGAAACCTATTGCGATATAAATATAGATAGTGCACATATCTAAACTCTTATCCTAACTTATTATATATTATATCATACATATTGATTCCCGTTTTATTATTACGTTATATATTTGTACGCTTAAACTGCCCTTTCAATATTTTTTTTTAAAAACGCTGCCCCACACTAAGATTTCTCTTGTATCGTGGGTGCGTTTACAGACACAAATCTCACAAACAAACGCCCAGACCCGGAACAACCATCTGTAGGCCATACAAATTTTTGTTCCGTGTGGGAATCGAACCCACGACCCGCAGCGCAGAAGCCAATCGCTTAGCCACTGCACCAAACGTGTCGTCAATTTTTCTTTTCGTGAATTCTTTCCATCCAATGGTTGTCTGGAAGAAATTGCTTTAAGCGAAAACACCGCCATTTGTACTGTTCTTAATTACGTGTATTCCTTCTGTTTTATTTCTTTTAGTGTACAATAAAGTATGAGCAAGCGTGGAGATCAATGCTCGTTACTTCTGTTTATGAGAAGGGAGTGTAGTGAGAGAGTAAAAGGCAATTAAAAAAAAAAGTTCCAGATTATCTATGAAAAACCAGGTTTAAAACTAAACCCTTCTTTTTGTGTTACGGAATCAAAAAGTGCAGGATACCCATTTTAAAGAGATTACTTTACTTGGTTTAAATCATCTCTCGTACATAATAAGAGAGATTTGGTTTATGAATGTCATGTTGAAAGAATGAGTGAACGGTGATTAAGAAAAGGAATTTATAAGGTGAATGTCAGTGGAAACGCCGGTAGAGGACGCCCTAGAAGGACAAACATCGATGTTATTGGTGAAGGACAGGTGCGTAGTACTCTCTACTGGCGTGCGTGTATGACAAATATATGAACGTGGACGAAACGAAAGGAGTATGTAAGGATCGTAGTATGTGGCGTTCTACAGTTTCTGCCTACCCCCATGGGAAAAAGGCGTGAGTTTATGTATGTAGGTTTATGAAGTAAAAGTTCAATTTCTAGTAGCCGGTTAAAGCTGTGTGTTAGGCGTAAAAAAGTGTATTATTAGTCTTTTCTGTGTCAGTTGCGCCATGTTTTCCTGTGGTGTTAATGTTGTATCATGATGTACCTTTGTTTGTTTTGTTACGTCGTAGTTAGTGAATGGGCATTAATGTAAAGTTATGAATGAACATTGTTTTGTGGTTTGTGCAATGTATTTGCGACATTGTGTGTTATGTTGTAACATATGGACAAACCCAACCTTTTCCGTGATGTAGTGAAAGTGATAATTTAGTATATGATTGGTAGGCGGCAGCTTACCTATTCTTCCTAGTTTTTTTCACAACAATGTTGGGGTCGGCTTTCAGTCTAATTAGATGCGGCTGAGTACCAGTATTTTACACGGAGCGACTGCCATCAGACCTCAGTAACCCAGTTACTGTGCAATTCCAAGCTAAGGTTAAACCGATTGTCAGCCTTTTGGGCTTCCGACTACCCGTAAAGACTGTCATATGGTATGTCTACACCAGTGCGCTTTCATGTTCATCTTGCGCTTTCAACTTTCAATTCCTCTTGCGTCAAGCGCATGCAATATTGATTGCCATAAGATGCATGCAGCCTATCGTCTACACCGGTGCGCCTCGGTCAGTTGTCAGTCGACATACAATAGCGTGCGCTAGGGGCATGCGCTTATGTCGAACTAGTATTAAGGCATGCGCTATTGCATGTGCTATGGCGCTTCACGCATCATGCTTCAGATGAAGACGCAAGATGAACATGAAAGCGCACTGGTGTAGACATAGCTATAGGTATTCGTATGACACCCGTTACTTGCGGCTTAACGTGCTCTCAGAGGCACGGAGGGATCTCGATGTGTAACGAACGCTCACTCACGGATTGACCGCGGTGAGACCAGCTTAACCTCGCAGATCGTATATGATGTGCGAGGTTGTTATTTAGCCACGAGACCCACGAAAAAAGTGTCCTGAGTTTACATACATCAGCAGAACGCGCGACAAGGTATACCACTAAGGCTGGTATTCCACTTATCAAATATCTTTGTCCAATGTACTTTTGATCAAATAAATCGGACGACTTCGCATCACCGATGTTTGACCAAAGATTAATGACATTTAAATCAAAATGACTGCAACTAAGATTTAGTGGATAATTCAATGACGAAATTTTTGATAAATGCTCATCAAAGCAATGAATATATTATAATACGAGGCACCAAGATTACAAAAATAAAACAAAACGTTCAGAGGTGTATACAACTACGAATGTTTTTTTCTCTTCGCATTTCGATCCATGGCTTCACTCAAAGCTTTTTTTGTTTTTTAATAATGGTTTAATGATATAGCAGCACATAAAGTCGCTCCACGTTCCTCCATTTTCTCAGACTATGCAAAATCTCGGACAAAGTTATTGGACAAGTGGAATGGGCATCCCTCAAATAAAATTGATCAAATATTGGACATCGATATTGGACAAAGATATTTGATAAGTTGGAATACCAGCCTAGCCTAATATAAACTTAAAAATACCAACAAACTAATTTAAATCCTAATATGTCATCACTCATCACAGTACCTAATTTAGCTTTTCACGATACGAAGATTGGACGTCAATGGGTGCACCCCCTGACGTAAATTAATCCTCATTTTCGCGCTTTGGGGTGAGGCCAGACGAGCGTAATTTACGCCGCGTAAATTGAGTCGCTCAATTTCAGTTACATTCGGTTTTATAGAATATCACGATGCGTGCCACACGATGACGCAAAATGAATCTGTTAAATCCTTAAAAAAAAATACACTGACTTATTTTACGCGACTCAGAGCTCATAAAATTACGCTCGTTTGACCTCACCCTTAGTCTACATTCGGTTCGGTTATTTATGAGCGCTGATCCAAGGTAAAATACTGTTACATATACCCATGGCGGTCGCTCCGTGTAAAATACTGGTATTCAGACGCATTTGGCTAGACTGGTAGCTCGCTTCTTCAACATAGTTGGAAGAAGGCTAGGCAGAACCCTTGGTTCATGTGTTTCCACGTCAATGTGTGTGGCTCATTTACCACACCAGCAGTAGTTACAATATTTCGCGTGTATTGCTGTAGTCACGTGCGTGCAAATCGTGTGTCGTGTCCGCGGCTGTGCCGGACGAGAGGAAGTTTCCGCTTCTCGTTTAGTTTACCTGTTTTACGTTTCGTACGTGCTCCGTCAATGGGGAGAGTTGTGGCGCAGAGGACGTTGAGTGTACAGGTTGTGTAATGTGTTTTTTTGTCTTATTTTAGGTTGTTAGTTAAATATACAGGGTGTTAACGAATTCGTGTAATTCCTTCAAACCACGTGATCTACTGGTGACACTGATTGACACAGCACAAGATTTTTTTAGAATCAACAAAAAAAAGTTTTCAAAATATTGATCATCGCGTTCTGTATCTGAGTAATTTTAGCGTTCCAAGTTAACTGACTGTGGGGAGCGATATCGCGCTAGTTGTGCTGCCGGTCAGCTGTGTCGCCGTGTCTTCATTAATTTATGCATGGCATCGAAATTATAATAACATAAAAAAAAGGCAAATAAAGTTTATATTTACCTATTTTTAATCGGTCTAAATCCCTTGCGGGGTTAATCTATACCATTAATTTAGATCATGTGGTTTGAAGGAATTACATATGAATTCGTTTACACCCTTTATGTTGCAGTTTCTAATCTATACATATAAAAGGAGAAGCTGACTGACTGATCTATCAACGTACAGCCTAAACCGGGGTTAGAAAGTTGAAATTTTGACAGTAGGTTCCTTTTGTAACGTAGGCATCCACTAAGAAGGGATTTTTCGAAATTCAACCCCTAAGGGAGTTAAATAGGGGATGAAAGTTTGTATGGAAAATCGTCACTTAACGGGTTCAAAATTTCACGCAAGCGAAGCTGCGGGCGAAAGCTAGTTAACAATAGATGTAAACATATTGTACTCAATTTATAATTCTGTTATTAGTCTGTAAGATTTCGGCATAGTCCAGTAACTGTGTTGTGGAGGTCTGATGGCAGTTGCTCCGTGTAAAATACTGGTATTTCGCCGCATCTGGTTAGACTGGAAACTGATCTCATCATATTTGGGATAAAGCTAGACAGAACGAAGCCTTTGAGATTTCTTCCAAATGAATAAATAAATAAGAATATTAATAAATGACTTGGTGTTAATGTCGGTTTCACATTAGGTACTAGTATTCCCGTTAGTCCATTCAAGTAAGCTGAAAACTGCCTTTTTAAATAACTGCTCAATTACTGTTCATTAAAAAAGGGTAATTAAGGCTCGAACAACACGATGTGTTAGGCTGACCGCACAAATGGCCCTCACTAAGTTGCTCGAGACACAGTTGATCGCCATTTGTTTATAGCTGCAGGCTAAACACTGCAACAACAAACAAATAGCGATCAAGTGTGTCTCGAGAAATTTAGTGGACCATGTGCGGTCAGCGGTCGATTTCTGTAATTTCTTATTGGTCAGGGTCAATATATTCTTTTTTAAAGGGACAGCGCATGTTGATTGTCTATGAGATTCTTATGCGCGTTCCCATTGAGGGACCACTTTTGAATTTTGAGCTTTTGAATGCGTCAGCCCTTAGTAAAAGTTCTCAAACCATTGTAAATTCAGCCTCTAGTTTGTAAAAGTAACCACTCAAAAGTTACAACCGGTTAAAGGTGGTCCCTCAGTCGTGACTGACAGGCATCCATATCTCACAACATAGTTAAAATTTACAACTGCTTTAAATGACTACTCTTAGTAAAAGATTTGTAAAACTAATTTACTGAATATCAACCCTTCCTGTGCACTGAATAAAAAGAACTAGCATGCAGAAGGTGGTCCCTCAATCGATCACCATAAGTTCACCGTGAGTGGAGACCCCAATGGAATTTGGAATTTTCGTATGGGTCTAGCGTTAGTAAAAGTACTTGAATGATTGTAAATTTAACCTCTAGTTTGTAAAAGAAGCCATTCAAAAGTTTCAATCGATAAAAGGTGGTCCCTCAATTGAAACGTTTATCAAAAGAAAAAACTATTTACGTGGCATTCCGAAGTTAAAAAGACGAATGCTACAGTCTATCCTTTAGTAAATTTTTTTTACTAACGATTACTTTACCAAACAGTGTCAAAAACTGAACCGTTTTATTTTAAATAATAATCGAATTCCTGCGAAGAAATACTAAGATCGAGGTGACCACACAACTGGATTTTTTTAGAGACTGTTACGTAATACAACATTTCATTGATATTTGACATCGCTTAGCTAATTTCAAACCCAAAGAAAATAATGAAATAGTGTAGGAGTAGTAAAAAAAAATAATTAAACTCTTCTGAAAATTATTGTACAATATAATTTTTTAATAATCACATCACTGCTAATTAAAAAAACAGACAGAAAATAATGCGTATGATAATTAAAAAAAAACATCACGTCAATAGAGAAAATGAAACATTTTTTTCTCGTTTTAATACATAGAACCGCATACTAGCACTTCATCCGACTTCACTTTTCGGTGACGTCATGAAACAACATGGGAATCATAATTTTTCCCAAATTTAACACAAAAAAAAACTTTTTACAATTTAAAGCGGACGGCGGCGCGGCGCGGCGGTCGCGGCGGGCCGTGAGGAAACTAAGGGAAAAAGGGATATAATTTTATATAAATAGAATAGTATAGACGGACAGAGACTTACAGACATAAGCTTCAAACTTATAAAACATCCCTCTTTTTCCGTCGTGGGTTCACCTCTCACCTCTCTTTTTGAGTCGGGAATGAAAAATAAGAAATGCTTAATAGTTATGTTTTTTTTTCTACTTTAGTAGTATATCATGCATTTTGATTGGTGCCAGTACCAGACTCCATACATTTGTGCCCATCATCCTTTTGGAAAAATTATGATTCCCATGTTGTTCCATGACGTCACCGAAAAGTGAAGTCGGATGAAGTGCTAGTATGCGGTTCTATGTATTAAAACGAGAAAAAAATGTTTCATTTTCTCTATTGACGTGATGTTTTTTTTTAATTATCATACGCATTATTTTCTGTCTGTTTTTTTAATTAGCAGTGATGTGATTATTAAAAAATTATATTGTACAATAATTTTCAGAAGAGTTTAATTATTTTTTTTTACTACTCCTACACTATTTCATTATTTTCTTTGGGTTTGAAATTAGCTAAGCGATGTCAAATATCAATGAATTGTTGTATTACGTAACAGTCTCTAAAAAAAATCCAGTTGTGTGGTCACCTCGATCTTAGTATTTCTTCGCAGGAATTCGATTATTATTTAAAATAAAACGGTTCAGTTTTTGACACTGTTTGGTAAAGTAATCGTTAGTAAAAAAAAATTACTAAAGGATAGACTGTAGCATTCGTCTTTTTAACTTCGGAATGCCACGTAAATAGTTTTTTCTTTTGATAAACGTTTCAATTGAGGGACCACCTTTTATCGATTGAAACTTTTGAATGGCTTCTTTTACAAACTAGAGGTTAAATTTACAATCATTCAAGTTCTTTTACTAACGCTAGACCCATACAAAAATTCCAAATTCCATTGGGGTCTCCACTCACGGTGAACTTATGGTGATCGATTGAGGGACCACCTTCTGCATGCTAGTTCTTTTTATTCAGTGCACAGGAAGGGTTGATATTCAGTAAATTAGTTTTACAAATCTTTTACTAAGAGTAGTCATTTAAAGCAGTTGTAAATATTAACTATGTTGTGAGATATGGATGCCTGTCAGTCACGACTGAGGGACCACCTTTAACCGGTTGTAACTTTTGAGTGGTTACTTTTACAAACTAGAGGCTGAATTTACAATGGTTTGAGAACTTTTACTAAGGGCTGACGCATTCAAAAGCTCAAAATTCAAAAGTGGTCACTCACTCAATGGGAACGCGCATGAGATTCTTTAGCAGCCGACTACTGAATGATTGTAAGTAATATGATGATACCCGGTTTTGAGCTTTGAATAAACACACCCGCTGAATATGTATGTCAGATAAGGTTACTGGAGAGAACTTTACATCTTCATGTTACCTCTCAGTGATAGCTCAGCGGTTGAACGCTTGCTTTTCATGTAGATGAGTCTTAGTTTGATGCCAGCCCGCACCTCAGGTTTTTTAAATTCATGTGCCGATCAATATTTGATCACCACTTGCGATAACGGTGAAGGAAAACATCGTGAGGAAACCTGCACACCTAAGAGGGCTTAAAAAACGTACTTGATAGTGTGGGTAGTCCACCAACTAGCACTAGTGCACTAGGACAGTATGGTGGACTAAGGTCTAAACTCTTCTTATTCTGAGAAGAAGCCCGTGCCCAAAAGTGGGACAGTAATGGGCTGATGATGTTCTGTTCGTAACTTCAAATCATATCTTCGAAATTTACAAAAATGCCTAGAGTCCTACGCGTGGCAAGTTTAAGATGTCGCAAGTCGTTGACCATCCAAACAGTCAATTGGAAAACAATTAATCAATTAACTTAGAACCATTTAATTAAACTTTGAATAACTATTGATGCGCATTGCTGCTAAATAGGGTTGCTAACTTTTTTCAGACCAAATATAGTATTTTGAGAACGGAATTGGACCGGAAAAAAAGTTTGTGTTACAAATCACTGTATTTTTCATTTTGTTTTTTTTTTAACCGACTTCAAAAAGGAGGAGGTTCTCAATTCGTCTGAATTTTTTTTTGTTTTTTTTTTGTGTGGTTGTTACGCGATATCTCCGCCAATTATATGTGGATTTTGATGATTCTTTTTTTGTTTGGTAGGCCATACTTCAGAGGTGGTCTCATATACATTTTATTGAAATTGATTCAGCACTTTTTGAAAAAATCAACAAAAACAAAAAAAAACACAAATCGTATGTAGACGACGTTCTAGTTGTAGTGCTGGTTCGAGAATATGTACACTATTGTAATTGTAGTTTGTGGCACTAAAAAGTATAAAATAAAAAAACTTTAAAAAAGTAAAAACCGACTTAAAAAAAAACTAAACGAAGTCAAATAATTATCATTTAATAAAACTACCAGTTTCAGAATTCGGTGTTCTACGCTGAAACAAATTGAATGCACCGACTTCTGAAACTGGTAGTTTTATTAAATGATAATTATTTTACTCCGTTTAGTTTTTTTTGAAGTAGGTTTTTACTTTTTTAAAGTTTTTATGTTTGTTCGAAATGAGAACGGGTATGAATTTTGCTTTAAAAGAAAATATTCTAGTGTAGCGTGGGTACGTACTAAAATATATTTAAAAATACCTAGATGCAAGGTGTAACATAAATAAATGTACACCCACTTAAGGGGTCACTGTACTCATCATTATGAACAACTTTTACTATGGGACCGAACCCGAAATCGCGAAAAAAAATCAGCTATTCCCTACATTAATGTTCGCATAACTCGGCAAAATGTAGGGAACAGCTGATTTTTTTTCGCGATTTCCATTTTGGTCCCATAGTAAAAGTTGTTCAAACTCAAACTCAAAACTCATTTATTCAAAATAGACTAGAATTACTTAGTTCTTTTTGAACGTCGGTTTTACAATATAGACATCCCCCAAAAAGCCCTCCCTTCACCGCTTCCTAGTGTTTATGCTGTGAAGAAGAAACGGCGCAACAAACTCCCCAGCAACACGGATATGTCTGTCAAGTGAATAAATTAATTGACTCTGTATAAAGAAAATCATAATATTTTTTACAATAATAAAATTATGCAATTATAGGAAAAGTAAAAATTAAAATAGTACATAAGTAGGTATATAAATCAATTCTGTATGAATTGAGATAAATCAAAATCGTATCTAAATAATATAGATACTTATATAAAACAACACATAAAAACTAATGGTTTCCAGGGAAGCCACATGTGCAGAAAAGAACTAGCGCCACACGTCCCTATCGTCAACATAGTCGTTCAATAATGATGAGTACAGTGACCCCTTAAGAGGGTGTACACTTATTTATGTTACACCTTGTATATAAATAATGGTAGTAGGATTTTCAATATAGCTCTTCTCTCGTGGTAAAAAGATTAGCTAGTCAGCAAGGTTGGTAGCGAGGCTGACTGCCCAGGGTGCGCCGGACGTACTGTCTTAGGGTTTAGTAGGATTGGCAACCCTACCGCTAAATATCTTTGTATCCATTGTAAATCACTGCTAATACTGTTTCATAGTGTTTGTAAAATTAATTCGATTCACTTTCTTTACCTCATCGTCTTCCACTTCCGTGCAAAATATCAAATGTTATGTAACGAGAAATCTGCGTTTTGTTTAGAATTATATTACGATTGTGAGCTGAATATTAATGTATCCGTTTTTGTTATATGTATATTACTGGTCGATACTAGTTTGCATTATTATTTAATATGGAACTAGAGGTCTGAGTTCAATCCCGGCCCGCGCCTAAATAGCGCCTTTATTTATTTATTTATGTGCGGATCACAATTTGATAATCTCTTGCGTCAACGGTGAAGAAAATACTTGTGTTTTGTTATTTTACCTAATTTAACTTTATGTGATCTCCATTTTAAGCCATATCCGAGCATATAATATGTTACATTTGTCACAATAAAACATGTTAACGTATGCATCCCTTTTACATCCAATAATATCTTATAGTTAACACATGTTTATACAAATAAAAAATATCTTTATCTTAAAAAACATCTTGAGGTAACCTACACGCCTGAAAGACGTATTCCACATTGGGCACCCGCTTTTACGGCACCCAAGTTAATGGCACCTGAGGTATTCCATATTCGGCACCTATCGGTATTTTTCGCAGGTGCCATTAGTGGAACAGTTTATTATTTAAAATTTTATTCCACTTTCGGCACCTACGAACCAGTAGATACTAGTGATGGGACGTTTACTTTTTATAGGACGTTAAAATTAAAAATTCGATTAATATCAGTAGAGTTTAATAACATGATAAAAATATAACTTCTATAAGTATTTTAATATCACAATCGGTTTCCTTGATCACATATATTGCAAAATCAGCCTTGAGTTACAATAGTTTTTTTTTTATGTTTTGAGGCTTTTTATCAAACATGATCATGCCAGCCTCATCGTACACAATAGAATTTAAACACAAATACTTTTTAAGTTTACACATACAATTATTTCTCTTCTTGATTAACTTTGTAATTAAAATTCAACTGTCTTTATTTATTAAAACTACCAGGAAAGCAGAAATGATCTGGAAGTAAGTGCTTAGGGACTTTACTACTTAGCTTAATAATGCTAAAATTATAAGTTTTGAAATTGAATCAATTGTTGTTTTGAAAAGTACCAGGGTGACAGCCTAAACGATGTCACTAAGATGTGCACCAATAATTAAACACAAAAAGGAATATTAAGTATTCCTTATTATTCACTATATCGATAGAAGTCTTAAAACTGTCCTATATATTACCTATAACTGTCACTTAGTGATATCGTTTAAGCGCCTATTTTCTGTTCATTTCTGTCGCCCTGGTACTTTTCAAAACAACAAATGATTCAATTTCAAAACCTGTATTTTTACCATTATTGAGCTATGTATGTTAAGTCGCTTAAGCACCTAGTTCCAGTTCATTTCTGCTTTCCTGGTAGTTTTAATAAATAAAGACAGTTGAATTTTAATTACAAAGTTAATCAAGAAGAGAAATAATTGTATGTAAACCTAAAAAGTATTTGTTTTTAAATTCTATTGTGTACGATGAGGCTGGCATGATCATGTTTGATAAAAAGCCTCAAAACATAAAAAAAAAAAACTATTGTAACTCAAGGCTGATTTTGCAATATATGTGATTAAGGAAACCGATTGTGATATTAAAATACATAAAGAAGTTATATTTTTATAATTTTATTAAACTCTACTGATTTTAATCGAATTTTTAATTTTAGCATCCTATAAAAAGTAAACGTCCCATCACTAGTAACTACTGGTTCGTAGGTGCCGAAAGTGGAATAAAATTTTAAATAATAAACTGTTCCACTAATGGCACCTGCGAAAAATACCTATAGGTGCCGAATATGGAATACCTCAGGTGCCATTAACTTGGGTGCCGTAAAAGCGGGTGCCCAATGTGGAATACGTCAAGGGCTCCTAAAAGTTCTCAATGAAAATGCAAAAACAAAATGAATGTTTCAAGAATGAAGGTTTGTTTACATTTATACAAAAAAAAGATTAGACTACTAAAAATATAAAATTTATAAGTAACTTATAGTTACTTACGCATATCCTTAAACTTGAAATCGTATAACAACATATTAATCTTGGAAAGTTACTGATGATTTAGCACTATTACAGGAATTCCGTCCAAACTATAGAGAAAACAACATAACTAAACTAACAAAGCAAAGTACTTATCTTTTCGCAACTAATTGTTAAGTCATGACACTTCATTATCTTATCCATCACTCAGATATAAAACTGAGAAATTACCAAAATACACAATGAATATTATTACCTCAACAGATTGGTTGTTGGCGTGTTGGCGCAAGAGGAATATTCATTGATGTACACACATCAAAAGTGTCTAGGGATCAAGCATTTTTATGCGGATTTCTTGAGATTGAGATGTGGCTTTGTAATAAATTTATGATTTTATAAATTTATATGGATCCTTTTTGGTGCATTTCATAATTTGAATCAGGAACTGTGAATCAAATTCGAGTAAAAGATGAAAATCAGCTGTCAATATTTTCCCTATAAAAACATACAACGCATTGAAGACATTATTAGTGCTACTGTTTCCCTACTACTGATTAAAACCAACGTTATTATGGAGCGGCGACGTCATTTAAGCAGGGAAGAAATGCTCAGAGCCGTGGGAATGATAGAAGCTGGTTCCCGGCAACGTACTGTGGCTTTAGCTCTGAATACAAGTCAGAGTGTTATCAGTCGACTTTGGACACGTTACCGAAGCACTGGTACCGTGGCTGAGCGCCATGGAGGACGGTATCGCTGCACCACACGGAGACAAGACCGATACATTCAAATCTTAACTCGAAGAGCTCCAACAATAACCGCCATGATGTTAGCCGTGAGGCTTCATCACTCTTCAGGGAACTTAATTAGCGACCAAACAGTCAGAAACCGCTTGCATGAAGTGAACCTTCATTCCCGAAGACCGCTACGGGTACCACCTATAGCAATGCACAATCGTAGGATTCGATATCAATGGGCTCTTGGACACAGAAATTGGGCAGAAGAACAATGGCGTTTCGTGTGCTTTTCTGATGAGTCTCGTTTTGGTATGAGACCGGATACAAGACGTATACGACACTGGAGAACCCCTGGACGCCAACAGCGATTAAAATCCTGCCAGGAAGTCCATCCTTATAGTGGTGGAACCATCATGGTATGGGCGGGTATTTGGATCGGCGGAAGAACTGAGTTGATTTGGATCAGAGGCAACCTCAACGCTCAAATTTATGCTGAGACGATTGTATCAGACGTCATCGTTCCTCTACAAGCGCAAATCGGTCCCTTATTTCAGTTAATGCATGATAATGCACGACCGCACACCGCAAGAGTTGTAAGACAGACTCTCGCCGCAGCTAACATCAATGTCCTGCCCTGGCCTGCTCAGTCGCCAGACTTGAACCCGATTGAGCATGCATGGGATATGCTACAGAGAAGAGCTCTGCCGAATATGGAGGGTATCCAGTCGCAAGAAGACCTTTTTTTGTTGTTGCAACGAACATGGGCGGCCATTCCACAGCGTGATTTGGATGAACTCATTTTGAGTATGCCAAACCGATGTTCTTGCGTTGTTAGTGTTCGCGGTAGAAACACGGATTATTAATTGTTTAAGTTACCCAATAAAATTTTAAAGAAAACTGTTATTTCAGTCCTTTTTTCGAACTTTTGTGTTAGTGGTTCAAATGTCAAAAATCCCTTTATTAGGAAAATGGCAAATTTCTTTATTAATGCAAAGGTGACTTGGTTTATCGTTACTGTGACAAACGAAAACACTTTATTTGATGAATCCTTAAAGAAAATTTTAATTAATATCAATCAGGAGAAAAGTTATTGCAAAAATATATGTTGATCCCTAGACACTTTTGATGTGTGTATTTCTACAGTTACAGACATCAATTTCGCGGGAGTCAGAAGCTGGGAAACTAATGTTATGAGGTTTGAGATAACTTTACTCTCATATTCACATTCATTCACTTACATGAGAATATTAACAATTAAACATAAAGTAAATTTTTGTTGGGCTTGTTGCAAAAACTAAACATTTCAATCAACAAGTTGAGGGTAGTCAAAAAAAATGCAATGTTCGTTCAATACCCGGGCACAGAATACAAGAACTACAAAGATAAGCGTGGCTGGAAGTGGCTCGAACTTGTTGTAGCAAATGTGAATTATTTATTATGTATGTTTTTAAACTTTCGCGATTTGTACACATTATAAAAATATTGAATCGGGTCTTCTCGCGTAACAAATTTTAAGTGCTTGTTCACGTACAACTCGCGGGTGCGAGCGCGGTGGCGGGCGCGGTGGACTTGGCGAGTTCGTGTTCACATTACCCGCCAGGCGTTTGCGCGAGTGTGACGTGTTATCAGAGGTTGTAAACAGGGACGACGATCTTTTGTTTTTACACGAAAATTATTTCCTAACATGGGATTTCATACCTTATACTGTGGTTACAAAAATAAAGCAGTTTAAAATACCTATAAATATGAATACTTTTATTTACCATCAGGAAATAATTCAACAATTTCTTTCCATAACTTATAAAGGACGTTTCTGTTCATATGGTAACGATGTTTGCTTTGCCAAATTGGAGTTCTTGCCTGAATAGATGAAAAACGTGCTATCATTTCCAGCGAAAAGTTCAAACGGGTTGATCTTACCTGACGACGCGAGTGAATCGCGCGCTCCGCCGCTAGTTCGACTTGAACACTCGCAAACAACTTCATACGTTTGATATTATCGCGAGCGCGCCGCACGTTCCCGTCGCGAGTTCGCCCGCTACATAGCCCGCACCTGCGTTTTGTACGTGAACACTTGCATGTTATGCCATATGTTTGATATTTCGCGACCGCGCCCGCCACCGCGCCCGTGAGTTAACGTGAACAAGCACTAAAATGCACAAAATACCTGTATCCCGACGTTTCGGCCGAATTTCACCGGCCGTGGTCACGGGTAGACTGAAGTGGCGGAGCAGTTGTCATCTTCGTGAAGCAAGGGAATTTTCATCTACCCTCACTTGATCTTGATTTTTTATAAAGTTATCGTCGGTACTTCGACACACCACACTAACGACGTCTTTACACTCGCCTAAACCATCCCGTTGACGATAACACTTGCTGATGACCGGATTCCATGATGTTGATAGTTTGTATCCATCTAAAAGGTATTTTGTGCCTCTTAAAGTTTGTTACGCGAGAAGACCCGATTCAATATTTTTATAATATTTATTATGTAGTTTTTCAGTCGTTTTCTAAAAGTGAAAATTCATTTAGATTCCTTTAGATGTTTAGGTAATTTATTATATAGATGTTATGTAGATGGAAAATGAAATGTTGTTATAGAATACAGATTTTGCTATATTTTTCTTCCGTCATACGGCAAGAGGATGGGAGCAAACACTGCGATAATACCAACATTATACGATCAACAATATGTTTACCAAATGCGGATCATTTTCATATAAGAGTACGAGCTTCTTGTGAAAGAGTTCGTCCGGGGAAAAACTATCTACTCCTATTTCTGCCGTTAAGCAGTATTGTTGTATTCAGTTATGAAGTGTATGGTGCCGGTTAAATTACAGGCACATGAGACTTTACAACTTTGTCTGTAAGGTTGACAACGTATAAGCAATCCTCTTGGTGCTGTAGGTGTATACACCGTGGGCTCGAGGTACTCGAAAGATTTTTATCCATCGATTCCGATGCCTAATTGGAGAAGAAAAGCTAGGATATAGTTTGTTGTATAAAGCTTAATTTTCGAAATATCCATTATTTAGGGAAAACCACAAATCGAAAAATATCTATGGTAACAAGTCCTATGAACGCGGCGTTGTGACTTTGTGGTACCATACCCCTCTCGCCGTATGTCTTATTAGTCGGGGAGGGTTGTGAACTGAGAAGTTTCTTATCCACTCACACGATAATTTATAAATATTGCCATTTCAAACTAAAGTATTGTTTACAACGAAGTACTAAAGTTAATTGACTGAAAGAAGTTCAGTTTTTTTTTTTTGTCTTTATTTGACTTTTGTTGATAGTACATTTGATTCATAATACCAACAGAAAGGCGTGATTAAAATCTTTCGGGTACTTCGTGCCCATGGTGTATAGGCGGCGGTAACCACTTATCATTCTTCCCTATTAGTCGTCCCGCTATCATTGACTCCCTTTTAATTCATATCACCTCGCACACAATCCATCCACCTTTTCTTTGGTCTCCCTCTTCCCTTCCATCCATCAACATTACATCCATACATCAAATTGTAGAAATACTGATCAATATTCAGTCAGTTTGCGGAAGTATAATCTAACCTTCATACTTTAGAATAGTCTTTGGATAACTTAGTAAACCCTCAATGGATACTTCATATTTTCCAACGTGTGTTGGCCCAAAGTATGTTGGTCGAACGTGTAGTTATCCGGCTATTGGCTCAATTGTATTCCATTATTGGTATAATAAGAGAGTGTTTCCAACAATCACTTTTACTTCATACATAATCTATTCTATAATTCATTCCGCCCGTCATCGTGTTAATTGTATTTAATTAAATAATTCATAGGTATCCGATAGTTTCTATTTGTATGACTCAGGCGGAAATGCCAGGAATGTTCTGGTTTAATTGTATGACGTTTAATTTTTTTTTCTTTCCCTAGTTTCCTTTCTCGTTGCGTTGAATGCAATAGCTCCCGTGGTCCCGGTCATAGGTCGTCAGAGGAACACCACTGGTGGTTGTAGTCAGTAATAGGATCCAAGAGGATTTTGAAAAAGGGTCAATTTTACTGTGTTATCGAAGGAAGCGTTCTTATTTTTAAGTAGAACAAATGGGAAAAAAATAATAATAACATACGTTATACAAGGTGTAAATTAAAAAACGCACAACCTCTTAAAGGGTCACTGTACTCATCATTATGAACAACTTTTACTATGGGACCAAATATGAAATCGCGAAAAAAAATCAGCTGTTCCCTACATTTTGACGAGTTATGTGAACATAAATGTAGGGAACATCTGATTTTATTTTCGCGATTTCATGTTTGGTCCTATAGTAAAAGTTGTTCATAATGATAAGCACAGTGACCCCTTAAGAGGTTGTGCGTTATTTAATTTAGACCTTGTAGGTATAATTATTGTAATCCTGTAGTCACCGTTTAACCCACTTGAGGAACTGTTTACCCTTAAGAGAAGTGCCAAGGTGGCTGGAAACCGCTTGGCATTGTTACAATTAAGAATTAAGAGAGCTTTCTGATAAATAAAAGTGTCTATGGTACCCCGAAGATACAGGCGCCCACCTATGGGGATAGAACCTTTGCGGCATAGCCCCCCCCCCCGCTGCCATTTTGTTTTTTTTTTCAATCTGCGTCGCACGATGAGACTAACTTATATGGGTAGAGGACACTAAAACAAACAAAAATTGTTAGCAATACGGTGCCCTAAAGTGTCACCTTGCCGAGATATTTGGACTTAAAGATTTTTTTTCAAGATTGTAGCGCACTTTGTTCCTGGTAAATATGGGTAGAGGACACTCAAACAAACAAAAAATATCAGCAATACGGTGACCTAAAGTGCTACGTTGCCGAGACATTTGGACTTAAAATGGCGGCAAAGGGCTGTGCCAGCTTCCATAGAAAAAAATTCGAACCCCTTCAGGGACCACTATTCAAAATAACAAATGCTAATCAATCAACATTCATTGTATTACGAATAACTTTTATACATGTACGCTCGGCAGATTAAAACATAGTACACTTACATTCTCACATTATTGTATATTTATATTTACCTGTGTTTTTGTCAAATACAGAATTTTGATTTGATTTGGTTAGTTTTCAAAATCAAAAGTTTTTATTTCACATAAACCATTACAGGCGCTTATGAAAAGTCGAATTTAGGTGCACGGTTCCAATTAGTCGTTTCCTATGGAGAAGAGCCGGCAAGAAACTCCATGGTTACTCTTTTAAAATCCATATCTTTAACAATTTGAGTGGGTACAGTTATGACTTCGAATAGTTATGAGAGAGCAAAGTAGACTTAAGAGCAGGAACCACACAAAAAAACAAAATGAAAAAATATGGTCACCAATTAAATAGGTATCCAGGTATCTAGCAAGTCTACAAAGCTCTCACATTTACAAAGGGTAAAAGGACGCTAAACTATATAAAACAACTGACATGGCTAATTGTCATCAAAACACATTACAAAGAAAATCACTGTATAATAAGATAAAGATATCTTGAGAGTAACGATAGTAATAAAAAAAGAAAAAAAAAGAAAGCTAATCGTAATGAGGTTAGTTAATAGACATACATATACGACACATTTTAAAGATAATGTTGTAACACTGGATGAATACACTAATTTATTCTTCTTCTTATTTCTAGATCTAAGGACCTCCTTAAAACGTTATAATGAAATTTAATTTAAATTACAAGATAAATAGTTAATGTTGGCATAATCATATTATTTCATTCAAATATCATTCTATTCACCAATTCTAATTGAACCGCTCAACAGAATAGTTTTGAATATTAATTATGTTTCTGCGTCTCCAGTACCGGATGTTATGATTATGAGTATGACACAACTTTGCATAAGCTATATAGCTTATAGATGAATAAAGGATATCCTTTCCCAGCAGTTGTTTTTGATAAGTTGGCAAGATAAAACTAAAAGCTAATAAATAATAGGGTATTTGATTCAAAAAGTTGCAATAATTGAGTATTATTTTATAGAAATATACAATGTGTCCGGTTATAGACTAGCGATATTCTAGGTACCTACTTATATAACAACTATTCTAGTACACAAATACACTACACACTAGGGTCCAATCCACTTCCCCGCTATTTGGCAGCCATTTTGCTTTTTTGTTGAGAAATTCTCTGTCTTATAGTTATGAAAATGTAAATCCATTGTATCGTAATGTAAACGATAGATAATATTGTTGCCTTCCGAATAAGCCTACTTTTATCTCAGTAGAACCAAAACTTTGAGAGATATGACTTTTTTGTACACACGTACAGAATATCTCAACAAAAAAATGGAAGAGAATTGGACCCTAGTGTATAGTGTATTTGAGTACTAGAATAGTTGTTATAGAAGTACCTAGAATATCGCTAGTCCATGACCGGACACATTGCAGAATAAGGTATGTGAAAAATTAAATTAAATCGATCAAAAATAGAGAATTTATAATTAGTTACAGTTTACTCACGCGCATTTTTCGGGATTGCCCGACTAGTGCAGCGCTAGTTCGACTCGCAACCACGCCGCCTGTTTAGCTCGTGATTAAGGTCTCCTTTTAGTATCAAAACCAGTCGGGTAATCCCGAAAAATACAGGTGAGTAAACCGTAAATAATCATAATATGAATGTGTCTCACGAAAGTATACAAAACTATAAAGAGAAGAACACTTTCAAAGTTTGCTGTATTACCATAGGGCTTATGTTTAACTTACCACCAGATATAGTAACATATAACAGACAAAAATAGTAAATGATCACCAAAATTAAACCCGCATTTTAATATAAAATTACAACCAAAGTTTGAACATCTCGCTATCCTATTAAAGCAAAACGACTCCAAATAATTCATTGTTAATCCAAAAGTAGTAAATGTTGTAGAATTTAATGAATACCAAATTGTCACTTGTTTGGGTTTCCAAAGTAGAGTCGAAGGAGCTGCGCTGCGCGGGGCTCCTATTTCTGTCTGCAGGATTTAAAGTAACCTAACACGAAGGGGATGACGGGGGCTTCGTTCGTTCGCTTCGCTCGCTCACTCTAGCCCCCGTCATCCCCTTCGAACCTAACTATCCGTGTCGGGGTGCCACGGGTGTGCTTAGGCAAAAATAGCGCATTAATTTGCTCGCTAAGATTTGGTGATCATTTACTACATTTGGTGTTCGAATACAATTTGAAGTGCAGTTGTGACTAAAATAGCTAGTACTATTGTAATTTTAGACTTTATTTTTCTGGTGTCAAGTATATATTTTTGGTAAAAGAACTAAAGGTATCAAAGCATTTTATGGTGGTCATTATATTTAACCCCTTACCATAGTACCCATTAATTATGTTATCATCATTCTATGAAAGGAACTTCCAAGATTAGCGCTGTAGTGTTGTAAGATAATTGAGATTCTATCCATTACTCTTTTTTTTTTTTGTCAAATACCCTATTCTTGGATTGATACTCCCACATTGTAGTTTACGCAAATCCAAGCAGTTTAAACGTGGTAATGGCCACTTGTATTAAACCACAAACCACACAAACCTGTGGTGTTATCTCAGTCAGCCTCAGGTTTGTCTACAGAGCTTAGACTTTCAAATTCCTTCTCAAATAATAAAGATGCGAAATATTTTGTGCATAACTCCTTGTGCTTCGTAAATATGATCTAATGTTGGTTTCACTTCAAGAATGTTTGTACTATGATATAATGTTGTAGTCGGTGGATGCTTCGCCTAAATAAGACCTGAATACAAATGGAACCGGATTTCGTTGCGAAATTTGGAGAGGCCTAAATCTACTAGACATCGAAAATGCACCGGCATTCCCTCCAATTAGTACACAAATAGGATCCAACCGACTTACTTCTAAAGTGCAATTTACACTATTTCACTATACAAGGTATAACATAAATGACGCACAACCTCTTACGGGGTCACTGTACTCATCATTATGAACAACTTTTACTACGGGATCAAACATGAAACCGCGAAAAAAAAATCAGCTGTTCCCTACATCTATGTTCGCATAACTCGTCAAAATGTTGGGAACAGCTGATTATTTTTTCGCGATTTCCGGTTTGGTCCCATAGTAAAAGTTGTTCATAATGATGAGTACAGTGACCCCTTAAGAGGTTGTACACTTATTTGTATTTATGTTAACCTTATTTGTTGTTGTTTTATATATGTTGTAGTTGTTTATTATCCCTTAATAAATAAAATAAAATGAACTGAAATCATTGTATATTAAAGTGTAACAAATGTTGGTAAATCAATACATAAATAAACAAATAAGTAGGTACTTAGGCTTTGCTCATACTTTACTTTCGAGCTAAGTCAAAGTCGATATTTGCATGACAATCTTCAAATCCTTCTGAAAGCGTGCTTAGCAAATGAAATCAACGACTTACCAAATACTTAAGACTATAAGCCAAGCAAAAATAATGGTCCATTTTACGTAAGTCAAGTTTAAGCAAAGTCTAAATACGCTTTATAGATCTCAACCTAAGTATGAACTCTTTAAAGTGAAGAGTGAATGGTTTTCTGTTGGGCACATGACTCTCCCAAATTGAACCAATGTATGTCTAAATAAATTATTATAATAGAAAGGTTAATTTAATGTAATTTGTTACACATCTATCCTGTTGTTACATGAGTCAGATGAGAGAAACGCTTGTTGTTATTGTTTTGTTGTAACACTTTATGTAAACAAGTCTGATTCACTGTAATTATGAATGAAAGTGAACACATACCCACCGAGGAACGTACCTAGTGTATTATTAAACGGAACTTACAATAAATAACAAATGAAACATTGGGTTTTCCAGGCTGTATGTCGGAAGAAGTAATTATGTTATTAAAAGGTAATATATTATGAGCCATGTTGTAGTTTATTTAGTGTGTAGTATGTAGTGGTTACTTGCGCAGCTGTCATGTGTGAAGTCCTGGATTGGATTTTCGTGTCGCGCAAACTACAATTAGATTTTTCTGTTATGAAATTCTAAAATTATATAACGCTATTTTTAGTATGCAAGGTGTAACTCAAATAACGCACAACCTCTTAAGGGGTCACTGTACTCATCATTATGAACAACTTTTACTACGGGACCAAAGTGAAATCGCGAAAAAAAAATGTAGGGATCATTTATGTTCATAACTCGTCAAAATGTAGGGAACAGCAGATTTTTACTTTTCAACACCTTGTATACAAAAACCGAGACACCCCAACAAGATTTTCATCAGAACTGCCTGAATGTGTGTTTTTTTTTAAATCTCCAAGTTAGGTCTTTGTTTATGTTGCGTTAAGTTCTCTAATAAAGAGTAAAATGCCTGAGATGTGCTACGCAGGGGTTGGCTACTACACGGAAACTGACCGAGCGGACCATCTCAAGCCTCAAGGTGTCTATTGCCGAACAAACCCATTGAAAGAAAATTTAAATTTATGACAAAAAAGGGAAAATGTAAAAACGATGTCAATCGATTCTCCTGGTGATTCGGAACAAACTTTATAGTTTCAGGTTTAGTGTATACTAAAACTAACCTTGTAAACTTCAATTGTTCCTGAATATGGCAATAGGCTCACACTCTGATACAAAAGAGTGGATACAGTTATTAGGGTGTAATACCACTGCTTACACCTTTGCGGAAAACATGAATAAAGGTACAATTCCGTGCATCGCGGCCGATCGCAGCCACGCGCGGTCTATCGCGTGCGGCAGACGCGCGCGGCTCATGCGTCAATAGTCAGAGTATGAAAATGTATGGCACCGTCCCGAAGTCTGCGACAGACGCGTGCGGCTAACGACAGATTAGTCAGTATATTATAGACACGACTATTGACGCATTAGCCGCGCGCGTCAGACGCACGCGACCGATCGCGCGGCTGCGATCGGCCGGGATGCACGGAATTGTACCTTAATGTGACGAGTAAAATAAATATGGCAGCGTGACAGATTCTCTATATGAACAATCAATACCTCATAATTATCTCTCAGTTAAGAGTTAACAGATAGATAGATATTTCTATCTTAATTACAATTAAGTAAAAACACAGTAAATACTCAGACGTCGTTTAGTTGACCGGATGTGCCTGCAAGACGCCGACATCCGGTCAGGTTTAATTGAAAACGATACCACTATTAACAGTCATTAAAAGAAAATAGATTATATAGATTTGTAACGGGTTCTGCGAAATAAATAAAATTGTACGAACTATTTATGAAGTTTTAATTTTCATTATTATAAATTAAATGCATCGCCTTGTTTTATGATATTAAGTAATTCTTTTTAAATAAAATAGAGTTATCGGTAAGGTAAGGGGATGATTTTTGCCAATAACTATAATAACTGTGTAGTAATCAATCAGCTTTGTACTTTGTTTGGTTTAATATACCCTAAACGTAGCCTTAAAATGTTAGCCTTAATTCACTTCTAGTACCAAGATAGTACAGCTTGCAATTGCTTAGAGCCCTGTGTACCTCATACAAACAATCAATACTTATTATAATATAAATAAACAACATAATACTGAAGTCAGAAAACGAACTTTTTGTATAAGTCCTCCCAAATTCTTCTAGTACAAAAGACATCAACGCGCACAACAAAATTCAACAACTTAATTTTTATTTTATACTAAAATTAACAACTTTATTTTTATTTTACACTAAAATTAACAACTTTTTTTTTTATTTAAAACTAAAAATAACAACACTAAGTAAAATTCCTCCCCCTATGATCATCAGACCCCTGGTTGTAGGTAAAGAGCCAGCGCAACATCCTCCACAGAGCGTCCGTGTCCTCACAGTGGATCTTGTAACAATGCTTCGTAGTGCGACGGGGGATCGACGACGAACTAAAAGAACATAAATGATTTAAATTATATATTTTGCTATATTTATTGGCTTACTGTTTGAATGGTGCTAGCGTGGCTGTGGAATATAAGGAAATGAGTTTGATGCCTTGGTAGAGTGAAGTGTAATTGTAATTTATTTAATTTTGGCAGGGGCGCAGTGGTCATAGGTCTTAGGAGGAGAACCGTTGTGGTTTTAGTGTTTGATATACCCCCGATTTCGCCAGGGTTGAGGGTAACCATGAGTATTACCCTAAGTTAAAACAACCCGGCCAAGTGCGTGTCGGGCTACGCGCAGTAATAGAGTTCCGTAGTTGCACAATAATGCGGACTAAGAAGAGGGCTTAGTAATTTTTCAATGGAATTTGTACGAAATTTTTACTTTTCCAAGTAAATTTTATAAGTTGGGCGACTGTTACTCGTAAACTGGTGATGCCTGCTTAATTGTGATAGTTTTCCATTTAACTTCGTTGTATATACTTACTACTACCGTGAATTTTTTCACATATCCAAAACTAGCCGTTTAGCTAAGGACACTTGACTCTAACAAAAATTAGCACTTTAAGACCCGATTTCACCATACTCTGTTAGTTATTAATGTCCTGTTAAACATTTTAACAGACTGTTTAACAATACATTGAAATTGACTTTGACAGCTTAACAGAACATTAACAACTAACATTGTATGGTGAAATTGGGTCTTAAGCTTCATATTTCAGAAACGGATAACTTAATCGAAAAATTGTTCTCGTAAAGCCCGCAACATTTTTGAAAGACCTATCCAACAACACCCCACGCCATGGGGTAGACAAGAAAAAAAAAACCCCTACTTTACGTGTACAAGAGGTATCATAAAAACATTTTTTTTCTTGATTTTATTTTACCACTTTGTCGACGTGATTAACATGTATATTAATACCAAATTATAGCTTTCTAGTACTAAGAGTCTCTGAGCTAAGCTGCGGACGGACAGACATGGCGAAACTATAAGGGTTACTTGTTGACTACGGAATCCTAAAAAGGGGGATTGTGCTTTAAGAATATGGATAGGTTAGCCCCCTATCATCATCATACGGCATCATACAGCAAGGCAAGGTCAAGACCTTAGTTTGTAACATGTTGTCATAATAATTATTAACAACGCTCGTCTCCAGTTTGTAGAAAGCGTTCATAGACTTAACCTTTCACCTAGGTCATCTCTCTTACCTGTTTTGACTTATAATCTGGAGTTATTTAATGTTCTTGCCAAGTATTCTGTATCAAGATTTAATGGTTAAGTTACGAAAAGTGGATTTCACTGCCATAACACGTGTAATAAGGTAGAATATAAAAAAATACCATTTCGTGCAAGCACAAATCAATTACGGTTTCTGTCTACTTTTAAACAATCCTACATTTTAAACACAAAATGAATCTAAATAAAAATAGTTTAACAAAGTTTGACGATAACAATTATTCTATGTAGTTTAATAACTGAATGATGATTTCCGCTTAAAATATACGACCCTTTTCTTTTCAGGTGATTTAGGGGATGAGGTTGCAAGGATGCTATCACTAATCTGACAATACTGTTATTTCTTTTTTATAATTTTGCGTACTAGAATCACGTACACCAACTCCCAAACTCGGAATAACTAACATTTGTTCAATGCGGGAATGGAACCTGCGACCCATAGAGCAGAAGCCACTGCATCAACAGATAATTGCAGAAGCCACTGTGCCAACAGATAATTTTATTTTATTCTTTTAATTATCGTTTACTGTCATAAGAGACCCATGTCTAGTAGTGGAGCTCTTTTGAAGAATATAACGACGATGTTGATACCTATACACTCGGGAGCAATGAATCCGAGTCACCAACATAAACCTGATACTACTCAAATTAAATTAATAAAACTTCTTAGACAGTCTATAAAATACTTTTTATTTGACTAAGGAGGATTTTTCAATCGTGAAATAATATTTATCTAAGGAATAAATATGACGGTTTGACACGTCAAAGCGTCAAACTTGTTCCCCAAATAAAAGTTTACTGACGATTGAAAAATCAGCCCTTAGCTAGCATTCTTAGTTTCCGAGATACAAAGGTTTATGTTGGGTATTTTTTTTTGTTTTGGATTGCTTGTAGATGTTCCTTGCGGACCATTTCTACGTAACCGAGCAGTTATTGGTGAGACCTGAAGGGTATCCAGCCAATGGGGGGAAGTAAAATGCTTAACCTAAGCAAACTACTTCTACTACACTAACATCATGACTACCTGCAACAACAACACTAAGGGCGACCCCTAGTGGGACTCGGACCTTGGCTTAAGGTGTTACTGACGGGAAATTGGGGAGGAGACAGCTTGATGAGGGCTAAATCATCGGTGTGGCCGGTTTATGTTGGTGACCCGGATTCATTGCTCCTGAGTGTACTTACGATGCATAGTTCCTCTCAGATTGCAGTTCGCAGAGCAGTCGTCGTCTGCATTGCTCGCTGATCGGTGCTATGTCCGACATGCCAGGGTCTGAGCGACGGTACGGCAGAGATGAAGGTTGCCTGAAACAAAATCAATGTTGATTTATAGTGTATTTTGGATTGTGGCCGACCACAATTTATTCATATATTTGTTTGTTTCAAATCTTGCAAGTCACTTTTAAGCCAGTTCCTTTTATCCGAATAGACTGATTGCACACACATGTAGTTTTGATGACAATACAATAACATAACATCACGCCAGTTCCCTGAAGGGTTTAGCAGAAGTGTATAGTGTACACTCTCATTTTGCGTTTATTTAAGTCCCATGTAATAGGGGGCGAGTCTATTGCCATCAACCGGGCACAAATCCAGATTCCAGGCTGCTACCGAGAAATTCCACACAGAAAAAACCCAATAACACTTTGTCGGACCTGGGATCGAACCCAGGACCTCACGATCAGCAGTGGCGCTTGCGATCACTAGACCAACGAGGCAGTCATAATACTTAATATTTAATGTTATTCTATTAATTACCCACTAAAAACTAAAAGCTTTGTCAATTGCAATTGCAGGTCAATTGATCAAATCAACAGTGCAATACATATGAGCAAAGTTTTTTCGTTTCAGATGTTTCAAATGTTATTTTACTTTTTTTTATATTTTTGTAATTTTCATATTTTCTTTCTTTTACAGTAGTTTTTTTTTGTGCTTGTAAGATTGCAGATACTCTGCCTAAACTATGGTCGTGCACTTGCTTGCTTGGTAATGTGCCAATGATCTTCTTGATGATCTTAGCTAAACTTGGCAATTGATATTTCGTGCTGAAAAATAGCGTTCAGTACTCAGCCGTAGTTAGCGAAAGTAGAAGTTACCGAAAACTAGGTTAGAATGCACTTGTATTGTACTCATACAATAATATTATAATTAAAGTTTCCCCAGTACACTACATGCACATTTACCTACAAAGTATTGCGCAACACGCGGACGTGGCGCATGCGCGTGTCTTCCGCGCATGCGCACCGCGAATGCGCTAGAGTGTGCGTGGAACTGACCGACTAACACGCACCATTGATCGCGAGGGGTTTTTGGAGGCCGGAATACCCGGTGTATTATGATTCTTGGACGACGGTATTTATAACGCTTAAATAGAAGAAACAATTAAGCTTTTGGTCCAGTTAGTGGTAGTTAGCGCATTGAGCAACGTTGAATTAAGAGTCCAGGGACTCTCAATTATTATTTATAGTTACACTAAATACGTATAGACTCTCAACCGTATGAACGTGGACGAAGCGAAAGGAGTATGTAAGGATGGTGATGTTCCATAGTTTCTATTTCCGTGGGAAGAAGACGTGAGTTTATGTATGTAAGTACTAAATGCGAAACTTATTTTAAAATTACAAAGATTCCATGTTTCCTTTTAAGGTACGGAACCCTAAAAATAGCCCAGGGATTGAAATGGACGTTGGAAAATCTAAAAGTATGTTGTTAATATTGATCGCTATGCGATACAATTTGAAACAACGAAGTTCGATAACCTATTTGTGTTCTAAAACATTGTATTTAAAGTTTAGGTAGTAATTTAATTTCGTATTGATTGATTTCGATTGAAAACAACGACAACTTCGTCAATACTTATTTATTAAAAGTTAAAACAGTCAACCACCGTTTCCATACAACATGTCGTCGTGACGAACCTCACGCCGCAGATTATTCATACTCTCCCTTGCACTCAGATTCGTACAACATTCACTCGCATAACTTTCAGACATCTTCGTTCAGAACCTCTTTAGCATTCCATTCCCACATCTACAAAGAATTCTAAGCGAATCCTTTCTACAAATGCACTAAGTATAATGACCAGTGATCGGAAAAGGGTGAGCTAATTTACCTAAACTTCAAAGAACAGAGACAAAAACTGGAGACTTCCTTGCGACAACATTTTTTTTTCGGGTGAATTTTCCCGGAGATTGTCTTTCATTTGTTTTCAAAAAATAAAAGACAATCCCCTTTTTTGAAAACATTAAACAATCTCTTTTTTAAAAACAATGAAAAACGTGTCATCTGGTTTTGTGACAATTTTGGGAAACAAAAATAGGAAACGAATTTAATTGTTTTCTGTACTATTAACATTAATATTAAATGTGCTTTAGTAATGTCGCGAAACCCAGAATAATTTTCACGAAAAAAAATGTCGTAAGGAAGTCTCCAGTTTTTGTCTCTGTTCTTTGAAGTTTAGGTAAATTAGCTCACCTTTTTCCGATCACTGATAATGACTTAAGAAACAGTCTTAAATTAACACCTTCTGCAAAGCTATACATTTGTCAGCTAAACAAGAAATCCGCGTAAAACCCCAATAAGGCGTAACACCGAGTCACGACTATCATCGCCACTGGTTTCCTTCTAACATAAAACTTACTTTCTATGATAAGCAGCTGAATACGTTCTGAATACGTTTCTTTTATTCCTATATTCTGCACAAAAAACTATTTAGTGGTTGTAAGGCCGCGTATTCATTAGTGATGGATGAATATAACGTAGTTGTTCACTATGCACTACCCGCATTTTGGACTTTACACATTTTTCCTGTCTAGCCCAAAGGTTATCTGGGAGATATCGCTTTTAGTAATAAGACCGGCATTGTATTTTTAATGACGCAATTCGATTGTATTTTCAAGAAAGAAAGAAAAGAACTTTCATTCACTTTGGACATAATGATAACATAAAAAGAATCAACATACACATTTAATGCTGTCGAGTATGCCCATGCCGAAAGGGTCTCTAGTTCAGCATAGTCTTGGCATCAAATATCCTTTACTACTCTTATGGATTACGCCACTTACGTGACCAGCTGAGGGCTGGTTTGTTTTCTGGCCAAAGACTTAGCGTTGCTATTCAACGTGGCAACGCTGCTAGTCTTTTGGGCACGCTTCCAGATGACAGCGCGGAGTACTTTGACGCCTAAGTGCGCTTTTTGGACAATAAAACATTTAATTATCTATTTATCTACGTCAAAGGAATCACATTTACTAAAAAAACGTGTTTTTTGTATTATGTAGTGGAATAGTTATTATTATCAATATGTCCTTTTCCCAATACCAAGTATGTTAAGGTTCAGCTACCTATCTAACCAGTCCTGGCATCCGCCTGGTAAACTATTACCAGAATTTCGGGATTCTGACTGCTCGTAACGACTCTACAGCAGACATCTAATATTATGACAACCAGTTCGAGGCACAGAGTTATCTGGATTTGTACAAGCATTTGTTATTTCTTTCAAAATATGAGCGCTTTAAAAAACCTGTTAACCTAGCAAACCGATAAACCCGAAAATCGATGTACTTGGTTATAGCCGTAAGACCGTCCGAAGTAAGTTTTCCTAAGTAACATAACATCGCAGTAACAAGACGTCGATTGAACAAGGCTTCGCAGCATGAAATTTTCGCAATAAAATCGTTCGCAGTACAGTTTTTCGATGTAACGAAATATCGCTGTAACAAGATGTCGATGTAACAAGGCGTCGCAGTATAGAGAATATAGAGATGTCGTTCAAAGGTTTTCGAAGAAACAAAATTCGATGATACGGCTTTCGCACTCAAGTAGGTATTCCATTGTAGACAACCCTTCCCTACCAATATTTGTTGTAGTGAATGCGCGGCTTAGGTCCGTGTACTTCTCGTATCATCAATCACGTGTGTCGAATGCACGAGTTTGAGTGGCGTGTGTCGCGTGCATGCTAATCGCGTGCCACGCGATATATCCGCGGTTGTTACGCGCGCCAAGCGTTGCCATGTAACTTGTAACCGATCGGGTACACGGATGTCGGGTTGAAGGATGAGTGTTGGTATGAATAATTCGCCCATTACAATGTTTTATAAAAGGTTAACAAATTTTTGTTAGGGGAGGAGCTCGTGGCTAAATAATTACAGCCGCATAGACCGATCTTCCGGGTTAAGCCACGCTTGCCGAGGTTGGTCTGTGGATGGGTGACCATTTACCATAGCGAGTTTCCTCCGTGCCTCGGAAAGCACGTAAAGCCATTGGTCCCGGCTGTCATTTGTAGATCTTTGACAGTCGTTACTGTTGGTCAGAAGCCAGAAAGTCTGACAACCAGTCTTACCAAGAGTATCGTATTACCCAGTTACTGGGTTGTGGAGGTCTGATAGGCAGTCGCTCCATGTAAAATACTGATATTCAGCTGCATCCGGTTAGACTGGAAGCCGACCCCAACATAGTTGGGAAAAGGCTAGGCAGATGATGATGATGAAATTTTTGTTAGGGAAACATTAATTTTCTTTTGAAAATTCATACATTTTTAGAAAATAATATTAATTGAAGGATCATTGTTACATACTGTTTCCCAAAGATGTGTATTTTTAAAACCAACATTTTTATTTTACGATCTAAGGTTTTTACCTTTTATAGCAAAGTTTAAATGCCCAGACTATAATAATAAGTCTGTTCATTATTATTGCTTTGACATTGTTGTACCACGTTTATCGACAGGAGTTATCGTCCGTGATAGCCTCTTCGATCTTATGTTGATACTTTTGCAGTCAGAGCCTGTTTTTTCTTAGCCTCGTTTGATCATCAAGATCAGCCCTCTCAAGACGGCAATCACCGATCCCCAGGTAATGGAAATGTCAATAAATTGTGCGTTATTTATTCATTTCAGTCATCTTTTCTAATCCTTTTTTATTGCGGATTGTCCATTATTTATTCTTTCGCACAAAATTAGTACAGAGGCGGACTTAATGCCATAGGCATTTTCTACCAGTCGACCTTAGGGTGATGCAGAGAAAACATGGTAGGTGCACTAAATAGTAATAGGTGTGTGATGCGATGGGATTTTTGCTAATAATATTTACATTTATAAATATAAAAATACAAATTAAATAGTCCAATAAATACTAGATTACATATTCACATGCATACATAAATATATATTAATAATCATAACCTACATATATATTATAATAATATATAATATCTACAAAAACATAGAAAATGATCTTTGCTGAGATGATTCTGCCAATCCCTTGTGTAGATGTTCACGTAATTTAATTTTGAAGGAATAGCGACTGTTGACCATCCTGATTTCCAAGGGAAGCGCATTCCAGAGAAGAATAGACTGGACAAAGAAAGAAGAATGTATAAAGTCAGAGCGGTGAGAGGGACATTGTAAAAGACGATCGATTATTCGAAGAGCGAAGATTTCTGTTATGATTAGAGCATATATACTGAAAATGAGGGGTAAGATAAGTTGGAGAACTGAGAGAGTCGAGAAAAGAAAACAAGGTAGTCAGTGCCCTCATCACTCTACGCTGACGAATAGGCATCCATTTTAGCAGGGATCGATAAGCCGACACGTGATCATACTTACCATTTCTCTTTACATTTTATTTATTTCCATTCGTCTTTTTACCGTTCCTTCTTCACATCATAAACACTAGGAAGCGGTGAAGGGCGTCTATTTTTGGGGGCTGTTTTTCGTAGCATTAAAGTTCAAAAGAACTAAGTAATTCTGAGCTTTTTTAAATGGGGTATTCCTCGAAGCGCACCAAATGAACCGCACTAAAAGTATTCCTCGAAACGCACCATTCGCGGTGTGCGGTTCATTTGGTGCGTTTCAAAGTTGGTGCGCTTCGAGGAATACCCCTTTGAAATAAATGAGTTTTGAAGTTTTATGGGGGATGACTGGGTTGTATTGTTTTTAGTGCAACAACTTAGTATATAACTACAACTTTTATGTTATTGAAGTCTAGATATTTACAGTGTACCATTTTTATATTCATTATTTCATATACCTTCTAAAATATCCAGCATTTGGCGATGACCTATACATATAGCTACGATAGTTGACGGACTTATGACCAGAATGAAACACGATCAGTTACTATTAAGATGTTCTTTGGCTCTTCCATAAATAAAGATATCTATGTTTCTCGCATGACGAATGCAGCGCGCACGCGCGGTTTCATTTCGAGGAAGTGCAGCGTCTGATTCCGTTTCGATTCCCGTCCTCTCTATATTCGTACTCAGACTATTGATTGTGAATTCCGGTCTTATGGGTCAGTAAATAGCTTAGTTCTGCCAAGCCTGTTCCCAATTAGGTGGGCTCAGCTTCCAGTCTAACCAGGGGGGCCTACTCCCTAAGTCCGTCAACGAAATTAGTCGTCCGTCCAAAAGTATAGCCCGAAACGTAGAAGTGAACAAAACTAGTGTCAAGTTCAACTTTTCGGACGGGCAAAAACACATCGGTAGTAGGGACAACTGTCAAATCGTGTTGTCATTCATTCTTAGTTCGGGCCCCGAAATAATCGTATGTCCGCAGATGATAGGGAGTAGGAAACGCTCGTAACTAAGGACGAAACCACGGACTTCATGATTAGGGAGTAGATCCCCAGATGCGGCTGAATACCAGTATTTTACATGGAGCGACTGCCATCAGACCTCCGCAACCCAGTTACTGGGCAATGTCGATATCCTAAGGTTAGATCGGTTGTCAGACTTTCGGGCTTTTGACTACCCGTAAGGACTGTCATAGGTATTCGTATAACACCCGGGACCGATGGTTTAACGTGCTCTCCGAGGCACGGAGGGGTCTCGATGTGTAACGAACGGTCACCCATTCACGGACTGACCGCGTCAAGCGCAGCTTAACCTTGTAAATTATATGATCCACGCGGTTCATAATTAGCCACGAGTTCTTCGACTAAATAACTACTTATTTATTGAGTTTTTTTTTGAAAAATAATAATATATTTCACGAAAGTATTACCATTCAACAGTGAATCATATGCTTTCTGTAGACATTTATATCGTCCAAGGGTAATTTTATACAGGGTGTGTCGTAAATAGTGGTCCAACGTTAAGGGGTCGACACACCGTGTATTCAACTATCACATACCACAATAGGGTATTTAACTGAAAAAATGTAATTAGTCCGTCAGTTAGATTATCAAAAAATATTTGACCCGTATTCTTTCTTTTGTTACGTAAACCAAAATTGACGAAGATACGACACTTTTAAAATTGGCAAAACGTCACAAGCAAGTACAATTTTTACTAGCTTCTGACGTCACAAGCCCCCACTCTCGAGTTTTGATGCGTTTTATCTTTTCAAATATTGATAGATTTAACAAAAGAAAAAATACGTGTCTATTATTTTTCAAAACTAACTGGCAGACTAATTAGATTTGCAATTTATTGAAGCTGTCAACATGCCTATTTGAACCATTTTTTACCTTATGTCTCAGTTTTTTTATTTTTATTAAAATTAACTCTTCGTTTTACTAATTTAGCTGTAATTTCAACCCAATACATTATTTTCCTATTTTGTTTTTTGTTTATAACTGCTGAATACATGTGCAATATGCAAGTAATTTTTAATTTGTAGTTAATTTATTAGAAAAAAAATAATTGTAGTACGTGATAGCTGGGGGCCAATTTTACTAACAGAAACTTTTATCAGTTGCAATTGAATCGTATAATCAGAGAGTTTTCGTTTACGCAAACTGTCAAATTGTTTCACAACAAAAACAAAACCAAACAATTTGACAGTTTTCGTTTGGCCCCCTGAATATATCGCGTATCGACCCCTTAACGTTGGACCACTATTTACGACACACCCTGTATACTGTACAGGACACGGTGTGACATGATGTCATGTTTACGTCCACTTGGCATAACATTGCGAAATATAAATACTTCGGTTAATGACCTAGTTACAATTATTTGGTGTATTTTATCAGAAACTATCAGTATTATTATCTCATTTGTTTATCTTCAATCAAAGAACATTTTAGTATAATAATGCTGAAATTGTGTTTTGATAACATTATGATAATTTGGAGATACTGTGAACCACCGTTTTTTGATCTATTTGTGGACTAGTCCAGAACTTTGGATTGGAAAATGGCAATGACCTATTACTTCGAGCTAGAGATGAGTTCTTACTAAGACGTCCAAAGGGGGGGCCGGGGGTTGCCATAATCGCCACGCTTGGCAGGCAGGTTGTCGATCGCAGTATGGTTGTTAAAGTACTCAGAGAACGCTGTTGCCCATCTTCTAGAGAATCCCTTAGTCGCCTTTTACGACACCTACGGGAAGAGTTGGGGTAGTGCTATTCTTTAAGTCCGGCAATACACGATACTCAGATAGATACTCGAGGTCAAATGAATACTGCAATGTGTTAGGTATTGAAATCCTGAAGGTTAGACACTTCATATTCGGAAACCTTAAACTCTGCTTATCATTTTGTACAACTTTTACTATGGGACAAATAACGAATTCGGGAAAAAAAATCTGCATTACAAAATGTATGGAACAGCTGATTCTTTTTCACGAATTCAGAGGTTATCCCATAGTAAGAGTTGTACCTGACTCAGTGATGAGAAAAGTTCAATGGTTTTTTAATGTAAAGTGACTAACCAGGTGGTCTACTCCCTAAGCACGAAGTCCGTGGTTTCGGCCTTAGTTACGAGCGTTTCCTACTCCTTATCACCTACGGACATACGATTATTTCGGGGCCTGAACTAAGAATGAATAACAACACGGTTTGACAGTTGTCCCTACTACCGATGTGTTTTTGCCCGTCCGAAAAGTTGAACTTGACACTAGTTTTGTTCACTTCTACGTTTCGGGCTACTTTCGGACGGGCTACTAACTTCGTTGACGGACTTAGGGAGTAGGCGATGACATGCTGTTTATCTACAAAATATTTTTTTGTATTAACAACACCCTCCGCTCCATTTTGATTTTTGACCTCCCCATAAAATAAATGTTCATTAAAATATAATATATTTGAATCTAGGAGTACTAAAGGCAACATTTTTAAACTTTAATTAAATTATACCTGTCCTTGTCATTTGTATGCTAATGAATAGAGTTAGATGGCAATAGAAAATTATTGTTTATCGAGTATTTATCCGCTTGTCCTCTCTTCGTGGGACTAAATAGCGTCATTGCCAAAAGATCGTACCGTAAAACCTCTGCCGAACCTACGAGGCAAACAAGCGTGATGGTATGGTAATATACTGACTGGTTATCATCGACGTTGTGAATGGTGATGATGCTGGGGGTGAGCGCCGAGATGATGAGCCCCACCGGGATGAAAGCCGTCACCAGCCGGAGAAGGTTCTGCCACGGGTTCACGCTAGAACAACAGATAATAATACTAGGTTATCAAAAACATCTTACGCCTAATTTAAAACGGAAATAGTTTTGATGTTAAATCGCCAGACTGATTTAGTGTAGAGGTCTATCTCCGACACTAGCTCAGTAGCGTGTACGAGTCTCTATTTCAGTCTTGTATACGCTAGGAGCTAGTCCATGCAATTAGTGTTAGAGAGCATTGCGTCCACAGAAATCTATCATCATAATTCAGCCAAAAGACGTCCACTGTTGGATATAGGCCTCTTCCAAGCATAGCCACATGAATCGGTTCTGTGCTTCTCGCATCCAGCGAATTCCCGCGACAAGTAACAAAGAAAAAGAAGTTCAAGTTTATATATTACTGGGCTTGCGTCCGATCCGAATCTGAGTAAATACAATTCTAGGAAGTTCGACTGCAAATCTATAAAATTCGGATCTTATGTAGTGCACCACCGTTCATACACATAGTACTACAGCTTGTTCGTATTTTCTCGGACTCGGATCTAACGCAGTGCATAACCGCTCTTAGATATTTTAAACTCGTAGAAGTCTGTGGAGAAAGAGAAATAAAAGAATCTGTAATTTAAACCTAAAACTTTTAAACTCTTAGCTGCCGAATAGTCGATCTGTGGATCGAAAACTTATAAATTGACAGAGAAAAATTTACCAAATGTATCTTTTTTTTGTCTGTTGCGTTTTTATCAACTGTACAATCTCATTTAAGACTAAAAGAACACCTACCAACAACCATACTCTTACATACATTTCGAAAGTAGATCTAGTCATATAATATTATATTTAAATTAATGATAGCGGTGCGCGCAGTGCGGTGGTCTTAGATTTACTATCACTTTGCTCACGCGCATCAATCTCTATTAGCTTTTACGATATCTATCGATCATGACGATTGTATCTTCTTTGATATATGAGTCTGCTTTATTGAAACTAGCGTAGAGTTATGTGTTTACTCGTGTGGCTTCTACTTTATTCTGTCTTTGTGATCCATGCTTAATTTAAAATTGACTTTAATGTTATAAGAAAGGAAAGAAAATAAAATTGCCGCACAAATATTTTTATCTAAAAAAACACATAAATAAATGTCCGTTTTGCGCGGACGTAACACATATTTTCCTAAGGTTTTTTTTTTTAATATTTTTGTTTTATTTTTGTGTGTCATGTCTGCGCGAATAAACATATTTTCTGTCTTTCTTATAAAACGTGCAAAGTACTAGCACTCCTTTAACAAACACGTCTTTGTCATTGGAGTTATAGACAGCCCACTGTGCAGAGCATGCATGGAAGAGGACGAGACGGCAGCCCACTTGCTACTAAACTGCCCTGAGATCGCCACATACAGGGCCAAGTGCTTCGGTAACCCAGGTACTCTCCGAGAGATCACCACCAGACCAGTAACATCAAGGGTGTGTTGGCCTTTTTCGAGGAGTTAGGGTGGATCGAGTAATTATACTCACCACCCATCCCACAAAATACGCGCTTAGACGTGGAGTTGCGGATACCAGCCCGTTATACCTTATACCATAAAGCACTTCTGTCTAAGAACGATACATTCAGAGTGCATTAAAAGAGCCTCCACGAGTGACCGACGAACCCTGGGCAGTCAACCTCGCTGTCAACCTTGTTGACTATCTTTTCATTTTTATGTGCAGCGTCGTACTGCGTTTATATAATTTGACTAGCGACCCGCCCCGGCTTTGCACGTGTACGTTTTATAGCTTAAAACTTTCCTCTTTAATCACTCTATCTATTAAAAAAAACCGCATCAAAATCCGTTGCGTAGTTTTAAAGACCTAAGCATACATAGTGACAGACAGCGGGAAGCGACTTTGTTTTATACTATGTAGTGATGAATGAAACTTTGAATGAAGCCGATTTATAGAAGTTTTTTATTATAAAGTGATTTTCTTTGTAATGTGTTTTGATGACAATTAACCATGTCAGTTGTTTTACATAGTTTAGCGTCCTTTTACCTTTTGTAAATGTGAGAACTTTGTAGACTTGCTAGATGCCTGGATATCTAATTAATTTGTGACCATATTTTATATTTAGTTTTTTTGTGTGGTTCCTGCTCTTAAGTCTACTTTGCTCTCTCATAACTATTCTAAGTCAAAACTGTACCCACTCAAATTGTTAAAGATATGGGTTTTAAAAGAGTAACCATGGAGTTTCTTGCCGGCTCTTCTCCATAGGAAATGACTAATTGGAACCGTGCACCTAAATTCGACTTTTCATAAGCGCCTGTAATGGTTTATGTGAAATAAGAACTTTTGATTTTGAATGCTTTTACATAGCAAATACCTACTTTACTCTTTATTCGCCTCTTATGAAGCCCAGAAAAGAAGTGGCTTTGTTAGCTTTCTAACCTTGGGATATCGGCATTGCCCAGTAACTGGGTTGCGGAGGTCTGATGGCAGTTGCTCCGTGTAAAATACTGGTATTCAGCCACATCTGATTAGACTGGTAGCTGGCCACAACAAAGTTGGGGAAAAGGTTAGAAAGAAGTGAACCCAAAGAGGCTTTACTAGTCGAGATCACAAACGCAAAGGAAAGTAGATGGCAGCACCTCTGTTGGAACAAATTATAACCAATCAGAATGAGTTAAATTGTCATTAGAAATAATGTCAGACAAACTTTAACGAATGTTTTTTTTTTTATTACTTGACTTGGTCGCGTTTAACCCTCGTCGTACCTGATGGTAAGCGCAGACAGGGTCTAAGATGGAGCACACGAATCCAAGTAACAGAGATATAGAGGGATCCCTCTATACCCCTCTGGCTCTCACATACACACGACAGAACACAGTAAACTGCTTGGTACCGGACTTTAATGTGAGGGTGGTAGCTAGCCAGGCGGACCGTAAAGATCCTACTACCAAACAGAATTTCCTTGGTACCAGGGATGGTGGCGCCATTAGTTCCCCAGTTTTCTACCCCATTCTCCTATACAAGGTTAGTCAGAAAGGGGGTACTAATCCGAAAGGGTGTTAAAGTACCCATAATAATGAGTAACTTTTGTTCTACCATTTTCCCCAAAAGTTAATGTTTAAGAGAAATAGCTGTTCAAAAATTGCATAAAAAATACTCTAAAATCTATCTATCCTCAGCTATGATCAGTTTTGTTTACATTTTAAGTCATGTTTGAGGTCACGAATTAGATGCTGAATTCGTAACTAAAGCAGGGATGAAGAATTTTTGCAACACTAATATGAAAACAATTTTATAAGGAAATAAAAATTATCGAATTTTGAAATTTTAACACTTGCTTTAACACATTCGAGTCCACCACACTTTTCGTAGAGCTCATACGCCATCCCGCCATACATATTGCTAGTGGACCTTCCAGGAGGGTCCTCGGCATTACGTTTGCGCTAAGAGTGAACCCTCGAGGAGAGTTCCTGGCATCAGGTTATAAACCGTAAAAAATACGCTACTACGTCGTAAAATAGGTGTTTGCTTGTTTCATGACGGTTAATTTTCCAAGAAAACCTTTATTTAAAATGAGCCCTCCACGAGGGAACCCAGCATGGCGAATGCGACTACACGGTGCCTTCCTGGAGGGCACCCGGCACTGAACGTGTTAAAACAGTCATCAGTGATATACAAGGTTAGTCGGAAAGGGGGTACTAATCCGAAGCCCACATATAGTACCGCTGATGACTGTTTGAAAGCAAGTGTTAACATTTCAAAATTCGATATTTTTTTTGTCCAAATAAAATGATTTTTATTTTTGTTTTTCCAAAAATTCTTCATCCCTGCTTTAGTTAAAAATTCAGAAAATGTTGCTTCTAATTCATAACCCCAAATATGCCCTAAAATGTAAACACAGCCGATCATATCTGGGGATAGATAGATTTTAGTTTTTTTTTTGAGATTTTTGAACAACTGTTTCTCTTAAACTATTGACTTGTGGGAAAAGTTGTAGAACAAAAGTTACTCATTATTATGTGTACTTTAACACCCTTTCGGATTAGTACCCCCTTTCTGACTAACCTTGTATATGTGGCCTGTAGATTAGTACCCCCTTTCCAACTAACATGGTATGAACTTTCTTCAAAAATCTTTTCTTTTATCTTCTTGCACAACACAAACAGTCTCGTACAACAGGTTCGCAAGTACTTCCTCGTAGTGATATTTTCTCACAATATCTCTGAGTGTTGAGACACACGGGGGCAAGTTTTCACGTTTTTGTGTGGTTTGACTGAGTGTGACACAATCTGTGCCGACGGTTGCAAATTACCTGTCACCGGTCATGTTTTATCTTTATGTTCGTTAACTTTTCTCTCACGGGTGTAATAGTGTAATGTGAGTGTTTTATTGGAGTCGTATATATGTATTGCGCAATAGAATAAAGTAAAATTTACGTGAGTCCATAGTAGTTCCGCTTTACATTTATTTATTCTGGGAAGTAGTTGTCTCACTTTTGGTTGTCGGTTTTAAGGCGCTTCCCCCTGCGAAAGTGAAAAAGTGAGAAATTTTCGTACACCGAAAACAACACTTGATATCCTAGGCTAGAAGTTTTAGTAATTAATCCTAAAAACGGCCGTTTTTGGTACTTATAACTAAAACTTCGAATCCAGAAGCTCTAGCGTTGATATTTGGTGTTCAAAAATTTCTACAACACTTGACAAAAATGTTGTACGTACGAAATTTCAATATGTTGTGTGTTGACAGAAATCGCCTTTCGAAATTGACAGAGGAGCTCGTGGCTAAATAATTACAGCCGCATAGACCGATCTTCCGGGTTAAGCCACGCTTGCCGAGGTTGGTCTGTGGATGGGGGACCATTTACCATAGCGAGTTTCCTCCGTGCCTCGGAAAGCACGTAAAGCCGTTGGTCCCGGCTGTCATTTGTAGATCTTTGACAGTCGTTACTGTTGGTCAGAAGCCAGAAAGTCTGACAACCAGTCTTACCAAGAGTATCGTATTACCCAGTTACTGGGTTGTGGAGGTCTGATAGGCAGTCGCTCCATGTTAAATACTGATATTCAGCTGCATCCGGTTCGACTGGAAGCCGACCCCAACATAGTTGGGAAAAGGCTAGGCAGATGATGTTGTGTGTTGACAGAAATAATGCTTTTTTTCTGAAGTGGCGCCACTTTCGGTGGGGGAAGCGCCTTAACCTATCTAGAGCTAAACTTAGGAGGTATTTAGAAGTAGTCCGTAACTGTATGACGTTTATATGTGTGCAACAATCTTGTCATTATCACAATTGAAATGTATATGCAAATGTTCTCTCTAACTATTGAAAAGTTTAGAGTCCGAATTAGCATAACGAACAGTTCGCTGCTTTACATGAATAACCACACAATCCAAAATGTTCAAACTAGATAAGGAAAAACTGGAATCAAAAATGGCTTTATTTTTTTGCGAATAAAACTCACATTCATATCGCCAAGAATTACGAAGTGGTATCACAAAATGTCATTTGCCATTGCTTTTGCATTTTGGCGCCATTTTTCTTCAACAATGTAATCTACCGGTTGCGTACTGCCCGTCATCCCAGGACGACACTTAATTGTCTAATCTATTGTCTATAATTACCGTGCTTGAGGTTTTAAGAGGCTCTCCTCTAAAATAAGCTTTTTTGAATTGTGTCAGTATTCATCCAAAGCAGCGAGTTATTGATAGGTTGGTGACATACCCCTTTAATCTAGCTCCAAAGGCACATACCCTAGTCGCTCTATTAAATGGAAGACGTGTGATTTACTCCGTTAAGGACTAAATTTATGGCATGTTACTTGGTGCCCTCTGATTCAGAAAGTTTTAACCAGTCAGTTGTCAAATGATTCGGCTTGTTGTCTCGTTTTGTCTACGATTCTTGTAACAAGATAAAAAACTGCTCGTTCGACAACTGACTTACTTATCTAAAAGTTCTATCAGGGGGCTGACTTTATCACTTATAGGTATGAAGTCTTCTTTCTTTAATGTATAATGATGTAGTTATAATTTCTTAGGATGATTAAGTGGGCTTATAACGTACATACATACATATTTCGACGGCTCCTACGTATACTAGGACAAGTGCAAAAACACAATTGTACAGAAGAGTGGTTTAAATAGAAATATTTAAAATCTGAAATGGACCATATCATACCTTTTCAAAATTTCAAATATTTTTATTGATGTATGTCAAAGTTAAAAGCTTTAGCACCTTTAATCCGCTCTCCTGTAAAGTTGTGTTTTTGCACTTGCCTTAGTATACTTAGGAGCGATTTAGTTTCATATTCGTAATGATAACTGCAAGTAAACTGCACGTCCCATCACTAAATGCAGCTTGAAGGCAGTTAGGATGTAGTCAGTGCAACTGCGTGACAACTGCTGAATGGATGTGCAGCCCACTAGTAGTTATGATTTTGAATAAGTATATGAAAAGTAATATATTTTGTCAAACGCGGCGTTATCAGACCCCCAGATACAACTTACGAGGCGTAAGCTGAGTTTTGCATTTGAGTGCACATAGAATCGATTGCCAAAAAGCAGCATAAACCGGTTTAAACCAAGCAAAGGACGCGTCTGCATTCATTCTCATACAAATGCAAAGCTCAGCTTAGGCCTCGCGGACTGTACCTAGTTACAATATAGCGCTATAAAATTCTTGTTAAACTGACTCAAATTAATTTACATGATATTCTACATACAATAACATACAAACATTCATTCATGCATGTTTATTCATTATTATAATTCGAGTAATATTAATATACCAATGTCCGAGTGAAAGGATATTTGCGATACAAAGAGGTCATGCTCAAGCCGACCATTTATTAAGGAAGTACAAAAGTACCACTATACGAGGTGTAACATAAATAACGCACAACCTCTTCAGGGGTCACTGTACTCATCATTATGAACAACTTTTACTATGGGAATAAAGCTGAAATCGCGAAAAATCAGCTGTTCCCTACATTTATGTTCGCATAACTCGTCAAAATGTAGGGAATAGCTGTTTTTTTTTCGCGATTTCAAGTTTGTTCCCATAGTAAAAGTTGTTCATAGTGATGAGTATAATCTCCCATTTCGGTTTGTCGAGTGTTTTCAATTTCAGCTTGTATATTTGTACGCTGCAAACTGCCCTTTAATTTTTATTAACAATTCTTTCCATCCTGTGGTTGTCTGGAAGAAATTGCTAAAGCAATAAGACCGCCATTTGTACTGTTTTAATTAAGTGTATTCCTTATGTTTTATTTCTTTTAGTGTACAATAAAGTATATCTATTTATCTTTTTAAAAACACTGTTTGTCTGAGATTGGTCTCAACGCGGTGTGGTCTCCGTATTCATGTATTCATCTGTGTGTTATCAAGCTTGTTTCAAGTAAACCTTCTGAAGATTTCTGTATTATGCTTCGACACTGCGATTGCACCCAACAGCTTTCAACTTTCCTACATTGTTTTTAATAAGTATTTACTCAAGAATGTGTATACACCCTCTCGGAGATAGCGAGGTGAGGTAAAAGTAGTAAACAAGTAAAACGTAATGTGTGGCTCAGAAACGTACTAAAAGGTTAAAATAATTTGATGATCTTTCAAACAACAGATATAGGTGGTCAAAATGAGATGGACTTTTAAAGTAAAGTAAGGACAAGTATGGACTGGTAACATTTTATTGTAGCTTGAGAGATACGGAGTGTTTGGTCCTCGATAATTTTACATTTCACTTTATCTCACGATTTTAGTCTTTGGATCAGATAGTAAGTAGATAGTATATGGATAGTAATGTTATCTAGTGTAATTGCCAGTGCCGTATGTAAATAAATAAATGTAAGTGTAAATGTATGTCAAAATTGTTATCTGTTTGCGGATGAGTGGAAGAATATTCTATCAATATGTCAGAAGTATTTTGAGGGATTTAAGAAAGTGATGTCTTTAGTTGTTTTTTTTCTTCATTCTCCTGTTTTGTATGTCTTTATCTTTAAGTATTGTTATTGGTCCTAGACCGTTTTAACTAAAGTAAAGTAAAATAAATAAATAGTGTAACTAGCAGTAGCGTAATTACTACATAGTACCTATAAAACAAAGTCGCTTCCCGCTGTCTGTCTGTCCCTATGTATGCTTAGATCTTTAAAACTACGCAACGGATTTTGATGCAGTTTTTTTAATAGATAGAGTGATTCAAGAGGAAGGTTTATATGTATAATTCATTGCACCCGTGCGAAGCCGGGGCGGGTCTCTAGTACTAGATCATCATCTGCCTAGCCTTTTCCCAACTATGTTGGGGTCGGCTTCCAGTCGAACCGGATGCAGCTGAATATCAGTATTTTACATGGAGCGACTGCCTATCAGACCTCCACAACCCAGTAACTGGGTAATACGATACTCTTGGTAAGACTGGTTGTCAGACTTTCTGGCTTCTGACCAACAGTAACGACTGTCAAAGATCTACAAATGATAGCCGGGACTAACGGCTTTACGTGCTTTCCGAGGCACGGAGGAAACTCGCTATGGTAAATGGTCACCCATCCACAGACCAACCTCGGCAAGCGTGGCTTAACCCGGAAGATCGGTCTATGCGGCTGTAATTATTTAGCCACGAGCTCCTCGTCTCTAGTCTCTAGTACTAGATATTGGATTTAAAAAAAAAGTTATTCAATCTTTCTTACCGTTTTTTAACTGCATGCTCCTTTCCATCCTCGTGATACTCCAAGCCAAAGGCCTCATCACTATGATGAGGCTGCTCTTTAAAAGCTTCAGGCGACTTATAAAGTCCTCCTGCAGGGACTTTCACAGGGACTTCAACTGTGGGCTTGGAGTCCAAGGAGTCTTGCCATCCCTCCCTGGTCCTCGTGTAGATGGTGTCTTCAAACTTGTAGGGGAACTCCGTGTAGGTGTAGTAGATTTCTTTAGGTATCTTGTTAGGTTGATTAGGTTGGTAGGTTGCGTGGTATTCATCTTTTGGGTTATGTTGGTAGGTTGCGTGGTTGTGGTATTCGTCTTTTGGGAAGCTGTGGGATAAAGAAGCAGAAATGGATAATGTTTAACAATGCTTTGCCAAGGTAGTTATAACTTGAAGTGACGGTTGGCACTAGTATTGCCTATCGATTGTCTATTGATAGGTGGTTAATACTATCATATTGTGACCTCGAAAACTAGTAACAATATTGATAGGGATATCGATAGTATTGGAATTTAACAATACTATCGAGAGAAAAACTGAAGTCGATAAGGCAAAACTATCGATAATATCGACACTATCGATAGTATTGACAGTGATTGTAGTAAAATTAATACTATTGATAGTATCGATACTCAATAGTATCGATATTCATCAATAGTATGTCTTCATTTTTGCAATCGATACTTTCGATAGTATTGTTAAATTCCAATACTGTCGATAGCCCTATCGATATTGTTACTAGTTTTCGAGGTCAACTATCGGTAGGTAAACTATCGATTGTTAGGCAACAGTAGTTGGCACCGCTTAAGATAAGATTGTTATGTCAGTAGCTGGCAACACTGAGCAACGTTTAGAAGATAAAGATGGCTAGTCTTCATCATGAATCAATGCACCCGATGTTATAAAAGCTGTTGTCATTGGACGGAGCTCGCTTTCTGTGTCGATCAGCCGAAGAAGTCTGACCTTTATTATCTGACTACCTTGTCCTTATTATTTTTTCTGTTTTTGTGTTAATTGATATATTGTGACCTAGCTCTCGTTATTAACCATTAACCGGAATATAAGTAGTGGTGGAGATTCTTTGTTGGTTTTATTTTCTATATTTACCTCGCCCACATTGTACCTGACATACAGATATTAGCTATAACTAAAATAGTACATTTACTCCTTCACAGAGTAGCTCTCTATGACCGTTGAAAATCTGGTAATATGCTTGAATAAGCACCTTATGTTAATTTTCCAAATTGCTCCAACGATGCATTAAATACCTAAATTACACATGGGACTTCATCATCGTATGATTTAAGATGTCCTTTGAAAGTGCTTACAATTATTTTCCTAAAATCTATTAGCACGCTAAACGTCGTAACGGACAATGTTGGGCGATACTCCATACTCTCGCGGGGACAGTTGAAAAACATTGATTTTGTCAAATTTCATCGATGTGTTTTGCAAAAATCAACTAGTATGGGGTAGTCTAGAGAGCCGTGCCTTCTTTGCCTGGGTCCCTTTTCATACGATGTAGCACGAGTTTTCTGTTCGAATTTTTTTTAATTCCTCTGACGAGCCTGAACCTATGGGCAATGCGGCCCGAACGGAAGAATTGGTTGGAGCCAACTGTGGTTGTCACGGCTCGAATGGAAAACCTATTTGCTATCGTCGTGTTAATTGACATGTTAATTGTATCCTTACCTTATAAATCCACTCGCCGGCTTCTTTTCAACAGGTCCAAAAACTGGTGTCTTTATCACTTCAGCACTATCGTCATCAAAGAAACTTCCCAAATGCTGACTCGGCTTAAAATCCGTTAATAATTCTTTCTTATCCTTTCCTTTTCTTGCACCAGTAGTGTTACGCTTAAATTCTGTGAGATTGGTTTCTGCGAAGCCGGATTCTATCTTCCAGGACTGTATCGGTCTGGATTTGGTCTCGGTTTTATTGGATCTACTTTCGGTGTCATTCATTCTGGTTTTTGTATCATTAGATCTCGTTTCTGTATCACTGAGAGTCGTATTTGTATCACTGGGTCTCATGTCTGTGTCATTGGGTCTCGTTGTGGTATCACTGGGTCTCGTTGTGGTATCACTAGGTCTAGTTTCGGTATCACTGATTCTAGTATGAATTTCATTTCTGATGATCTTGTTGGAGACTGGGTATAGAGTGGTGATGTTGTTGTTGGTTGCTGTGGTGGTCTCTGAGACGGAGGTTGAGACTGTCGAGATGAAGAGCAGCATCCATAGAGTAATCTGTGAAGTATGAGATCTGGTTTTAGCATTACTTAGGTTCAGCACGTAATTATGCGTAAAAGTAAATAAGGTGACCAGCTTTGCTTAACCCCTCGTCTGTGACGTTTAATTCGCGACATTTCGCATATCTGTGAAGTTTCGCGAGGGTCAGCAGAATTACGGCGCGTCTCTTTAAAACGTCGATATCTCTTAAGTTACAATAATAATAATAACCCTCTGGGAAAGGCGTTACCTCATCATGAGATTAACGTAAAACCGGAGGGAACATTAGACTAGCTTTCTACAACCCCATCATATAATAAAAAATGTATCATGAGGTCTACTGAAAAGCTTACAAACCGCAGGGCAGCTTGTGGCGAGCTGTTGGTGAGTGGCGACACTGCGTACCTTATTGCCTCAGAGAGTCGGTCAGGGCCTCGTCTCCAGTTTGCCTTTATTGGCTGGCTGGAGTGGAACCCCAAGAGTGCCCGCAGGATTCTCAACTCTGTCTTGCCTTTATCGGCCGGCCAGAGGGGGGCCGCCAGAGCTATATGCTCGGGGGTGGAAGTGTCTAAAGGCGTAATAGCGGGGAAACCCACTCCGGGTCTCTTAGACCCGCGACGGCGAAACCGGGGCCACACCTCTCTACACCTCTAGCCGCTCACACGTCTGTTGCCCCCTTCGCCTATGTACTGGCGGCTTTTCAGGGGGCCCAGCTAGTGAGCTGGCGAGTCACCGTCTGCCAACACTTCAATTTTAAATGTTGAAAGGCAGACGCCGTTTTCTTCCGGCAATAGAAGTTATCAGTCCACCTAACACCCCTTCCCATAGACCAGATATTTTTCACCACATTTTACAATAGTCTTGCACCCACCTGGGACGGTCCATGACTGTACTCCAATAGTGCAGCCGTGGATAGTCCCGGGTTGGTGCCCCACCCCATTTTAGATTAAAGCTCTCAAAGGGGCCTCTGCGCGTTGGACCTGTGTCCCCGTGTATGCCTTCCAAAGGACCGGACATCTTCCGCACGGAAGATGAGCCGTGATGTCCAAAGAGATACAAATAATAATAATAATAACCTTTATTTCAGGCAACTTGGCCCATAGAAAACTAATACATAAATTATACAAACAATACGTAATTATAAACTAATACATAACATTATAAAACTTCACTTAAACGCTGTCGTTGTGCGATCGTGTGGCACTTGTCCGCGGAAGCGACGGAACACCACTCCCTCCGGCCAAAAGTTCTCCTCCATGACGAGGTGCAGAAGACACTTTGGTACTCGCACCACGAACGCCTTGAAGTTGGCGTTACGGCGCGATTCCAGCAGCTGCACTCTCACCAAGGACTTGGCCTTTTGGCGTACATACTCCACGATATCCTCCGCATTAGTGGTGTAGTGTATGCGGGAGATGTACACCGGAGTGTTCGGCAACGCGGCACGAAACGTCATATTCGGCTCCGCAGGAGCCGTGCCGCAGCAATTCTTTTTGTTTCTCTGACGGCACTTCTTTTGTACCGTCACGAAATCATCCTCATTTTCAGCCTTTTTCGGCGCCTTTTCTGGCATAGGCTTCATACTGGTAGGGGCGCTCGCGGTGACGCTAGCGAAATCCCCACGTTTCGGTTTCGCCGGGGCTGCAGACACTGGCAGCGGGACGGGGCGAGGGGCGGAGGCGGCGCTCCACGGTGAGGCCGCGGTGAGGGGCACGGGGCTGCGGGGTGCGCAGGCGGAGCGCACTGCAGGCTCAGCAATCGACGGCTGCGCTGGCGACGAAACTGCTGACGCGGAATTCGACGACGATGTATCGAGGCCGGCTCCGCGACGCGTGTTTACGTTAGATGCATCGACTGGTGACCTAGTTACCGTCACACTGTTGCGCAACTCGCTGACTTCCTTGCACAAATCGGCGACGGTGTATTGGGATGCATCTAACTTCGCCTGCATATCCGCGAGACTGGCCTTCAGAAGAACAATGTCCTTTAGAAGGCTCGTTACATCGACGTGGTCGAAAGTGACGGGAGGCAGCTTGTGTAGCTCCTTCGCCACAAACGTCGGCACGTCGTCAGGGTCGGTCTCCTTGAACAGCGTGATAATATCCTGCAGGCTTTTCTTTGTCCCGTCACGCCGGCGGGACACCATCTGGTCGCGCTTGTTCAGCACAGTGAACAATAACAGCTTGGCAGCAGCTATGTCGTCCTCGCTGAAGTTCGTTGCGCAGATCTGGACAGCTGACACCTCGTCCATCACATCCAGCTTCTGCTGCAAGAACGCCAGCAACTCATTCACCACAAGTTCGTTACTCATGGCGAGTAATTACGAGCGACAGCTTGCGCCGCGCTAATCGATATAAACAATACGTAAACGCGTCCGCATCGGAACGCAGCGCAAGTGAGACTCCTCACAATAGCTAGCTCTCTACAAGTTACGTCGTTGGAATTGTTATTAAATTACCTAACCGATGATATATAGATTAGGCTAGCTATTCTCTTATAGTTCTCGCATTTGTTTCGTGAATAGTTGTTCAGACCTACACAAATTCACAAATACCTTGTAAGTCGCTTTTTATGAAAGGGTACCGTCGATAGAGATGGCAAATCTTATCCGGGAACAGAATAAAATACTGAAGTTAATACCTATCAGTACTTCCACAACCCAAGTATGCATTTATAAACATATGTTTATAAACATTGTCGGAAAAGAATCTACGTGTTTCTGAAACAGTTTTTGATGGTAAAGGCTACGAAACATTGTTTCTACAAACATTTCCGTGGTGTTTCAGAAACTAGCAGAAACTTTTATCTGCATCGTTGTTTGCAAGTAAAAACATGTCTGAATTCTTTCACGTCCATTATCATAAACTAGATAAACAAAAGCTTTTACATCATTGTGTCATTATTAATACTACAGTTACAAGTACAACATATACGCGACACGGGCGTGGTGACGCGCTGTTTTCAATACAATGACGGACAACCGGTTGCCGGGAAAGTATTCGTGAGACAGAGTATAGAAAGAAAGGAGATGCGTCAATATAAGCGCCTGTGATTTTCGAAGATTTCGAGTACTTTTTGGAGCTCTCTTAAGTGTGCAAGTTTCCTCGTGATATTTCCTTTATACTTACCGGTAACGTAAGTGATATTCAAATTCAGAACCTTGCATTTATTTAGATACGTGTTGGCACACATAGCAATTTCTTGGAATTGGAACGCTTTCGTAGTAACTTGCATAGCACAGATTGAAAAGGGTTTTAATCGTGATAGTCTAGTCTGGCGGAATGAAATTGGGTAAATCCACGATTACAATAACAGAGTTGCGCTCAAACTGCGCAGACTCAGACACTGCATGAAACTAAACACTTGATACGATTAAAAATGAGTGCAATGTAGAAGCACTGGTACTTCTGGGGGTTTTAGACGCCAGCACCATTTATAGCCAATACTTACGATTTATCGAGCGTTATTGGTTACAGTAAGAGTTATTTAAATAATAAACAGCGTCAAACGCACACCTTCCTGCATGGGAGGCATGCGTTCAACCACTGTGCTATCCCTGCTTCATAGGCTTTGCACTGCTTTATCTTTATGCTTATTTGAAATTAAGGCATCAATCAATATCAGTATTGTGGCATATCTACCTTTTTTCTACGCTCCATGATTCGAGTATTGAACCACGGGTCGCGGGTTGAACCCGGTGACATTGCCATAGTCTATCGGTACGTAATAAAAGTTAAAGGTAATGGTTAACCAACAGGGACTGTAAGAGAAATCCTGTTCGGCTGCTTATGGTGTTTATTGTGACTATCAGTGACAAATAAGGCGGTGAGTTGTATTGAATAAAGTGATTCGACTTGATCATACTGATAAGTAAGGTTCAAAGCTCACTGTTGCGGTGTTTCTGCAATATGTTTTCACTTAGAATTTGATTATCACTTGCTTTAACGGTCAAGGAAAAACATCGTGAGGAAATCTATACACCTAACTTTCAAAAGACTCGTCAAGGTACCTATCGATATAGTTATCTGTTTGCATCTTTATATAGATTAAAACATTGCTTGTTTATATGATATATTACTGTGTAAATTTATAAATATGTTTCATATAAATATGTTTATTGTATATAGTATTTATTTATTTATTTGTGTCTTTAGGTTTATTTAACCGGTTGCGTACCGCCCGTCGTCCCAGGACGACGCTTAATTGTCTTATCTATTGTGTCTATAATTACCGTGCTTGAGGTGTAAGTACTTAATTTAATATCTCCTTATTTATTAATACACCGAGAACTCCCCCTCACTTTTTTCTTGCACTTCGTGTTCAACCAAAGGTTGTCTGGAAGAAATCGCCTAGTGCGATAAGACCGCCCATTGTACACCTTTATTTTATAATAATGTTTCTTGTTTATTTTGTGTACAATATAGAGTATTTGTATTGTATTGTAATAGGGCTTTAAAAAGTTCTCGATGGTGTGTGTGTATAGTCTGCCAACCCGCATCAGGCCAGCGTGGTGGATTAAGGCCTAACCCCTTCTCATTCTGAGAAGAGGTTCATGCCCAGCAGTGGGAAAGTAATGGGCTGATTATACTATGTTTGCTCTTCGATATGCTTCGTGTACTTAGCATCGATTTTGTTTTAGTATGGTTATTTTAGTGTTAGAATTGTATCAGTATCGAAGCACTATTGTTAGTGCTTTCAAGGCTCGGCGAATTGCAATGTCTTCCTTTCTACGGAGACGTTAATTTAAAACCATATAAACCATTTATTTTGCCACACACACAAGATATTATATAAAACAATAATGCAACACATTTAAAAGTATCGGTGTGTGGCAAGGAATCCAGCTCAGTATTCGCCGTGCGTACAATGCCCTTAATGTTAAGGTTTACTATACACGGTACTTGTTAAGTGATTTATTTAGTTAACTGTTACACGTTTTGGCAATATAGTAAGTATTGTGTCGATTTGTATGCTGAATAAATTTAATTTCTTTCTGTCTTTAAATATGACTCTAATATCGTTATTACATTGCCTATACTGTAAAATCCTAGTCGTATAAACGATTAAATGTCGTGTTGGCTTTGTATCGCATCTTATCCCGATCACTCACATGCGATAAGATTTTTATTTTAAGGGAAAACTTTGCATTTAAAAATATCACAAATATGGCCCCCCAGATATATTTACATATTATTTGACATCACCAATCTGTGGGAAATTGCCAAATGCAGTCATGATTTGCGTACTTGGATGTGCGTCAAAAAATTGACACAACTGTATATTGCAAATCCAGTCAACAGCACATAGCTATTTGTAAATATTGCCCTATATTTGTGAATTTGCGTATTTGTAGGATTCGAAGCGATAATTTTCATCGATAACTATCTTTGATCATTATCTTGATGATTATCAAGACAAATATCTCGATAGTTATGAAGATAAATATCTTGATAACTAAATACAGGCTGATTATTTTGATAAATAAAAATCAGATTAAAGTTGTATTTTGAATTCGGAATCTTCACATACATCCCCATTCAGTTGATGCAGTTGAGGAATACGACGATGATATTCTACTCATCAATTTTATTGATTAGTGCGTAGTTTCTCGATTTTTGTCAAGTGTTGTTTTATAAGTTTTTAAACAAGAAATTTTGGGCAAAAATAAATAAAAGAATACATTATGAAAATATTATTTAGGTATACGAAACGACTTCCTTGTAACTTAATATTTGATTGGCAGTACGAGTTCAATAAGGATCGGTTGATTGATAATTATCGCGATAATTATCACAAGGCATATTTATCTTGATAATTTCGAACCCCGAGTTTTTTGTGCAAATGTGAGTAACTGGCCTTCAGATAATTCTCAAGTGTAACAAGCAAACGACTACGTATCTGCCTATTTTAAGAGTATGATGAAATGGTAAGTGAAGCTACGTTAGCTTCACTTCAACTGTCATTGCATACTAATTACAAAGCCTACCAATCATTAACCTACTCATAATTTTGACTGACACTCTATTACAAATGACTGACACCACTACTTTTAGGCTTGTTGAAAAAATATCGATATATCGAAATATCGATATTTTTGATTCGATATATCGATATTTTTACCCGATATATTTTGATCCGATATATCGATACAAAATATTCAATATCGAAATCGTATCAAAAACGATTTTTTTTTTCAAATTTTTTTTTTTACCAGGATATTTAGCAGAACAAACCCGTAAAAGATAAGAACGAACGGAAAAAAGGAACTGTGTTGTCTATGACTGGCACTAGCTGCTGCAGCCAGTAACAATGCAGCTAATTTAGCCTCCCAAAGTAACAGAATGCCGGACGCGTTGAAGCAATTCCTAGATGCTCCAAATCTATCCCGCAAGGAAAACCCGATAAAATTTGGATAGACACGAGACATCTTATCCCAGTTCTTTCGAATCTGGCACTTAAATACTTGACACCTACGGCTTCCTCTGTGCCTTCAGAGAGAGTAGTTTCTGCCGTAAATCTGTAAAGGCTGACAATAGTAACAATGGAGCATGTAAAGAGCAGAGTTTTCTACTTTCGCTACCGAACAAATATTGGTTTGCTTGAAATAATAAATTGGTCTTAAAAATATTAGAAATTTGTTATTTAGTTTTTGATATTTTCTAATTTTGCCTAATCTTCTTCTTCTCTCGTGTCAGCAAGAGTTATACAAAAATAGCTCATGCTGTGGTGAAAAGATTAGATAGTCAGCAAGGTTGGTAGCGGGGCTGACTGCCCAGGGTGCGCCGGACGTACTGAAGTATCGATTTTGCCTAATAAAAAGGAATAATGATTGAATTATCTTCGTTTTTATTAAGATTCTTATACATTAAAATAATGTGCATTTTGTATAAAAATACTATTACCTATTATTGAGCCAGACTGAACTAAATACATTATTATTTAAAACCGAAAATCTCTGAAAATTTGACCGATATATCGATATTTTTTCCTCGTGATATCGAACTCGATATTGATATTTTAATAAATATCGATATATCGAAATATCGATATTTTTTTAACTTCCGACATCCCTAACTACTTTGCCCCCAAAGGTCAAAGGGTGGTAGGTACAGCACCATTATGTGATTGATCATTAGTTACATACCGATGCTAACAAACTGACATGTTATATAATATGATAATGTGTCAGTAGTCGTATGGTATCAACTAGGGTCTACCAGGTCACCTGGTGTGAGTGTGTCGTAAGTCGTAACTAAACACTGTGGGATTATTTCAAGGAAATATGCCGTGAATGGTGCTGCCCTGCATATTTTTTTCCAAGTTCGATCTGCAATGGACTATGTTAGCCATAATCAGATTGTCTGGTGAAATAGAGGAATTTTATGGGAGGTGTTCCATTGAATACTCTATCATCAAAAGAGTGATGTCTAATTTTAATATGTCTCTTTGATCTAATTTTAACATTTGCCATCGTTTCAGCGTTGTGATGTCATCTTTGTTGTTCAACAGTTCGCTGGCCAGTTCGTTTATATGATATTTAAGCCTATCTTTAAATTCTTTGCAGTATTTTTTATTTCTTCTTTGACAGTTGGCATGTTTAATTATTCATGTACTGATCTCATTGTTTCTGGGGAACCATGGTCCTGCATTAGGTATTATAAAAGTATTATGATCTTGCAAATAAAAGTGACTTGGCCACGAAATAGTAAAAATGTATTATGGATGGTTCCTTTGGTTTAAAATACTAGAAGAAAAGAGGATTAAAAGACATCAAAATGACACCACAACAAAGCGCTTGCTGATTTCGCCTGGCGACCAATCGGAGGACTCCCGACGAAGATATTTCAAAAGTCAAAACATCTGTGTAAAGGTCATTCTTCAACTTCACAGATTGCAAATACTTGATTCCACTGTAACATTATTTCATAAAATTAATAACTACTACATACAATTATACTCGGAAAAATGAATCCGGGTTACCAACATGAACCTTAATATCTCGGAATTACGTAGAACTAACTAAGGACGCTAACTTATTCAAAAATATAAAGTAATTTAAAGACTATTTAAGAAGTTTTATGAATTTTATTTGAGTTGTATTAAATAGTCTATAAAATATACTTTGAATAAGCTATCATTCTTAGTTTCCGAGATATGAAGCTTCATATTGGTGACCCGAATTTAATGCACTCGATTTTATCTACTAAATAGAACTTTGCCTTTTCGACTTCCTGTAACAAATAGAAAAACCGGTCAAGTGCGAGTCGGACTCGCGCACGAAGGGTTCCGTACCATTATCTATAAAAACGGCAAAAAAATCATGTCTGTTTTTTGGGAGCCCCCCTTAAATATTTGTTTTATTTTAATTTAATTATTTATTTTTAAAGTGAAATATAAGTGTCTACCTGTTGCCGTTATCAATATCGAGCAAAAAAATCACGTTTTTTGTATGGGAGCCCCCTTAAATATTTATTTTATTCTGTTTTTTAGTATTTGTTGTTATAGCGGCAACAAAAATACATCATCTGTGAAAATTTCAACTGTCTAACTATCACGGTTCATGAGATACAGCCTGGTGACAGACGGACAGCGGAGCCTTAGTAATAGGGTCCCGTTTTACCCTTTGGGTACGGAACCCTAAAAAATAGAATGGACTCCAATAATTCCAATTTTAATAAGTTTAATTGTTCTGTCAGCTGTATTCCTTAATTATGTCAGTGGGAAAACCTCGGGCTGATATAATGTGCTAACGCGACTTTCTCTGTCGCTGCAACAGTGACGTGTGTTGCAACGTTATTACAATATTGTTATAGCTGTCGATGCGGTGAGAATAGACATGTTACTTGCAGTTTAGAATATAAACATTAGTTTAATAGCTGTACCTGCCGTTACATACGTGTGTTTTCTTTGAAAAGTATAATACTAATTTATTTATACGCGTATTGTTAGGAAGTTCCTTTCTCTGAGGTCCTGACCACCGGTAGCTTGGACCCTGTTCCCGATGCCGGTGGGCTACTATTTTTTATTTATTTTTTTATATTAGGGAAATATTTAAAATTGTAATTTGTAGGTATATGAATAAAGGAATAATAATATCTATATAAATAAAAATAAAAGTCCTGACTGACTGACTGATTGGCTGACTCATCAACGCCCAGCCCAAATCCTTGGACCTAGAAAGCTGAAATTTTGCAAACAGGTTCCCTTTAAAATGTAGACAAGGAATAAGAAAGGATTTTTCGAAATTCAACCCCTAAGGGAGTTAAATAGGTGATGAAACTTTGTATGGATAATCGTCACGTAACGGGTTCAAAATTTCACGCAAGCGAAGCTGCGGGCAAAAGCTAGTTTACTCATAATAAGGATTGTAGTACACGGTAAAAATACAGTTTTACAGAATAAGTAGTAGGTACATGATTAGAGATAGTTCTTTACAATCATTATGGATGAAGTACTGTTCTCCTAACTAGGTAATGAAATAACCTGTGTAATGGAGTACAGTTCAGATCTTCAAGGTTACAATGATACAAAAGTAGGTAGCTTTTGTCCTTTTTCGTATTTCTAGTTACATCACCACCAAGTTTTATCAAAATTGGGTCATGAAGACGTTAGAGTCTGGATACGGTCAATCTTAATTGCACAAATTCTTATTAACACAAGTACGTTAAGGTTCCAACTACATGCAGAGTTTTGCCATCTACAATTACGTGTGCAAATTAAAATTTGTGCAATAAAAATTGTGCGTGTAGCAACCTTAAAAAACTGTCAGACAGATAGACAAAGCATTGCTTATTATTCTAGTAGGTGTAAACTATCAGACGTGCGTGTGCGCCTCTGCCTTACCTTTCAAGGATAACAGGAGTGACGTGACGTTCTAATAATGCTAGTGATTACACAATCTACATTCTAAAGTAGGTAATAGTATCTATTATTAATTTACTTTCTACACAGCGGTCTGTAATTGTTATCTAAAGATTATCAAAATGATGTCACTGTAAATAAATTGTTAATAAGGAAACGTTACACATTCTTAGTTACACAGTCAGATGGCGCAATCACACGGTCGCTCCGTGTAAAATACAGGAGGCTAATTCTACCAAAATTTAAAAAAAAAAACGAGTCGCAGCTGAACCACGCTATTTGACATTTGTTATGTAGAATCGGCTTCATTCAGCTCAATCTGCTCCTTGTTCAGAACGTTCGATAAGTCAATCGTTGAACGATTTAATTTTCAGGTTTGTAAAACGGGACCCTATTACTAAGACTCTGTTGTCCGTCCGTCTGTCACCAGGCTGTATCTCATGAACCGTGATAGTTAGAGCTATAACAACAAATACTAAAAAAACAGAATAAAATAAATATTTAAGGGGGCTCCCATACAACAAACGTGATTTTTTTGCCGTTTTTATACAGGGTGTTAACGCATTCGTGTAATTTCTTCAAACCACATGATCTATTATTGGTATAGATTAACCCCGCACGGGATTTAGATTGATCTTTGATCTATATATATAAAAGGAGAAGCTGACTGACTGACTGACTGATCTATCAACGCACAGCCTAAACCGCTGGGCTTAGAAAGTTGAAATTTTGACAGTAGGTTCCTTTTGTAATGTAGGCATCCACTAAGAAGGGATTTTTCGAAATCCAACCCCTAAGGGAGTTAAATAGGGGATGAAAGTTTGTATGGAAAATCGTCACTTAACGGGTTCAAAATTTCACGCAAGCGAAGCTGCGGGCGAAAGCTAGTTAAAAATAAATAAAAACTTTTTTTTTTACAATTTTTTTTTTTTTTTTTATTTTATTGAAAATTTCGATGCCATGTATAAATTTAATGAAGGCACGGCGACAGCTGACGAGCACAACTAGCGCGATATCGCTCCACGCAGTCAGTTAACTTGGAACGCTAAAACTACTCAAATACAGAATGCGATGGTTAATTTTTTAAAACTTTTTTTTGTTGATTCTGAAAAAAACATGTGCAGGGTCAATCAGTGTCACCAGTAGATCACGCGGTTTGAAGGAATTACACGAATTCGTTAATACCCTGTAGATAATGGTACGGAACTCTTCGTGCGCAAGTCCGACTCGCACTTGGCCGGTTTTTTATTTTGTTTTCTCTCGTTACGAGAATCGTAGACGGAGATTAAAAGGAGAATATAAACCGAATCGGTCGGAAACTGCTTATCAAAACGTTCTGAATCATCATAGATAACATCTATCTATACAACCTTATTTTTACTTTATACGAAAACCGAGACACCCCAACAAGATTTTCATCAGAACTGCCTGAATATGTGTTTTTTTAGTAAATCTCCAAGTTACACCTTAGTTTATGTCGCGTTAAGTTCGCTAAAAAAGTGTGAAATGCCTGAGATGTGCTATGCAGGGGTTGTCTAATACACGGAAACTGACCGAGAGGACCGTCTCAAGCCTCAAGGTGTCTATTCCCGTCAACTGTTATGGGTAGAAAACTACTGAAACCAAATTGAAATTTACGAAAAAAAAAATTGATTTAAAAAATATGTCAATCGATTCTCCTAGTGATTCTGAACAAACTAGTTTCAGGTTTAGTATATACTAAAACTAAGGTTGTATAAGTATCGTTTTATATATAGTACCTAAAAGTTGGAAGGAACTGCCTCAAACTATGTTTAAAATAAACTTCGTACTTTTTTGACCGTCAGAGCATATTATAGCGTGACTGAGTTCCTTAATGAAAAAGAATTTGTGTTGACATAATTAGATTTATTTTGACATTGTGATTATGAATAGAATTTAAGAGGAGAGTCCTTAAGAAACACCTGAAAAGGCACTTACTGTTTTCAAAATTTCTATGAACTCTCCGCATGGAATTACGTAAAAAAAATAATGAAGAACCTTAATAGATGTGCCAACAGTTTCACCGCGAGATATTTGCGAAATCATCATTAATTTCGAGAAAAAAAAATGTTAAATTTCCTCAAAAACATCTAAATCGACCTTTTCTATTTGCAGAATTTACTTAATTTTAAAGGAATATATAAAAATCTATTTAGTTTAATCGTGACACGAAAGTATGAATAACACGTCTACCGTTTTATTATTTTAATAAATCAAACCAAATGAGAGTAATTTACGTCTCAACATTGTTAATTTTTTACGGAAATTGTTTTCCGTTCCCCATACATTTTAGTATGGAGCAATACTCTCCCGTAATTTGTTTTATAAAAGAGTACGCACGCGAAAAATTTTCAGTGCCATCCTAGAATCCAAGGTGACAGCACGTCCGTTTGTAATTCGAGCCGAGCTCTCAAAACATTGACGCACAAGGCATAAGGGTGGGTTGCGAGTGTCGTGACATGACTGCATTTTTTCACTCTTCGAACAATAAGACAGACGACTCGGACAGTGACAATTTGACACATTTTAATTTCAATATTTTTTTCACTGAATATTCGGACACAATCAAATTATTGAAGTTGTACAGTCAGATAAATAGTTTTAATATGTGGCAAATAAAGCGTTACCAAAACTATTTATCCGGTTTCTGAATTGAGAATTTTAGGATAAGCAGTACTTAAGTAACATTTGAGTACAGAGTTGTCAAAAAAATGACGGATTTTAAAGCATTTTTTTACAACTCTGTACTCAAATACTACATAAGTATTGCTTATCTTGAATTCTCAATTCAGAAATCGGAGGTTACTACTTAGCCCAATAATGGTAAAAATATAGGTTTTGAAATTGAATCATTTGTCGTTTTCAAAAGTACCAGGGTGACAGAAATGAACAGAAAATGGGCGCTTAGACGATGTCACTAAGTTGTGCACCAACGATTAAATACAAAGAGGAATATAAAGTATTCGTTATTATTCTTATATAAAACTAGCTTTCGCCCGCAGCTTCGCTTGCGTGAAATTTTGAACCCGTTAAGTGACGATTTTTCATACAAACTTTCATCCCCTATTAACTCCCTTAGGGGTTGAATTTCGAAAAATCCCTTTTTAGTGGATGCCTACGTTACAAAAGGAACCTACTGTCAAAATTTCAACTTTCTAACCCCAGCAGTTTAGGCTGTGCGTTGATAGATCAGTCAGTCAGTCAGTCAGCTTCTCCTTTTATATGTATAGATAAGATAGAAAACTTAAAACTGTCCTATATATCTTACCTTATAGGTCACTGTCACTTAGTCAGATCGTCTAAGCGCCTATTTTCTGTTGATTTCTGTCACCCTGGTACTTTTCAAAACAACAATTGATTCAATTTCAAAACCTGTATTCTCATCATTCTTGAGCTAAGTAGTAACCTCCGATTTCTGAATTGAGAATTCTAGGATAAGCAAGCAGTACTTAAGTAACATTTGAGTACGGAGTTGTCAAAAAAATGACGTATTTTAAAGCATCTTTTTGACAACTCAGTACTCACATACTACTTAAGTATTGCTTATCCCGAATTTAATTCAGAAACCGGAGGTAAAAGTCGCTTAAGCACCTAGTTCCAGTTCATTTCTGCTTTCCTGGTAGTTTTAAATAAATAACAGTTGAATTTTAAAACGTCTATCGATATAATTTATCACGAATCCTTCGTGCTCTTCTCTATGTTTCATCGTTGGTGGGTTTCAAGGAATACTTTTGGTGCGGTTCAAAGTGGTTGCGCTTCGAGGAATACCCCATCTTTATTTACCCGATTGCCAAGGCGCGTATCTATCTATGTATGTGGGTTTATAATATTATTTATTAAAAACGGCTGCTTTAGTTATAATCCGGTTAAAAACTGTTTTTTTATAACTATAGGCTGGGCGGAGAACGGATTTCCACAATTATTAAGGTATCGTTGAAAGTTTTTTATCTGACTGTACAAAACAGCTTTTTTTATTGGTGTCCAAATCATCAGTGAAAAAAAAATTGAAATTAAAATATGTCAATTCGGACACTGTGTCCGAATATATTGTGAGTTTTATATATATATTTTTCACTTATTATTAGTATAATGATTTCCTTATTTTACCACGTTTCATGGCTACGTCAAGGCCGTGGGCAGACTTGCCAATTTTGACGTTTGATAGCTTGTCAGCTGAAAGGTTCTCTATTTCTTGTTAATATATTTTTCTGCATATTATTACTATTTCAGATAGAAATGGGAAAACATAAAGAAAATTACAAAAGTTTTATCTTGATTGTATGCTTCCGGAAATAACAGATTCAAGATTAGACAGAAAAATGGAAATAAATGAGCCCAATTATTTGATTGGGGCACTTAAAAAACGAGAATCTGAAAGAAAATCAAAGAAACGGAACAGCGAAAATGTTTTATCTGATGTCAGCAACCCCAAGCAATAAATACATAAATTAAAGAAAATAATTTTATCAAGCATTTATTTTTGTATGTACACAGAGTACACATCTACACATCAAGCTATAAATTTCCAGTTTACACTGACCTCTCTTTGTAATGAAATCCTATACAATGCGAGATCAGCTTATACTGGAAATGTATAGCTTGATCTGTAGCCGTGTGTACTAAGATGTGCCAATAAATTTTTTATAAGTAATAAAATATAATTTTAAAATATCAAACTGAGAAAAAATTTTTACTATACCCAGTAATTGAGTTATGTACATTAATTGTTTTTCATTACAAATCAATCATACATTATCTCGTTTTCATTTTTCTGTTGGCTCATATCTTCCCTCGCAACATTTAGGTACATACCCTAAAATATTCCCAAACAAAAATTATGTGTCAAATTCGAAAATAGAAACACAGAAAATCAACAATAATATATTACAGTAATTATTCTAAGTTTAAATCTATCAATACCGATTACACTGTGACCCCACCCTTTGTTCACGACACCAATACTATGGGCACGCGTGCCTCGCGGTGCGGTGAATAAATAGCTAATACATTGCGCGTTTTTTGCAACATACTTACTAGTCATTCAGAAGCGAACGCGCACTGAAGGTTTATTTAACCCGGCGCGCCACAATATAAACCTTCGGTGCGCTTTTGTTTTTCGGTATGTGTACACTACATTGTGTGATGCAGCTGTATTAGTAGAAATGTCGAAGTGTGGGTTCTAAAATAAGTTCTCACGCTCGCAAACCTTCCTCTTAAATTCTGATACTGTAATTTTAATTTTGACATTATGATTATTTTTTTCATTCTTTTTTTTTTTTGCTTTGTTTGCCTAGTGCGACAAATTTTGCACGCCTTATATGGCAAAACATGTAGCTACCTCATTTAATTATGAGACCTTTATACCACACTCATGTTTTACAAAATAAATATATCTTATCTTATCTACCGAAGCCTACATTACAGTCGTCTATCCATATTTACTTCACATAGTCATTCTTCTTCTTCCTCGGTCCCTCAATTCTGAGGATCGCGACTTCAAATTCGTTTCCATTCTGTCTGAAGTACAGTGAATAGCTAGTTGTATTTGGCCGTCGCACTCTTGACTGCATCGCTTCATCTTACGGGCGCCCGACCTTAGACTCTCCTGCCATCAGTTTATGTGATAATTATCCAAACTGTTTTGGAGATCGTATGATGTGTCCGAAAAATCTCAGAACTCTTTGGCGGCAAATCACCGAGAGTCGCTGTTTAATATTGACATCTCTCTGTAAATTCACGGCTCACGGCTTCTGTAAATTTCCGTGTGGAAGATGTCCGGTCCTTTGGAAGGCATACGGGGGACACAGGTCCAACGCGCAGAGGCCCCTTTGAGAACTTTAATCTAAATTGGGGTGGGGCACCAACCGGGGACTATCCACGGCTGCACTGATGGAGTACAGTCATGGACCATCCCAGGTGGGTGCAAGACTATTTTAAAATGTGTTGAAAAATATCTGGTCTATGGGAAGGGGTGTTAAGTGGACTGGATAAGATAACTTCTATTGCCGGAAGAAAAGGGCGTCTGCCTTTCAAGCTTAAATTATATTGACATAGTTATTAGTTATCATTAAATACCAGTATTTTCAATTTATGAAAAGAAGATTCGTACTGTTATAATTTATCATACACCCCTAAACATATAAAATATAATCGCTGACGCCGCATAGGTGTCATGATACGTTTCCACGTTCCAACGTTTCCTTTTTATTTTAGTCATACTTTGAACTTCGCAGCGGACACTTTAATAATAATTCTGTTCATTTTCATTTTACAAATAAATTTACCTTCCAGCAAACAAAATAGTTTTTTTTTAAAAAGGAACTTTGAGCTCGCCCTGTAACATTGGTGTCAGAAGTGGGATAGTCAGTATAAGTCGTTACTGGCTATCCAAAGAACTATAAAAGCTAAATTCGTCGCGTTCTGTGTCCAGCTGCATATCCGCTCTGTATTCACCACAAAGTTGTATTGTGTGACTCTATCCAGTGTGACTCTCTCCAGTGTGACTCTCTCCAGTGTGACTCTCTCCAGTGTGACTCTCTCCAGTGTAATTCTCTCCAGTGTGACTCTCTCCAGTGTGACTCTCTCCAGTGTGACTCTCTCCAGTGTGACTCTCTCCAGTGTGACTCTCTCCAGTGTGACTCTATCTAGTACCGTGTGACTTTGCTCATCAGTAAGACATCGCATCGTACAAAACCAGAAAATATCATTGCATCCAACCGTAGTTATCGAAAATACTACTTACCTTCTATTGGCTGTGTCGCTGTGCACAACACCGCCGTATCCCGACGAGTTGTCTAAGGTAGCCAACGAGTCTGACGTCTCATCGTGTATCTGGCTTCAAGTTAAGCAAACCCCTTCTAACTCCATCAACGAACCGTGCAAGTGCTGCTGTACCTGCTGTTTGCGCCAGATCCGTGCTGCCGTTGCGTCCGCTACTCACCGAAGCTTGCGTGATGTTTCCTGCTCTCCAAACCGTCGCCTTGCTGTGAGTAGAGTATTCTATCTTTTGTTGTTGCCACGTACGTCTATTCCTTCTAAATCCTTGTATACCTATTTAAGCATCCTGAGATGGCTAACTCAAGTGAAAAGAAACAATTAACACCTACTATGTCTGAGGCATATCCTGTCCAGGTCTTATGTAACTTTATAAATCCATACCAAGGTGAGCGCGAAACCCTATCGGCGTTCTTAACAAATTGCCAAAACGCTCTCGACTTAGCATCCGACAGTCAAAAGTTCCTGATCCTAAAGTTCATAATATCAAAACTACAAGGAAAAGCACAAGTAGCGTGTTCAAATAAGATATTCGACAATTTTGATGATTTACGAACATTTTTAAGACAGAATTTCGGTGAAAGAAAGCATTATAACCATCTTTTGTTAGAACTGCAATCGTGCAAACAGTTACCTAACGAAACTGTCGCACAATATTCCCTCAGGATAGAGACCTGTTTAACGGACCTGCAATCTGAAATTCACAATTCAGATTCGTTGAAGAAGGAACTTCCAGGTCGTATTGCAATGACAGAGGACCTAGCTTTATATACGTTTTGTCTCGGACTTCACTCTAGGTTAAGTAATATTGTCCGGTGTCGAAATCCACGAAACCTTAATGCTGCTATAAGTGTAGCCACCGAAGAAGAAAAAATATACAATTTCTCCGTTAAATCCGCTTGTAAAATTTGTAATAAGGTGGGACACTCTGAGTTTGAGTGTCGATTTCAGAACAGACAGAATAAGTCTGCATACCCATCTAAATCATATTCGCAACAGTTTAATAATAAGAATAAATCCAATAACAGTAATGGACCTTCAACTTCCAGTTCCCAACCAATTATATGCCGTTATTGCAAAAACATAGGGCATGATATTTCACAATGTCGTAAGAGGCAATATAATAATTCCCGCTTCGATCGCGGAATGTCCAAGAATACAACACATGAACAAAAATATGTAGAATGTACTCAAGTTTCAACGTCCGACGATGACAATAATGAATATGATTTAAACTAAATGATCAGATTACGAATCAGTGCCGACGTAATTCTGATATTATAGGCACTAATCATAAGAATGTTTTGTTGGAGAATCCAATTTCTAAATCTAATTCTATTTCTAAATCCAAATATATTACTAATTCTACAAAAAATAATGACTCAATCCTTACTAGTTCTTCTAAATCACTTACTAATTCTATGAAAAATAATGACTCAATCCTTGCTAGTTCTTCTAAATCACTTACTAATTCTATGAAAAATAAAGACTCGATCCCTACTAATTCTTCTAAATCACTTATTAATTCTATGAAAAGTAAAGACTCAATCCCTACTAGTTCTTCCAAATCAATTACTAACCCTATAAAAAATAAATACTCGATCCCTACTAATTCTTCTAAGTCACTTATTAATCCTATGAAAAATAAAGACTCAATCCCTGCTAATTCTTCTAAATCAATTACTAACCCTATAAAAAATAAAGACTCAATCCTTACTAGTTCTTCTAAATCAACTACTAACTCTATGAAAAATAATAGTTCACATAAAGAAATACTAGATCATTTTATACAAAACCCCGATGGCTATTATACTATTTATGATGTTTTTCCTAATTCAGGTTCCTCGTTACCGTATATTGTTGTAAAAACTTCACACACGAAAGAACCTATTCGCCTCCTGGTCGACTCCGGCAGCTCCATATGCATCATTAAAGAACAATGCCTATTTGAATTACCTAAAGTTGAAAAGGATATTTTAAAATTCAAAGGTATTAATGACATTGACACGTTCTCTGAAACTAAAGGCAAGTTTATACTATCATTAGGACTAGAAAATGAAATTAAAGTTCCTTATTATTTTCATATCGTAGACAAAATCAATTTAGAGTATGACGGCATCTTAGGTTCTAATTTTCTAGAGTGGTATAAAGCTCTTATTAGTTATGGTAACTCTAAATTAATAATCCAAGAAAATCCCTTATACTATTTCAATTTAATAACAGCACCTCTTGTGAAGATTATTCCTCCTAGAAGCGAAATGTTCATTCAATGCAAAGTAACAAACCCTGAAATTCGAGAAGGGCTTTTGTTAGATACCAAATTACAAGAATATCCTCACTTATATTTTTCCAAATGCTTAGTGCACGTCGATCCTAATAACCAGATAACTATTTCAGTGCTTAACACATCAGAAAAGGAAGTAATCTTAAAAAACCTTGAAGTAACGCTAGAGCCTATTTTACAGATAATCGAGCCTAATCAAAACACTGTTTTTCTCAACACAACCAATACGGATGTGTCCTATTCTAACTCAACATATCCATACACATCTGACCGAGATTCTAGGGTCCAAGATATGATAAGATGCGAACATCTTAATTCAGAAGAGGCAGATCGCTTGCGTAGCATATGCTCTAAGTTCCAAGACGTATTTTATTTAGAGGGAGATAAACTTACGCATACTAATACCCTAGAACATGAAATCCGTGTTAGTTCCGAAATTCCGATCGCAGTTAAAAGCTATAGGTTTCCTGAATGTCATAAAGACGAAGTAAACAAACAAATAAAAGATATGCTCAATCAAGACATAATTCGACCTTCAATATCTCCGTGGTCAGCACCGATTTGGGTCGTCCCAAAAAAACTAGACGCATCCGGTAAGCCTAAGTGGCGTATCGTTATTGATTATCGCAAGTTAAACGAAATCACAATTGGCGATGCATACCCAATTCCAAATATTTCCGATATCTTAGATCAGTTAGGCCATAGCAAATATTTCACCACACTTGACCTTGTATCTTCATTTCATCAAGTCAAGGTCAAGGACACAGAAAAAACTGCGTTTAGTGTCCCATCTGGTCATTACGAATTCACTAGGATGCCTTTCGGACTCCGTAATGCACCATCCACGTTCCAAAGGCTTATGAATATTGTCCTAAGTGGCCTTCAAGGTACTCACTGTTTTACATACATGGATGATATTGTACTGTTTGGGCATAACCTTGAATCACATTGCCAAAATTTAGAATCAGTTTTTGGGAAATTACGTGAACATAGATTAAAAATACAACCTGCCAAATGCGAGTTCTTACGAAAAGAAGTACAATACTTAGGTCATATAATATCAAATCAAGGCGTGAAACCTGATCCCAAAAAGGTATCTTGTGTTCAAAATTTTCCAATTCCTAAAGCTCCTCGTGACATTAAATCATTTCTCGGGTTAGTTGGTTATTACCGGCGGTTCATAGAGAATTTTTCCCACATTACGAAACCTCTCACAAGCCTTCTAAAGAAAAATGCTAATTTCGTTTGGTCCCCTGAACAACAGAAATCCTTCGATGAGTTAAAACATAAAATAACTACAGCTCCTATTCTCCAATATCCCGATTTTTCTAAGCCTTTCGTGCTAACCACTGATGCTTCTAATTTCGCTGTTTCGGCAATCTTATCTCAAGGAAAAATTGGTCAAGACTTACCAGTCGCGTATGCATCCAGAACCCTTAATAAAGCGGAGGGAAATTACTCTACCACCGAAAAAGAATGTTTAGCTATAATTTTCGGTACTAAGGTCTTTAGACCTTATTTATATGGTCACAAGTTCATTGTAGTCACTGACCACAAGCCACTTCAATGGTTATTTAATTGCAAGGATCCTAGTTCAAAATTAGTTCGCTGGCGTTTAAGGCTCGAAGAGTTTGATTATGAAGTGGTACATAAAAAAGGTAAAATGAATTGCAATGCAGATTCCTTGTCCCGTAATCCGATACTTGCCATTGATCCCAATGCTCCTTCTACCTCTGAAACTTATGAAAAATATTTACAAATTAGTCAACAACATAATAATTCCTATGACACTGTAATAGAAGAACATAATGATTCATTACTTAAAACAAAATGTAAAATGGTTACTTACCCCTCTGCCATTGACTTAGACGACTCGATCCCGTACTGCTCTGAAATTCTACAAATGTCTAAGTTCGATGAAGACTTACCTGATATACGAACTTTAGAACGAGAACTATATACGTATCAAAGTACGTCCAATGAAAAGCACATATTCACACATTTATTTTTGCGCGTCCACCATTACGATGAAATGGGTTACAAAGATATATTTAATATGTTAAGGGATTATCGAGAGATGATTACTGCCTGGTATTCAGAAGAAAACGAATTTGCTATCTCTGATTTCCAGGATCCATTCACGAAGATATCATTTACAAAACTGTACAATATTATTGGGTTTCTCTTTCATAAAACAGGCATTAAAGTCCATATCTATCATAATAATATTCTATTTCCTACTCCCACTGAAGTTCCTCGTATATTAAAAGATAATCATGACTCACCTTCAGCAGGACATCCGGGTATTTCTCGCATGTATGATAGGTTAAAGACTATTTATTGGTGGAAAAACATGCGCCAAGACATAGAAAATTATGTCAAGAGTTGTAAATCTTGCCAAGTAAATAAGCCACTGCGGCAAACAAATCGTGCTCCTATGATAATCACATCCACAGCAACTAAACCTATGGAAAAGGTATTTTTAGACGTTGTAGGGCCATTACCTGAAACTCATGATTATCATTATAAGTTTATTCTCACGTTACAAGACGATTTAACGAAGTATTCGCAGGCATATGCAATGACAACATGTTCCGCTGAAGAGACTGCACAAAAATTCGTACTTTTCATTTCTCATCTAGGTATTCCTAGAATGATCGTTACTGATCAAGGGACCAACTTTACGTCAGATGTTTTAAAACAATTAGAAAGATTATTCGGCATTAAACATATTTTTGCTTCTCCTTATCATCCACAAACGTGTGGCGCACTTGAAAGGAGCCACGCGACGCTTAAAGAGTACTTACGATCATATGTTGAAGAAAATCAACATACCTGGAGCTTATATCTAAAAACCGCTATGATAGCGTACAATACTAATGTGCATTCCACTACTGGTTTTCAACCGATGGAGTTATTGTTTGGGTTTAAACCTTACATGCCCCAAAGTGCGGATACTTTAGATTTAAATACATATACAGATTATATTCGTGCTCTTAATCATAGGTTATATTATAGCCGTCAAAAGGCCTTGCAAAATATAAAATCTTCTAAAGAAAAGTCTAAGCAACATTTCGATGCACATGCTAAACCCGTGACGTATAAAATAGGTGATATGGTTTATTTACGGTGCCATCATAAACAAAATAAGGCAATGTCTCCCATATGGAAAGGGCCTTACAAGATCATCAAAATCAATGGAAATCATACAGTCACCCTTTTAGTCAATAGAAAACATATTCGTTCGCATTATGATGAAATTAAAATTGCAATAGATGACTAGCTTAATCTTTTCTATTTCAGGCTAATACTTCAGCGGTCATCGAGCCACAAATTCGTTACACCGATCGTAGGTAGTCCAGGCCTATATTTCGATCAATTATTGAACGTTAAGTTCACTAATGATTATTGGAATGTTGTAACTTACTTAGATATTAGTCATATAAAACCACACCTAGATAAAGTCGAAACTTTAATCAAAGAAGTATCTAAGTTCTGTGTTACTAGCTCTTCTAGTAAAATCCAACTAGATTGTACCAATTTACTATCGCCGTTACAAAGTCAACATCTTAACAATGTTCGTAAATTTTCGTCTATATCTTATCTTGTTCAAGATCAAAAACCTAACCGTTTTAAACGCGGACTAATCGATGCTGGCGGCTCAATATTAAAATCAATTTTCGGAACTTTAGACTCTGAAGATGCCTTAAAGTTCTCAGACGCTATCACTAAAGTACAGTCGGACGAGAAACAGTTAGCTCACTTAATGAAGGATAACATTCATGTTATTCGATCTACTATTTTAAACTTCAACAACACAATGTCAAAGGTAAATAAAAATCAAGACCAATTAAATCAAAATTTGAATTCTATTCGAAATGCATTTGACCAACTATCGAATACAAACGATAAATTAGAGATAAAAAATCATTTAATAATGTTGTTAAATTCTTTAGAGAGTATTATTATAGCCTTGTCCTTTGACATTGATGACGTCAACAACGCTATCCTATTTAGCAAGCTCAACATTCTTCATCCGACCGTACTCAGTCCCTATCAATTATTTCAAGAACTGGATCTACATAAAGATAAGCTACCTAAACACTGCGAACTTCCTACAAGTTTATCCTTAGAAAATATACATGTTATTATAGATATATCTGATTTAGTCTGCTATTATCATCTTAATAAGATTATTATTATAACTAAAATTCCACTCGTCCTTCCACAGACATACAATCTCTATCACACCGTTCCACTTCCAGTTCCTTATGACGTTACTAAACCTGACACTTATATACTCATAGCTCCTAATAAACCTTATGTGGCTATAACAACTGATCGTATGTTCTATTCACTGTTAGAGTCAGTGGACAAGTGTCAAGTTATACAAAATGAGTGTTATGTGTGTTCTTTAGGAAATGTGTACTCTACAATTGCGAATCCAACTTGTGAAACAAAAATCTTAACCGAAGCTATAAGTTCGTTGCCAAATTCTTGTAATACAAAGTTGTTACATGGCTCAATCGATGTATTCTTTAAGTTAAATAATAATAAGTGGTTGTTTGTACAGTCAGAACCCGGAAAGGGTCATATTACGTGTGAAGATGATCCTAGTAATTATGATGAGATCTTTTTCGGTACAGGCATGTTGGCCTTGCCAAAATATTGTGTAACCTTCTTTAAAACTTTAAAGTTTACGCCCAGCGACCATGTTACGTCTAATGTTACTAATCGTATATCTAATTTTAATATTATAGAAGATGAATGCTGTGACAATCAGAGAATAAATAAAACGATATTACGTCTCCCTTATGTTAAGTTATCTAATGTTAATGATTTCAATTCTTTATTACAAGCAAGTGTGCATTTGAATGAATTCGAAAGGGAATTGAATAAGATTGAACAGCCATCTCATATACAAAAGTATGGCACTCATTATCTTTCGTTAACGTATATTGTCTCTATCATTGTTTTAACTTATATCTTGTATAGATCGAGGAAGTTACTATGCTCTTGTAAACCACAATATTGTATCCAGGTATTTAATCAATGTAACACCAAAAAGAAACAAACAGTTCACACTGTTCAGTCAGTAAATAATTGTTTTCCCGAATCCTCTGACGAGGATGTCCAAGGTTCAAGCAAATCCTTGCCTACTCCACCAAGACGTAATGTTATGACGTAGTTTTCCAATGTCCTTAATAACTGTATTCCTTATTCTTAAACATAGTTAATGTCTCGTTTAGATAACTATAATTGTATTAGTAGTTATAACTATGTCTTACATCTAATTCTAGTTTAAATCTTAATTAAATAACTGTAGCTACATATATGCTGTTTTTATAGTTCTTTAATCCTAGTTTGTAACCAAAACGAAGTTCAAGTTTCCACTTTAGATTTCTCATCACTTTTAACCGTAATGATCAATCTTATCGGGGGGGTTGTTATAATTTATCATACACCCCTAAACATATAAAATATAATCGCTGACGCCGCATAGGTGTCATGATACGTTTCCACGTTCCAACGTTTCCTTTTTATTTTAGTCATACTTTGAACTTCGCAGCGGACACTTTAATAATAATTCTGTTCATTTTCATTTTACAAATAAATTTACCTTCCAGCAAACAAAATAGTTTTTTTTTAAAAAGGAACTTTGAGCTCGCCCTGTAACAGTACCCTCTTATGGATCAGTGTTAGTCGCAGGCTTGGTTAATTAAAAAGTATTTATTTTATCCTTCCCTTGTTCCTTTAATCAGAAGCTCAATTCTCGTAATTAATTTGAAAGTAAGACTGAAGGTTGACCGAACTTAGATTAAATTATGAATTGAATAAAAAATGATATTCTGGTACACATAAAATTCGGTCCGGTTTCAGTATCATCTCAGTCTATCTCGATATTATGTCAATTCAGTCAACTTAAAATCTATTACCGATAGCTTAACGATATCAACAGTCATAGACTAAAATTCTAGAAATAAATGAGAATTCCAACTTATCAAAATGGCTCAGTACATAATGTAACCAGAATACCCGTTTGGCTTCACTCAACTTTCAATCTCATTTCAATATAATCTCACGTTTGACGTTGTTTGTTAACGAACAAGATACAATTTGTCATATTTATGAGATTGAGACTAGACTGAAACTAGATCAAAACTATATTTTGAACAATTTTAATTACGAGAAATGGCCTTCAGACTCAGATATATTGACTATGGGTATACCGTAATGGACGTTTATCCAACCCTGCAGGCGTTAGACGTGACGACTATGAGCTATGATTACTTATGACTGCAACATGGTGGCATTGAACGCGCCCCCGGACGGCCGGACCTGCAACTTGCGCCGGCGGCGACGTCAAGCGGCGCAGGCGTCGGTCAGTGACTTACCGTTTTGGGTGAAAGTGAGCGCAGTTGCGCAACGGCTACATAACACGAGTGAGGCCGCGCCGCACCACTAGTCTCTGTCACGGTCAGGCTCACGTATCAAGGAAATTATTTATACTCGGTTTTATTTATGTTTGTTAGGTTAGTAGTAGTAAGAATGACGTAGTGATCTAAGTTACTATGCTCTGCAGTCTGCAGTAGTATCATTTGAAACAATATTAATATTAAATTAATAATTATTAATATTCTGCCTCGTTGGTCTAGTGCAGGGTTTCTCAAACTTTCGGCTCCACGAACGCCTGTTAAAGTTTCCAGGTGACAGCGAACCCATATTTACTAACTAATAATTAAATTCCCCCCCCCCCCCCCCCGCCCCCCAAGAAAATAATAAAATTGACTGTTGAAGAAAATAAGGTTTTTATTTCAATAAAAGGTAACAAATAAAGTGCCAACACAAATGTCTTTTTGATATTAATGTGATGGGTGTGTTTGTTTCTTGTCGCAAATGGAGTCAATTTTAGGAGTAATTTTGGAAAATTTTAACCTTAATTCCGACTCGGTATCAAGTCGATTTCTGTATTTAGCTTTTATCATGACCAGGTGTGAAAACCCACTCTCACACGTAGGTATGTTGTAGCAAAGGGTAAAAGGAAATTCACCGCTTTGCGTGAGAGTTCGCCACCATTACGTAAATCTTGTCGCGAACCCCTGCCGTCGAATGGTGAACCCCTAGGGGTTCGCGTACCCCACTTTGAGTAACCCTGGTCTAGTGGTTATAACCTCGACTGCTGAGCGTGAGGTCCGGGGTTCGATCCCCAGGTCGGGCATAGTGTTATTGGGGTTTTCCGTGTGGAATTTAGTAGTAGTAGCCCGTAGTCTGTATTTGTGCCCGGTTATTGGTACTCGTAGGTAATAGGCGCGGAGTTAAACATAACGGCGAAATGAGGGTGAACTATACACCTCTGCATTACCCTTCGCGGAATACAGGCGTGATGTTATGCTTAATTTATATTGTTTCAATTGTAACTCATTTTAATTATAGCTACATCATTATCAGGTATAAAGTTGTCTAAAAATGTCAAGTAATTTGAAATTTTTATAACACTACACATGCACTGTACTGCTGCTTGATTCCTATTTTACTAATTTCCTTTTCCTTTCAATCTGTAAATAATAAAAGTCAGTAAACGTGTGACTAGAAAGGGTGTGAGTAGCTATATAATGGAGATTCTGTCTCACCAGATGTCCAACTTAAGTAGGCCCCTGATCGTATGGAGATTGCTAGAAGCGGTCGACCATGTTATATTGGTTATGGTGTAAATTGTTGAAACAGGAAATGAGCGTAGATAAGGTTGTATGCTAAAGTTGGCGTGGTATATTTTTCAGTATTTTTGTATGGAGATGGGGGTTCTGGCTCAGTTGTTTTGGGAGTCGATGTTGATAAGAGGTTGTGGCTGAAGCAGGAAGTGAGACCGCAGCGCGCAATGGCCGTCAGGGTGATAAGGGGGTACCGTACGATCTCCTTCGAAGCGGGGAGCCTCCTAGCCGGATCGATGCCCTGGGATCTGGAGGCGAGGGCCCTCGCGCTGAGATATCGTCAGCGCGAGGAGGCGCCTGAGCGGAGCGAACTCCGCCAGATCCTAAGTGGCTGAAAGGAAGAAGCGACTTGCGCGACCCAGCGCAGGGCACGCCGCAATAGCGGCGGTAAGGCCTGTAATGGAGGAGTGGCTGGAGAGGCGTCACGGCGCCCTCAACTTCCGGCTGACGCAGGTAATCTCGGGACATGGTTGTTTCGGGAAGTACCTGTGTCGCATAGGCCGGGAGCAGACGCCCGGTTGTCACCACTGCGTCGACTGCCCGGAGGACACGGCGCTGCACACGCTGCAGGCGTGTCCTGCGTGGGCGACGCAGCGCCGCGAACTAGTCGCAGCGGTCGGTGGTGACTAGGGTTTTCGCCCCGGGTACCCGGAACCGGGAATTCCCGGGAATTTGGTGATTTTAGGACCCGGGAATTATTTGGCGGGAATCCCGGGTACCCGGGAATTATTTGAAGTGAAGAAATGATGATGAAAATTGAAGGGTCTGCACGCTTCCAAAGATCTTAGAGCATTTTCTGTCTCTCTCGCGTGAAACGGACATTGTACTGCGTTATGTGAACTTAGAATGGGGTAAATGTATCGTGATGTCAGCACACAGTACTGTTGTCTCTATCTAGTAAACAAATTCTAAACGCTCGAATTTTTTTTGTAAATGTATCATTTGTAGAAGAAACTATCCACAATGCTTATCTTTTGTGTAATTTCGAGATTTATAATGAAAATATACAGGGTGTAAACGAATTCTTGTAATTCTTTTAAATAGCGTGATCTACTGGTCACAGATTATTCCTAAATGGTTTTTATTTTAAATACAAAATAAGTTATTTTAAAAAAAAGTTTTGGGTTTGAGCCCTTTTTGCGCCCAGAGTTAACCGACTGCAAAGAACGAATTCATGCTAGTCGTACTAGCCAGCTGTGTCAACGTGTTTTCATTCATTGATGAGTGGCGTCGAAATGTTCCAACGAATAAAATTTTCATTTAGCAGTTTTTTTTTGTACCTTATTAGCTGGTTATGTTTCGATCACATATCGCTACCGCAAGAAAAAAAACTTTGTTTTTATTCAAGCTAAATCCCGTGCTCGGTCATTCTACACCAGTGATCATGTGGTTTTAAGGTATTACACGAATTTGGTAACAGCCTTTATAGTCATTCACCCTATTGTTATTCCGTAATATTTTGCCATATTATATGAAGAGAAGACTTTTTTTTCATTAAAGAAACTCGCGACGTGGCACAATAAATGACTGTAACTGAACCTAGTTCAATCTTTTAAATAAGTGTAAGATTTTTTTATTTATTTTTTTGAGAAAAGTCGATTGGTATGTTAGACAATTTATCAATTTATCATGTTTAAAGTACTTACACAAGTTTAATGTTGAAATATACGAGAAAAACTATATTTATACAAAAAAACATGAAAATTCCCGGGTACCCGGGAATTCCCGGGAATTGAAAGAAAAAATTCCCGATTCCCGGGAACTCAAATAGGCCGGGAACGCGAAAACCCTAGTGGTGACCTCTCGCTTCCGGCCATGGTTCTGTCCATGGTCGGGAGCGAGAGTGCGTGGGATGCCGTCGCCTCCTGCGAGGAGGTGATGGCTACCAAGGAGAGAGCGGAGAGAGAGAAAGAGGCAGCTGCCACTCTCCCTTCCCGCGCACCGGGCGCCGGAGGGCGCGCGACGATCTCCGGCCACCGTAGTGTGTGGCCTGCGGGCGGTGGGTTAGGGGACCCGTCGCCCGACCAGTAACAGGCCCGAGAAGGCGGCGCGCTGTGCTCCGTGCGCGCCTCAGGAGGACGTGGGGCAAGGCCCCACAGACGAAGAGGTCTGCCAGGGGCTGGCGGACCGAGGCCTGCCGGGGTCGCGGTGCATGCAGCTACGAATCTCGCGACCCCGACCAAGAGTCAGGAGAAGGAACACCGTGGGTTTTTAGCTGGTAAGAGTCCAGCATACCCCTTCGCCTTCCCCGGGCGAAGGGCATCCATGAGGATTATCCCACGAAAAAAAAGCGTTAAATGTTTTTGACAGCTAACTAACTACTACAGGTCTAGCGTATAACTGAGTCAGTGCCTGAGGTAGCTGCGCGATGCGGGAGGGGTGTGGTGACGCGACGCGACAGCTCACTGATTCGTCAACTTGTGACAACTGTCACCCTCCCGCACCGCGCAACTACCTCATCACTGACTCAGTTATGCGCTAGACCTGTAACTATTTTGTTAATTAATTTCATTTACGATAGCTATACCTATGTAATTAATAGGTAGATAGCACAAAATAACCGGACGCATAGTAAACTGTATTTATCTATATTCTGTAATAAAAGTCGCTATGTATGTAGGTACCTATTATTATCTGCTTGTCGAAGAATTTGGCATTATTTTATCTGTTCTCGATAAACATACTACGAACGGTGACGTAACACGATTAGCTTGCCGTAACACCATAATGTATAGAATTTACTGATATCGAGAAAGTTGATTAATAACAAGATTATAGAATGCTTTAGTAGATATTATTAATTTAAACCTAGTGGTATGCTGAGAATAAGCACGTTGCGACACTGTAATATTAATATGTTTTTTTCCTGCAATCCAAGTAGAATATAACGCCAGTGAAGCCGTTGGCAAAGCCTAGTTTTGGATAAAATTGGGATAAGAGCAGGAGGACGATGATGCATAGTAACTTTAATTTAAATCTTCATGTATATCATACTGCGAAGAATGGAGTTTGTATTTACGGGCTGTGAACCTCATAAGTTTTTAGAACTAGGAATACAACTACAATAGGTATATGCCTAGTCTTGGAACAGAGTTTGATTATCATTTGCGTTAATGGTGAAGGTTTGTATAGAGTCAATTAATTTATTCACCTGACAGACAGAACTGTGTTGCTGGGGAGTTTGTTGTGCCGTTTCTTCTTCACAGCATAAACACTAGGAAGCGGTGAAGGGCGCGCTTTATTGTGGGCTGTCTATTGTAACATTGACGTTCAAAAAGAACTAAGAAATTATAGTCTATTCTTAATAAATGAGTTTTGTTCTAGTTTACTATTTAAGCCGCCAAGCAGCATTGCTGCGTTGCATTGTTTCGTTTAGAAGAGTGTGGGTGCTACCAGTAAAATTACAGGCACATGAGACTTCACTATTGACTCTAGGTGGGCAACGCATCAGCAAAGCAGCGTTATTGGTGCTGTAGATGCAATGCGCGTTCCCATTGAGGGACCACATTTGAATTTTAAGCTTTTCAATGGCTATATGGAATAGGCGACTGTAATCTTTAGTCATCGCCGGCTTTGACAACGTAACATAAAAGGAAATCGAAAATTTCGATTTCTAGATATATCACGAGTATTATTGCATTCAAAAGAATGTTATAATTTTAATAATCCATTCACTGTTATCGTGATTTCGATCCGTGTATAATAATTGCTGCCCAAAATAGGCATACACTTATCTGTAGCGAGGCCTATGGAGCCTCAGGGTGTACCTGATTGGTAAGCCAAAAATGGTAGGATTATTAAATGCCTTGCCTCATTGTGGTATGTGGCACTATAGCTGAGACTAGGATCGTGAAGTCACGTAATGGTGAATCAATTCCTGGCTTTATTTACACAAACAATATTTACATAATTACAAATAAAAAAATATCCATCATCATCATTCAGCCGAAACACGTCCACTGCTGGACATAGGCCTCCCCTAAAAGGGGGTGGAGGAGTTGCCTTATTCACCCCGCTTGGCAAGCGGGTTGGCGATCGCAGTATGGTTGTTAAAGTACTCAGAGAACGCTGCTGCCCATCCTCTAGTGAAGTCCTTAGTCGCCTTTTACGACACCCATGGGGGCCGTCCATTAATCACGTGAGGCTCGAAAGGGGGATACTAATCCGCAGGCCACTTAAAGTATCACTGATATCGGTTTTAAAACAAGTGTTAGGGCGGATTTTTTAAAAAGTGTACATATTTTATAATGAAGGTTTTAAACGTTTCCTCTGACTAACTTTTTGATGAATTCGTTGCATGTTTTTCTATATAACTTTTTAGTAGTAGTTGTCTGAGTTTCACTGATTGTTTGCATGACAGGTAACTTTGCCATCCCTGGAACCTGATAATGGGAATGATAGACAAGGCTTTTACATTATGATATGTGATGATTTAAACGCCACTCTTGTCTTCAATCATCATAGTATATGGTAATAATCATTGAAAGGTTACCATGGTGTGTTTGGCGTGTGGCACAGGTGTGGACAGTGAAAGTGTATGAGTTGCGCCCGCGCCGCTGCGTGGGAATACTCAAATTAATACTTTATTGCAGGTGTAATCAGTCGTGTTGTAGACAGTGTTGGTGTTTGGCATTTTAGGAAATTACTGAATTTGTTAAGATAAATAACTAACTAGTTTTGTGTAATAAACGCTTCAGACCGTGGAAATTACAATAGGATTTAGTGTGTCATAAGTTTTGTGTCGCCACTCGCCACTAGAACTAGATAATAACCTAAATTATGATCTCGAAATATAGTAAATTAAGTATCCTAATATTAATACCAATCTGTAATATTGCATGCTGTAAAACAGCCAAATGTGTGAAACATAATATATATTCTAATGTAACAACATACCTACCATGTTTGACGCAATAAATTATTATATCTCTGTTCACGGCTCATCTTCCGTGCGGAAGATGTCCGGTCTTTTGGAAGGCATACACGGGGACACAGGTCCAACGCGCAGAGGTCCCTTTGAGAACTTTAATCTAAAATGGGGTGGGGCACCAACCGGGGACTATCCACGGCTGCACTATTGGAGTACAGTCATGGACCGTCCCAAGTGGATGCAAGACTATTGTAAAATATGGTGAAAAATATCTGGTCTATGGAAAGGGGTGTTTTGTGGATCGTTTAACCTCTATTGCCGGAAGAAAACGGCGTCTGCCTTTCAAGTTTTTTATTATTATAAATTCAGAATCAAAGTCAAAGCTTTTTAATTCAAGTGCATCAAATTACAGGTGCTTTTAAAACGTCAAAACTAGGCGCAGAATAATAAGACATATATTGATTATAAGCAAACATATGATAAAGAATAAGTGCCCCAAAGCATGCATGTGCATTAACAGAGCATCCACGAGTGACGTCACTCAAGTGACGTCTGATGCACCCTTGGCAGTCAGCCTCGCTACCAACCTTGCTGACTGGCTAATCTTTTCAACACGGGATGATCTATTCTCGTATAGTGAGTACCGACACGAGAAAAGTAGAGGAACTGCCCCGAGGCGAGGATTGATATATTTTCTCCAAGGTAATTTTATCTTCAACAAGTAATTCGTTGTTTCAACATTTTACGAATCATCTGTAATTAATTACCGTACAAGTTTAGTGTCAATCTAAATTTCGCAATAGATACAATTGTTTATCGCTAATGTACCTACACCTTGTAGTACGAATGTACGAGTAGTCTAGTAAGTTTGTTGATTTCCCAATTTTTCTAAACTGTCTACGACACATGTATTACGCAACGTTCCAAGTTTACGATCAATCACCATTGATGTAGCGTGTTGATCACACTGTTGATAGTACATTCAGGCACGTTCGTTTAATGTTCATTAACTCCACTAAAGTATAAGTATTAAGTTTGTAATTCTACTAACGTTAACAATGTATCTGAACCATGTGATTTTTATTTCGAAATTTTCTAAGTTAACGATCAATCACGTCGTGTGGCGCTTTATCGACGCAGGATCAATGTGAAAATGGTTATTTTTAGGTACATTTATTATGTCATATCTAAATACATCTATTTATTACAAAAATAAACGTCACTTTTCAAATAAACGCTATTTACGATAAGAAATCAGACGTGAGTTTGAATTTGGCAAATTCCTTGTTTGTTTTTTAATACAATGCTTTTGAACTCATCCAACGACATTTTGATATTCTAGTTCTAGTATGTTTATAATTACTCCCATCTTTTCGAAGTATCTGCAACATGGGTATTACCTAATGTTCTGAGTACGGTCAATCGCTATCAAATACAATCGTTTATCTGTTACTATCATCTACAACTTCTTCGCTGTACAATACTAGTGTGTTTATCATTCATCCTATCTTTAGTCTTGTGTCTACAACATGGTTATTGCGAAATCTTCTGATTTTGCAATCAATCACAATTTAAAGACAATGCTTTATCAGTTTACACAAGGTTAGTTGGAAAGGGGGTACTAATCCGCAGGCCACTTAAAGTATCCCTGATGACTGTGTTAAAATTTCAAAATAAGATAATTTTTAGAATAGAATAGAATATAATTTATTGTACACCAAAATTGTAACATAGCTCTGAAACAATATAATTTAGTGAAGGGTACAATGGCGGTCTTATCGCTGATAGCGATATCTACCAGACAACCTTTGGATGAACAGGAAAACAATGAATAAGATAGGGGGGATAGTCCGTGGTGTACTGCTGCAAAATACATACTATATACTACACACAATACATAGACATAATACTTACATATACAAATTATAGGAGGAGCTCGTGGCTAAATAATTACAGCCGCAAAGACCGATCTTCCGGGTTAAGCCACGCTTGCCGAGGTTGGTCTGTGGATGGGTGACCATTTACCATAGCGAGTTTCCTCCGTGCCTCGGAAAGCACGTAAAGCCGTTGGTCCCGGCTGTCATTTGTAGATCTTTGACAGTCGTTACTGTTGGTCAGAAGCCAGAAAGTCTGACAACCAGTCTTACCAAGAATATCGTATTACCCAGTTACTGGGTTGTGGAGGTCTGATAGGCAGTCGCTCCATGTAAAATACTGATATTCAGCTGCATCCGGTTCGACTGGAAGCCGACCCCAACATTGTTGGGAAAAGGCTAGGCAGATGATGATGATATACATATGTTACATAATTAAGCGATAGGGAAAAACAAGGTAGGTTGATGATGAGGTATTGATATCATGAAGAAATAGAAATGTGTTGAGAGTAGAAATGATCTTTGACTAATTTTTTAAAAGAATGCAGTGACTGAGCTTGTCTTACTGTTTTATTTCAATGTAAATTAATTTTTATTTTAGTTTTTCCAAAAATGATTTGTCCCTACTGTAGTTACGAATTCAGAAAATGGAGCTTCTAATTCGTGACCCCAAATATGACCTAAAATGTAAACACAACTGATCACAGCTGAGGATAGATAGATTTTAGCATAATTTTTGAACTATTTCTCTTAAACTTGACTTTTCGGGAAAGTGGTAGAACAAACCTTATTCATTATTATGGGTACTTTAACACCCTTTGGGATTATTACCCCCTTTCTGACTAACCTTGTATTTATAAATCTGTTATAAATCTGTTATAAAAAAGCGGTTTTTCGATACATTTTCAGAGCAATCCCTGAAACTTAGTCAGATGTTATGGTTAGTTACGGATAAATTACTCCTTTATCTCTAAAAGGTGGACAATACTTTTATATTTGACAATTTATAATTCAATAATACCAATTTGCCGTAGCCTCTTTCCACGTACATGACACAAATGGGATGATTTTCGGTTTATATGTAACCGACAACTCCGAACAACTGTTGGCTTTAACTTTATTCAAATAATTGGAAAAAGAATAACCAATATTCTCTGGAACACGCACAGCAAAATGTCTGTGTCTTTAACAACTTTTATCTATTTCTAGCGGGACAGATGAACCCAAACTGTGGTTGTGTAGTTTTTATCTGTCACTTTGCTGTCGGCCACTGTCGTGAATGGACTTAAGTCGCTTGACAGTAGTAATACGTGGTTAAATAGATCCCTCTACAGTCACAAACTTTTGTATTGTCTTAACTTGAAGTTAAAGGTACGCGGTATACATCCGTGGGCCGGTCCATCGACACGGATGGATTCTATGGAAGGACCCTACATAATTATGCCTACGCATTCAGCAAGTGCGTCTTTAACGTTCGTGAGCTAACCTCATCTTTTATGTTCCGAGTGTTAGTTTAACATCAATCTCAGTTAATATTTATCTTCTATCTGTCTGTGGAATGAAATACCAAATACACTTCTCATCAAAAAAATCGAAACACTTCCGAAATTATCTTTGTGGCGACAATTAAACAAAAACAAGCATTAATTCAGTACAGAAAAAACATAATTTAGTAGCTGGAAGTTTGGCCTTTACAATGGTGTACGAAACTTCCAAAAATTTGTTTTTTTTTTTTCAATTTTTATCCTATAAATGAATGGAACATTGTTTTGAGATAAACGTGTGTTTAGAGTTGGAGTAAATTTGTCGTGAAAAAAACGCAAAATAACGCATTACTTTAAAATTTTCTGTTTGTAATTTGTTGATTAGGCTCTGTGACGTCTGTTAAAAAGTTTTTTTTCTAACACACATGCATACTTCACCCGCAGCAGCCGCCGAAGAAGTGGCATTGCTGGATTCTGGGACTAGTCAGCGTGTTGTGGCTGCAATCTTGCATCTAAGCCTCTTGTCTGTTCATAGAGTGTACCAACGCTATTGGGAGACTGGTTTATTTACGCGCCATCCAGGATCTGGTAGGAATCGGGTCACTTTTGAGTGAGACGGCCGGTTTATTGCAACCGTTTGTTTGCGAAATCGACGCCTTCGCGCTTTTCAACTGCAGCAGCAGCTCCTAGTAGTTCGAAGGGTGACTGTATGTGACTCTACGATTTGAAGAAGATTGAAGGAACGTAGACTAGTATCACAAAAGCCAGCTAACGGGCCGAAATTAACAACAGACCATCGAAGAGCGCGCCTTAACTTTGCACTTGTGCACTTAAATTGTTCAAACCTACAAATGAGCAAGGTTCTCTTTTCTGACGAGAGTAAAATTATGGAACATCAACATAAGGAATTCTAAACCTTATGCTAGCTACTATTAAATGGCATTTAGTATTTATTTTAAAAAAAACGTGTTTTTCTAATAATCCATTCAAAACAAAAACTTGCGAGGTGTTTCGATTTTTTTTGGTGAGCTCTTCGATGGTCTGTTGTTCATTTTGACCCATTAGTTGGCTTGTGTGGTACCAGTCTACGTTCCTTCAATCTTCTTCAAATCGTAGAGCCACTTACAGTCACCCTTCGAACAACACGGAGCTGCTGCTGCAGTTGAAAAGCGCGAAGGCGTCGATTTTGCAAACAAACGGTTGCAATAAATCGGCCGTCTCACTCAAAAGTGACCCGATTCCTACCAGATCATGGATGGCGCGTAAATAAACCAGTCTCCCAATAGCGTTGGTACACTCTTTGAACAGACAAGTGGCTTAGATGCAATCTTGCAGCCACAACACGCTGACTAGTCCCAGAATCCAGCAATGCCACTACTTGGGCGGCTGCTGCGGCTGAAGTATGCATGTGTGTAAGAAAAAAAACTTTTTAACAGACGTCACAGAGCCTAATCAACAAATTACAAACAGTAAATTTTAAAGTAATGCGTTATTTTGCGTTTTTTGCACGACAAATATACTCCAACTCTAAACACACGTTTATCTCAAAACAATGTTCCATTAATTAAAAGGATAAAAATTAAAAAAAAAAAATTTGGAAGTTTCGTACACCATTGTAAAGGCCAAACTTCCAGCTACTAAATTATGTTTTTTCTATAGTGAATTAATGCTTGTTTTTGTTTAATTGTCGCCACAAAGATAATTTCGGAAGTGTTTCGATTTTTTTGATGAGAAGTGTAGATTGGTGCTGGATTGGATTCATAAACGGTTACTTTAGAAGATCTAAAGTAACCGTTTATGAGTTTATCATAACATTTTATTATTTGATGGCAATAGGCTCGCCCCTAATTACGTGGGACTTAAACATAACGGCAAAATGAGGATGTACTAAATAACTCTGCCCAACCCTTCGGGGAATACAGGTGTCATGTTATGTTTGGCAGCATTATCACTACATAGTATAAAACAAAGTCACTTCCCGCTGTCTGTTCCTATGTATGCTTACATCTTTAAAACTACGCAACGGATTTTGATGAGGTTTTTTTTAATAGATAGAGTGATTCAAGAGGAAGGTTTATACATGCATATTATAGTAGAAAAAAACGCGGAATACTCGATAAACGACAACCACGCGGGCGAGCCGCTGGCGACCTCTAGTAGTAATTGATATAAAATAGCAATAATAGAAGTATAAATAGTATTTCAATTTCCTGAAAAGCATACGTATTATTTAGGAACGTTATGCACGCGTTTGATTTGCTAATACCTCGTCAGCAGCCTCTCCCATATCTTGTCCCAATTATGGTTACAAGATTTACCAACAAAGTTCAAGCTTACTTTCAAGTTAGTTGTAACCATATTCTGTGTGTTTGCATCACATAGATTTTGAAGGAACCAATTAGTTAAGTACTGGTTACAAAGAGTCTGTGTTTTTTTTTTCCAGGAAGAAACTCAATTAAACTTTTAGTGTGTTTTTCCCACGACTTTCATTTCCTTCCTGAAACTATTCTTACACATCTAAATATTTAAATATAACTGCACTTACTTACCATACTGCACGCACTACATATCACTACTTTCTGTTTATTTCTAACAGTGTCTTATATTTATAATATCTTGGTGACATTCCGCCATTGTGCCGTCGGGTGAAAAGCGCGCAATTTTCCGGCGCGCGCTTGCGCTCATTGTACCTGCGCAGGCACCGACGCGCTGTTTAATTATTTCCATGTCTGCGTAACTTTTGACGTAACGATCATTTAAATGATGTGAATGGAGTATTTGGTTGGGTTTTGATGCTTGGGATAGTAAGACTAATTAGTTTTTGTGAGTGGAACCAGTTTGGGTAGCGACTTTGCGATGAAATGTGCTCTTAATATGAGTTTAATCGAAAATTAATAACCAGTAGATTAACGCTGATTAGTATTTAATGATTAACGTAATTCTTAATACTTATTTAATGTAAATTATGGAAAAACCTGTAGAGATTTATCTGATTGATATGGGGTCGTCTATTAATCACGGGATGTTGTTTTAGCAACTTTCAACCAAAAAATCAGAATAATATCTTTAAATACATGTACATGTACGAGTATATGTATATGGCGTTTTTTTTGGACGGTCCCTATGGATCTCAAACTTACTTCAATTTCATATTTAGGATTTTATTTACGGTTTACTCACGTGCATTTTTCGGGATTGCCCGACTAGTTACTTGAATTTCTTCTCGCTAACAAATACCTATCAAACAAAGAGGTCCTCCGTACATTCTGCTAAAGAATATTTTAGAAAAATTATAGACGTTATTGTCTTCTCTATTAATATTCAAAGTTTCACGCTTAAGCGTACACAGAGTGTCCCGAACCACAACGTCAAGCCGAGAACAAAATGATAGGGCAGTTTAAGACTTTAGAAAAAAAGGTTAATTGTTTTCGAGTGTCAAAGTTACCACGAATAAATTTGCTCAGAAATCTAAACATGAAAGTGTTATAAAGAAAAGTGTAAACCTTAAAAAACTTGTTTTATCTTTACTGTCATACTTCAACTTCAAAACTCATTTTTATTCAAAATATACTTGGGAGCAAATAAGTCGAGTCACTTTTATTTTTCACGTAGTTATAATTGTTATTATTTTTGATATTATGGAACCGATCAATTCTAAACATATATCGCCTAAAAGGTTATTTGATAACCTTTACAATGAGGGTAGTTTTTTTTTTGTAATTATGTAATTCATGAAACTAAAACTAATAACCAGGACACGTGAACAAACGAGTGGCTCAATTTCTTTGCTCCCAAGTGTAGATTAAAATTACTTCGTTTTTTGTGATTGTCAATGTTACTTGTGTAACATAGCCCCCAAAAACGCCCGCCCTTCATCGCCCTTCATAAACTGCCCTTACCAATGACTTCATATAGGTACCTAATATATTCTCTCTAATTTATTCGTAAGTTTTACGTAAAGGTCACAAACTCACAATCAAACACAAATTCTTATACAACTATAAAAATATAATTTAATTGACTATTGTATAAAAGATATTAAATAAATTACACTATAATTCGACTATCTCTCTCACATAGTACAACAACACTACACGTAGTAGTACTGCGTCTTGGCATGCCGCAGCATGTGTTTGTTGGCCCAGTAGTTCTCGTGCACCAGCTCCTGGCGCCGACTGTTCACCACCACCGCGAAGTATAACAGGAGTGCTGGAAACAAACGTACATACATGAAGACAAAGATAAGAGTATAATAGACGATGCCTATGATTTACGTAGCGTTACTGGTTAAAATGAAGGGTACCTACGCACTTTGCGGCTAGCCGGAAGAGCGGGAGCACACGATGCGTTGCGGCGCCGCACCGCAAAGATTTCACCGTATCAGCGGGCACACGAGCGGTGCGGCGCCGCAACGTTGTTATGACGCAGTGGCACCGCAGAAAAAAATCGTAGAGAAAAAAAATCGAAACGAGCGGGCGTGTGTCCTTCCTTGTGACACAAACAACTGAGCGGTGCCGCTCCGACATCGCAACGTATTCCCCCCTCCCCGCCTCGTCTCGGTGGTTGCAAGTCCGGTGCGGCGCCGGAGCGCATCGTGTGACATGCCACAGATATTTCTATGTAAGACGACGCAGCGACACCGCTCCGGCGTCGCACCGCCGCCGCAACGCATCGTGTGCCCCCGCTCGAACGCGGTCAGCCGTCCGAATTGTTTTTATATGCACTGCGATGCGGCTGCCGACGTAGTAAGAGTGCGTATAAAAACTATTGTCTCGAAGGTACATATTTTTGATTGCGACCAACCGGACGGCTGACCGCGTTCCGGCTAACCGCAAAGTGCGTAGGTACCCTAAGATTCCTGTCCCGTTTTGGTCGCAAGCGTACAACTGCTGAGCCTGAGGTCCCCAGGTTAGGCGAAGTGTTTTTGGGTTTTCCCGTGTGGAATTTTTCAGTAGCAACCCGGAGTCTGAATTTGTGCTCGGTTGATGGTAATAGGCTCGCCCCCTATTACATGGGACTTAAACATGCGAAATTAGGGAGTACCATACACCTCTGCCCAATCTTTCGGGGAATAACGACTTGATGTTATGTTTAATTGTTTTTTTTTTTTAAACTTTGCCCCACACTATGACTTGTATCGTGGGTGCGTTTACAGACACAACTCTCACAAACAAACGCCCAGACCCGAAACAACCATCTGTAGGCCATACTAATTTTTGCTTCGTGTGGGAATAGAACCCACGACCCGTAGCGCAGAAGCTAATCGCTTCGCCACTGCACCAAACGTGTCGTCAAAATAGGTATATTTAGGTATATTCGGCGTCAATACTCGATACTACTGATAGACTATTGTTGAATGCAAAACTATAAATGATCGAAAATGAGTACCGTAGAACGGGGTTACTTTGATCAATTTTTTGAGCTTCATGTGTTTGTATCTTATTTATTTTCGCTTTTAGCTGCTACATCAAAAATATTTTATGTAGACTCAATTAACTGAGATATATAAAATCACATAGACTAGATAAAAAAAACTATAGAGCACAGTTTTCGATAGCAAAAAGGAGAAATGTTCCTTATCAAACTTGGACCGTAGAGCTTCTACTTTGATGATCTCTGTTCTATCATTGAATTTCAAAGTAGCCCCAATCGAAAAATCTAAAACTCGTTTTTTTTACATATTCAGGGGTGTCATTTAATATTTTTTATCATCGCCATCTAACATCGCAGACACCTCTATACTGAATGGTAAAATAGGAAAACTGTCAACGTTCCCTACAATATTAAATTAAAATGCACAAGTTCCATTTTCACACAGATATTTAACCAAATGCAAAATGTTTAGTAACTATCAATGTCGCCCCTGTATTTGAAAGTAACCCCGGTTTACCGGTACACGATTGTTTTAAAGGTTATAATGTCAGCAATTAATCACAGCGTCATTAATGCACGATCACACATCACACGTGAGATCTTTGACCCGACAATGACATCATACAATAATAGTACGTAAGTATGTTTATGATTACGCTCAGTGTTCTCGGGGAAAAAGCGTGAAAGAGTTGCAATGCTTTGTTGTTGTCTATTGTGATAATGACGCAAAGAGGGGTCCCATTCTTTAAATAGTGAAGAAAATAACACATCTTAGACCAACATTAGAGCGCTTATGGACCGCGTCCGATCCGAAAATACGATCTGAGGAAACTCGGCTGCTAATCTATGAAATTCTGTTTGGATAGCGTAGGTATGTAGTGCACAATCGTTCTGCAGATTGGTTGGATCGTATTTTCTCAGATTTGGATCGATCGCAATGCAATATTGCTCTAATAGTCAGGCCTGAGATCACTTATGCAGGGTTGTACTGAAATTCATATATGTACACACGGCTACAATCAAGCTATATATTAATTCCAGTATAAGCTGATCTCTCACTGTACAGAGAGCCTATACGATGAGTGATCAGATCATCATGGAAATGTATAGCTTGATATTAGTATGTAGTCGTGCATACAACAGATTACGATTGGGTCCTATCGAAGAAGGAGGTTTTAATGTCAATGGTTATCGAGAACGACTCCCGCTCGGAGTGTAGCAAGTGACTATATTTCGACCAAACCTGGCGAAATTTACAACGTTAGTTAATAACGCTATTCATCTTTTTATAGTGCTTAAATAAAGACACAAGCAATCACAACTGAAGACGAGACATAAGTATGAACCGTACGACGACTTTTTTTACAGTCTGGAAAAAAATGGATATAATAGGTGAACGGAGTAGAAGGCTCTGGCATAGTTTTTTCTTGTTTTTGTTAACTTATTATGAAAATAAAGGAGATCGGACGGGTGTGGCCCAAGTGGCGTCGGAGCATGGCGTATATTTTATTTGAAAGTTCATTACCTAAGCTTACTTTTTTTGTATGGGTACAAAAAAATCTATCCAGGGAGAAAAAAGTTATAGTGCATATTAAAATACTCATCTATCGAGCTATTTTCAACTATTTAATCAATTAAATCTATTTTTTTTAACTTAATATGGTATGTTTTCTGTTGACTAACATCTATGATGACTCAGGTGCGTGGTACTTTTTGCGCCAACATTAGAAATGGCAATGAAAGCAATTAAACACAGCCGGTAAACAGTGGACGAATAACAGAATAGGTAACGCAGTTGAAACAATCACATCGAACAGCAGCGAGCGGAGAGAGTGACTGCCAGTGACTTGAGCTGATCCCGTCATCCTGATCATGAAGCGGAGGGAAGAGAAACGCACTACCGCTGCGCCCGCGTTGCTTTTTCTTTGCCTTTGTATCATTTTTGTCTCTTTCTAATGTTGGAGCAAAAAGTACCACGCACCTGAGTCATCATAGATGTTAGACAACAGCAAACATACTTACCATCATCATCTGCCTAGCCTTTTCCCAACTATGTTGGGGTCAGCTTCCAGTCGAACCGGATGCAGCTGAACATCAGTATTTTACATGGAGCGACTGCCTATCAGACCTCCACAACCCAGTAACTGGGTAATACGATACTCTTGGTAAGACTGGTTGTCAGACTTTCTGACTTCTGACCAACAGTAACGACTGTAAAAAATCTACAAATGACAGCCGGGACCAACGGCTTTACGTGCTTTCCGAGGCACGGAGGAAACTCGCTATGGTAAATGGTCACCCATCCACAGACCAACCTCGGCAAGCGTGGCTTAACCCGGAAGATCGGTCTATGCGGCTGTAATTATTTAGCCACGAGCTCCTCATTCTCCTCACAGCAAACATACCATATTAAGTTAAAAGAAATAGATTTAATTGATTAAATAGTTGAAAATAGCTCGATAGATGAGTATTTTAATATGCACTATAACTTTTTTCTCCCTGGATAGATTTTTTTGTACCCATACACAAAAAGTAAGCTTAGGTAATGAACTTTCAAATAAAATATACGCCATGCTCCGACGCCACTTGGGCCAGAGCCCAAACAAAAATGTCCGATCTCCTTTACTTTAAAAGATCTGTTTTTATTGATTTAGTACGAAAATTTACTTCAAATTAGTAGTATTTATTGACAGATAAATTTCCTAACAGGCAACTTAAAAAAAATAAGTATGCCATGGGGTTCTACACCGTTCACCTATTTTACCCAATTTACCCAGACGGTAAAAAAGTCATTATATCCGTATATTTATTCTTTAGCGAGGGGAAACCCCGAACGTTATCTGCTAAGTGCGTTGACCTTGCAAAAAGAGTTTCATTTATCAACACCATGTTAACAGCCGGTAAAACCAAATTGAAGAGAGGATCAAAATATGATATTATTAACAGAAAATATATTTGATCTACCAGGGCATCATGATACTTCTGTAGGTTTGCCAAATGCACTAACTATAACATGACACAATAAGGGAACTGAATCGCAAGCTCAACTGCTGGTTTGAAATACTGAAGTACCAGGTTTGATACCTTGAGTGAGCTACATCTACTTCGGATTTCACATTCACGCCTGTATTTCCTGAAGTGTTGGGCAGTGGTGTATAGTACACCCTCATTTCGCCGTTATGTTTAAGTCCTAGGTGGCGAGCCTATTGCCATCCACCGGGCACAAATCCAGACTCCGAGCTGCTACTGAGAAATTAAACACGGAAAAACCCAATAACACTTTGGCCTACTTGGGAATCGAACCCAGGACTTTACGCTCAGCAGTCGCACTTTAGACCAACAAGGCAGCCAAAGTAGTTCTTTGTTTTTTTTTGGGAGCAAATTCTCAGTTATCTTCGGTGATCCTCTCATATCAGTGGGACTTTACACTCCTAACGCCATCTGAACGTCATAGACGTGATGTTTTTATTTTGTCTCATAACTCTTAACAGTCATACATACCTGAGTATACAAAGTACACAGATATAACAGCGGCGGCCTCAGTTATGACGTCCACGTTTCTGCTGAACGTGAGCAGCACCATGCCGGCCACTGTGAGGACGACCAGCACCAGCCCCTTCCACCACGCCAGGACCAGCCACGGCCACGTAAATTGAGGCTTTCTCTGGAAATAAAAAAGGAGTTATCAGACTGATCCTGCACTTTGAAAAGGACAGCTCATCAGTGGGTCTAGATAACATGACAGTGTTCGATCGCCAGATAAAAGATACGCTAATTAAATGTATGGGAATGACATTACAGGTTGCGTGGCCAGTCGAAAGCTTATACATAATTATGTGAATTATAATATGTCTATAATGTAATTTTTATGAACTACTATTTTGAGAAGACTATTCTTGGAGTTTCTTGCATTTCTCCAGTTTTGACGTTTTAAAAGTGCCCGAAATCAGTTCTATTTGGAAAAAAAAACTTTTAGTTTGGCTTTGAAAAAAATTCAGTACATCTCATTGATGTTTCTATTCTCAAGCATTTTTAAATCGTAGAATAGAATAGAATCATTTATTTGTTAAACATAGGTATTTACATATACGATCTGAAATAATTAGGATGGTAGTGCACTATGTTTTGCCATTAATGACATGCAAATGTTAAGTAGGTACAGAAACAATATAAAAAATAGCAAAAAACTTAAAACTCAAAAAGAAAAAAAAAAGGAAAAATAATGTAGATACGTATAAATTATAGTGATTTGTCATTTATAAATTCATCTATTGTATAGTAGCATTTTTCAAGCAATAACCCATTAAGAGACTTTTTGAATTTTTATAAAGGCATACATTTTATTATTTTGGGTATTTTATTATAAACTTGGGGAGCAATACCAAAGAAGCTCTTTTTCATTAATGAAGTTTTACATTTTAAAAGACATTATTTATTAACATATTGAGCACGTATTGGGGTTTTTTTACCATGTCACCATGTCTCTTGAAATTATCAAAAAAATATGCCTTGTGATCATGATAATTATCAAACAACCGATCGTTATTGAACTGGTACTGCCTATCAACTTTTACGTTAGAGGGAAGTAGTTTCGTAATTAATTTGAACAAAATACATTCTTTTATTTATTTTTGTCCAACATTTCTTGATCAAAACTTACAGAGCAACACTTGCAATCAAACAAAAAATCAAAAAAACTACGCAATAATAAATTAAATTGATAAGTGGAATATTATCCTCGTCTTCCTCAACTGCATCAACTGGATGGGGGTTGTCTGTATGTAAAGATCCTAAACAGAAAACCCAACTTAAATCTGATTCTAATTTATCTTGATCAACCTATGCCTATTTATCTTGATAATTATCGTTTTGATCCCTGCCTTTTCTAGACCCCCAGGTCACGTTATAAGAGAAACTACTTTATTTAGGGATTGGACAAGTAATGCTGATCATTCGCATGTGTTTGTTTTTTCTGTGGATAGTGATAGGCGAACATAGATAAAATAAAACGAATATTGTTCTTTCCTTTAATTCTTTAGATTAGAAACTGGGAGTGGTACTTGTAATCAATAAATACGTGTAACATTGAAACTACCAGACAAAGACAAAGTCAGTCTATTTAATTTTAATCATATAATATTATAGCAATCAATTATTTAGACATGTTGATTTTAATCTGTCTTGTAAACATCTGTTTTGAGGTTGCAGACATGCATTACCTGTGTATGATGTATTTAATTACGCTGCGGAAATGTATCTTATTTCTTTAGTTAAGTGCACTACATTGAAGCACTAGAATCATAAATCAGTAGAAGCAATGAATCCGGGTCACCAACTTATACAAAACAATGTTAAAATGTTTTTCCGAGATATTAAGGTTTATGTTGGTGACTGCTCCCGAGTGGGGAATGTAATGTAATGAATAAGTAAGGGGATTTTCAAACACCAGAAAAAACCCGAAAGCTTCCCTGTTTGACGCGATTGCCATAATCCCACGCTTGGCAACAACAGATATAAGCGTACATGAGGACACTACCAACTACTGCCCATCCTCCTGAGACAAAAACTTAGGCGCCTCTTACAGTACCCACGAGTGGAGTAGAGGTAGCCTATTCTGTACTTTAAACCACACGGAACTCCTTACATCATCAGGGTTATGTTTATGTAGCGGGTTAGCAAACAGGCCGGACGCCATCTGACGGAAACTGGCTACCCACACCTATATGCACCCACAACACCAAGAGTGTTACTGATGCGTTGCCATCCTTAGAGACAAAATTTGTTAATGTCATGTGCCTATAATTTCACAGGCTTTTATACCCCTTCAAAGCGGAACACAGAAATGCTTGGCGGCAGAAATAAGTATGGAGGTAGTACTCGGATGAACTGTTTCATTAGGAGCTATACTAGTACTAAAAGAGTAAAATAAATATAAATAAATATTAGCCTGTAACTGTCCCACTGCTGGGCAAAGGCCTCTTCTTGTACAGAGAAGGAACGAGCATTGATCGCCACGCTTGCTCCTTGCGGGTTGGCGATTTCAGAACAAGTCCAGGTTTCCTCACGATGTTTTCCATCACCGTATGTCAGTGGCGTCTTAGATTAACTAAGAAAGTACATATGACATTGAAAAAGTCACATTGGTACATGCCTGGGTTTGAACCCGCAACCCGGTGCTTAACAAGAGGGTCTGTAACCTCCGGGCCACCACGACACGACTAAAAGAGTAAGTTAATATAAACGGTAGTCCTCACCTTAAACGCCCCATGTATTAGTAAGCCTCCTATGAAGATCTCTATGACGGCTAGCACGGCCAGGGTCCCGTAGAAGATGAGCCTGGTCTGCGGGAGCGAGTCGTTCAGCACGGTCAGCGGCGCGTACACGAACACCGTGCACACTGATACCAACTGGAACATACATGGAATTGTGAACTTCTTGTACATGAACAGTCAACCAAAGATTACACAGAATCCTAATCCTAACTTAATATTATAAATGCGAAAGTAAGTTTGTTTGTTTGTTACCTTTTCACGCCTAAACCACTGAACCGATCATCCTGAAATTTCGCATATACGTTGTCAGGTGTACAGAAACGGACATAGGATACCTTTCATCCCGAAAAAAAGTAGGTACTGTTCCCGAGGAAAACACCAATAACGTTCATAGATGGCGCTACGTGACTTTCGAATCAAGATTGAATAATATTATTATAGAAACTTTAGTAGTGTGTTCAGAGTTTTTTTGAGCTTAATTAACGCGAGCGCAGCCGCGGGCAAAACCTAGTTGATTATAAAGGATACAGGCAACTAAGTACATTGGTATTTTACCAGAGTTAAACACGTGTGTTGAGTAGCCAAGTCTTTGTCATCACATGTCTGAATGTTACTTAGATAGCTTGTTATGTAATTTATTGAAGTTTACGTATTTTTTTTTAATTTAAATGTGTTCTAATAATGACATCTACACTAAACACATTTTCTCGCTGTAGGCGGGGTCATAAATTATGTTTTGTTGTTTGTAAATCACGTTTTGTTGTTTTTTTTTGTTCACGCTAACACGTTTTATTGTTGCACCTGCAGCGAGAAATTTTGTTTAATATAGTAACCCTATAAAGTTTTGCTGGAAGCAATTGCTTTAAGCGATAAGACCGCCATTTGTACTGTTCTAAATTACGCGCATTCCTTCTGTTTTGTTTCTTTTAGTGTACAATAAAGTATATTATCTATCTATCTACTTAGTTCAAAAGAAAATGTTTTAGTAAAATAGGCTTATTCAGTGACAAAATATTAGGTCATCATGAAAGCAAATTTAAACATAGATCACGTCACGCTCCGTTAAAGAGATGGCCAGGTGATGAATAAATCCATTGTTTTAATAATGAGTAGGCCAAGGCAAGCACTTTATTAGCTTGCCCAACGTATGTCATAAAGCAATGAATGAACTGTACTAACACTTTCACATTGAGCTAAAATTTTTAGAGGATTAGCGAAATAATTACATGTTTAGCAAAAACATAACATAATAATTATACATATAAAAGACAACAACATAATCGTTCAGGGGTGATTCTATAATTACAGTTATACTTTCGGTTTGTCAGGATTGCGAGCAAGGTAAATGTAGTAAATAAAACCAACATAGACTCTCCACCACTGAGAGTACTTGTATTTGGGTTAGTATTAGTAACATGAACTAGATCACAATATATTACTTTACACAATTATTACAAGATTATAAAATAAGGACAAGCTAGACAGATATAAAAGGTCAGACTTCTTCAGCTGATCTACACAGCATGCTCCCGCTTCGTCGAATGACCACCGCCTCTATAACCTCGGGTGCGTTGATCCATATTGACGACTACCTTCTCTTGTCAACATTGCCCAGTGCTACCCGCTACCGATAACAATTATCATCACGCCTGTACTCCATACATATACCATAACAATAGCAAAAAACAAACAATTTAAAACAGGGGTACAATGGCGGTCTTATCACTGATAGCGATATCTTTCAGACAACCTTTGGATGGACTACGAAGACGTGAAAGATAGATCATAGGGGCAGTCCGTGGTGTACTACTGCACAATTTAAATTTAATTTATTAAAAACTAGCTGACGCGACAGACGTTGCCCTGCCCAAATTTGAAAAATACCTACATAAAAACAAATTGTTCATACAAAAATCCCATACAAAAAATAACATTCAGTTTTTCCCGAAATTACCAGTTTTCTGGGCAACTTTTCCAATTTTTCTTTTCATGATAACACAGTTAGGACCATGGACGTACAAAAAAGATCGGACAGATTTTCGCTAACAAAAAACTGTGTCACTCAGAGTCAGTCAGTTTGCTGTACGTACAGGCTGGCACGCACACATTCACAAAAAAGTCAGTCATTACACGCGTAAACGTCAACAGAGTCGGGACAAAAAGCGGCAAAAAAAATTAAAATATAGCATGTCTTGTGTGGTGAAATGGTGTAAAAACCGTAGTGACCGGAAGAAAAAAAATCCAGGAATCACGTTTCATAGGTCAATGAATAATTCAATCACTTAATTCCCAATTGTATACAATAAAATCAATGTATTCATCAGAAGAAAAGAATCTGTCACAAGGCCAGTGTTGTCAATATTCACGTGTGCAAATTACCCTAAATATGGGAAATTTATAGTTTTTTGTTCAATTCAATTTATTTATTACTAGGTATTTTATTTATATATTTTTTTACTAGATTTCCTAAAGAAAATGAAGTATGGAGAAATAATTGGATTAAAAAAATGAGAAATTGTAACGGTGAAAACGATTGAATTCCAAACAAATACAGTGTCATTTGCAGTCTACATTTTGAAGCTAACGAGATATATAATACAACTAAAGGAGGACTCCGGTGTGTTGTTACATATGCAGTACCTCAAAATGTAAATTAACAATCTAAGCTAACATGGCATTTATTTTGCAGATATTTTCATAGGGAGATTTGGTTCTTACCATTAACCTTTTCAAATGGCACGGTATAATTCTGCCGACATTTCCAAGAAATTTGTCTGCCAACCTGTATTTGTCTTAAAATAAAATGATAAAATATGGGTAAATTTGGCTAACATGACAACCCTAAATTCATTCACACTTAGATAGCCGCCGCCATTACGGGACACAGTTTTGTCTTAGCGGGAGTTCCGTCCGATCTTTTTTGTACGTCCATGGTTAGGACCAATAGGAACATTTAAAAAAAATGCCAAATCTATCCAGCCGTTCTCAAGTGATGCGCTTACCACCGAACAGCATTTAATATAGATAAAAAATATACAACACTTATAATATTATCGAGATTATAATAGAAATCTTTAAATGAATAAATACTTAAAAAATATATTAATGTAGGTATAAATCTGTAAGTAAATAAACAATCAATACACTAAATGATGTAGGATTTTGACAAAAAATCAATAGAGGAACATGGTTACAAATAATTTGGATTGAGATCGATTATATTAATAATGGCTGATAATCGATTGTGTACAGTGCGATATTAGACGAAGAATACTATCTCCTATTGGTCTCGCAAGCGTTGCGATGCAATGCGTTCTTACTTGGAGAAATACTCAAGGTCGAGTAAATTGCTCATAAACACAATCGAGTAAAATCGAGTATTTACTAACGTTTTGTTGTTTGAGTATTTATGCGTTTGCCCAGTATGATCACATGCCTCCTCAACATTTGAGAAGATTTCAAATCAAATCAAAAGTTTTTATTTCACATAAATCATTACAGGCGCTTATGAAAAGTCTTTGCCGAGGTTGGTCTGTGGATGGGTGACCATTTACCATAGCGAGTTTCCTCCATGCCTCGGAAAGCACGTAAAGCCGTTGGTCCCGGCTGTCATTTGTAGATCTTTGACAGTCGTTACTGTTGGTCAGAAGCCAGAAAGTCTGACAACCAGTCTTACCAAGAGTATCGTATTACCCAGTTACTGAGTTGTGGAGGTCTGATAGGCAGTCGCTCCATGTAAAATACTGATATTCAGCTGCATCCGGTTCGACTGGAAGCCGACCCCAACATAGTTGGGAAAAGGCTAGGCAGATGATGAGATGAGGCGCTTATGAAAAGTCGAATTTAGGTGCACGGTTCCAATTAGTCGTTTCCTATGGAGAAGAGCCGGCAAGAAACTCCATGGTTACTCTTTTAAAATCCATATCTTTTTATTTGTCAATAGGAATTAAATTATGTTGATCCTAAGGGATATTAGGGCGAGTTAGACGTCAGATATTATGAAGGTTTTATCTTAGGCCTTAGACGAAAGTACAAAGGTCTAAAAGGTCTTAAGTTTAGAAAGCCATCACGCCACTTCAGTACGGCGTAACATATATAAAATATAATTTAAATGTTATTGAAGATAATAATGTTTGTAATTAGCCAGTCTTATCGGCAAACGGCTTGTGTTTACAATCAATTAATGCCTTGCACTATTTAATTGTTATCTGCTAGCCTCTGTTAGTATGCATGTCATCGCGCAAATGTTTTTAAAGTAATTTAAAAACAAACGCGTTTTACCCTTGTCGCACCGGTAAGCGTAAACAGGGTCTAAGATGAAGCACACGAATCTAAGTAGCAAAGCTATACAGTCTGTTTTTTAATCTCGGAGACTAAATTGACAGGTACAAATCAAACTTGTAAAATTTTAGAGCATTATTTTCGTAATTGACATTTCATGCCTGTCAATTTAGTCTTAAAAAACGAACTTTTGAGGGTCTCCCCTATACTCCTTTAGCTCTGACGACACGACACGAGGGAACACTTACAATACGTATCTATTCCCAGCGTGCGGGTGAGAAAATTTTATATTCTAGCCCTTCCCCACATTTATTACGTGCTTTTCTTACAGCGCTTGACTCTAGTTTTAACTCTCAAACCCTCAAGCGTTCTTTGAGTTAAATGGTACGTAAAGGTGCATAGGTTTAGGCGGCCTTCTCCGAAATCGAACGTTGAAGTTTCGGATCAAAACAAAACAACGACAAACATCGAACATATACAAGGTTAGTCAGAAAGGGGGTACTAATCCGAAAGGGTGTTAAAGTACCCATAATAATGAATAACTTTTGTTCTACAACTTTCTCCAATAGTCAACAGTTTAAGAGAAATAGCTGTTCAAAATTTTCATAAAAAATACTTTAAAATCTATCTATCCTCAGATATGATCAGCTGTGTTTACATTTTAGCTCATATCTGTGGTCACGGATTAAAAGCTCCATTTTCTGAATTCATAACTAGATAAAGCAAGAATTGTTATCGGTAGCGGGTAGCACTGGGCAATGTTGACAAGAGAGGGTAGTCGTCGATATGGATCGGCCCAACCGAGGTTATAAAGGCGGTGGTCATTCGACGAAGCAGGAGCATTCCGTGTTGAACAGCTGAAGAAGTCTGACCTTTTATATCTGATTAGCTTGTCCTTATTTTATGATCTTGTAATAATTGTGTAAAGTAATATACTGTGATCTAGTTAATGTTACTAATATTAACCCAAATACAAGTACTCTCAGTGGTGGAGAGTCTATGTTGGTTTTATTTACTGAGTTTACCTTGCTCGCAATCCTGACATACCGATATTAGCTAAAACTGTAATGATAGAATCACCCCTGAACGATTATATTGTTGTGTCTTTTACATCAGAAGTGGGATAAGAAAAAACCAGTCCACATTATGATTGTATACCCACATGTAAATATTTTTGAAAAGTTAAATCCCCTATAGACGGACTGACAAAAACTTGATAATATTACAATGGTGAGAAATGTGAGAATGAGAAAATGTGATAAATCCGGTGAGTCACAACCATTTTATTATGTGTGAAGGAATTTTGAGGAAGGAAATATAATATGAGAGGTTATTTATTCGTGTAAAATAAATATTAAATGATATCTTTGCTTATTCATGTAAAATAAAAGAGATGTTATCTGTATTTATTCGTGTAAAATAAATGAGATGATATCTGTGTTTATTCGTATAAAATAAATATGATGGTATCTGTATTTATTCGTGGAAAATAAATGCGGCATCTGTATTTATTCGTGTAGGAAAATACATTGCAAGTCGTATTAGAGTTTGTGGTGAGATGCAACCAGGGTTGATCTTTGGCACCGCCCGGTTTGGCCAGCCGGGGTTGGCCAAAGGCTTCGCCTGGGGAAAACTGAAACTCTAACGTGGCGAAGCAATTGTTATAGGGCTGGAACCAAGGCGGGATATGCCATGATATGGCTAGATCCAAGGCGGGTGATGCCATGTTGATAAAGCAGGATCCCAGGCGGGTGATGCCAAATGAGTTGGCTAAATCCAAGGCGGGTGATGCTATTAATTGATAAATGAAAATGCAGTGAAAATGAGATTCTGTTTTGAATTAATGTTTTGAAAAAGTTTTGAAAATATTGATATTTGTTTTGATTGGTTTTGTTATAATTCTTGTTGTAGAATGGTACAAAATAGTTTATTGAAATTAAAAAGTAATTTGTTATTATTATTCTCTTCTGGTTTAAAATGTATTTTTGCAGACGAAAACAGGAAATTGTATTTATTATTGACGATAATTACTATGATGACTTCCGTTAAAGATTAATTTGTCAAATTTAATTTTAAATAAGAAATAATTTGACTTATTTTCGATAAAGATGTGTATAATATGTACTTATTGTATTGTTGTAAAAAGGTTGTATTATTAGCGCAACATAGAAATGTTATGTTTACAAAATCATGTCAGTTTTGTATATGAGTTTGTGAATAATTGAGATACCGTACCTATTTGATCATGAAAAATGATACTTAAGTATTATGATTTTGGGAATACTTGAGATAATATTTTAAGTGTTTAACGTACTATGAGTTTGAAGTGTTTATATGCTGGTACAATGAATTGTGAATAATTGAGATATATAATCATGGAATATTTTAAGTGTTAATGTACTATGAGTTTGTAAATTATTGAGATATTAAGTTCTGATTTTGTGAATAATTATGAGATTTTTACGAATGAAATATTTTAAGTGTTTATGTATTATGGCTTTGTGAATCGTTGAGATATTTAACCAAGAAATATTTTAAGTGTTTATGTATTATGAATTTGTGAAAAACTATGAGATATTTAGCCCTGAAAAATATTGTAAATGTATTTAAATGATTTTATGAATTTGTGTATGATGAGATTGTCTGTTTATATACCTAATATGATTTATTGAATAACTAAAATTTGATGTTTAACCAAAGTGGAACTATCTACCTGTTAGGCATCTGAGATAGTATTTTATTGTGAGAATGTTGAAATCTAATGTGTGGATGTTTGTAAGTAAGTAAGTTTGATACGAGAAGTTATGAACGAATATAGAACTAGGTTGATACTGAATGAATATCAACTAGTTTAAGTCATGGGTGATGAGCTTGTTGGCCGTCGATGGGATAACAAGCTCTAATCGATTCAAACATTCTTTGGATGCTTTTCATTTTACTTTGGTCAAAGACATGAGTAAGATGACGAGGTCAAAGATCAGGTGTGGCCGAGATGTGTACTGTATTATTTGTTTCTGTTTAAGGTCCAGAGGTGTCACTGAAGTTAGGCCTTGATGTACAATCTTGACGATGGGGTTGATGGTGCGTCGACCACCAACCACCAACACACGAGGACGTGTGTTTTGCAGGAGGGCCGTGTTATCGGTAGCGGGTAGCACTGGGCAATGTTGACAAGAGAGGGTAGTCGTCGATATGGATCGGCCCACCCGAGGTTATAAAGGCGGTGGTCATTCGACGAAGCGGGAGCATTCCGTGTTGAACAGCTGAAGAAGTCTGACCTTTTATATCTGATTAGCTTGTCCTTATTTTATGATCTTGTAATAATTGTGTAAAGTAATATACTGTGATCTAGTTAATGTTACTAATATTAACCCAAATACAAGTACTCTCAGTGGTGGAGAGTCTATGTTGGTTTTATTTACTGTGTTTACCTTGCTCGCAATCCTGACATACCGATATTAGCTAAAACTGTAATGATAGAATCACCCCTGAACGATTATATTGTTGTGTCTTTTACAGAATGAAGAATTTTTGATAAAACTAAAATAAGATAAATTTTATAATTTATTTTATTTTAGTTACATAAGTGTTATAAATAACTCTTATATCTGGCTTAATATCCGCACGTCATTCAGGCGATCACTGAAAATCAGCGCTGTGTTTGTGGTCCACGCCATAGCACAGCATTATGCTGAGTGGTCACCTTTTTGTCGCAGTTGACCATTTCATTTTATTATTTTAATTCTTTTTTTTTACAATAATTATATGTGTCTCTGTGACAAATAAATCTTTTTCTTTCTTTCTTTCTTCTTCATAAATATTTTCCATGGAATTAAAAATGATTGAATTTTGAAATCTTAACACTTGCTTTAAAACAGTAATCAGTGATACTTTCAGTGGCCCTCGCATTAGTACCCCCTTTTCGAATAACTTTGTTTACATACATATGTACATCATTGTTTGACAATACATCAAAGTATTGTCAAACAAAGAACTAAGTATAAGATATCGATTAACATTTGGGAGTAAGGTGAACGAAAGACAAAGACAAGGATATGTCAAATCGCGAAAATCGTATCGATCGTCGGATCCGAAACAGTTTCGTGGTTGGAAAACGTGCGATCCTTCAGCCGAAACTTCTGACTACGATTTTCGGAGTAGGCCCCCAGGGCTTGAGATACCGTCGTGCTATGAGCTGACCCTCCACACTTACTGATATGTAGCATAATGTAATATGAACTTAAAGGTTAAGCCAGATGTATGGTACCGCGATAATAGTCAAGTTTTCAGACCTAATAAGACTTTGTACGACTGTGTTTGTTTTATCATGTGTGATTAAGATTAAATTAGCGAGTTATGCGATACGCAGAAAGTTAGTTACATCAGCACTTGAAATAACATAGCAGATTGTTGACAATACTGTAGAGAGTCTCCTTCCTGCTGGAACATGCTTAGGTATACAGGCTGCAGGAACGAATTCGTGTAATTCTTTCAAAGCGCGTGATCTACGGTGGCACAGATTAACCTTAAATGGGTATTTAAGAAATCAACTAAAAAAATTAAAATCAAAATAAAATCTTGGTTTTCTATTTCCGAGTAATTTTAGATCCCCAAGTTAACTGACTGCAAAGAGCGATATCGCGTTAGTCGTGCCTGTTAGCTGTGTCAGCGTGCTTTCATTCATTTTTGCGTGGCATCGAAACGTTCAAAAACATAAAAAAAGGGTTTTTTTGTTGTATTCAGCTGCCAGTCTAACCAGATGCGGCTAAATACCAGTATTTTACACGGAGCAACTGCCATCACACCTCCTCAACCCTTTTACTCAGTTAGACTGGTTGTCATACTTTCAGACTTCTGACTACCCACAACAACTGTCGGTTGCTGGTGTCAGACGAATACCTACCTATGTATTTGTAGTGTAGGTAGATATAAATTAGCAAGTATTTAAAGTAATGTCGGTAGATAGAAATATTCCTGGAGTTACTTGAATTATAGCTGTGCTGTTGGACGCTCGAGTTTTATTACAAGACCCCCGAACATTACAGTGTTCGTCTGACACCCGCAACCGGCGGCTTAACATGCTCTCCGAACCACGAAGGGGTCTCGATGTTTAACGAACGGTCACCAATCCACGAACTGACCGCAGCAAGCCCAGCTTAACCTTGTAAATCGTATTATCTACGTGGTTGTTAATTAGCCTAAATATCATGTCCTTATAATCAGCACATTACTGTCGCACTGCTCGGCAAACCCTAGTAATAGGAAAACAATAATTCTTGATAAAATAATATCGTTATTTATTACCCTGCTCCTATGAAAGTGCAAACCACACAGTCTTATCTCGTACAAGTGTTCACGCTAACCTACGATCGAATCTGTACTTGACTCATGTTCCGAGAACACTGGTTATGTATAACGATATTTCATTGATTAATCACTTATTTTTTCCTGTAGCGGCTGCGACAACTGATTATTTATGGAAAAACTTTAAAATCCGGAAAATGGGGCAAACAATTTGGAGGTCACGTCTACTTACTGCCAATAAATGAGGTCACAAGAAGTGTTGTTATTTTATCGAATTGTTTCAGTATGCTTTACATGGATTGCTGTTGGTATACCTATACCTATTAATAAAAATAATTTAAAAAAAACTACATCGGGCAAGCACAAACAGCTAAATAAAATGTTACTTTATATAATTCGTTTTCTTAATTAAAGGGTTAATATGACAGTTCATAAAGTACCTACCTAGAGGTAGATATGCACATGATCTTGCAGATACAACATATAAACAAGGTGTAACTTAAATAAAGGGGTCACTGTACTAATCATTATGAACAACTTTTACTATGGGACAAAAGCTGAAATCGCGAAAAAAAAACTGCTGTTCCCTATATTTTGAAGAGGCGAACATGAATGTAGGGAACAGCTGTTTTTTTTCGCGATTTCGGGGATGTTCCCGTAATAAAAGTTGTTCATAATGATGAGTACGGTGACTCCGTAAGAGGTTGTGCGTTATTTAATTTACACCTTGTATATTTGAGGCACTTGAATTACCGATTCTAACGTAAACACTGAAACGAAAACAAAGCATAAATAGCTAATTAAAAAGAAAATTTTGATATGATTTTCTAATCTAATAAGAAACACAAGAATACTAACTGTAAACAAAATCCCGATCATCTTCGTCCCGAGCTCGAGACTGAAGCAGCAACAACAATTGTCAACATTGAGGCACATTTTAATTAATTTAAACAAAACAATATTATAATTAAATCACAAATTTAACTTTATAATGACTCGTTCGTGTTGTGTATCGCGCGGGCATTCGTAAACTGATTAGATTCCCTTAAACTCACACTATCTGTCGCGTAGGGTGAGACAACCAATTATGAGCCGTGTGTTAATCTATGCTAATATTTTTTACATTATAAACGTACGTTGTCTGGTTACCTGTTTGGTAGTTCAGTGCCTACATTACAAACGCATTTTTGTCGTACCTACATTGATAGATAATAAAGCGAAATCGATCGAAATCTTGTTTAGAAACGGAGCAATGGCCGTCGATCAGCGAACTATCTTCTGTTGTGATTTAGATTTCTGTAATGATAACGTTAGACTATGCATATTGACGGAATTGTATGTTTAACAATTAATTGGCAGTAACCCACTTGCAACCGAAACAAAATTTCACTGTAGTGTAGTATCTGTATGTTGGGTTACCCTTGTTTCATCGAAAAAAAAAAAACAAATTATCACTTCCCAAACAAGTTTCCGCATAATTTCATTTACCAAATTACTAAGTACTTAGCAAATAAACTCTTCACAAATAAATTGTAACGCAAACCTAATGTTTGGCAAGTGAACGTTTAAACAATAACTTGCTTACCAACTAGTGCTTTTACCAATTTTAATGTAGTCAAATATTTCAGTAGGTATAACATATTTTAAGCAAAATAAAAAAAAAACTGGCATTGTGTGGTCACAATTCTAACTAACCAAGCTGTTTCGATTTAATAAAGATCTATGCGTGTTACAATCATTTTGTTGAGGAATAAATTTTATATTTGAAATAAGATCTCTTTGTAGTGCGCTTGTCTATTGAACTGTATTAGAACTCTCTGTCACTCGGTTTAAAAACATTGTTGTATTCTCGTTACAATAAATATTAATTATTCAGAAATCTTGCCTATTTACAATTTCTAACCCGATCCCAACAGGTTATGGGCCCAGTTTATCGCGTATAAGTAGAAATTGTGGCAAAGAGCAAGAAAATTTATTGTACGAAGAAAAATTTTCAAGGCAAGAAACAAAAGCCTATGAAAAATGGAGGTGGCAAATTCAATGAAAATAGAAAAGTTTGATGGAATCAATTTTCGACAATGGAAGTTCCAAGTCCAGTGCGCCCTACGAGCGAAAGGGTTAAGCGTGAATACTCCAAAACCTGAAGATCGGGTAGCGGCAGTACAGTGGGACAAGGACGATGGGATGGCGATGTTCATTCTGACATCATCTATGGACTTAAACCAAATCGCTTTGGTAGAAACTTGTAACACCGCGAAAGAAGTAATGAGTAAGTTAGAAGCAATTTATGAACATAAATCGGAATTTAATAAAATGATTGTTCATGAAAAATTCTACCAGTATGTATATAGTCCAGGTGATAGTATGGCACAGCATGTCTCTAAAGTGGAGAGCCTAGCTCGTCAGTTGAAGGATTGTGGTGAAGAGATTAGCGACACAGCTATAATGACGAAAATTTTGAGTACTTTGCCAGCAACATATCGCAGTCTTAGGCAAGCATGGTTATCGCTTGACGCTCAACACCAAACCATTCAAAATTTAACCTCACGCCTGATCGACGAAGAGGCTAGTTTCACAAAAGATAGTGAAAATGAGACTGCACTGGTTACTACTAAGAGAAATGCCAAGTCAGCAATAAAACCACAAAGTGGGAACATGAATAACACAAGTTCCACAAGATACCATCGATTTCCATGTTATAATTGTAATAAGAGGGGCCATTTCGCAAAAGAATGCAAAGCGCCTAAGAAATCTCGTCTGAAAAACGAAGAGCAGAGCAATATGTTGGCGTTTGATGCCGAACGCAGTTTGTATTTAACAAGCGACGACGATAATATTTGGATATTAGATAGCGGAGCGTCAATGCATATGACGTATAGGCGTGAACTGTTTTGTGAATTGGATGAATATCTGCAAAATAAAAATGACAGGTCAGTCAGACTAGGAAATAAAACTAATATTAAAGTGTGTGGAAAAGGCTCTATATTCATAAACAAATGTGTGGATGGTAAATGGGAGAAAAGTATTTTAAATGAAGTATTGTATGTCCCAGAGCTACGTAGAAACCTGTTTTCTGAAGGAGCTATAACTAGAAAAGGTTATACAATAGTAAAAAAGAATAGAAATGCTGTAATATTGAAGGATAATAAGGTAGTTTTGTGCGCTCAACTTAAAGAAAATAATCTCTATGTACTTGATATTGAATCAGTTGTACAAGAAGACTGTAATATCGTAGATACCGATATAAAGTTGTGGCACGAAAGGTTGGGACACCTGAATATTAAGGAACTGCGAAATGTGAGCAAGAATGGTGCGATTCCCGTAGCACTGACTGGCAGGGAGTATTCCCGTTATCCCCATTGCCCGTGTCCCCATTAATGGGGACAGCGGGAATTTAATAAAATAATCAAAAATTGTTCCCATTGTCCCCATTGCTCTATCCCCATTGATGGGGACAGCGGGAATTTAATAAAATAATCAAAAATTGTTCCCGTTGTCCCCATTGCTCTATCCCCATTGATGGGGACAGCGGGATTTGAATAAAATAATCAAAAACTGTTCCCGTTATCCCCATTGCTTACAATACTATAGTTTGTGAGTAAAACGAACCTAAGTAAATGTTTCAAAAATAATAATCAGAACATCAAACTAAATTTACCAGATAACTATTTGTGACTTTCTAAGGAAAGCACCGGTGCTGCGATGTCGTTATAAAAGCACTGGTAACATTGTTTATATTTTGCGAAACTCTCATTGGATCGTTCCAAAGTCTATTTAAAATAACGGTTTGATTAGTTTTGAAGTGAGTTGAACGTGGTGAATGGTAACGTTTTGTTTATAAATTAAAACGTAAGTATCAAAATATGGGGTATTCCACTAAACGCACTGTTACAACTGACACTATAAAGGTCTTTTTAAAAAAGGAAACTATTTAGTTGATGAGAATTAATATATTTGGATAACAAGGTTAAACACAAAATTACGCGATTTGTTTGGCAGATGCCCCGATTTAATGACCTAACTGGTAGGCGTCTTAACCCGAACTGAACTGATGGTCCGCCAACTAGGGCTTCTTCCATAGAAAGGCGATAAGGAGGTGCTGCTTTTAAGCATTTTAGGATACAACGTGGGGATGTAACAGCACCAACGATGGAACAGAGAGAAGAGCATGAAAGAATACGTATTAAATGATATCGATAGACGTTTAAAATTAACTTTCCTAAAACTACCAGGAAAGCAGAAATGAACTGGAGCTAGGTGCTTAAACAACATACTACTTAGCTCAATAATGGTAAAAATACAGGTTTTGAAATTGAATCATTCCTTGTTTTGAAAAGTACCAGGGTGACAGAAATGAACAAAAAACATGCGCCTAAACGATCTCACTAAGTTGTGCACCAACGATTAAACACAAAGATGAAAATAAAGTATTCGTTACTATTCACTATATCGATAGAAGTCTAAATTAAAACTGTCCTATAACGTTTATGTCCTATACCTATTACCTATAACTACCAGGAAAACAGAAATGAACTGGAAGTAGCTGCTTATGCGATACTACTTAGCTCACTAATGGTTGAAGTACACGCTTTAAAATTTTACCTTTTTTCCTGCTTTCCTTCCAGAAACAAAAAGTAAAGAAAAAAACCAAACAAATATTTTTGTACTTTTATTTAAAAACACTACTTATGTAGGTACTAAGTCCAACGTTACCAGCCCTGCAGTGCGAGCACGGTTCTTTTTATCGAATTTTATCGAGACGTTAAGTTATCCACTCTAAACTTCAAATTTGACATAAGATATTGATAAAACGACAAAGGTAGCACGGATCGCAATTTACCATTGATTTAAGAAACATAAGAGGATAAGCCCTAAATTGATGTTTTTTTTTAATACTATGCCAATATGTACCGCGTTAAAAAATATAATCTGTCTCGTTCTTACACGTAATTTACAAATGTAAAAAGTGCGTACACTATAAGTCATAGATTTTAATTTTCTATTATAATTTTTCAACGTCACCAAGCTCCGCCTTGAAGGATATTTTTGACATGACGCCATTTTAGTGATCTACCCTTTCGTCTGTCATTCAAGCTTTGTTCGAAGTTTATTTACAGTTTTACAGTGAACTTTGGGTGTTTACGTATTTTTTGTTGTATTATAAAGGATAAGTGAACAAAACCTAACATGACAAAGTGTTGCATCAGAAGATGTAATTCATTGCTGAGGGCGGAGTCGACGCCATAAGAGGAAAACTTGGCTTCAGATCATGTGACCACATCTGATATCCTCTTATTTTTCTTTCATCAATGTAATTTACCGACGCCTCGATATGAAGTCGACATACTCGATAAGATTTAACCATTATATCGACTTTTGACAGTTCTTATTGGTAAATTTCTCGAATTATCTCGAATTGTTGTCGTCTTTAAAAAGTTGGTCGATAAAGACTTTTTGAAGCAAAAAAATGGATTTTGGAGAAATTATCTTGTTAATATTGAAAGCAGAGCGCGTCGGGACGTGGAAAGGATCCACAGCGGAGTATTTTTTTATTATTCTGTGGTTATTTTCTAATTGCTTAGATTATTTAATAGTATTGTAAATATTTTAGTGATAGTATTTGTGTATCTGCATATTTCTGGTGTTGCTATTTGTAAAGTTGATAAGCTGTCGAGAAAACATAGCCGTCGACAAGGCTCTATAAAGTTCCCGAAGCAAGTTCCGTGCTACCGACCCTCGATAAGATTCGGTATGTTTAAATTTTTATCGACTCGAGATCTTATCGAGTCGATTCGAGAAATTTATCAATTCTAAACGTCAAATTTGACATAAAATATTGATATAACGACAAGAGCTGTCGTTTTATCCATATCTTGTGTCAAGTTTGACGTTTATAATTGATAAATTTCTCGACTCGACTCGATAAGAAGAACCGTGCTCGCACTGCTGTTTACATTTTACTTAGGGCCGATTTTTCAATCGTCAGATAACTTTTATCTGAGGAATAAATATCACGCTTTGACAGCTTTTGTATTTGAAAATCTGTCAAACCGTCAAAATTATTCCTCAGATAAAAATTATCTGACGATTGAAAAATTAGCCCTTAGATATACATTTCTGTCCAAAAAAATATAAAATACTAGCATAATACTTACACAAATTCCAAGGTGCCAACCCTGCCCCATTAACAAAATTTTTGGTGGGGCAGATTCCACTCCAAAATCTTAGGCATTCCACTTTGCCCCACCAGTGGGGCGGCTTGGTGGGGTGGGGCAAAGCGGAATAATTCCCGCGCTTGTTACGAATGGTGTATCAACGGACGAGGATAGTGTCGTGGAGACGAGATCCGAGAGAACAGTACCTACATTAAGTAATATGCTAATTTTTATTATTTGATGGGGACAACGGGAAGTCGGTTATTTTATTCCCGTTTTCCCCATTGCCATACACCTATGGATGGGGACAGTGGGAATGACTTAATTCATGTGCCGTTGTCCCCACTTGAGGGGTCTTGTACTCTTATTTACATGTTAAACATACAAAAATAATAAAAATCAGCATATTGCTTTAATGTAGGTACTTTCTCTCGGATCTCGTCTCCTCGACACTATGCCCCACCAGCCGCCCCACTGGTGGGGCAAAGTGGAATGCCTCAAATTTTGGAGTGGAATCTGCCCCACCAAAGTGGGGCAAGGATGGCACCTTGGAATTTGTGTAAGTAATATGCTAGTATTTTATATTTTTTGGAAAGAAATGTATATCTAAGTAAACTGTAAACAGGGCTGGTAACGTTGGACTTAGTACCTACATAGGTAGTATTTTTAAATAAAAGTACAAAAATACTTGTTTGATTTTTTTATTTACTTTTTGTTTCTGTAAGGAAAGTAGGAAGTAAAGGTGAAATTTTAAAGCGTGTACTCAACCATTAGTGAGCTAAGTAGTATCGCATAAGCAGCTACTTCCAGTTCATTTCTATTTTCCTGGTAGTTATAGGACATGAAAGTTATAGGACAGTTTTAATTTAGACTTCTATCGATATAGTGAATAGTAACGAATACTTTATTTTCATCTTTGTGTTTAATCGTTGGTGCACAACTTAGTGAGATCGTTTAGGCGCATGTTTTTTGTTCATTTCTGTCACCCTGGTACTTTTCAAAACAAGAAATGATTCAATTTCAAAACCTGTATTTTTACCATTATTGAGCTAAGTAGTATGTTGCTTAAGCACCTAGCTCCAGTTCATTTCTGCTTTCCTGGGGGTTTTAGGAAAGTTAGTTTTAAACACGAAGCAAATACAAAGAGGAGATGGTGTAATTCGATTTTCCTATCATACGACGCGTGATACTTTGCGGGGTGAAGGGAACGTTACACCCCGCCTACTTACGCCTACTTTCACGTTTTCCATCTAGTAGTGAATAGGAAAAACTAAACGCTTCGGGTACATCGGTAACTAATACGTGTTTCAGCTATTTCACGCTAGATGTCCTCGTAGTTGTAGTAGTATGTTACGACAGGGACGTACTTAGAATTTTTGTACCAGCCTACGGCAGAGCTGGTTTAAAAATTACAAAAAGATTGTGAACAAAAATGTAATAAATAAGAAAAATCTTCACACAGTAATAAGTAACCACCCCGCTAAATAATTGTATTCAAGTCGATTTTTTGTTAACTGTAGATTTTAGTGGAATTTTAGTGAAAATAATTAAGAAATCATGCCTATAATGTACATACGGTACACAATTTACTAAGTACAGAAATTTATTACAGAATTATTTTTTTGTACTTTTAATTTAAAATTGAAATTCTCGAAAAACAAATTGAGTTCCTACATCAAATGGATACGGCGATGGGCGATGGTCAATTTTTTTCGTACTCATAGTTTCTTGGACTGAATTACTGCTTACTGCAGTGAATAAAAAGACACTCTGTACAAATTCCCCCTTATTAGTATAAAAGGCGGTTTAAGCCATCGTTTTATCCATTTCTGTTTGAGATTATCTTCGGATGGAAATCTGAAATACAAGTATAATCTAAATTTAATTAAATATCAAGGAACTATGCAGGCCTCGTTCTCCATTATTGAATAAAAATTAAAACGTCACGTATCATCACACATCGTAATTAAATAATTGAATTCTAAGTACGGACCTGTCTATTCATATTGTTTACACTATTCCACGATAGATGGCGACCGAAATATCACGGTTTAAAATAGTGATAAAAAACAATAATACGATATTTTTGTCAACAAAAAGGCTTTAAAAAATCTTAAATCTGTTTTAATACATTATAATTAGGTATAAAGATATGAATATTTCTTACGTAGTTGTTAGTTATTCATGTTATAATAGGGTGCGCCATCTTTTGTCGAGCAGTAAAACTATTGTACGAGACGTGATAACAATAGATTTTTCTAGAACGAATCTAATAAATATCGAAAAAAAATAGTTACGAGTGAAATGTGATGCCATCCTTGGTACCAAAACGTTTATCTGAGTAGTTTTTACAAGATAACACACAACACTTCATCTTTTTCTTTTAAATGACAACGAAAATAATAAATAATGATAAAATGGAATGGGAGCGGGAACGTAATGTTTACAAGACGAGTGCCGACAGACTGATAGGCCACGCCCACCGTGAGGACGGAATGGTTCTACATTGGTATCACGGTTCTCAGTTGCTTATGCCATCTCCTCTTTGTATTTGCTTCGTGGTTTTAAACGTCTATCGATATCATTTAATACGTATTCTCTCATGCTCTTCTCTCTGTTCCATCGTTGGTGCGTTTAGTGGAATACCCCATATTTTGATACTTACGTTTTAATTTATAAACAAAACGTTACCATTCACCACGTTCAACTCACTTCAAAACTAATCAAACCGTTATTTTAAATAGACTTTGGAACGATCCAATGAGAGTTTCGCAAAATATAAACAATGTTACCAGTGCTTTTATAACGACATCGCAGCACCGGTGCTTTCCTTAGAAAGTCACAAATAGTTATCTGGTAAATTTAGTTTGATGTTCTGATTATTATTTTTGAAACATTTACTTAGGTTCGTTTTACTCACAAACTATAGTATTGTAAGCAATGGGGATAACGGGAACAGTTTTTGATTATTTTATTCAAATCCCGCTGTCCCCATCAATGGGGATAGAGCAATGGGGACAACGGGAACAATTTTTGATTATTTTATTAAATTCCCGCTGTCCCCATCAATGGGGATAGAGCAATGGGGACAATGGGAACAATTTTTGATTATTTTATTAAATTCCCGCTGTCCCCATTAATGGGGACACGGGCAATGGGGATAACGGGAATACTCCACTGGCAGCGACGATTTTATTTGTGAAGCATGTCAGTATGAGAAACAATCTAGACTGCCATTCAAGAATTCAAACAGGAGTCCGTCTCAGCCAGGTGATATTGTATATAGTGATGTATGTGGACCTTTAGAGGAGCGTTCAGTATCAGGCATGCGATATTTCGTATTGTTTAAGGATGGTTTCACAAGTTTTCGCCATGTTTATTTCATGAAAAATAAAAACGAAGTATTCGAGTATTTCAAAAAATACAACGCGATAGTCCACAATAAATTTCAACGAAATGTACGGACATTGCACACTGATAATGGGCGTGAATATGTAAACCAAGAGTTTCAGAATTTTCTTGACAGTAGTGGCATTAGTCATGAGCGTACGGCGCCCTATACCCCACAACAGAACGGAAAAGCTGAAAGGGAAATGCGAACTATCATGGAAAGCGCCAGATGCATGATATATGCACGAAACATTCCATTAAACTTATGGGCAGAAGCAGTCAATTGTTCTGTATATTTATTGAACAGGAGCTCGTCTAGCCAAACAGTTAATGTAACGCCCTATGAATTGTGGAATGGTGAAAAGCCATGCCTCAAACATATTAGAGTATACGGATCAGAAGGATATGTCCATGTTCCTGATCAAAGAAGAAGAAAGTTAGAAAAGAAAAGTGTAAAAATGATATTAGTGGGATACGAAAACGAAAATTATAGAATGTTTAATCCCATCAAGAAAAATATAACAGTTTCTAGAGATGTTAAGTTTGATGAGTATACTGTACCAGAACATAGGAAGAATTTTATGCAGATAAATGTAAATCAGAAGGAGGAACCTTTGCAATCTTCTTCCCAGCCACAGGCTATTGATACACAAAGACAAGACAGTACTCCAGAAGCGGAGATGTCCGATGATAGTATGCATAGTGTGGAGGATAATGACGACACGTACTACCCTCATCGAAGGATCACTGATAGTGAAGAACGCAACTATAACTTAAGGACAAGACAGCCTATAGTGAATGAAGCAATTTTAGCTGAATTACCCATAATATATGGAGTAGCAATAAATAGCGCAGATTATAAGACGAAACAGGCTGAACATTATTATAAGAAGGAAGAGGTTGCATTTAATAGAAAAATCAATACATGGACAAAAACTGAAAATAGTCCTACTATCGCTGAGTGTGTTTTATGTAAGAAGAAGAATGAAGAAAGAAAATTGGAAATGTATAAGGCACGAAAGAAAAGGCATAGAAATAGAATATAAAGACAAATGTCCGGCTAGCACGTAGGTTTATTAAAGTGGTTTATGTAGACAGTTCATGCCAACTGGCTGATTTTTTAACAAAGGCATTGCCTACTAAAAAGTATGAGCTTAACAGAGCTCAAGTGTTAAGTAGAATTTAGTATTTAGTAGGAGTTTTGTCTTTATATGGTTGTTTACATTATAAAATTTAAGTAGGAGTGTTGAGGAATAAATTTTATATTTGAAATAAGATCTCTTTGTAGTGCGCTTGTCTATTGAACTGTATTAGAACTCTCTGTCACTCGGTTTAAAAACATTGTTGTATTCTCGTTACAATAAATATTAATTATTCAGAAATCTTGCCTATTTACAATTTCTAACCCGATCCCAACACATTTGACTAAATGTTTATTGTGTAAAGATTGTTTGCTGAAATAAATCACTTGATAAAAGACCAAATGCCTTAATGATATTATCCTTGATAATATTCTGTCGAGTAAAAATTTTACCAAATGAAAATGTGCGTACTAAAATAATTCCAAAATATTGCATTGGTATAAAAACAGTTTGCTAAAATGCGTTTGGGTAATGAAATGTTGTCAAAATAGTTTTGGCAAAACGGCAGGCTCCCCTGTATGTTATGTCTTCAGTGCACACTACGGTTCTAGTCAATATCAGCTTGCTAACCGCAGTGTTTAAATAGCATCATCGAACCACCTCGATAAGTGGTAGTGATCCGAAATCCTAGGTCAGTAGGCTTCAGTCCATTGTCCGCCTAAGGCCTCTTCTTCTTCTCTCGTATCAGAACGAGTTATACGAGAATAGCTCATGCCATGGAGAATGGATTAGCCAGTCAACAAGTTTGGTAGCGAGGCTGATCGCCGGACATACTTAAGTATCACTCATGTAGGCTCTTTTCATGCACGTCTAAAGCCTAAAACTTCTACACTTCTCTATACCACCCGCTTTCTTAGTGACATGACATCTAACCAAAACAACATCTTACTGCCATCCTCTTTGACTGACTGCCTCGTTTGTCAAGCGGAGCAAGCGTGACTCCTGAGCGTGAGGTCCTGGGGTCGATCCCCAGGTCGGGCAAAGTGTTGCTATTGGGTTTTTCCGTGTGGAATTTCTCAGTAGCAGCTCGGAGCTTGGATTTGTACCCGTTCGATGGCAACAGGCTCGCCCCCTATTACATGGAACGTAAAACGTAACAGCAAAATGTGGTGTACTATACACCTCTGACAACCCTTCGGAGAATACTGGCGTGATTTTATGTAACATTTAATATCTACTTATCTAATGTAGGTACCTATTAAAAACACAAAATATCTAATGACCAAGAACGAACCGCTTCACCCTATAAAACTCAGTAAGATAAGCGCAGGTACACACTCTAAGGTTACAGTTATTTACTGATTTGAGTGTATCGTGCGCAAGCGCCGGTCATAGTTAAAACACGATGTAAGTAAATAAAGTACGTAGAGCCATGCATTATCACCTCAAAAACGTGCTCTGCTTCACATAGGTGTCCTATACCTTTACGATCTAGGGTCATGACCTCATGAGAGAAGATTTCCATAATCAGAACATTCCCATCGTAGCTAATAGGTGGGTTATCGCAAGGTTATAATCATGCTGATGCCTGTCTTCTTGTAAGTCATTTTAATAGCCAATAACTGCTAAGGCACCTTCTAATGGCTGACTCCTATGCATAACCAAACGTAATTAGTTAAATATTTAGATTCTTGTATCTTTACCTTTGCATAGTACACACACCCATACGTTAGTAGCTATCACAAGTAACATTAGCTTTTGAGTATTTTTATATCCCCAGTTTGGCAATAAAAATGTTACCATTGGTAAGCAAAACGAGCCGTTTTTGGCTATAGGAATCGGGCATTAGACATCTTTAAGGCCCGGACTCCACCAAAGCGGAGATGTGCGGAGATGTCTCGTAAACAACCAATAGGAATTCGTTTTGAGTTGAAGCTAAGCGGAGAGATTTGAAAATAACGCAATCCTATTGGTTGATCGAGACATCTCCGCACATCTCCGCTTTGATGGAGTCTAGGCCTAACACAGATAAAATGTAAACTGCCTCGTTTGGTTTAGTGGTCGTAGACATGACTGCTGTGCATGAAGTCCTGGATACCATTCCCAGGTCGGACCAAGTTTAGATATTGTGTTTTTCCATGTGGCATTTCTCAGTAGCAGCCTCGAGTCTAGATTTGTCTCCTATTTCATGGGACTTAGGTAAGCATAACGGCAAAATGAGGATGTACTATACACCTCTGCCCAACCCTTCGGCAAATACAGGCGTGATGTTAGGTAGGTATGTTACGTAAATTATAAAGCGTCAAATCGACTAGCAAGTTTTACTTCATACTGCGAAAGTTGACGTCTGCAACCGACTTTCATAATGTGGACACACCCGCAGCAAGTCTACTTTTGCAAGTCCTCTTATGCAAGTTTACAACAGGAAGCATAAGCTTTCTGCTGTGCCTTCATGTCGCACTGTAGCGCGAGCTATATCGCCAATACCTCGTACTCTCACCGCACTCAACGAACTCTTGGATTATAAAACGAACTGTGATCTGTTTGCGGATGATTGGAAGAAGATTTAATTAGTATGTCTGAAGCATTGCGAGAGAGATTCATGAAAGATGTCTATTTTACTATGTTTCATTTCTCTAAAATTGCTAGTGCATTTGGCGCTTAGAAAATGGTGTATTCTGTGTCCTTAGGAAGATGAGGGGGTGGGGGGGGGGGGGGTGCCTGTTATCAGGCAGGAACTACACATTACTACAGCGCTGCTTCTTAATAAGGAAGTCACACACATAACCCGCTGCTAAGTAAGTACAACGGAACAGTCAAATAACTACTTGCTGCGTTCGTAATTGCACGCGCTTCCATGAATTCGTTTCATTCGGCGTATCGCGCTTTGTATGCAGTCTACTCGAATAGCGTAGTGACATTATTTGTTATCACCGCAAAATACCTTATGCGGTACGTCTGCAAGTGTGTCAATTTTGTTGTTAACACCTCTTAAAGGTCGTTCGGAGATTTTATGTTTTATTTTAGGAAGGCATAGACTAAGAACTATTATGCTGCTTATATATTTAAATACACATTTCGCTAAAAAAGTGTCACGGTGTCCCGGTCCCGCTTCTGAAGCACCGGGTTGCGGGTTCAAACCCCGGCATGAATGAACCAATATGACTTTTTCAATGTTTTACGTACTTTCTTAGTTGATCTAAGACGCCACTGCCATACGGTGAAGGAAAACATCGAGAGGAAACCTGATGGTCTGAAATCGCCAACCCGCAGTGAGCAAGCGTGGTGATCAATGCTCGTTCCTTCTCTGTATGAGAAGAGGCCTTTGCCCAGCAGTGGCACGGTTACAGGCTAATATTTGTTTATTTATTTGTTTGTTTATTTATTTATTTACTAGAGACCCGCCCCGGCTTCGTACGGGTGCAATTTATACATATAAATCTTCCTCTTGAATCATTCTATCTATTAAAAAAAACCGCATCAATATCCGTTGCGTAGTTTTAAAAATCTAAGCATACATAGGGACAGACAGCGGGAAGCGACTTTGTTTTATACTATGTAGTGATTTGTTTATTTATTAATTGCTAATAACAAGTCTCCACAGACAAGTATAAAGATACCAATTAGGTTATTGAATAGATATTATCCAAAACAGAGGTATATACCCAGCAGTTTGAGTGCAGCAAGCCGTATAGTTTCCCTAGTAGTATTTTTTGTTGGCATTTAGTTGGGCCACATACCTCCGGTCTGGCCTAACTCAATGCCCACAAAAAATGCTATAGAGTTACTTTAAAAATGTTGTGCTAAAAGATGTCTTACTTTGCTTGCATTGGTACGGAACAAAAAAGAACATTTTGCAGGAAAAAAGCATAACGTCTTTAATTGATTGTTGCAAATGCAGTTGTGGCGGTTTTACGAAACCTTTTTGTATACTGCACTAGTATTTTACAAAGATTTTAGTAGTAGAGAACTACTTGTGAAATGGTTGGTCCGTGAACCTACCTACCTATTTCTGCCGCCAAGCTGCATTTCTGTGTTCCGGTTTGAACGCATTAGTAATCTTCTTAGTTGGTGTATATAGGCGGTGGTAAACACTTTCCATCAGGTGGAACGTCGGCTTGTTTGCCAACCGATAGGTACCATAAAAAAAGGTTAAGGAGTATGATACAAAGCTTGTGGGAAGCGATAACAGATCAACTATCTAAGTTGCATGTGGTCTAGGGTACCTAGTGTTTGTAATAACGAGCAGCAGCACCACGGGAGCGACACAGGGCCGGATTAACCCTATCAGGGCCCCTAGGCAATGCAATCCCAGGGGACTTGCCTTACCCTTTTCTTACTTTTTAAAATACATTTTTTCTATTACAAAAGTCGAGTCGATCAGATCGACTCCTTGTACTTCAACCTCTAAAAGTCAAAGTCTAACTCATCAGTTGACCGCGCGCCGGCTGCGTTCCGAATTAACGCTTACCTTGCCTATATCGTCAAATACAGCTATTTTTAATTCTACTATATATGAAGTATTTCATCAACTGACAACATGCGTCGACAAAAGGTATAATATAGAGGAAGAACACAAATTAAAAAAAAAAAAGTTTTATGAACCTTTTTTTTCTTGGTGCACAGGGAACCTAGTCAATGCGGGGCCCCTAGGCAGTTGCCTAATCCACCTTATGGATAATCCGGCCCTGGAGCGACACCGTCTGTATGTTACGGACTAAAGCGTGAATTACACAGAAAAGGCATAAGGCGCGGCGCAGGCGCGTCGCTTTCATACGTTTTGTCGTGCCGCTTGAAATCTTTTTCGCAAAAAATGTATGAAAGCGACGCGCCTGCGCCGTATCTGCACCTTATGCCTTTTCTGTGTAATTCACGCTTAAGGCCTAAAACACACACAAGCGACGTAAGGCATAAGGCACGGCGCAGGCGCGTCGCTTTCATACGTTTTGTAGTGCCGCTTGAAATCTTTTTCGCAAAAAATGTATGAAAGCGACGCGCCTGCGCCGTATCTGCACCTTATGCCTTTTCTGTGTAATTCACGCTTAAGGCCTAAAACACACACAAGCGACGTAAGGCATAAGGCACGGCGCAGGCGCGTCGCTTTCATACGTTTTGTCGTGCCGCTTGAAATCTTTTTCGCAAAAAATGTATGAAAGCGACGCGCCTGCGCCGCGTCTGCACCTTACGCCGCTTCCTGTGTAATTCACGCCTAAGAGAACTGTGCAAGACGGAAGATTGGGCGATATAATGCCTTATTGGCCCGAATTCATTTTGATACAATCATCGATGAACCAGACTGGTGTGCATAGGACCTACTTATGTAGTTACACTTCGCCTTCACCTTTGACGAACATGCGTGAGAATGTTAGCAACGGCAATGGTTTTAGTCATTAAAATGTAATTATGAAGTCATTTTACGATTGTTTTAAAAGGAAAACCTGTCTCGGAGATAAGCAATCAGAACCTAGACTAACTAATAGTACCTAGTTAGTTAGAATCTCGAATTCCACTTTTAGCTCCCTGAATTATAGGTGCATAGCTATCGGTGCCTCTAAATATAGAAATGAACTGAGCAGGCAGGAAACGAATAATAAATAAGAACACCTTAATTTTAATCGCTTGAATCATCAGCTTAAAAGAGCAAATTGAACAAGATAAAGGAACAATTACAGTAGTGCACTGTTATCAGTCGCGAAATCATGGCCGCCCTGATAACTACAACAACATTACAGTGATAACGTTTCCTTGACGCCGAGCGAACGTGATCTCAACGATTAATATAGCCCTCGAGTTTGTTCTCCGATGTTTCATAAATAAATCACTGAATTTCTAGGTTATTACCTACGCTAAAAGTGCAAGATGGGTGTGCCTATGATCAGTAAATGCTGCTTTTGTGCCACTTTACATACAGGAACTTTAATCATAGGATATTTTTACTCAGTAAGTAGTTTTTTTTGTAATTCGAATTTGACAGTTCTTTGATTAGGGATTTTCTTTATTCAGCCGGTTGCAGATATCCCAGACTTTATTTTATCTAAAATAGTTTTGTGGGTGTAAATAGAGTTGTTGTAATTCTATTAAAACATTTACTTTAGTTATACAACCGTAGCTCATCTTATTATAGTTATTTACAATTGAATCATAAAGTGACGCAGATTGCAGTTGTAAACTGAAGAATTTCAAGGTAAACGGCGTTTTGTTGCGCCTGATATTTTTCTCTTGACACAATGTTTTTCTCTCGCACGGATTAGAGACATTGCTCTAATTTTAAATAGTTACGGACTTTCTGAAAAATAAAAATAAAATACTAACCTTCCATTCTACCTAAAATGAATGCAGTATTGTGCAATAATTTAAAATAAAAGTAGGTATTGCACGTTTTTGTATCTAATGCGCGTAGGTAGGTACCCAAAAGTTTGACATTCACCGTTATTGATAGATAACGTTCTGAACACAACAACAAAGAAAGTAGTTGTTTATGATAAGCAAGAGAAAGCTAGTAGTCGTAGGTAGTATTCAAGAAAAAGAAAAACAATATAACCAAGGGGCAAACAAATGCTAAAATAATTCATGACCCTTGGTTACGTTTTCCCGAATAACTTTATGCCTTCTTTATAAACAGCATGACTAGTTAGCCACTTTATGTACTAAAACCATGTACTCTGGCTATCATTCTATAGAATTTTTACTATGTGACAAACTCTGTTGAACAAACATTGGGAATTCATGACAATAAATTCATCTGTTCCATACAAAATTATTCAACATAACTTAAGGCGCTTCCCCCACCGAGTGGCGCCACTTCAGAAAAAAAGCATTATTTCTGCCAACACACAACATATTGAAATTTCGTACGTACAACATTTTAGTCAAGTGTTGTAGAAATTTTCGAACACCAAAAAACAACACTTGACATCCTAGGTTAAAAGTTTTAGTAAATAATGTTAAAAACGGCCGTTTTTGGTACTTATCGCTAAAACTTCGAAGCCAGAAGTTCTAGTGTTGATATTTGGTGTTCGAAAATTTATACAACACTTGACTAAACTGTTGTACGTACGAACAATATGTTGCGTGTTGACAGAAATAATGCTTTTTTTCTGAAGTGGCGCCACTTCGGTGGGGGAAGCGCCTTATCAAAATGTATTGGACAGCTGTTTTTTTTACAAATTCAGCGTTTGTCCCATAATAAAAGCTGCACAGAATGAAAAGTAGAGTTGAAGGTTTTGGATGTAAAGTGAACCAGTCATGCTGTATAAACAAGAAAATAATACCGACTGTTTTTCAGGTATGGGCTCTCATCGAGCTAGCAATCTACTGTCTACTGGTGACACTAGCGCCACTCGGCAAGGACGGCACAGTGTCAGTGCACAAGTTCGTCCTGTACGTAACAGCTGCTGTCGTCAGCGGTACACATCTTATATGCTCTGTGCTCCTAGTAGTCGCTGCTTATAAGGTATAGTATCCATTCCTATTATCAAGCCAAACAGGGGCCTAATTCTCCTAAAATAAATCTTGATAAATCACAATCCAACCAAGGCCGAACCGTTCATTCAGACAGTTCTCAATTTCAAAAGCTGTCGAATTGTTTGACACAAAAAACAAAATCAATCATTTTGAAAGTTTTCGAAAACAAAAACTGACTGGCGGTTGTGGTTCGATTGCGTTTGACAACAATTTATTTTAGGAGAATTGGGCCCCAGGATGCGAGAGCACTGGATAAACCGTTATCAACCGACACATACAGCATAACTTAGGAACTTTAGAAATTAATAGGAGAGAGGTTCATGATCAGCAGCACAATGGATCACTGACAATCTTCATCTCCCACCCCTTGTCGATATTTTTAAGTCATCCTACTATGTCAACGGGCTTAGGTCTTACTTTGGAGATAAATACATACCTATCTTCGCATAGATAATTATACTTATACTGACTGATGGCGGAATTACACTTGGTCATTTACCCGAATTCGGGTGCCTAATGTGATGCCCGATTTCGTATGAAGTCAAAGCAATTTGGATACCCGAATGGGGCAAACGACCAATGTAATCACGCCAAATCAAGCTTGCTTTAACAAAAAAAAAAACTACACATGAGTCAAAGATTAACTAATTAATTATTAAATGTAGGTAAACAAACTATCATGCATTTTGGATTATTGTTATTATTACAATATAGTTTCTAGTAGATAAAATGAATTAAATACATATTATTCAAATACAAGGAGGTGGCAACTGGCAACCACACATCATAAATAAAAAGAAAAGTCCTGACTGACTGACTGATTTACTGACTCATCAACACCCAGTCCAAACCATTGGACCTAGAAACCTGAAATTTTGCACAGAGGTTCCCTTTATAATGTAGACAAGGAATAAGGAAGGATTTTTCGAAATTCAACCCCTGAGGGAGTTAAATAGGGGATGAAAGTTTGTATGGAAAATCGTCACTAAACGGGTTCAAAATTTCACGCAAGCGAAGCTACGGGCAACAGCTAGTTATAGATATGATAAAAATATACGGTGACAAACCAATACCACGTTAATTTGGCTTAATTCTTCATCTCTGTTCCAGAAACTCGCATCCCTGACATTACCCTGGACGATAGTGACGGGCATCATCACAGCGATATTCTTTCTCCTGTCCTTCACCGGCATCAGCCTCGTGCTGCAGGATGAAAGCGAGATGCTGGAGGTGGAAGCTATCGTTATATTCATTCACCTTGCTAGAGCCTGTTAGTATACAATTTACCCAATTCAGTTCAATCTACTGGATAATTATTATTTAATAAGTGATCAAATAAAGCCACAGATTAACAAGCCGTTTGGAGATCGTCAAATCAGTCGCATTTGGACGATGGCCGTTGGCCTGTGGTCTGGAGTACCTATTTGAGTTCGTAAAATAAGTGGCTATACCGCCACGTGGCGCTCGTCAGAGCCTTTGTCCTAGATCAGGGGCAGGTACCGTTTATTTGAGATAAACGTCTGGTAAGAATCTTCAAGCAGAATAAAATGGAGCAGCACGATATTCTTGCCAGCTATTAAGTTAAAAATGTTGCCACATTCTGCCGCAAATAATTATATTTAAACAAACTTACCCTCATCCAGACTTACCCCTAGTATTATATTATGATCTGTGCCCCTACGCACCTTATTTATAACGTATTGTAAGTACTACGACCAATAACTGTAAATATGAATGACCTGAGACAAACAGCTAGAACCATTGTCAGCGTTATCTGCGTGTATTTTGACTATATGAAATAATGAGGAATTCTTTTCCGAATTATATTTCAGGTATTTCAGTATACTGCATCATAGTGGTTCACAGTCGTCACAAAGAGATTATGCATGAAGAAGATGAATCAAGATTCCAGCATTCTGCCAGACTGTATCATCCTGTGAAGACAGATGACCATGTTTTATAGTAGACGAATTAATAACAATACTTACTAAACTTATTTTTACTCATAGGGATTACCGTCCTGAATAACTAGGTACAAAAATTATTAATCGCTCCTATTTACAAGAGTCCATTTCATAAGTCCGGAGATTACCTCCAGTACCTACCTAATTATTATTAATTTATTTCAAATTACTTGAAAGTTTTGAACGTTCATTTGTTTTACCCAGTACCGTATCTAAAGTTATTACTGTCGTTGGTTACTTCTATAATCTGTCTGTCTGTCTACAATTGAAAAGAGAAGAATATGTAAGTATCTACTGTACCCAAGTAATTAATTGTCTACTGTTATTTCAAAGGAATGCATTTATTTGTAAGATTATGTAAATAAAATTATGCTAAGTATGTTTTGATTGGGGTATTTTAATTCTGAGTAGGTAAGTTTTGATTTATAAAAATAGGTACCCCGTGGGTTCAATAGGGAAGTTACATTCAAAGCAAAGACAATAAAAGCTGTTGTAAGATTACAAGAAAAACCTTATTTTATTTAACAAACAACGTTTTACTATTAATTCTGTATTTGTTTCGTGAAAGAAACGCTCATTATATGTCAAAAGATGTCATACGAGCGGGAGTAGAACGGAACGTTCGGCTTACGTCATTCAGACGTCACGGCGCCATTCAAATTGTCAAAACAATCTTTTATCTTTGTCGCACTTAAGAAAAACCGCTATATCTATCTCACCGGCCGAATTGATAAATGATTAATGAGATTGGTGGAATGGAACTACGAGGGATTTTTATTTAGTCCAGTTTGTATTGTAGAACTGTGAAATCACTGACTAGATACTATTAAAAATATTAGTGTGTTGTATGAGTTTTTCGTTTGATCGTCAATAAGTGCTTCACCAGTGCCTATAAATCTTGAATAAAAAACATAGAACAAGGAGGTTTTATCTTGATGTAAGTAAAGATATTATTTTTCTACAAGGTTACGGCCGTCTGCTCTGATAATTTCTGCCAGTTGTTTACAATCCGGTTTATAACTAATTCATAGCTCATTTAGAATTCGCAAGTTGATTCTGCCTATTTTTATTTTATTCATGCAATTTTATTTTGAATGTGTAGGTAATTTGTCTAGTTTTCTAATGGAACTATAATTAAATATTTACCTATACAAACATCAATACTAAGAAGAAATAATAGATAAGTAAGTAAATTATGAAGTCACATAAATATAAGCAGAACTACACACTCTACTGCATTACTTTTTCAATTATTTAGGTAAGTTAATTCAAACCATGTCAATTCGGCACTCGTCTAATTTTGACAAGTAGGTCACTTCCAATAGGGGAACAACATGAAAGTTAGTGTGCTATAGCATGGCTACAGTACAGTATTTAGAAATGATATGTGTAGTTTTAGAACTTTGTGTATAAGTAATAAGATAATAAACACTAAGTCTATTCATCAACATTAATTGTCTGTTCACAACAACTGTTTACTCTAAAAATGTACTAGGATTATAGACAAACGGTTTTTTAACCAGTTGACGACCACCAGCCTAACTATCTTTTGACAAATATTATAGGTACTTCAGTTTATACTAAGCGCCTGTTTAACCACCTCCAAGTAAATTCCCGTTATATTACTTGGCAGATAATTTCATACAAATTCTGTTCCATTTGTGAATTTATTTATTGAGTAGTGGCTACTCAGACATCGTGAAACAGGCCCTTAATGATGAAAACATTAACACAATTTTAATAAAATTGTGTTAGCAATCAGTATAGCAGCAAATGTTTTTATCAATTACATAATCAATTACCGCAAAATTCTTAACATCAATTTACTTATGTATAAAGTATTTGTGTGTTGAGATATCTAATTCAAATTAAGCTATGAATATAATAATTTATGGGTTTCCAAGCATTGTGACTTCCATGATCACTCTCAGATTAGAGGGTTCCGTGAGGAGGCCCATGTCGACGGTGGAAGTGTCAAGTCCAATCTGATAATTAGGTTAAAATGTTTTATGTAGTTTGTTTTACCCAACAAAATTGATCCTGGCTTTACCAGGGTGAACATTCATGATTTTAATGAAGAATCAGATATGATCATCAGTGCCATTGTTTATCTATTGTGTCTATAATTACAGTACTCGATAAGTTAATCAAATTAAACCTTATTCTACTGGCAATATAGAATAATTTTGTATTCTGTTTTGCAAGTGCAATAAGGATACAAAGTTCTGCTTGGTCATAGGATCCAAATAATACTAGGGTAAGCTACCAGCTTCACATTAAATGCTGATGCCAAACAGTTTACTGTGTTCCTGTGTGTGTATGTGAGAGCCAGAGGGGTGTAGCGGATACCTTCTATATCTATGTTACTTAGATTTTTATGCACCATCTTAGACCTAGTCTGCAAATGCAATCAAGGTTCAAATTTAAAAAAATTAAGATACAAGGTGAGTATTAAAATTTCCATCTTGCTAACCCTAGAGATGACAATTGAAAACTAGACCAAAGAGCACCAAAAAAACCAATTTGACCCCTCAGACCAAATAAAAAACCAAGATAGAGCGCTGTCAACAGTGATGTGAGGCGGGTTTCGTAAACATGTGTGCACTTAGTGAGGTGTAGTTTGATTGTAGGTTGATTGAAAAGCGTTGTAAATGTGTGCGTGAGTGCGTGTATGCACTGAGCGGAGGTGTAGTTTTGGTATGCTTCACTGTATTGTTCGCAGCGTTCTGTCTTGGTTTTTTATTTAGTCTGAGTTCGACCCAAATTACATTTTGACTTTCATGGAATAACAGGTAGGTTACACACAACATTTGAAATGATTGCATATCAACATAGAAGTCACTGTAGTACTTAGGTATATCTGGTGCACTGTGGACAGTAAGCCTTGCTACCAACCTTGCTGACTCGCTAATCTTTTCACCACGGCATGAACTATTTGTGAGCTATTTATGTATAGGTTGTGCTGACTGAGGGAAGTCAGGGAATTCATTGTTATCAGTTACCAACATAACTAATTAATCATCAATATTTTTTAGTGTCACGACACGACCCTAGCACAAAAATATTTTCTTTCAACTACGTAGTAATGTTATCATTAATCACTACAAAACCGATCACAAAGGACGTATTTTTTGCTTAGAACCAAAACAGTGCAGAAATGTACGTAGTAATGTTATCATTAATCACTACAAAACCGATCACAAAGGACGTATTTTTTGCTTAGAACCAAAACAGTGCAGAAATGTTAAATGAAATCTCATGGTTGCACATTTTTCATTTTTTAGATATAAATTTACCCCAGAGGTTTAATGTCTCCCATTAAGTTTAATAAAATATATGCATTAAATCAAAAAGATACTGGCTAAAAATAAAAATCGGCTGAATAAAACCGAATAGGTGAAGAAAAAAACAAATGGCGCACATTTTGTACCATTGTAAAACTTTAATACTTCTTAATTAGCAAGAAAAGTTTAAAAAAAATGTTTTAAGGATATTTTATCAGGGTAGGTAGATTGGTAGTTGAAAGAAAAGTAGATTACGCACCTTGCTTAAGTGAGTAATTAATGCACTCGTGTCTTAATAACTCACTTTGCGCTCGATGCAACAATCTACTATCGCGTTAGGGTCGCGACCCTAGTTATAAGGTATAAGGTATAAGGTATAACGGGCTGGTATCCGCAACTCCACGTCTAAGCGCGTATTTTGCGTGATGGGTGGTAAGTATAGTTACTCGATCCACCCTAACTCCTCGAAGAAGGCCAGCACACCCTTGATGTTACTGGTGATCTCTCGGAGAGTACCTGGGTTTCCGAAGTACTTGGCCCTGTATGTGGCGACCTCAGGGCAGTTTAGTAGCACGTGGGCTGCCGTCTCGTCCTCCTCCATGCATGCTCTGCACAGTGGGCTGTCTGTAACTCCAATGACAAAGAGGTGTTTGTTAAATGAACCATGGCCAGTGATGGCCGCTGTGACTGTCCGCAGTTGTAGCTTTGACAGCCGGAGGGCTTTTTTAGTGAGTCGACCGTCAATGGCGGGAAGCGCCTCCCTGGCTTGCCTGCACTCGCCATGGTTTATCCATAACTCGTTGTGTTGGTCTCTGGTGCGTTTCCTTACCAGGGTGCGTAGGTATCCGAAGGGGAGTGGTACTATGGGTTCGGGACCCACCGCATCCATGCTCGATCCCCTTCTGGCGAGCTCATCTGCTGCATCATTGCCTCGGGAACCGCTGTGTCCTTTGATCCATTGAATGGTTATATTATTGAAGTTACCCACCTGGTTCAGAGTTTGGTGACACTCGTGTACCAGCCCAGAATTAACTGTGTGGCTGCTTAGTGCTTGCAGGACTGCCATGCTGTCCGAGAGTATTCGGATTGAGTGGTCCTCAACCTTCCTGGCCATGATTGCTGACGCAGCTAGGGAGATACCCAAACACTCAGCCTGGAAGACCGTGTTATGAGCCCCCAATGGTGTGGCTATGTGTACGTTGAGGTCTTCTGAGAAGACCCCGGCACCTGTGCCTGTACCTGTTTTGGATCCATCCGTGAAGATCCGCAGCTCCGCGGGACATAAACCTTCGCATCGGTGATCTTCGTACAGTTGGATTTTGTATTTTTTGTCAAAAATAAATTGTTTGGGTATCCGGTCGTTTATAGCTCTTATAAGAGGGAACTCGCTAGCGAGTTCCTCTAGCAACGAGGTGTGTTGTGTGTTACCTTTGCTCCAGAGGTTCAGTGTTTTCAGGCGTATTGCTGCCACCGCTGCTTCCTGTTGTATAAAGAGGTGCAGCGGTGGCAGTCCCAGCATGGCTTCTAGTGCTGCAGTCGGTGTAGTCCTCATGCAGCCTGTGGTTGCCATGCAGGCAAGTCTTTGTATGCGCTGTAGTTTGTTTGATGCTGTGCTCAGCTTGGTTCTGGGCCACCACACCACAGCCCCGTAGGCGAGCATGGGGCGAATCACCGCACTGTACAGCCATAGTGTGATTTTGGGGGATAATCCCCATTTCTTACCTATCATTCTTCTGCACTGCCAGAAGGTGATGCAGGCCTTGTTTAGTTTGTTGTCTAGGTGGTTGCTCCATTTTAGTTTGCTGTCCAGGATCACCCCGAGATACTTAACTTCATTGGACAGCTGGAGTTCCGTATTGAGCAGTTTGGGCAGTCGGAAAGAGCCTAGTGCCCGTTTTTGGGTGAACATGACTAACTCTGTTTTGGCGGGATTCACTGATAGATCATAGTCCCCGCACCAGCGTTCAACGATGCGCAGGGCTTGCTGAGTGAGGTTGCAGATGGTCCCGGTCACCTTGCCCGAGACCAGGATGGCCAGGTCATCAGCGTATCCTATTGTGTAATAGTGGTTGGCATTGAGTTTCGAAATGAGGTCATTTATTACCAGGTTCCATAGAAGGGGGGAAAGAACCCCTCCCTGGGGGCAGCCCCTGGCTATCATGGCTATCTGCTTCTCGCCTTCAAGGCGAACCACGCGTTTACTAAGCATGTTTGTGATCCAGTCAATTAGTACCTGTTCCACTCCATGTTTGGAGAGGGCGGCGCTTATGCTGGAGAAATGTGTTTTATCAAAAGCCCCTTCAATGTCTATAAAGGTGCCCAGGCATGTCCCTTTCTGATGGATCGCATCTTCTATCCGGCTGACTACCAGATGGAGTGCGGATTCCGTTGACTTACCTGAGCTGTATGCGTGTTGGTTACCGTGTAGCGGTATAGTTTTTAGAGCGCCATCCCTCAGCTCCCTGTCGCATAGCCTTTCCAAGGTCTTTAGCAAGAAGGAGGTCAGACTGATTGGACGGTGAGATTTCGCGTTTGTGTAGTCACCCTTACCTGGCTTTGGGATGAATATTACTTTCACTTCCCTCCATCCTTGGGGAACGTACCTAAAGGCCAGGCACGCTCTCATTATAGGTAGCAGTCTCCTGGCAACAGACATTTCTGCCCATTGCAATAGGGCAGGAAACACTCCGTCCGGACCGGCTGCCTTGAAAGGATGGAAGCTCCGGATGGCCCCTTGGAGTTTCTCCAAAGTGACCATCTTGCTTGCATAGTTCCAATCATTTTCTGATGGTGGTAGGGTTACATCTTGCCAATTTATTACCTGTGTGAAGACGCATCCTGGGAAGTGAGTTTCGATAAGGACGCGTCTGGCTTCTTCCGGCGATGATGTAAGTGTGTTGTCAGGTTTACGGAGATTGACAGGTGCAGATGTGCCCTGCTGCGCCAATATTTTCCTTACCCTGTTCGCTTGCTGGCAGGATTCAATGTTTCCACAGAATTTGCGCCATCCCATGGTTCTTCTGAATCTGATGCATCTTTTGTAGCTGGATTTGGCCGATTTGTACTCGTCCCAATCTTCGTCAGCACAAGTGTTCATGGCTCTGTTCAGAGCCGTTCTTACCTTACTGCGCTTGCGTTCCAGCTCCGGGCCCCACCATGGCTGTTTGCCTGGTGTTGAGGGCGAGATGGTCTCTGGGCAAGCCGCATGATAGCTGTCTATGATTGATGCGGTTAAATGTTTTACCTGTTCATCAATTACTGTGGTGTCCCAGGTAGTCTGTGGGTCGTTTAGTTGCGTAAGTTTGGAATCAAGGGTGCGTGTATACATGTCCTTGTTCGTTTTGCGTGGATTTCGCTTAGGTGGTGTTGCCGATATATGGACCTGGAGGTCAAAACGGATCCATCTGTGGTCGGAACATGAGGCCTCTTTGGAGACCTGCCAACCAGAGATGATATCCGTCGCCCCCTCCGAAGCCAGAGTGAGGTCTATAATTGTGCGGCTGCGTCTGGTTACGAAGGTTGGTTCAGAACCCGTGTTTAGTAGGGATAGGTTAGTTGTAAATAAATACTCGACCAAGGCCTTACCCCTGTCATTCTGCGTGTCCATGCCCCACAGGGGGTGGTGAGCGTTGGCGTCGGCCCCTATGACGACGTCGACTCCGGTCCTCTCGCAGAGGTTTACCAGGCGGGTGAGGTCGTGGGGAGGCGGCTCCTCCGCCTCGGGCATGTAGACCGAGGCGAAGACGATCACCTTGCTCACGGCATCCTGCTGTATGTGCAGCCTTGCGGCAGAGACGTCTCTGCAACAGAATTCTGTTAAGAGCTGTGTTTTGAGGTTGTTAGTAATATAGATGCACGATCTGGGGTGATCGTGGTCTGTAGTAACTAGGAGCTTACCGCCAAGATTGGAGAGTCCTTGTACATGGCCCGCCCTGATCCACGGCTCTTGAATCAGGGCAATGGCCGTGTGTTGTACCTCCAACCACTTGCGCAACTGAGCCGTCGCGGTCTGGCTGTGGTGGAGGTTGGCCTGTACGACCCTACAGGTCGACGAAAAGGACGCCATCGCTGGTCGAACCCTCCTCGTCCCCCCCGAGTTGTAGCCCGGCGAACAGGTCGCCTGCCTCGAAACCGTCCCCCTCCGGGTCCGAAGCCGAGGACAGAATGTCCTCCGGCTCTCCACCCGATGATAGGACGGCGTCCGAGGAGGCGGCGGTAGCGGCAACTGGCTCCGCTGCGGCAGGTGCCGCCGCGTCAGGTGCCGCCTCGCCGATCTCCGGGATGTGTGATGATGGGGGAGCGGTCTCCCCGGTCTGCTTCGGCGGCAGCTGCTTCAGCTCTTCGCGGATGGTCTTCGTGGCTGGGTCCCATCCCTGAGGGACGTCGGCATATCTGCCGTTCGGACCCTGGAATTTTACGTACACCGTCCCCAATCCAATTGAGAGACGGCGTCCGGCTTCCATCAGGGTCGGAATTTGGTCCTCAGGGACACCGACCACCACAAACCATGCCGCGGTCTGCTTCTCTGCGTTTGTGAGCACCCACCTTTTGATGTCGAGCCAGGGGTTCTGGTAGGCCAGAGAGCGTCCAATATTGGTCGGCTCCTCTAGCACTCCCTGCTCGTCCGGAATGAGGATCCCGCAGCGTACTCGTTTAGAAATCTCCGACTGGCTCTTGACGACTAACGAGACGTTAGCCGGAAGAGTCAGGCCAGAGATAGTCTTCTTCAGCCAGGCTAAAGTGTGGTCACTTTTGCACCACAGTTTGAGAACGCCCTCAGCATACACCGGCTTGGCGTCAAACGCTGGCCCGGGTCCGTCCTGTTTGGGGGACCAGGCCTCGCTGATAATCTGCTTCTGAACTGCAGCGAGTACCTGGTCGGATAGCGCCTTGCTAATGTGCCCCGTGCGGTCGCAGGTGATCGCGACCCACAGGGGCGTGCTGGCAGCTTGGGCGTAGCTCCTGTTGGCGGCCCGCTTGGACTGATCAAGCCGCGGCCGCTTGTGCTCCCCACGAGGCGACAACGTCTCGTTGAGAGCCCGCTTGGCCGCAGTCTGACCCTTCCAGCCGGGTCGCTGTTTGCTATGTGGTTGCTGCTGCTGAGCCGGCTCCCCCGTTACACTGGTTGGCGGTCCACTAGGCTTTAATCGACTTGCGTCAATCTGGGCCTGCGACCGCTTTCCAGCGGCGAAACTAGCGACCCTAGTTAAGGTTTACTCATGTGCATTTTTCGATATTGCCCGACACAAAAATGTTGTTATGGCATGTCAATCTACCAAATTGATATTTAATATTGTATGCATGGCTACATAACAAGCCATACATTTTGGCTATGTGTTCCGTACAATGAGAGGTAAACTTATGCTGTAGATGTATTTAATAACTTGATATTATTATGTAGCCATGTGTACTGTAAACTCTCATTACCATAAATATTTATATCTGAATATTAATAGCTATTGAAACAACAGCATGTGTATTGCCAGGCCAGTTTCAAAAGTGGGTTTTGCAGAAACAATCTTTCAGTTAATTGAAGCTTTAAAAACTGAATAATTTATTAATCCAGGGCCGGATTTAGAGGAGGGCAACAGAGGCTTTAGTCTCGGGCTTCCACAAGAGAGGGGCCTCCACGGTGAGATTTTGTTTTTTTTTAGATAAGATAATTAATTACAACCATTCTAACAAAGACAAAAAAGTTCACAGTCATGAGATACTTTTTTTTAAAACATTTCAATGGGCCTTCAGTTCTTCGTTGCCCCAGCGCCTCCTTTAAATCCGGCCCTGACAATTGCACTTGAATATTTAAGGAGAATTAACTGACCCAGTTTTGTTTGTATTGGTGTTCACCAATATTTATTCTCTGGTAAAACAACAGAGACCCAATTCTCCCAATATAAATCTTTTTTCTATAGCTTTTTAAATTGCAACCGAACCAAGACCGAACCGTTCATTCAGACAGTTTTCAATTTCAAAAGCTGTCAAATTGTTTGACACTAAAAACAAAACCAATCATTTTGATAGTTTTTAACCGACTTCAAAAAGAAGGGAGGTTCTCAATTCGTCGGAATGCTTTTTTTCCTTTTTTTGTATGTTTGTTACGCGATTATCTCCGCCAATTATGAATGGATTTTCATGATTATTTTTTTGTTTGGTAGGCCATACTTCAGAGGTGGTCCCATATAAATTTTATCGAAATTGATTCAGCGCTTTTTGAAAGATAATAATAATAATAAAAACAAAAAAAAACTTAGATGACGTTTTGGTTTGTGATTCCCTTCAGCAAAAGTTTTGACGAGGACTTTCAATCTCTGTTTTAACTGTCAATACAGAAACATTAGCCAAGAACAAAGAAGATTGTTTGTATTTGTAAGGAGCCGTCATGATAATTATACCTACATTATACAAAACTCATAGAACTACCTAGTTGTTGAAAAGATTACGCAACCGTGTCATTTAAATTTGTAATCTAAAATCGTGTAATTTATGGCACTAAAACGTATTTAATAAATAACTTTAAATAAAAATAAAAACAAACTTAAAAAAAAGAGTAAAATAATTACCATAATATAAAATTAACAGTTTCAGAAGTCGGTGCAATTCTACATTGAAACAAATAAAAGCCACCTCAAATAAACCTCTTGATGTTTGCTAATTACTTATTTTACTGCCCACTTTAAAGGTGGCTTCCCACGGTGCGTGATGATAGCGCGCACCGACTGTGCGTGGGATCATCCGTAAAATCACGCACCGTGGCTTTTTTTTCTCAGTATGAGGGTGCGTGATTCGAAGCTGTTTTTTCATTCCAAGATACCAATTGAAAGAGAACTGGCACCGCACGACGAGTCTCTGATACGGCGTACCGCTCCGCACGCGTCCGCGTTACCACGGACGAGTCTCTTCCCATCCATGGTGCGCCGGTGCGAGCTCGTGTGTCGCGGTGCGCGATGTCCCGCACCGTGGGAAATAAGCATACCAACTTACACACGTTCATACAAAGAAATTATTTATCAAATCTGTGCTAAAAACTGTGTTAATATGTACACAGAACTAGTGATAAGAGATAACAACTGTCGAGTCTTTTGTGTTTATCTGCTTTAAACATAGATACTTACTTATTTATTTCATGTTTGATGTCGACATTTTAGGAAGTACCTATCAAGCTTCCATAGTCACGATAAGCGAAATAATGACACGAAAAAAACATCATTTCCATGCTGAATGAGAAATAAAATTACATGGCCAGTTTTATCATTACTTACTCCGTTACTTATTTGATAACAAACCATTTATTTTTGGCATGTTTATTGTAATCTTCATGATCCATCAATCTGCTCACAATCGTAATTTAGGACCCACTCAAGGAAGTCTTAATTCGTGTCCATTAGCAACATCTCTTGATTGTTTTAAAGTGCATGAAAATGACCTTGAATCGTGCAGTCACCGGTGCGCTGGCGCCGATTGACGAGACAGCTACTGTTATTATAAGTGGCACTATAGGTCTACCTGACCATTCAGCCGGTTTGTTACTGACACACTGTTGAGCATCTGCATAGCTGAATACACAGCATGTTCTTAAACGAACCAATAAAAAGTAGATCCACTAGATGTCCCTGAATTGACCTTGTAACCGCCAGACCGTGCGTATCTGATTGTGTCCTGAGTTCCATAACATAATACGCCACTCGACATTTGACCTTGTTCGAACTCCATATAATTCGTTTTTATTTGGCAAGTTTTCGGGTCACCTTGTGATGGCTCCTATAGCACAATGCACGCATAAGGTGACCCAAAAACCAGCCCACCCAGCCCGCCGGCTAAATGTTTAATAACTCCTAAGGATTCTGTCACGGGAACGTATAATTACTTACCTACTATAATTCTTCCGTCCGATTTTTAAAAGACCTTTATGAGACATTTTGTCGAATTTGAGTTTTATAACGTATTAGGTACATATACAAGGTGTAACATAAATAAGGGCACAGCCTTTTAAGGGGTCACTGTACTCATCATTATGAACAACTTTTACTATGGGACCAAACATGAAGTCACGAAAAAAAAACAGCTGTTCCCTACATTTTGACGAGTTATGCGAACATTAATGTAGGGATCAGCTGTTTTTTTTTTCGCGATTTCATGTGTGGTCCCATAGTAAAAGTTGTTCATAATGATGAGTAGAGTGACCCCTTAAGAGCTTGTGCCCTTATTTATGTTGCACTTTGTATAAAAGCGCAACTTTTTCTCCATCGACCAGTCTGGTCCATATTTTTCTATCATTTCTCAGTTACGTCATCAAGAGACTTTTACAGAGACATTACCATATCATACCATACTATATTGTAGATGGTCACATTTCAATATACAAGGTTAGTTTTAGTATATGCGAAACCTGAAACTAGTTTGTTCAGAATCACTAGGAGAATCGATTGACATATTTTTTACACAACATTTTTTTTTTTTTTTTTTTTCATAAATTTCAATTTTGTTTCAGTAGGTTTCTACCCATAAAAATTGACGGGAATAGACACCTTGAGGCTTGAAATGGTCCGCTCGGTCAGTTTCCGTGTATTAGACAACTCCTGCATAGCACATCTCAGGCATTTCACACTTTTTTAGCGAACTTAACGCGACATAAACTAAGGTGTAACTTGGAGATTTACTAAAAAAAACCACATAGGTATTCAGGCAGTTCTGATGAAAATCTTGTTGGGGTGTCTCGGTTTTCGCATAAAGTAAAAATAACGTTGTAGAAAAGCATGACTAAAAAACAAAAACCTTAATTTTAAAAACATTATTAACCCTGTAATTTATTAAAAGGTACACAATGAGCTTAAAGTAGCCCAATTATTTAGTATAACCAAAACATCTGTACGTTTTCAGAATTTCTAGGGACAACATTTTCCAAGTTTTTGCTCATAACTCAACGTTAAGTTTACTCACTAAATGGCCTTACGGCAGAATTAGAGCTCTAGCAATGCAAGTCCTGAGAATTTCTTGTTTTGGCACCACGAATCACTACATAGTATTAAAACAAAGTCGCTTCCCGCTGTCTGTCCCTATTTATGCTTAGATCTTTAAAACTACGCAACGGATTTTGATGCGATTTTTTTTAATAGATAGAGTGATTCAAGAGGAAGGTTTATATGTATAATACATTGCACCCGTGCGAAGCCGGGCGGGTCGCTAGTAATTAATAAGGAGATGAGACGAAATCAATTTCGTTTTAATTTACGGCATTGTAGCCTGATAGGTCCAAACCTGACCTATATATCCGAGGGTTAGCCATGTGGCGGCATCTGCTAGTCTGCTACAACTGAACAGCTATCTCTCCCGGGTTTTTGTGACGTAGGTAGGCCAAAAGCTGCCACCCACATCTGTTGTTGTTCAACCATGACTCATATTGATAACGATATATCGGTTTACTCGGTTAATTGGTTGCGAAGGTCGGACGATACTCGAGCTAAAGGATCATGGGTCAATTAATTAACACGACCGGCTTCAAAAAAACTGAAAGGAGTAAAATAATTAACATAATTACTATAAAATTAACAGTTTCAGAAGTCGGTGCAATTCTACACAGAAACATATTGAAGGCACCAACTTTTGAAACTTATTTTTGAAGACGGTTTTAACTTTTTAAAGATTTTTATATAATCTTTTTTAGTGCCACAAATTACAATTACAATAGCACGGACAATAGTGTCTAAATTCGTGTACTACAACTAGAACGTCGTCTTAAAAGGTAATTCATTTTCAAGCTACCAATAATATTGTATAAAAAAAAGCACTCAACCAAACTTAATTCAATTCATATGGGAACAACTCGACAGTTTTCCTCGCCAAATAAAGAAGGTCTACTCAAATTGGTCCAAAAATCTTGAAGAAATCTGAGTAAATAGTTCTTTTTATAAAATAAACTCTTTTAATTCATAACCTCCTCCTTTTCGAAGTTGATTAAAAACTAAAACTCACATCTTAAATAATTGCCGTTTTTTCAAGTAAAAATTCAGCCTGTACTAGTGGACCCAATCAATAATAAGTAAGACGAGGGTTGTCCTTGATAAGTTCACTATCATCACTAGCGGGACCTTCGTGCGTGGTACAAAATACGACAGTTTAGCGTTCCTTTCTGAATAAGCCCACTTTATTTCTCGACTAAACCTGTCACGTGATAATCTTTGACTCCTGGGATAGTGTCTCCATCCCCATTCAACGTATTTCTCTGGTAGATTGTGGAAATTATTCTAACTTTACCTCTTCGTGTGTTATCCTCTCCAAGGTAATCCTAGTAATAAATATTATCATCGTTGGCTTGTATTCAATGGTCAGTTTTGTCACTTGCCACTATTTACTTTGGTTCTACTCCACTTACCTGCCTTCACCATTTCTATCACCCCATTTTATTTAATCGTGGGAATTTCTCAGTTGATACCCTCCGCCTTGGGGACGGCGAAGTGTTATGCCATCGTACTGGTTAAAAACCCACGGTGTTCCTTCTCCTGACCTATGGCCGGAATCGCAGGATTCGCTGCTACATGCACCCCAATCCCGGGAGGTTTCAGCCCTCTCCTTCTGTGGGGTCTAGCTATACGTATTTTTGAGAGGTACTCGCGGAACACGGCGCGCCGCCTTTTCGGACCTGGGGGTCTACTCCCTAAGCACGAAGTCCGTGGTTTCGGCCTTAGTTACGAGCGTTTCCTACTCCCTATCACCTACGGACATACGATTATTTCGGGGCCCGAACTAAGAATGAATGACAACACGATTTGACAGTTGTCCCTACTGCCGATGTGTTTTTGCCCGTCCGAAAAGTTGAACTTGACACTTGTTTTGTTCACTCAAGGAACCCTTGGAACTCTCAAGGAAGCTCTTCAAAGTATGTCCTATGAAGATACAGAGAAATTATTAGTTGTACTTAAATAAAAGTGTACTTGTAATAATCAAGTTAAGCTAAGTTAGGATAGTTACTAAGATTTTAGCAAGTCGGATTTATTGTACTATTTACACCTTTTTACATACCTATTAGATGATTAGATTATTTTATAAGTAATGTGATTATTTATCAATATTATACCTTGCCACGCCTGAAACACAGGATGACCTAGTTCAGGCACATAACACAAATGTTTTTTTCGTAGATTTAAGCAAAGGGAAACGCCCATTTTTGGCCACGTTTGGCCCATCACTGTAATAAATACTAAAAAGTAATGTACCAAATTGTAATGAGTACACCGGAATCAAAAGCCGATTTTTTTAAGATACTCAATCGTTTATTGCATTTCCGCTCGGTGGTCAGTTCTGTCAAAGTAGGGATTGCAATTCTTAATAAAAAAGCCGATTCACTAAAAACCGGATAAGTACCGAAAATAGATCTTTGTTTTTTTTATTAGTTGTTAGTGTTTGGCCAACGAAAGTTGATCCTGAATATTACCGAGAAATTCAAAAAAACTTGGCTCAAAAACACTCGTAACACTTAATACTGACTTTGTTCTAAATTACTTTATAGTTTCATTTGAAAAATAATGAGAAATGAATACGAAATAATTTATAAAAAAGTATCGAGTGTTTTAAGTATTTTTGACTCGAGTTATTTTGAATTTCGCGGTAATATTCAGGATCAATTTTCGTTGACCAAACTCTACAGTCATCTTATTATTGTACGAAATAAAAAAAAAAGATTTTCAATTATGGACTTCTAATCTAAATACGATATACCTAAACGATCTATTGAAGCGATTCCGTGTTTCCGGTTTATTGCAAATATAGATTTTTCGTTAAATCGATCTCACTACATCCCTACTACGTGTCAATAATTGACTGACATGACATTTTGGAACATGGACAATTGGAAAATCACACTTCGTTCGTTTGGTGCTGATTTATAGCGACTTGTGTTTTTTCCGTGGTTTTTTCTTATTGCGTTTGCACATCGGATTTTTTTATTATCATCGGATTATGGACCCTGTAACCGCTCCCGATGACGACCTTGGCTTTACGTTGGATTCAGTACCCGCTTCCCACGATGGCACCGGCTTGTCAATGGATGAAATAATGGGATATGTCCCACCGAGTTCTACGTAAAAAAATGCGGTTGTTTCTTTATCTATGATGTCAATCCTAATGCCTATCATTTGTTTCTTTCATGGGCATCACTTGGCCAAAATTTCCGTACCAAATGGGCATTTCCCTTTGTATTTAGTATTTGACCTTTTTACCCGAATAAACTTTTATTATTATGTATCTCTATTCACGGCTCATCTTCCGTGCGGAAGATGTCCGGTCTTTTGAAAGGCATACACGGGGACACAGGTCCAACGCGCAGAGGCCCCTTTGAGAACTTTATTATTATTATTATTTATGTATCTCTATTCACGGCTCATCTTCCGTGCGCAAGATGTCCGGTCTTTTGGAAGGCATACACGGAGACACAGGTCCAACGCGCAGAGGCCCCTTTGAGAACTTTAATCTAAAATGGGGTGGGGCACCAACCGGGGACTAACCACGGCTGCACTATTGGAGTACAGTCATGGACCGTCCCAAGTGGGTGCAAGACTATTGTAAAATGTGGTGAAAAATATCTGGTCTATGGGAGTCAATAGAAGTTATCTAGTCCACCTAACACCCCTTGTGTTAGGTGGACTAGATAACTTCTATTGCCGGAAGAAAACGGCGTCTGCCTTTCAACATTTAAAATTGAAGTGTTGGCAGGTTATTATTATTATTATTACTCCTACGTTTCGGGCTACTTTCGGACGGGCGACTAACTTCGTTGACGGACTTAGGGAGTAGGCCCCTTGTTACGTGTCGGACGACGGGTATTTCTAGCATTCCTAGCTTTTGCTCAAAATTCAATGACAAACATCGCGACAAGTCTTTAACTTGGTCTCCCCGCGTAATTACGTCGTCAGACCACACGTATTTACGCGTAAAAAATACCAGCAGACTTGTTTCATAGCTGCTTTGTTGCATCTGTTGAGGCTCAGTGTTTTAGTGACAATGGCCGCGGACGATACGCAGTAAGTCACTTTATCTTACTAGAATCTACAATTTAGTGTGAGGGTTCAATGACTGCACATATTCGTGCTTTCTCCACTTTCTTACGTACATTTGGTACATGTGGAACGTTTTTGGAATCTTTAATTTTTTTACTACCACTAAGGCTGGTGTTCTCAATTATTAATTCTGTAGCTAAACAACCGTTTACTTAAAATTCTAGTCCATATTTAAGTGAACGGTTGTTTAACGAGAATTCATGTTGGTGAACACCAACCTAAGCTGTAGGCCTTGCAATCGACTGCCGAATCACAGCCAAGTGCAAATCAAAGGTATCCGCTACTATAGAAAAGATAAACAAATAAAATATCTCGATATAGCACACGAGGTTGTTGGCATGTGGGAAGTGGATTCAGCAGTCATTGTCCCGGCGAATGGCATAATAGCCAAGAGCCTCGATCAATACCCGAGGTTCTCGTTGGGCGGCTGGACCAAGGGCTTGATACAGAAAGCAGTACTCCTTGACACGACACTTATTCTTCCTTACCGACTGTCTAGTATTTTTCACTGCTGCTTTTAGAGCTTGATGTTTTTAGATATTTCGTGGTATTCGTCAATAATTTTTAAAGACGCGAGACGTGAGTCATTTCGGTCTAGACTCTAGACTGATATGTCTAGCTGCTTGACCTAGTCTCTAGAGTCTAGGTCTAGATTTTTCGGGGATTATGCTCGAGCAAGGCGATGGTTAATATGTCAGGCTGGCATCACGAAATGCACGAATAACATGAGCGCGACTTACGAGAAATGAGCTACTGAGTGGATGTATGTGTATGTCTATTAACTATCCTCAATTATGATTATTTTTTTTATTTTTATTGCTGTCGTTACTCTCAAGATATCTTTTATCTTATCTTACAATGATTTTTTCTCTAAGTTTTGATGACATTTAATCATGTCAATTGTTTTATATAGTTTAGCTTCATTTTATCTTTTGTAAATGTGAGAACTTCGTGGACTTGCCTATACATATCATCGTGTAAATTACTATTATTTATATTGTGTTATTTTTTTTTTCTTTTTGGTTAATTTTTGTACTCAAGACTTGGTATTATATTACTCACAGGTATGTGGTCAAGACTACATTGTTCTCTCTTAAGTATCATAAATCATAGTACTGTATTTACTGAAGTTGTTAAAGATATCCTTTTTTTAAAAGAGTAACCATGGAGTTTCTTGCCGGTTCTTCTCAATAGGAAACGACTTATTGGAACCGTACACCTAAATTCGACTTTTCATAAGCGCCTGTATTGGTTTAGTGAAATAAAATTTTTTGATTTAATTTGATTTGATGAAACTTTAGGTCAAGTACAAGGGAAAGGTACAAATGATTAAATTATAAGTTACAATATGGCCGACGTATCTTGGCGAGTCTGAAGTTAGTTGTTTGGCTGCGCAATGAATCTTTTAGAAACGAAATTGTTTACTGCGCAGCTAATCAGCTAACTTCAAACTCGCCAACATACGTCGGCCGTGTTGTAGGTGTCCGTTCTGTAGTGTTTGGGGTTCACTTTACCTCAAGTTTGCTTGGGTTTAAATGAAAACCTTGTAGGTATAGTTATATTTTTGATACCAATATCAAGAAACTCTAGCCTTAACCGGTGTAGTACTGTAATTATAGACACAATAGATAAACAATGGCACTGACGATCCGGATCGTCGCGCGGGACGATACCGGTTAAAGTAATCAAGGGGCAAACCTATTGCCATCAATCGGGCACAGTAAACATATCTATTATAGCAACAATGAATAAAATGTTAAATTGTTATTAAACAAATAAGTGCTCTTCCTCTCTTCTACTACACTATACTGTGCCCGACAGGGTTCATAATTGATCCCATAGTCTTAACACATTCGAGTCCACCACACTTTTCATAGAGCTCACATGCCATCCCGCCATACATATTGCTAGTGGACCTTCCAGGAGCCCAAGTAACAAAATTTGGTACTATAAAAGTCCTGAGAACGTTTTGGAGCGTGCTATTTAGTGTTTATGATTAGTACTATAATGGTGTTGTAAACGTTTACAGAACCCCAAATAGGCCCTAGTTTTATCACTGATTTATTCTATAAGCATTACATACAGGCTCTCACGGTGATAAATCAGCTCTATAGTTGAAAAGTAAAAGTGTCGAGAAACGCTTTTTAGTACTAAAATAGTGTTTCTGCATCGTTTATGTCACAAATTTGCACTATAAAAGTAACCAAAACATCTTTATAGTGCTATTTTGCACCGTAAACGATTCCAGTGATCTTTTTTATCACACATTTTGTTCGTGTTGTGAAAATATATCGGTAATTGTTGCTTAACGTAACATGTAATAAAAAGGACAACTTCAAAACATTCATGGATCGTAATTCTGCCATAACTTGCACTTGCGAAAATAATTGTATCGATAAAATAATTATGCTGATTTCAAATTTGACAATGCGCCCTCATAATTTTCGTGTTTTAATTAAATTTTAATTAATAAAATAAGGACTTGTCCCAACTATGGCTGCTATAGTACACATTGGCTCCAGCCGTGCTGCTAATGTGCTATTATGGCGTAAAAACAGCAGCCATTTTCACCGAAAACGAATTAGTCCATTAATTATTAATTTTAGTGCTTTTATGTCACGATTTAGTACCTTAGTAGTGCATTAGTAGTCGCTATGGTACTATTTAGTACTATAGAAGAGTTTTCATGACTTTTACAGAATTAGCGCCATAGCGATGTTGAGGGAGCTTTTAAGGAGCTAAAAGGTTACGTAATGGTTGTGCAAGGTACTTTTATAGTGCAGATTGATACTGTAATAATGTTTTCGATACTTCTACAATACTAGTACTGTAAAAGTTATTTTTACGCATTATTAGTGCAAAATAGATACATAAAAGTGTCAGAAAGGTCGTCTATAGTACTAAATAGTACCATAATCGCTTTTTTCATATCTATTATAGTGCAACACTTTAAAGATTCTTTTGTATGGTCCTGTAAACGTTCTAAGAGCTAAATTATAGAACTTAAATGCTCTTTAATCTTATAGAACCAAAACGCTCTTTTAAAAACCTTTATAGTACAAGCAGGCACAATGGTTACCACTATAGGCCTACTATATCACTATTTGGTGTTATAACACCCTGGTTATAGAAGCTTTTGTTACTTGGGAGGGTCCTCGGCATTGCGTTTGCGCTAAGAGTGAACCCTCGAAGAGGGTTCCTGGCATTAGGTTAAAAACCTTGAAAAATACGCTACTACGTCGTAAAATAGGTGTTTGCTTGTTTCGTGACGGTGAATTTTCCAAGAAAAACCTGCATTTGAAATGAGCCTTCCACGAGTGCACCCGGCCGGCAATGGCCTGGCGAATGCGACACTGAACGTGCTGTATTTGACATTATAGAATGCAATAAAGAAATTGAATCGAATCCAGACTTCGTCCTGCTACTGAGAAATTCCTCAATAACACTTTGCCTTACCGGGGGATCGAGACCAAGACCTCACGCTTGGTAGTCGCGCCTGCGACCAATAAACTAACGAGGCAGTCCATTAGTGTTTGTAATTAATTGGATATTCAAGCCGAGCAACTTTACAGACGCGTAGTTACATACTTGCGTCGCGTTTTGTTCGTAGTAATAATTGGAAGTGCACAATTTCGTCTATTTTTACATGAGTTGTAGGTATCGATTGGTGACGTCAGAAACCGAAGGTGATTGCTAAGGACGTTAGTCTGCCACGGTTTCTATAAACTGGGGAATTCGGTGTGACTAGGCAGGCAGACTTGTAGTTGTACGTAAACAGCTGATTGTGGACATACCTATGTACCTACTTATAAATGCACTGTTTTGGGTTTGTATGTGTCATTGCGTCTATAAAAAGTTAAGAATCTATAAATAGTACGTATAACAAAAACTAATGATTTGAAAAGAGTAACCATGGAGTTTCTACCCGGCTCTTCTCCATAGGAAACAACTAATTGGATCTAAATTCGACTTTGCGTAAGCGCCTGTAGTGGTTTTTGCGAAATAAAAACATATGATTTGAATGCAATTTTGTTTGAAGTGCGCGCTTAAAATAGGGTTGTCAAAACAACAGTACCTACATTTTTGACTATATTAAATCAATTATTAACTACGAGTATCTGTGTATTTTTTCCAAACTATAGTACCCGTAGTACGAGTTTGCAAATTATGAAAACAGCAGTATCACGTGTCAGTATCAGTACGTTACTACGACATAGTTGCTGATGAACCAATAAGCTTTCAAATTCAAAGTTTTTTATTTCGAATAGGCATAGTACACGCACTTAAGAAACGTCTCGACAATTTAGTTGCACGGTTCCAAAAAGTAGGTCCTATGAAGAAGAGCCGGCAAGAAACTACATGAATACTCTTTTAAAATAATTTTATGTACAATCTGGTATTGTTACAATATGGTGCTTAAAATTAAAATTGTGTGAGAATAAAGCAGGGTATTGTAAAATATAAATAGTAAAAAAAAAATGATAGAGATCAGGTAATGTATCAGCAAAATGAGGCTCGACCATACCTAACACTGTCATCAGCAATATATCTAATTAAACTCAAAGAAGTCAAAAATTTTACTATAATGGCCGCATTGTGCTCTCATTTACAATATGTTCGACTTCTGCTGTCAAATTTTGTTGTTATTAGTGGGAAAATAGCACAAATCGTGACGTAGAAGCGTACATCACCAGAAGAGAATACCTTGTATTATTATTCCATGATCAAACCTAAATATGCTTGGCCTGTTAATTCATACATTAGGCATACACATATTCCTTCAGCGGTCGCTAATGAATGGGACACAATTAATTAATCTATTGTCATCGACCGAATCAGTCTGACGCAACGGACAAGAGGATAAGTAGTTTTTTTTAAGCTGTTTCTTCATCTTCCGTCCTTACGAACTACCAATATGCAATTTCTTATGAAGCCTCAAAGGACCCCCTTTTCCCTAGCAAACATCAACGCTTTTCTTTTGTAATCGATTGTAAAATCCAAGCCACGCGTGAATCATTCATAGTTCACCCAAAATAATGTGTTTCGTCATAGCAATTTTTGGTATGCAAATATACTAATATCGCCTAAAAATAACGGGATATATTTTAATAAAAAAATACGCTTGGCAACCTCAACGAGTGATTTAGAGGTCGAGGCTAGTAGGATTGGTCGTATAAAATTAGCCACACATATAACTACTATACTATAATTATATACAGCGTGGCGCTATGATTATCATAAAAATAACAATAAAATTAAATAGATTGCTAAGTAATAAATAAAGTAGGTAACCGTAACATCGGACACATTTCGGAGTGTGCTTCACATCTGCATGATCTAATACCCCCCTGCCCTTTTTTCTATCGGACGGCCAGAAGCACGAAAAAGCGCCATCGGTTCATGGTTGATATACCAAAAACCCGAACGAAGCGCTTTGATTCCACTTTCATTGTGAAAACCGCCAAACAGTGGAATGCGCTGCCCGAGTGGGTGTTCCCCGACAGCTACAATCTGGGTGTCTTCAAGTCACGAGTGAATCGGTTTCTTCTGGGCAAGCGTGCTCCATCGTACACCGCATCATCGCTTAACATAAGGCGAGGTGGCGGCCAAACGCAGGCCTAGTAATATAGAAAAAAAAACAATTTTGGTATCACTCTGTGCAACAGATTCATTCATGTAGCCACTTACCAGCTGGTTTCCGCTGAGAGAAAAACACCAACCAGCTGGTAACTAGCTGGTTACTTTATTTATTAATTAGTTTGAAAAATTTAATCTTTCAATTTGCGAACTAATTTATTTTAATTTTATGATTACTGACTACTAGCCCTATCCGTATATTAAATTAAAGCCGCCATTGTAGCGCCACGCTGTATACGCTATAATTACTACAGTTTTACGCAAGAGATTTCCCAAACTCAATACTTGAATCATGAGCTACGGCAGGTTCAAGGAAATACTGTTGTCATGACGTCAAACAACAAACGTGACGTCACGTCACGGCGCCGAACCGTATCATTCAGTGTAGCATGTGCTTGTATTCGTTCCAGTTGCCGTGAGAACGTCGAGGAGGACTGTTCCAAGATGGGTGTGCCGCATATAACCTCGTTCTGTTGGTGCATGGGCCTCGAGGTCGGCTCCAAGTGCGTTGGATTTGTGCATCTGGTAAGTGTTTTTGTGATAGTAACTAGGAACTTGTTTGTATTATAGTGACGATTTTATTGTTGTTTTTTTATTCATAGTTATGTTTTATTTGAAATGCTATTTATATGTTTTTATGATGTTGTTTTATGTCTAGTGTTTTTATTTAAATCTTTACATAGTATAAAACAAAGTCGCTTCCTGCCGTTTGTACGCTTAGATCTTTTAAACTACGCAACGGATTTTGATGCGGTTTTCATCAATAGACAGAATGATTCAAGAGGAAGGTTTATATGTATAATACATGCATAATATAGTAGAGAAAAACTTTAGTATCTATATTGCACCCATGCGAAGTAGGGGCGGGTCGTAAGGAGTATATTACATAGTTAATGTTCTATTAGTTGTAATGGCACTCAGTTGCTACGGATAATTTCATAGTGTTTAATTAACGCGGTTATACATGATACTAAAGTCTAATTAATTTCAAGATTATCAGTTTGTTTTTGTTTGCATTTACCGACGCGCGACTTTGTAGATAGGTAAAGTAAACCGCTAGATAGTCTGTAGTTGTACAGACAATTTTGCAATGTCAACAGTTTCAGTGTCATCAAACATCGTGTTTTATACGTATTACACTATAGTTCGCACAGCTACATATCAAGCTATCTTTTCCAGTATAAACTGAGCTCTCATTGTACGCAAACCTTATACTATGCCAGATTAGCTCATACATTGTTCTACTCATCATTATCATCATCCTCCTGCCCTTATCCCAACTCATTTGTGGTCGGTGCAGCATGTATCTTTCTTTCTTAGGTGTATCTCTATTAGTCGTCATCTCAGTAGTCATCCTCTTTCTAGTCATATCAACTTTTACATTATCCATCATCGTTTCTTTGGTCTTCCTCTACTCTTATAACCTACATTGTTCTACTACAAGTCTGAAATACTTAGTGCATTCTTTCATATCAAATAATTCAAGATTTTGACTTCACATTTGTTTACATTTTTGACAAAATTATCTTCTGGTAGGTACACAAAACCTAAACACCTTCGAAAATATATATATGCTACAAATGCACGTTTATAAGCGAGCCGTGTATAGAGTTTTTGCGAATTTTGTTTTATTGCTTAATTAATATTCAAGACCACATTCGAGACGAGAGATATAGATATACACTATTATATACATTATTCACGTGCCACATATTTCGCTAGCTCATAAATATGTTAATCAACACTGTTTTCTTATACTCTCTGGACAACAGTGGCGTGCACAGAGATTTCAGACAGGGTATGCAGAAAAAAAAGCTGGGTTCGTCATGACCACGGAATGCTAATTCAGGTTTACCTAGAAAACAAACTACATCAATCAACCGTTTGAAGATGTTTCTATTTCTGTCATCTTTCACGTTGTGCCTTTCAATATTTAACTAGGTATAACTGGCTATTCAAACTAGTCTCTATTCTACCTTTACCAAAAGTTTGGAACTTTTAAGCAGGATTCTAGACGTTTTTCTGAAGAATCATGCTTAGCAGCCGCTTGTGGAAATTATTTAAATCTGAGTATCCACTAGGTCCAAACATTGTTTTTAACTTGATTTATAAACAAAATGCAAGGGAAACAATTCAATGTATTTGTGTGTACACAACGAGTTAGCCAGTAACAGTCAGCATAAAACATTTTATGAAAAAACTAGTATTTATTACCTTTTCTTTGAGTTAAATCCAACCCGGGTACACACCTTCCCTTTGCAATCAATTTAACTGTTTCCTCAAAAAAGATAACGTGAAAACGCGGCCGATTTTAATTTATCTAATACACACATTTCGCCAGCACAGGTCTCACAGGTATAATTTTCCATTTTTACAATAAACTTACTAAATAATTAATCGACAGTCAATCACTTGCGCCAAAAAAACAATAAGGCGAAAAAACTTTGCAATTTAATACGTTACGAACTAATTCATACGAACGAATGAATCATTTGGTTAATCCGACTAAAATAAGTCGACCCTCTGCAATCAACAATTCAGCGGTGCTTTTACGTGTTCTCAATTTGGACGGTTTACAATGTAAGCTATGCCTCTAAAACTCCAACACGCGCAAACATTTTCACGCACACAGTCACACTTTTTGCTGCGTACTACACGAGATGCGTTGTATGAAGAATAAGCAAGGCGTAGTACAGCTTAAGCTCACGAGGTGCGCGGGGGCGCAAATGTTCGCCGCCATCGAGTTAGTTTCAAAATAAAGTAATAGATGGCGCGTAACAAAATAAAGTAATAGATGGCGCGTAAGCTAAATTACCACGATTTTTTTGAATTATAGTTATTTATCATTTAGACGGGCATGTTTGTATGTATGGAACTACAGGGTATGCAGAGCTTATTTGCATGTATGGAGTGCACGCCACTGCTGGACAATTGTTATAAAATAGGTACACTATCTTTAAAAGTCTACTCATCTGCACCTATAATAACTGCGTATTTTAAATAATAAGGGTATGGTGCATCAGAAATTAACACAGAAGTACCTTTATTTGATAAACCAACTTTGTAGTCTTACTTATTAACTATATATTTTATTTAGACACGATCTTACTTGAAAGATTAACTGAGTCGTGTAAAATCAAAGGTGGCAATCTCACTTTGAGCAACTTTTGATTGAACAAACGAAAAAAAATGAAAAATAAAGCAACTCTGGCCTATTGGAAGATTACCGTCTTTGGAACTAAATCGAGATTTTGCGTCGATTTAGCAAAGAGTATGGCCATGTTTATTTATGATATGTTAAACAAGCAAAGCAGTTTATCCTAACTTATATTATAAATGCGAAAGTAACTTTGTTACCTTTTCACGCCTAAACCACTGAACCGATCATCCTGAAATTTTGCATATACGTTGTCAGGTGTACAGAAACGGACATAGAGTACCTTTCATCACGAAAAAAAATACTGTTCCCGAAGAAAACAACAATAACGTTCATAGATGGCGCCACGTGTCTTTCGAATCATGATTGAATTATATTATTATAGAAACTTTAGTAGTGTGTTAAGAGTCTTTTTGAGCTTAACTAATGCGAGCGAAGCCGCGCGAAAAAGCTAGTTTTGAGTATTTCTTAAATTTTCTGCATCGTTAACTCAAAAGTGCCAAAAAGTGAGATTCCCACCTTAGATTCTATACAAGTCAGCTGTAACTTCGTTTTTACACAGATTAAAATTAGACTTTCAAAATGCTTTTAATCTGGGGGGTTACCATGATCTGGTATAGCAGGAATGTTTTAATATTATTACGAGAGTAGGTAAGAGATGGTGCTAGAGAGCTGTCTAGTTCTGTCACTTTCCCACTCCCGGAATAATATTAAAACATTCCTGCTATAACAGATCATGGTAACCCCCCAGGTCTCCTTTTGTGTTCAACACTACTAATTTTACAACTGTTCTTCCGCAGCTGGTGTCCTTCGTCCTGATGATCCTCTGCTCTGTGTTCGCGGAGAATGTCCGCGCGTTCGTGGGCACTGCCGAAGACGCGGGTGACGAGCTGTACACCACGTGGTACAAGATAGCTGTCGCTATAGCTGTGATCACAGTTGTTCATGTTGTGTTAGCTGCTACACTGATCGTATCCGTGATAAAGGTGAGAACAACATTGTTATAACTTTTAATTTAGGCAGTTGTCCCACCGCCAGCGAGGAAGCGACTATCGGCTATTTTCTCGCTCAAGTAACTTACAATAGATATAAATACATTCAGTGTAAACAAAAGAGATGCATATAGATGGCCAGATTTCAAAAGAATCCTCTGTGCGTAACGGAGGGTTCTACGGTTTCAAACAAGCGTGGTGATTGCAATACCTCCATTTCAGAATTTGTTTCAATCAAACGCAAATGTCGTTAAATATATGTATAGTAATACTATCTTGTATGTGCGTGGAAGAATTAAATGGTTTCAATGGTTAATTGGGCCGTCGATTGCCCGACCAACCAAAATAAAGCAGCTACAACCAATGACTCACATACGACCATCAATATTGCCGATTCTTCAATTGGAGTTTGTTTAAAATAAAATCTACAAGCTCGTCTGTTTTCCTTGTTTTGTTTTATTGTATAATTTTAACCAAGGAAATAATGTACCTATTATTAATTGTTACTATTTACAAGATTTTCCCTTAGTTCGTCGGTTTGCCATCGATCCAAGTAAATAGAACATAATGAAGTAATATTTTCGCTCATCTTCAGCCTTATATGCAGCTGAAACATTTAAAATCTTTGTCAGCACGATAGCTGATATTTAGAAACATTTAAATTCTGATCTTAGAAGAGATTATATGTAAACTTTACTGCGGTAACTTAGCTTGCCTGTATACAGGGTGTAAACTAATTCGTGTAATAGGGTATTTGACTGAAAAAATCTAATTAGTCCGTCAGTTAGATTATCAAAAAATATTTGACCCGTATTTTTTCTTCTGTTACGTAAACCAAAATTGACGAACTTTTAAAATTGGCAAAACGTCACAAGCAAGTACAATTTTTACTTGCTTCTGACGTCACAAGCCCCCACTCGAGTTTTGATGCGTTTTATCTTTCCAAATATTCATAGATTTAACAAAAGAAAAAATCGTGTCCATTATTTTTCAAAACTCCAACTGGCGGACTAATTAGACTTGCAATTTGTTGATGCTGTCAACATGCCTATTCATTAAAACCACATGATCGATTACTTAAAAAAAATGTGTTGAAACATTTCGATGCCACGCATACCTACCTAAATACATGAAAAGGCGGTGACACAGCTGGCAGGCACGATTAGTACGATATTTCGATAACTCAGGGTGCTAAAATGACTCGGAAACACAAAAGTATCTATGTTTTTTTTTCTAAACTACCCGTGCAGCGTTAATATATACCAGTACTAGATCACGTTGTTTAAGGAAATTACACGAATTCATTTACACCATTTATACATATCTCTTAAAACCCACAGTCACTTGCTATCAGACTATAAATAGTCTGATAGCAAGCCTCAATTCTCCACACTGGGACTGGCAACAGCCTCAACTGTCTGTTCCGTGTTCCTTGTTACGTGACGGGCGAGGAGTCGATGGCTTCGATTTGCTATAAGACATGTCGTTGTCCCCTGTAGTAAGATAGTTGTGTATGTACCAGCGCAACACGGTGGGTCTCCGCGTGTGGGTGTACGTGATGTCAGCGCTGTGTGTGGCGGCGCTGCTGTGTGTGCTGGTGATGGTCGCCATGCACGGACTGTCGGGCTCCGGATCCGATATGTTGTTATCCTATAAAGACATGTCGTTGTCCCCTGTAGTAAGATAGTTGTGTATGTACCAGCGCAACACGGTGGGTCTCCGCGTGTGGGTGTACGTGATGTCAGCGCTGTGTGTGGCGGCGCTGCTGTGTGTGCTGGTGATGGTCGCCATGCACGGACTGTCGGGCTCCGGATCCGATATGTTGTTATCCTATAAAGACATGTCGTTGTCCCCTGTAGTAAGATAGTTGTGTATGTACCAGCGCAACACGGTGGGTCTCCGCGTGTGGGTGTACGTGATGTCAGCGCTGTGTGTGGCGGCGCTGCTGTGTGTGCTGGTGATGGTCGCCATGCACGGACTGTCGGGCTCCGGATCCGATATCTTCTTATCCTTCCTCGAGGGAGTGCTGTTCTTTGGTGAGTTATTTGTCCTTTTTATTTTTAAAGACCGGATTAAAGTTAAGTTATTTTTACAAGTTCACCCTGTATAAACTTATAAAGTCACAGAAGTGACAACCCTATACCCTAATTCCATAACTCAGATAATTTATGTAAACAAAGAAATGTCATTGTCAAAATGACAGGTTAGTGGTACAAAACATTTTATCATTAAATTTTTACTAAGTAATCATTTAAAAAATTAAAGTTAATTATGAAAACAATGCAAACAAAATACCGTAGCCAAACAATGTCTTATGTAGTGTGTCGGAGACGCGCCTTATAATCATTTTAATCAGTCCTTTTAAGTCCAATATTAGACTTCTCAAAATCGGACCTTTCCACTTGGAACAGTTTACAGTCGTTTTCATCCAACATGTGGCAAGACTTGCTACTTACAAAATTAATCTATGAATGAGAGTTATGTGTGTTGTTGAAGATGTAAGTAGTTAAATAAAACATCTGATTCAAGATCTGATTTCAAATCAGTAGCTTCGATTAGAATTAACTATTATGAAATATTTTTTCATGATGTGTCTGAATCGGAATAACTATCACTTTCAGAATCAGATGAAACAATGACAACAACAAAATGAAAAACTTAACACGATGATAATATAGCACAATAATAAAATTAACAAACACGCAGCGAAAACGGGAAAAGAAAACGAATGTATTGATAGGACGCTAAGAAAACAACTTTGAAATTTTGTCAAACGAAATTTGAAATCCGACAGTGTTACCAGTATCATAAAATACTTTATACCAGAAAATCTCCTTTTTTTAATAACTTAGTTTAAAACTGAAGATTTATAAAAATAATTACGGTATGATATTTATTAAATTATTATTTCTAAAATCAATACATAAAAGAGAATCTAACCTTTTTTCTCGGCATTTTTAGTGAATTACCATTAATAAGATATTTTTTTGATCTGTTATCCCCTTTGTTTACATAAATTATCTGAGTTAGGAATTTAGGGTATAGATACAAGATACACAGGATACATTTTTTTTTTTATATTTTTGCTTTTTTGCTTTAATCGTAGGAGAGGACCCTAGACATACGTAATGAACAGGGTCTTAAATCAACGCGGCTACTGACGAAATCGTCGGTAGCCGCGTTACTCTAAGAAACAAGGTGCATATTCAAACCTCAAGCAATATTTTTATCTTTAGTTCGTAAAAACTGACAACCCTAGACACAAATCTTTATACAGGGTGTAATTTAATCCTAAACAATATTTTACGAGACGATAATACTACTTATATGCCCGGATCCTATAGCCAAAACCTAATCGTTTTACATACCAATTGTAGCATTTTTCATTGTCAAACTTGGCATATAAATAGACTCGTAAGATTATTTCAAGTGCGATAGCTACTAACGAATGGGAGCGTCTACTATGCAAAGATATGGGGTTTTTGCGTCATTATTGGTAAAGATACAAGATATTTAGTTTTAACCAACAACTCTCAGTAAATCATAGAAATCGGCCAATAACGGATCTAAAAAAAATGCGGGCCGCACACGATACTGCACGAACGAATAATAGAAGTTTTTTTTACTGTATCTATTACTCACATTAAAATGTAGAATTTTTAGAAACTTACATTTTTTATTTATTTACACACACAATTATAACATCTTGACAGAAAAACTAAAGCGGTGCTATAAGTAACATATTAGAACTACACTATAAAATATTATAACAAACATAAAAAGATTAAAAAAATATTACATTTATTTATTTATTATTAAACTTACACACACTATTTTTACACTATTTTTACTATTTTTACATAATTATGTACTATAAGGGTTATTCCAATAAAACCACTCGTAAACCAATTTTATAACAAGGCAATATTTATTGTTCTTCAAAAAACACTTTAACAATACTTTGGTAACTTTAATCTAATATGATGACAACAAAAGAAAGTAATTTATGACCGCCCGATGTCGGTTCCGCGATGGAAGCCGACCGTGCAAGTCGGATAGCGTTAGACTGCCCGAAACCGTTCCGAAGGAAGCGTGTCCGTGCAAGCCGAACTAACTTAATGACTTTTTTTTTTTTTTTTTTCTATTGGCCTGCAGTAGGTCGTCCTAGGGGACGGTTTCTACATAACCGGGCAGTTATTGGCGAGACCTGAAGGGTCTCCAGCCAATGGGGGGGAAGTAAAATACTTAACCTAAGCTAACTACTTGTACTACACTAACATCATGACTACCTGCAACAACAGCACTAAGGGCGACCCCTAGTGGGACTCGGACCTCGGCTTAGGGCGTTGCTGGCGTGGACATAGGGGGGAGACAGCTTGATGAGGGCTGAATTATCGGTGTGACTGCGGAGTCTGAAGAGACGACCGGCTCTACGACGGGAGAGCTCGGTGGATCGTGACCGGCGGCGGTGGGGCGTCGCGACGGGCCTCGTCGGCGAGGACGGTATGCCGGACGGCGGCGTTTGTTGTGTAGTGTGCTGGTCGATTTACTCGCCTCCTGGAGGAGGGTAATTTCGTCATCGGGTTCTAAAAGTGTGTGCCTGGGACGGCGAACTTTACTTATGAGAGAGGGACTGTAGTCGGCCGCTGCGGCGAATAGGGGGTTCGGATGGCGGGGGGCAGAGTCGAAGTAACGCTTGGAAATGCGTTTGAGGTATTGCCTGATGGTTGGCATTTTTAGATCGAGATGGAGTTGGACGTTACGCATGAACCACGGGGCAGCCGCGGCTCTGCGCAACACTCGATTCTGTAGGGTTTGGAAGGATTTAAAGCGACAAGGCTTAACGTGTGCGAACACGACGCTAGCGTAAGTCAAGATGGGGCGGATGCACGTCACGTAGATTCTCAGCTTATTTCTAAGTGACAATTTACTGCGCGTTCTAAGGATGGGGTGGAGGCGACCGACAGCGAAAGCGGCGCGAGCGCGCACCGCTTTGATGTGGTCTCGGAAACTCAGATGGTGGTCGAGGATAACCCCCAGGTATTTGGCTTTCATCTCCCAAGGGATCTGTTTGCCGAACATGAGGACGGGACGGATGTGGGTGTGGGAATCACCGTGTCTCTCGAAAAGAACGGCTGCGCTCTTTTCGGGATTCACCTCTATTCTCCATTTCCGGAACCAGACCCCGAGGGCGTCGGCTGCGGTTTGAAGGGTTCGAGAGATGCTATCGAGACTCCTACCGGAATAGTTAACTTAATGACTTTTTTTTTTTTTTTTTTTTTTTTCTATTGGACTGCAGTAGGTCGTCCTAGGGGACGGTTTCTACGTAACCGGGCAGTTATTGGCGAGACCTGAAGGGTCTCCAGCCAATAACTTAATGACTGGCGTGCGGGCCCTTTTATACCCTTATGCCGCGGCCGGCGGCGGCGGCGGGCGCGATAGTGGGGCACGGTGCGAGGGAGCACGTATACAGGTGCGCGCGCGACACGGTATCGCAGGATGCTAGTGCTACAGTACTTAAATAAAATAAATAACACTTTAAATATATAGCCTCTCTAAAATTTGTTGTACAGCTTGGAATGCATACATGTATGCATGCTGCATACTACTTTAGTTACAATACTCAGTTTACAAGCGAACATGTGTTTTTAAATTTGTAATAGCATATTCTTGAAAAAAACAAGTGCAAGTTAACTAATGCATCGAGCGTTGTACCAAGGCCACCTTTTTACCCTTTAAAGATAAACAAACGCATTCGTGCAAACGCAGTAATGATCAATGACTCGTGCACAATGCGTTCATGGTTCTGAACACTCTGTTTATCATGTAAAGTAACGCAACGAGACAATTTTACATACTGTTAACTGGTTCACTGTGCAGACAGCAGACATAATATTTAAACAATGCACTGTTCATATGAAGGGTCCACTGCAATAATGATAAATGTCATTTTTACTTTGTTATAAGATATTAAATATCATAAAACAAAGTGAAAAGGACTTTTGTCACTATCGCAGTGTTAAAGATCGGCGTTAAAGATGAGAACACGTATGACGCTGAGCGTTCTAGCCGTGTATCCGATTTTTAAAAACGTATTTATCTCGGTATTGTAAGCGATATTGCTGAGTTTGTAAACGAGATTACGAACTGCATATATCAAGTGTCCGAATGATATACTACTTAGAATTAAAGAAACATTGGACATTCATCATTATTGCAGTGGACCCTTCATATGTGATTCATGGGACAGGGAAAGGGTTAATGTATTTTTAAAACTTCTTGTTGGGTTTAAATCTGCAAGTTACATTAATATTTAATTAATACAAGGCAAGCGTGCTCCACCGTTGACCACATCATCGCTTACCATCAGGCCAGATAGTGGTTAAACGCGAGAGAAAAGCTAAAAAAAAAAGAAAAAAAACATTACGCATTAGAAAATAACAACGTGTAACATAATAAACGCAAATCTAAATATTTATTTATTTAATACTTCGATGCACTACGATGGTATACAGGGTTATTTGAAAAACACCAACAACCTCTTAAGGGGTCAATGTACTCATCATTATGAACAACTTTTACTATGGCACCAAATAGCAAATCGCAAAAAAAACAGCTGTTCCCTACATTTTGACGAGCTAAGCGAACATAAATGTAGGGAACAGCTGTTTTTTTTGCGATTTCCGATTTGGTCCCATAGTAAAAGTTGTTCATAATGATGAGTACAATGGCCCTGTAAGAGGTTGTTGGTGTTTTTCAATTAACCCTGTATAAAGTGGACTTAGTGCCATAAGGAATTCCCTACTGGAGTCAATATTTGGGTAAAAGAGAACAGTATCGAAAAGAGGTACAAAAAATAAAATAAGGTTTAGCTTAGCTAAACTTGCTTTTGACATAACAGTCTTGTAATTGAGATAAAAAAATGCCTGATCTCAAGGGTATAAGACTGAATTTTAAATGCAGTTAACAATGAAAAAGTAATACTATTTTCTTAACCCTTTAACCGCCCCAGTCGGATAAATCCGACATAAAATTTCGTGTCCATTTTGCCCACGTCGGTTATGTGATAAATAAAATTGTGGGATATATCCGACTGAGGCGGTTAAAGGGTTAAATAAACTTTAAGCACATAATAGTAATAATTCAGTATAATATGTATTATATTACCGATTTATCAGAAAACATCACTAACAACAAACAATTTGACATTTGCAGGTGTGATGGCGTACTGCATCCTGTGCGTGAACAGCTACTACCTGATGCTGAAGAGCGCCGAGGACATGGAGGGACCCAACAAGACCGTCTATTAAGAGACCATGTAACAACACAGTTAATAGTTCAGCTGTGCTATTCTGTGAATACGTGAAATCGGATCGCTGGTATTCGATAACATATTTTGGGTTTTTTAAGCAACGTGAGTAGCGAAATACGAATGCAGCATCAATGCCAATTAATTGAATTTCAAATCGACAAGGTTTAATCGAAAATATTAAGAAAGATCTGAATCGAGAAGTGAGTTTGTTTACAGAATAGCACTACACAACTAAACTATTGACAGCCATATTGAGAAAACATTACGAAGGTTTTTTGTTTCGAATCGAAGTGTCGCGAAAATATATTCTCAAAAGTTTTGCTACAGTCGTTTTTATTTGGTTAAGCAGCTAATATTATATTTGAATACGAAATACTGAACAGGACGAAAAATGTATTTTATTTTTTAAATGTAATCGCGTTTCATACGTTTGATGTCTAAAATGGCCAGTATATTAATATTCTTATTTTTTTATCAATTTACAACCATAACGTCTATAGACGTGACGTACTTAACTAGAGTTAACGACGTCCGAACTGTTCGAAAAATCTTCAAATAGATATTGTATTTAAAACAATTAACAATCAAAATTGTAAAAAAATGTTTGAGTGCTACAAAATAATAGCACAGTTTAACAATACATACAGTTGGGAAACGAATGTACTTGCGCAGAGCAAGAGCGGGGACCTCGCGGGGAGGTGGGCGGCGCGGATCGCGGCCCCCGATCATGCTTAGTTTGCGCACTCGAACGCTGAGGGCAGACACGTCCGAATCTGGTATATTTGCGCGAAAGAATTTAAACCAATTAATTACTACTACATTCATAAAGGCTAATTTAAGTTGTTTAAAGTTATATTATCTCACACGTTTCCCCTCCTGAGGGTGGGGGAGGTCAAAATCAAAATCCAAGATGGCGACTGTGAAATATTACAAAATATGCGTCATGGGTGTCATTTCTGTGGTTTTAGGGGGCGCTAATGTCGAAAATGAGGTCGAAGTAAAATCCAAAATGGCGGCTGTCAAATTTTACAAAATATGAGTCATGGGTGTGGTTTATACAGGGTGTTAACGAATTCGTGTAATTCCTTCAAACCACGTGATCTACTGGTGACACAGATTAACCCTAAATGGGAATTTCTGAAAAACAATTGTTCTTTTTTTTTTTTAATCTTGATTTTCTATTTCTGAGTCATTTTAGAGCCTTGAGTTATCTGACTGCAAAGAGCGATATCGCGTTAGTCGTTCCTGCCAGCCGTGTCGCCGTTTTTTCATTAATTTATGCGTGGCATCGAAATGTTGACACAAAAAAAAAACATTTTTTTTTGCAAAAAAATAAATTCTTATTTTTTTACTGAATCCTTAATAGGTGGTTTAGATACGATCGGTAACAAAGCCGCATGAAAAAAAAAAAAAAAATTTTTTTATTTTTAATGTAGCTAAATCCCGTGCGGGGCCTGTCTACATCAGTAGTAAATCATGTGGTTTTAAGGAATTACACGAATTCGTTAACAACCTGTATAGTTTTCGGGGGTGCTGATGCCAAAAATGAAAATATGAGTATTGGATGTGTCCATGGTTTTTGGGGGCACTGATGACGAAAATGAGGTCGAAGTCAAAATCCAAGATGGCGGGTGCGAAATTTTACAAAATATGTGTCATTAGTGTCGTTTCCATGCATCAGCACTCCCGAAAACCATGGATATGGACCCATGACGCATATTTTGTAAAACTTCACAGTCGCCATCTTGGATTTTGACCCCCCACCCTCTGGAGGGGAAACGTGTGAGATAATATAACTTTAAACAACTTACACTAGCCTTTATGAATGTAGTAATTAATGGGTTTATACGTATACATACTTAGTATACACCTCTGTCCTACCCTTCGGAGAATACAGGCGTGATGGTATGGAATCTTATTTCTCGGATTTTGCCCAATATCCTTTGCGAAATAAATATCGCGCAAGTTTGCGGAAGTGAATACACGCAAATGTCTTCCGCGGAAATGTCTTTAGCACATTATGTGTCCTGATACCGACGCGTCCATGTAAATCGCGAGCGGATTTTACAAGAATCGTTGAATAAATTAATTATAATGATTATGCACATATTAATAAATGAAATAACTGATTATAATAATCACATTTATTTTATTTTTCGTTTTTGACAACCCTTGCACATTTGCGACTAATAGCGTAAGTACCTACACGGGTGGCGGTGTCGTCCGACATCAAAGGCGTTTCCCAACTGTATGATTCTTAAACTGTGATAATAGTATGTCAATTTTACATGTTGTGCCACAAACTTAACTGGCCCGGTGGCCAAAAGTGTAACTAATGACGCGCTACACCATTTTGAAATGGTTTTGTTTTAAATTCCCATTTTCTTTTTGAAATGGCGCATTTTAAAATTAAATATGGCAGCGTTTACATTTACATAATATATTTACCCACTTTATTGCAAACAATATTTTAAAGCAACTAATGCGACAACAGCGACGCTGTCAGAGGGTCAGATAAGTTTGCAGGAGTGTGGTATGTTGACTAAGAGACGAGAGCAAAAACTGCATTATTTTTTAAATAATAACGCACATGGATGATTATAATCAGAACTTTCATAATTGCTGCCAAGGAAGACATTGGTGCAGATTCTCTTGTTCAGCAACTAAACTAAAATTAGAGAATTGCTATCTTTTACTAACAGATAACGCGAGAAAAGGACGGTGATAGATAACAACTAAGTTAGAGATGTCAAACTAGTTTACGCCTTGAACTTCACCGTGTTTTTAGTCGACACGTTCTGACGTGTCGTCTACTAAATTTGACAGCTCTTATACAGGGTGTCCCTGTAAGTATGGATCAAATCGAATAGGGGCGTGGGCAAGGTCATTTCCAAACTTGTAGTAGTAAAAACTTGAGTAAAATTTTTGCCAGACCAAAAAAGCCTTTGCAGTAAATGATTTTTTGGTATTGAACACATGTGTTCTAGCTGCGTAAAAGTATTGCCACAAGAAAGGCCTACTGTTCGCCAAAGTCCTGAAAAAAAATGATATCTCTGATAGTTTTTTTTATGATTTTTTTCTATGCTAAGTGATTGAAAAAAAAACAATAATTGGTCATAACTTTTGAACCGTAAAAAATTTCACCGACATTCTCAGGGTTAAAAAGTTTGGAAATGACATTGCCCACGCCCCTGTTCGATTTGATCCATACTTCAAGGGACACCCTGTATATGTCCGTCTCTTTCATATTTTATGAGAGCGAAAAGGATGCCAATAGCCTAAATGAAGTTTAGTTTGTACACAACAGAATCGATACCAGTTTTAATATAACTATTGAAAGTACAACAAGTACTAATTTAAAAAATCTGTTTAATTTACATAATATACTGTAGCTTATAATATTTGTCTGTAATGTAGTAGATATTTGTAAGTGTTGATATTGTAACGTACTGTGTTTGAATTGCCCTGTTGCATGCATAATACTTTAATAGCGAATAAACCTAATTATTTTCTATCTAAAGCCAATGTGTATTGAACCTAACATTGAGTGATGTCATTGTGTTTAGCACAAAGTAAAAAAGTCAGACAAGGTTATGAGGCTCGATTAGGGAATTCGTTCCATTGTTTTCGGTTTCGAATAACTATTCTATAATGACAACATGTATGACCATATTTATACCGCTACATATAGAGAAGTACTTTAAGCGTAGTTCTGATTACGCTAAAATATATAGCACTTGAGGTCGCCAGTGGCTTCGCCCGCGTGGATATCGTTTATCGCGTATTCTGCGTTTTTCTCTACTATAATTTGCATGTATAAAAGGAGAAGCTGACTGACTGATCTATCATCGCACAACCTAAACCGCTGAGGTTAGAAACTTGAAATTTTGACAGTAGGTTCCTTTTGTAACGTAGGCATCCACTAAGAAGGGATTTTTCGAAATTCAACCCCTAAGGAAGTTAAATAGGGGATGAAAGTTTGTATGGAAAATCGTCACTTAACGGGTTCAAAATTTCACGCAAGCGAAGCTGCGGGCGAAAGCTAGTTATACATATAAACCTTCGACTTGAATCACTCTATCTATTAAAAAAAACTGCATCAAAATCCTTTGCGTAATTTTAAAGATCTAAGCATACATAGGGACAGACAGCGAGAAGCGACTTTGTTTTATACTATGTAGTGATTAGCAAATTGTAAAGCACAACGATATCGCTCAGCAAACATTCTATATGGACACGTTCACACAACGCTATGCTGTAAAGTATTGACTTGTTGTACGCGATAAACTTGAGCGATTCTCAGAGCTATATCGTACGATTCTCCGGTCCCCGCCTCACTTCTACCCCGTCGTACTTCTATCCCGTCGTCTTTATGACGGATCGCCGTCAAATAACTTGCTATACATAGTTGACCAGCTTGCGATATAGCGTATAGTGTGAACGTCATGCTATATGTTTATAGCTTATGACGCAATGTGTTTAAGTAGATAGCGAAATAGTATAGCGTAGTGTGAACTGCGTTTTAGAGGTTTCCACATTTCTAAAAGACAATAACTTTCTTTTCCCACCGCGCATTAATTTTGGTTTGTTTCGCTAATCTGTCCCGAACTTTATTGCGATAAGACTAGGACGATAATACATGAATATAAATTACTTTTGTTTTATATTAAGACAACTGCATTTAATACCGTGTGCAACAGGGCTTAGGATAAGTTTAACATTTTTAAGAATGTGTTTTTATTGCTTAGATATTTTACTGTAGTGTCTAGAATCTAATGGTAATTAGTACTAAATATTACCATTATAAATTTAAAGGGTCTAAACAATTTTACTCGATATTATTATAAAAATCTAACTTTAGAACGTGTCGCCCTATGTGGCAAATTAGAATCTTGATGAATTACTTATATTTTATATTTACCAAAACTTTTTACTATATAAAATAAAAATGTCAAATGTCTAAATTCAAAATTACGCCGGTGAAGACGTTAACATTTCTAGTCAAATGTACGGAGAAACAAATACAAAACTAATTTTAATGAAAACAAAATTATGAAAGAAATATGATAAAACCTTGACTATTTACTCTGATTTTAAACGCTTCTTTTATTTCCATACAACATTGTTTCGGTTAAAACTGTACGTACATGTGATAATAATGTACGTAGATATACATTCATGTATTGAAGTAAAATCATTTTTTTAAGAGAAAAGTAGATAAAAAGCAAAAACTTGTATACTTATACTTCCATAGTATGCTATCCAGCCTCGCAGACTATTGTCATTATCATAGCTTCCTCTAGAACAGGCTTATCGAAAGCCGAAGAACTTTACGGGCCAATGTAAATTACCGCATGTACTGGCGGCCGCAGAAACTAATTATTGCTAGACTTTAATTAAAGAAAAAAAAAACTTTTTAATCTAAAATACTAAGGCCCGGACTTCACCAAAACGGAGATGTCCGAAGCGGAGACGAGAAGAGATGTTTTTCAGCTAGGGTGTATCCACCGAAACTGTGCGGAGATGCGTACTGGCTAGATGTAGCGGAGATGTGTGAGGGCTAGGGTGGAGATGTGCACTGACTAGAGCGGAACTGAGCTGTGTGGGACGAGTGTTGAATGTGAACGCACATTCAAAAAAAGGAAGACGTCTCAGTCATGTTGTTATTACCGCACGCCGCACACATCTCGTCTCCGCACACATCTCCGTCTTGTACCGCGGCCCAGCTCAATCTCAGCGAGGAACAGCTCACATCTCCGCTTCCATCGTGCCATACAAATATGATACATCTCCGCTCAGTGGTATCCACTTAAGCTGAGTGGAGATGAGATGTGTGAATAACGAAATTCTATTGGTTTTTTAAAACACATTTCCGCTCCTCTCGTCTCGTCTCCGCTTTGCTGGAGTCCGGCCATAAAGATTTTTAAAAAAATCGCGGGCCGCACAAATAATTATGATTCAGGGGCGGCGGGTTAGACAGCTCTGTTCTAGGGGAAGTCTTCTGCTCGTTTAGTAGGCTAATAGGCTTACGTGATAACATGAACCCCACATCTCAATATTGATGTTATGGAATCAACAGGCTGACATGAGACACTAACTAAATTTAGACGTATATTACAAAGGCTCTATCCAAGAAGTTAATTCTCAATGTAGTTGTTGCCAATTATGAGCCGTTAAGTGTTCCTTAAAACTTGCCTCAATCATTTTGGATGCTTTTTATATACCGAGGTTATTAATACTGTAAAATTAAGTATAATGAACAGGCTCCTGTGTTCTGAATGGAATTTTAAAGTTCAAAGATCATAGAAAAACGAAAATATATACTAAATATTTAAAATGAATATATTTACCACTGGTACAATATAAAATCGTCCGAGAAGTGTCTTACAAAGTCAATGAGAAATACTGTTTTATAAAGAGTTCACATCTAAGTATTGTAACAAAACGTTTCTTCGATGTGCCAATAGATGTCGCTCAAAGTCGTGATCGTGCGATACATTATGTAGCGACGTACTGCACAATTTCTATGTAACATTTACAATAATACACGGTGTTAATGTAAAGAAAAGAACTTTAAGTAGTGTATGTAAACAGCTCGCTAAGCCGACTGTCTGCAGTCAAGAGTTATTGAGCAAATATCGACGTTAATTTTTCGCCTAATACAGTCATACCTATTTCTGCCGCCAAGCAGTGTTGATGTATTTCGGTTTTGGAGGTATGAGTGCCAGTGTAGTTACAGGCACATGAGATATACCAATTTTGTCTCTAATGCTGGGGCTACACTAGCGGGCTACGGCGAAAATCCGTGTTAACGCGATGAGTGTGGCCGGGTAGATCGTTGCAACGCGTAGTATTCGGGCGAAGACGATGTACTATCGGGGCACTGTTGGTAACCTGGCGCGCATCAAAGGGATTTGTCGCGACAATATTCGCTTGGGTGGCTACACCTACGTCTCTTTTTCATATTATTTTGTAACTGATACTCGTACAATTGTAATAAATAATAATTTACCGACTTATAATGCAACGCCACTACTTCCTCCATTTTGAATTTCAGCCTACGTCTCGGCTGCACAACAGAGAACAACACTAATGTAGACAGGAACATCGCGTATACCCGTACACGATGTTTTAGCGCGCCATCGCAACACGAATCTTTGTCCGCTAATGTAGCCCCAGCATAGGTTGACAACGCATAAGCAATCCTCTTGGTGTTGTAAATGTATACAGTGGTGGACATATAATTAGAAACACCAAGTGTGACTTTTATTTTTAGTACAATTTAACTTGATAATTAATGTTTTACGTATCATAGAGGGCTTATACCTATTTATCTACAATCTATCCACATCATGAAGTATTATTATGTCAGTTTTGGAAATATCATACAACCGTTTATGTAAAAACTGGTATACTTTAAAATAAAATGAAGCAGCACAACGTACTAAGGTGGACAACTAATTAGAAACAGAAAAAAAAACATTATCATAAATATGAACAAAGTTAACGACACAATAAATAATTAAGATAAATGGTACAAACGTTTTATAATAAACAATTAATGTTTGGTTGGGAAGCCTCTGCTGTCGATTACAGCTCTACAATGACGTGGCATTGATTCTATCAATGTTTCATACATTTCTAGGGAATATTTTTCCAAGCTTCTACAAATGCGTCTTAAAGTTGTTGTAGTATGATACTAGTAGTAGTACGATATTAGTGATATGTTTATTGGATAATGTTTTCTTTACAATATACCACAAATTTAGATTTGATTCAAATCCAGACTATTTGCAGACCAATCTAACACCGACACTAATTAGTCTCTTAGAAATGCTTTAGCGTTGTTTCTTTGGTTTGGATTATTGTAGTGTCAGTGTTAGATTGGTCTGCAAATAGTCTGGATTTGAATCAAATTTAAATTTGTGGTACATTGTAAAGAAAACATTGTCCAATAAACATATCACTAATATCGTACTACTACTAGTATCATACTACAACAACTTTAAGACGCATTTGTAGAAGCTTGGAGAAATATTCCCTAGAAATGTATGAAACATTCACATAATCAATGCCACGTCGTTGTGGAGCTGTAATCGACAGCAGAGGCTTCCCAACCAAACATTAATTGTTTATTATAAAACGTTTGTACCATTTAACTTCATTATTTATTGTTTCGTTAACTTTGTTCATATTTATGATAGTGTTTTTTTTTCTGTTTCTAATTAGTTGTCCACCTTAGTACGTTGTGCTGCTTCATTTTATTTTAAAGTATACCAGTTTTTACATAAACGGTTGTATGATATTTCCAAAACTGACATAGTAATACTTCATGATGTGGATAGATTGTAGATAAATAGGTATAAACCCTCTATGATAAGTAAAACATTAATTATCAAGTTAATTTGTACTAAACATGAAAGTCACACTTGGTGTTTCTAATTATATGTCCACCACTGTATAGGCAGCGGTAACACTTTCCATAAGGTGGACCTTCGGCTTGTATGCCAACAATAAACAAAATAGCAAAAACAAAGATAAAGATTCAACAAAACCCAGCACGCTCGGTGGTAGAATGCTAAGATCTATACGGTCCGCCTAACTAGCTACTACCTGTACATTCAAGTGTTCCCGACATTGTATATGAGAGCCAGAGGAGTATAAGGGAATCCCTCTGTATTATTGTTACTTAGATCCGTGAGCTACATCTTAGAGCCTGTCTGCGGTGCGACAAGGGTTAAACGTGACCAAAGTAAAGTTAAAAAAGGGTTCACGAAAATGTAATTGAACCCTATACAAACGACTTAAGGTTTAATATTGAATAATTAACACCGTGTATAAGGCAGCACTTGGAACACCCTCAGTTACTTAAGTGTACTTATAAGATAGTTGTTAAGTATATTTTGTACAATTTTGTCGCCAGCTATATTTATTATATTTGCTATTTTATGGCTTTGTTTTTGCCAAATAAATGGGTTTTATTTATATTGTTATGTTATACCTATAAGAGTGTTAAATATGAATGTACAAATAGAGGTAGACCAAAGAAAAGATGAATGGATTGTGTGAACGATGATATGGGCAAGAAAGTGAGTACTGAGATCATGGCTGATTGAAGAGAATGGAAGAGGAATACTTGTTGTGCCGATCACACCTAGTGTGGGATAAGGGCAGGGAGATGATGTTGATGATAACACCTATACATGGTGTTAACGAATTCGTGTAATTCCTTCAAACCACATGATCTATTAATGGTATAGATTAACCTCGCACGGGATTTAGATTGATTGAAAATAAAAATAAAATTTTAATGTGATAGAAAATTTCGATGTTATGCATAAATAAATGAAGGCACGGCGACACAGCTGACGGGCACGACTAGCGCGATATAGCTCCACGAAGTCAGTTAACTTAGGACGGTAAAATTACTGAGATACAGAACACCATGGTTCATGAAAACTTTTTTGTTCGTTCTGAAAAAAACGTATGCAGGGTCAGTCAGTGTCACCAGTAGATCACACGGTTTGAAGGAATTACACGAATTCGTTTACAACCTATATAATCACTTGAGACTGGTCAACCAAAGGAATTGTTTTCTGATTGATTTGTTTCGGAACAAGTCTGATGGAAATATTGATTCCTGTCAGAATAAATAATAGCTTGAAGACACGATTTGCGTAGTGGCTGAGCGCTTGGCTGCTGTGCAACGTGTTGCGGGTCTGATTCCCGCACGAAACAAGTATTTGTATGGCCTACGGATATTTTTTTGCGATCTGGGTGTTTGTGCTTGAGAAGATTTGTGTCTGTAAATGCTCCCACGATACAGGAGTATTCCTAGATTTTAGAATCGGGGGGCTGGTCACTTTGATGCGTTCACCCTGTTTCTGCTAGGATTTCTAGCTATGTACAACATCAACCTGGGTTAGGGGACTCGTCGCCCGACCAGTAACAGGCCCGAGAAGGCGGCGCATTGTGTTCCGTGCGCGCCGACCAGGAGGACGTGGGGCCCCACAGAGGAAGAGGTCTGCCAGGGGCCGGACCGAGGCCTGCCGGGGTTGCAGTGCATGCAGCTGCGAATCCCGCGACCCCGGCCAAGGGTCAGGAGAAAGAACACCGCGGGTTTTTGGCCGGTAAGAGTCCGGCATAATCCTTTTCCTTCCCCAGTCGAAGGGAATACATGAGGATACAGGCAAAAAAAATATTGCAACATCAACCTGAAGAAGGCAGCCTTGGTAGACTGCCTGATGTAGCACATTTTGTCATAGGCCTATATCTAGCATTATTAACGTGTGCGCTGCTTTGGTATCTCCTATTGGATTTTCAAATGCAGAATATTACCTAAATCAAATTGTAGCACTAACCACCAGATATCAGATATTTATGTAGATATTTGTCCAAAAAATCTACGACTGCGTCTTTAGTCCATTGGTCGCAAGCGCGACTGCTAAGTTTGAGGTCCTGGGTTCGATCCCCAGGTCGGGCAAAGTGTTATTGTGGTTGTCCGTGTAGAATTTTTAGTAGCAGCTCGGACTTTGAATTTGTGCAAGATTGACGGCAATAGGCTCGCCCTCTATTAGATGGGACTTAAACATAACGGCAAATGAGGGTGTACTATACACCTCTGCCCAACCCTTCGGGAAATACAAGCGTGATGTTATGATAAGTTAATCTACGATAATTTTGTATTTTTACTATCTTTCAGCATCTCCAATAAGGAAGCGGGTGTAATAAAAGTTAGAGACTAAAATGCTTGATTTTAGTCAAACACGCGAGTTTAACTTGAGGGAAAAATAAAACGTCGTAAATAATTTATACATGTTGTTTATTCATCGGAATAACTTTAATTACGATGAAGTTTCACATTACTTAAGTTGTTTTAGATTTGTTTAATTTCAATAAATATATTACAACTCTATGCGTAAGTACAGTAGATAGTTGCTTCTAAGTATATTTATAACTTATTACAAAACATATCGATGCCTTTTAAGCTTTGTTTGAAACTTTATAAGTTGTAACATCACGTCAATATGACGCTAACGCTTGCTGTAGACGTGCCAATTTCACAAACAACCTATATAGCATGTATGCATATTGGGCATAGATTGTTTGACTAAATTAAAATTAATAATCAACTCTTCGACGGGTCCTACGTATACTACTATAAGTGCAAAAACACAACTTTACAGGAATACAAAAAGGTTTAAAGGTTTTAAATTAAAGCTTTGAACTTTGACATACCTACAACAATAGAAATATTTGAAATGGCATGGTATGGTCCATTTCGAAATTTCAAATAAGTCAATTATAAGCTTAAAAACTTTAGAACCTTTAAACCGCTCTGCTGTAAAGTTGTGTTTTTGTACTAGCACTTGTATACGTAGGATCTATCGTTTTGGCCTTTCATCAATAAGTAGGAGTTTATTTCCGGATTCAACAAGCCTATCAGTATTTTACATGCAATCTTATATTCTTTAAACTTTTAACTGCTTGTTATGAGTTCAAACAGTAGGTATGTAGGTTCCAATTTGTACAATGGGTGTATTGATCACGTGTAAAACTGACACGTCTATTGCTTTAACATGTTTCAATAGAAGCTGTAGGCATATTTCACAATTAAACGTCCGATCCAAACGAGCTCGCATGTCTGTAAGAACTTACATAACAAGATCAATACAACTTTCTAACCATTGTTAATTATTGACAGTTTTGATTCAAAAGAATGGCAGGTGTGTTCTTCAAACTGATTGATATTTTTTCATATTAAATCTCATTTCTTTTTGATGTCTGATGGACGAAATTAGTAGAAAGTAAAGAAGAAAATGCCGTGATTACTGCGCGTGAGCATTGTGCGTAGAGCCATAAAATAAGGCATGGCTAGGAATAGAAAACAAGGACGGGTTTATTTTGCGTTAACCATTATAAGGAATGGTACTTTTGGCGCACTGGCTGAGCCATTGGCTTTCTGCGCTACGGGTCGTGGGTTCGATTCCTGCACAGAACAAATATTTGTATGGCCTACGGATAGGTTTGTTCTGGGTGTTTTTGTGCATGTGATGATTTGTGTCTGTAAACGCACCCATGTTAAAGGAGTAATTCTAGTGTGGGACCTAGAACTTATCATTTAGAACCGTGTGCCTAGTTTTGATGGCCTATCTGCACTCGTCTACAAGAATAAAAAAAAAAACTTCGACTTTTGACTTTGAATACAGATTCAATCAAATTAAATGTAACCGTCGTGTCTCGTCGCGGATATGACGTATCGCCACTGTGAAGACGTGTCGTTATTGTTTGTAAAAGTACCGACATTTATCAAGACCAAGTGAGGGTAGGTGTGAAAACCCTCGCTTCACAATGAACGCTCCGTCACCGTCAGTTTACACGTGACCACGGCCAGTACAATCGCAATCGGGAAATAATAAGGTATCGTGTCTGATATTGTTAACGCGAAATGGACCCGTGTCTTTGTGTTCTATATTGTGTACTTGACAGTGTAGTGTCGAAGTATGTTGTGAACCGGGTTTAAAGAAATCACTGCACTTTCTAACGGTAAGTACAATATGGTACGGCCGATTTATCCACCGCCCTGAATAGGCTCGCCGTTTAAATTCGCTAGGAAGGAAAAATTGCAATAAGATTCAAATAAACTTTCATTTAAATCAGTTAGATGTCGGTTAAATCAGATGATAATTACCTAAACGCCATTTTGTACCTAAAAATTTATTGCGCAACTACCTGCACGAAATTCAGGGCGGCCAACATACCTTACCACAGATTAAATAGGTATAATAAAATAGAATGGTTTAAAAAAAAGAAAAGTTTGTGTGTATCTTTAGATTTAAATTAGTAGGCCGTGGTAGTAATAACAGTTGAAGAACACACCTGTTTAAAAAATGTTTTCGTAAGTAAGTATATTTTTTATTTTTAAGAAAATATAGTCTTTACTGGAATGTTTTCGATGTGCATTCGATTTAATTATGTGAGGAGAGTCCAAGAAGCCTTCACGGTTTATTATAATTCCTTTTTATTCTGGCAACTTATTATTTTTTGGTAGTTTTCTTAGTTATTAATATTCGAGATTTGCGAAATACCATGGACTCGTCCCACAGCGGATAGCTAACATTGAAATACAGTTAGATAAGATGACGCAGGGGTTTTTACATTCGTTGTAGTCATTACAAGTTACAGGACCGCACATTCTTTTATTACCTACGAAATTAATTGTCATTTAGACATAGTAACTATGTAGGTGGTATATCTATCGCAGTCGGATTGCATAATTCGCCGTATTACATTACGGCTAGCCGTTATCAAAAACAGGGCCGTTTTGAAATGCGGCGGTTCAACGATTAGCCGGATTGAATGCAGCTGAATAAAAAACCGCCGAAATGTATTCGCCGCCATACGTTATTCAACACGGCTAGCTATAATGTAATACAGCGAGACATTAGCCGCCTCTTTGACAGGTTTTAGTTCCGATTCTTAACACTCGTAGCGCTGCTTGACATAACAACAACAATTCCGTCGAGTACTGAGTGGACGAAAATATACATTTCCTTACCCCGACACGGATAGGTTAGGTTCGAAGGGGATGACGGGGGCTAGAGTGAGCGAGTGAAGCGAGCGAACGAAACCCCCGTCATCCACTTCGTGTTAGGTTACTTTAAACCCTGCAGACAGAAATAGGAGCCCCGCATAGCGGGGCTCCGTTGACACTCCTTTGGAAACCCAAACAACCCTACAATCTAAGTAGTAGTACGATGCGGCTAAACGTGGCCCGCCTTATTGAAGAACGTATCGCAATGACAATCCGGCTAATCGTTGAACCGCCGCATTTCAAAACGGCCCTGTTTTTGATAACGGCTAGCCGTAATGTAATATGGCGGATTATACAATCCGACTACGACATATCTACCGTTTACTTTTAAAAAACTTGAGAAAAGCTTCTGAATTAAGAACACGCAGAAATTATTTACAAAAAATATGGAAGTAAGTCGATCGAAAGTTCCAATGAAAATTTTAATTTAGGTAAGTATGCGAATTACGGCCCTGCATTCACAAAAAATAAATAAATACTTAAACAATTTCTTTGTTTCCAATTGTACTAACAGACAATCATAGCCAATAGTAAAATTAACGACAGTTTGAACTTACGACACGTTATTAGTACCTTTATACAGCTAGTTCGATTTACATAGTCTTTTCTTGCCTCGAATAAACTTACACTACAGTGGGCACAAATATATTCTAAGTAATATTAAGGAGTCATTATACAATAATATAGAGGTGGTGCGAGTTGGTCATCCGTGGAATAAATATATAAGAATATTAAACACGAAAAAAAAATTGTACGGAAATAATGATTAGGTAAGTACAATTTTTAAGTCGATAAGAATTCTTTAGAATAATTTATTTTTTTAGGTATTTGTAACATACCTTATGTTTATTCAATTTAATTCCACTTTGTAGATAACTTTAGGAATAGGACTCCTGCCTATTCCCAGTAATTTTGTTAAGGTTCAAATAGTATGTCTCTACACCAGTGCGGTTTCATGATCATCTTGCACTTTCAACTTTCAATTCCTCTTGCGTCAAGCGCATGCAATATTGATTGCCATATGACATGAACTAGTATTAGGGCATGCGCTATTGCATGCGTGTACTATTATTTATTCTGTGCTATGGCGCTTCAGGCATGCGTCAGACGAAAGCGCACTGGTGTACACATACCAAAAGAGACACATTGCCTGGATAGATGCAGATATCATCCCTCTTTCCCGTATACCATCTAGTTTAGAGCCGTTTCGACTATAATAAATAAATAAAAAATTAAAATTGTTTTACAATAATAGGCCGAGCATAATTTACACCAACAATCTTCCGGTTCACCAACTCGCATCACATATTAAATCTAAGCTTGGGGAACTTTATACATTGCAAGTCGGGCTACACAGATAAATACTTAACTAAGGTATTGCACGAGACGGGGCTAGTAATGTACATAATTACATGAGACACGGCGAGGTGTCGCTACACTTATAGATAGAAAGAGGAGCACCACTCCATACAACGCACTAACAAGTTCACACATAGACAACAAATTAAACAATAATAGGCAGCAGCAGATTCTTAAAGATTTACTAGTTTTTTGATAATTATTATTTTCTGATTCGAAAGCACAGTTCCATCCCCAGTTAGGTAGGTAGTTAGTTAGGAATGTATGCAAAGAGCCTCCACGAGTGACGATACTTCAGTACGTCCGGCGCACCCTGGACAGTCAGCTCCGCTACCAACCTTGCCGACTGGCTAATCTTTTCACCACAGTGCTGGCACGAGAGAAGAATCCCCAGTTGAATCATGCTAGTCGAGCACTGAGATGTAAACATCGGTACCAAAAATCTGTGTTTCAAAATCATAGGAACCGAAGCTGGATTCAGAGGTGTTCAATTCAATGGTAAATCAATCCAGCACTTCTATAGGCACCTTAAAACACGTGCAGTCTCCGACTGGAATGATTTGAAAGTGTTCCTTATTAGCAGCGAGTATTAACGCGTGACTTCGTTAGCGGCATTGTCTGGAGTGGCTTCTCCTGCGTCTGTCTGTGTGTGACGTCAGTAGAGGTGCGCGAGGTGGTGGTGCGCGGGCGGCGGCGCCTCCGTGCCCACGTCGATGTCGGCCGGACCCTCCTCCTCCGCGCTGCTCGCCCGCGGGACGCCACGGACCTGGAATGGACAGTATCTTCATAAATAGAGTACCTAAGACTTGTAGAGCTCCTTGTAAGAGTTTGTCTGGGGAAATACTACACCATACCTATTCCTGCGACTAAGCAGGCATTGCTGTACTCCGGTTTGAAGTGTATGGGTGCCGGTGAAAGGCACATGAGTCTTTCCAACTCTGTCTTTAAGGATGGTAACGCATCAGTAATCCTCTTGGTGTTGTAGGTGTATATAGGCTGCGGTAATCACTTACCGGGTAGGTGGGCCATCGGCTTGTTTGCCAATCTAGTACCTATATAAAAAAAATACAGTTTTGTCAGTTAGACGCTAAGAAAACTCCAAATGCTCTTGAAATCTACAACAATGAAATATAGGCAAGCTCAACTCAGCTCTCCAGGAATAGAAAACCTGTAGTAAATTGTCAATGTACCTAATCTATGTGCTGAACTAAATTAATAACGATAGCAACATGCCTTTCTACTTTGCCAAAAGTCTTTTCTCCAAAGAACCAATTTTTGGGAACCGTGCAACCAAATTATATATTTGCGATAACCTTTTAACTTTAAAAAAAAGGAGAATACCGAATGCCAAAAGTTCAAATCAAGTTTGACCAGCAATTTCATCACAACAGTAAATGTTGCACAGTAGGTAAGTTATCTTGTAAGGTACATTGACAGTTGGAGAAACTAAATGAAAAGATATCCTGTACTGGTGTCGCGGGCCTTACCCCGGAGGCAAGCACTGCTAGACAGCTGACTGACAAATCGTTTGCCGGTGAATGATAAACAGCGGACAGCAATAGACGGAGTAAATACCTGTAGCAACATATTGTGGTTCAGTATCCGGGCCTGGTGCTCCTGAGCCTTGGCTCGTAGGCACGCGATGCTGTTGTTGCGGAAGGCCTCGGCATCCTCATACATCTCGCGGCCTGGCTCCGGAGATGCGCGCCCCTTCGCTGATGATGAGGCCGTCGTTGAACTCGCTGGGGAACTCTGAGCCTGGAAACAGGAGTTGATTTTAGAAGGAACGTTCTCTGTTTTGTTTAGAAAATTGCGTACAAAGAGCACTGGTATTGCCGCACATCGGCTTGACAAAACTCCCTAGTTGGTTTTTAGGACACATACGATATCAGATGGGGTGGCTTATTTTATTAAAGACTAGCTTTTGCCCGCAGCTTCACTTACGTGAAATTTTGAACCCGTTAAGTGACGATTTTCCATACAAACTTTCATCCCCTATTTAACTCCTTTAGGGGTTGAACTTCGAAAAATCCTTCCTTGTTCCTTGTCTACATTATACAGGGAACCTCTGTGCAAAATTTAAGCTTTCTAGGTCCAATGGTTTGGGCTAGGCGTTGATGAGTCAGTCAATCAGTCAGTCAGTCAGTCAGGACTTTTCTTTTTATTTATATAGATAGATACAATTTTTCTAATTGATTCTAATAGAAATGGCGACGTAATATTTGTGCAATTAGCTATAACGCCATTTCTGTAGCACAAATTCGCAAATATCCCATCAATTCTTTGCAAGCAATTTTTAAAGACAAGGCGAAGAGTTTTTGAATGTCTTGCATAGTAGGTACGTAAGCTTTTAACTATTGCGTCAACTTGCTGCAATGGGCCGCTCTCTGTTCAGCTGAGGAGTCCCCAACTTCTTCGTGTCGGCACGAACTATACAAGAATAGCTCATGCCGTGGTAAAAAGATATTCCAGTAAGGCTTGAATTACATAGAAACGGGAATATGCCGTTTCTATGTAATTCACGCTTAAGGTTGGTATCGGGGTTGACTATCCAGGCCGTTTCGGATGTAGGTACTTTAGTATCGTCACTCATGTGGAGTCTTTTTTGATGCACAATTACTTAGATTTCTGGAGGCACCCATATTGTATATTACTCCACTTGTATAATGTACTAGCTTTTGCTCGCGGCTTCGCTCGCGTTAATTTATAATTTTTTGATCCCAAAATATAGCCTATAGCACTCAGGGATAACGTTGCTTCCTATTGGTGAAAGAATTTTTGAAATCGGATGCGTAGTTCCGGAGATTACCTCCTACATACAAACAAACAAACAAATTCTACCTCTTTATTATTAGTATAGATAAGCATCTGTTCTCTCACCTGTGTGTCGTGGTTGTCATGGTGGTGCGAAGACGCGGAGGTGGGTCGCTCAGGCTCTGCCTCGGACCCCTCGCGCTCCGACCCCGACTCCTTGAGGTGGCGCGCCGCCTCGATCGACTTGCGGTGCATGCCTGCACAATAAATAGAACGTGTTAGGAGATAGTGGCAATGAGGCTACATTGATAACAAAAGTTTATCATAGGTATACAGATTAAGAGCCCAAATACACGTCCGATACTTGCCGCCGATAGTCGGTTCCGATAGTCTGATCAGACTATCTGAAGGCCTCCGCGTCATACATTTGTTTGAACATGAATTACACGTACGATCAGACTATCGGATCGGATGTCAGAATCGTAAGCATCGTCCGAGCGTCGTCGTCGTACAGAAAAAATCGGACACGAGAATCGTACGTGTATTTCATGAATCCGATCAGATAGGCGGATCTGGCTCCCGGAAGCAAGTATCGGACGTGTATTTTGACCCTAAGAAGCTTTTATTTTAGTGGTCACCTATAGATTCTTCACTAGTCGAGCCTTGAGTTAAACTGCCTAACAGCTTGTATCTTCAGGCCCCGCAAAGTCTTAAAAACCTACCTAGTTTTGTCTTTGCTCGACTTACGACGGTTATTTATAGCAAATCCTTCAGCCAAAACTAAACGACTTAATCTATCTAATTTTACGTAGAACGACAGCGTTGGTCGTGTCGTGTGACCTTTGTATCATGATTAGTGTAGGGGTACGGAAAATTATATGATTTAGTCAGTGAATATCACATGTTGGGATACATAACTTTACTGGTACCAGTGTCCAAATACATGATTGACTATAAACTACATACTAATATATCGACCTAACTGTAAGGACTGCGGGGAGACGACCTAATACAGTGTCGCTACAATGGGTATAGAATTCATTCAAGTCTAAGTCAAATAGAATTAGAGAAATAATTTTTAGCGTATCCGAGTTATACTAGCTCGTAAAAACTCGGATACGGTAAAAATGATTTTATTTTTGCGCTGCCATAGTGTTTTTTATAAAGGCATCAATTAAATAGGAATATGACTGATGAAAATGCTATAAGCAGAGCATTTCAGACGCCCCAAAGTCATAGGCAGTTATTTTTTTTTACAAGATGATCTCGGTCCACTTAGATAAAATACCTTTTTATTTAATGCAGATTTAAAATGAAAATATGAATCACTACGAAGTGTTGGGATACGACATAACCAATATTGTATTTCAAAAAACTTATTATCAAAGAAAACTTCTTCAAATATTTATCTACGTCATTTTGTAAAATTAAACATTAAAAATAAATGAACTCTCAATAAAGAATAGAATACAACAGCTTAATGGCTAAAGCCGTTTGACTGGCAATACTCGATCCATCTCAGACAACACGAAATATTTCTTTCTAAATAATTCCTCTCCTTACTATATCGTAGTCCAAAGATATAATAATTTATAATCACCATTTTTAGTTTCCAAAGGAGATCACCCACTTTTCATACCTACATTAATATTCCTGTTTTTTATTTTAGAGCCACATAACTATAATGGATGCATAAACGAATTCGTGTACCTAACTCCTACTAACCGCGTGATCTAAGTACTATTGGCACAGATTGACCCTGCATAGGGTTTTTTTTAAGATTCTACAAAAATAAACCATGGTGCTCCGTTTTTAACTCATTTTAGCGCCACGAGTTAACCGACTCCGCGGAGCGATATAGCGCTAGTCGTGCCCTCCAGCTGGGTAGCCGTGCTTTAATTCTCATTCACTTTCACGTAAAATGTCTAGATTGCAACTTTTTATTGCTTATTTATTTATTGAAAACTTATACGACCACTTCCCCTCACTCCGCAAAAAATAAGAATTTTATTTTTTTATTTTTAATCTAGCTAAATCCCGTGCGTGTTTCATCTATATCAGAAATAGATCATGTGGTTGTAAAAATTACACGAATGCGTCTACACCCTGTGTAATATATTGCCAAAGTAAAATATAGGTATAAGTCTTACCAAGACCTGTTTCCAAAAGTTTCATTTGTGGTAAACACATTAAAAAATCTTGGGCAATAATGGTTAATCTCCTTAAAATAAGTCTACGGCTTTGTTAAATACAACCTACTAAATTACAACAATTAAGATACCTACCTCCAGTCCGCGCACTCATCTTTTACGACTACAATCTAACCCTAACTCCCTGAGCGCAACAGTGTTGTGCGTTAGCTCTCAACCCTCAACCCGACAAGCAGCAGCGTCCATAAGTCCTACGTCGTCGCCGCATATCATTCATTAACATTTAACGTCGCTCGGGAGATGGATGGCGGCCGCGTGGGACATGACGAATTGCTAATATGGCACTAAGGTTGCAGGTTATGAATGTGAGGAGCGTGGAGGTTTGCACGACTGAGTTCTTTATTATTTATTTCGTGAATCTGGTTATCTATTGCGTAAAATACACAATACGTTTACATTATCCAAGCAGATCAAACCTACGGTTGTGTGTTGTTTAAATTTAATCTAGTACAACCCCAATTTTTGCAGAATAGCGCGGAATTTCTTGTTTTTTACTGACTGTATTACTTCTTTACTGTATGACTGACAGTATTAAGCTTTCTTTCTTTTATGTGGAGAAAAAAAAACTTACGTGGATTTGTTTGGATTTAAAAAATTAAACAGTCCATCTAGATACAGCGGTGTGAGGTTGGTAAAGAAAGAAGTCTCGCTGTCTTAAATTACTGTATTACAATTACGTGGTTTGTTTTGTATTTTAAAATGAAACAGTCCTTCCTTGTACTACAGGCAGCGGCGCGAGATTATTCAAGAAAGAAGCCTCGTTGTCTCTGACGATTGCCGCGCTTGCTACTCATGATGTGCGCTTTGAACTGAATAAACTATCCAAAAAATGGTATACACAAATCAAATGATTACGCATAAAGCTCAATACTCCTGAATGTCGAATTGATGCCATTAGTATATCAAACGGCCATCAAAGAAAACAACATTCTTTATTTAAAACATTGGTTTCCAAAGAAAAAGAAAAATTGTCTAGCAAGAAAACTGAAAGTAAAAGAAAACCCGACATTGTCACACGATGTAGTGTCGTTCAGCGCAGCCCTGCAGCCCTGGTTTAATATCAGTGCGGGTAGTATTTTTACGAGATCTGTAGCGTCGTCCGCGCTGCATATCTAATCAAGTCTGCGTTATTTATCGTCGCCATGAGCCGCAGTTCCCGGCTGATATACTACATTCCTAGGACAAGACGTACTCGCTTGTTGTTTAAAATACTTCAACGTGGTTCATATTAAAATGTGAGTTATTATGAGCGGGTGACGCACTGTAAATAGCACTTGGTCTTTTAATTGTGATTAAATTTTACTTCAGGCGGTTTTTTATAAGTATTGCTGAAATAAGAAGTAAAATTAAATAACCTATGTTTTTGTTGAGTTGTAGTTACAAGTTCCGATTTTTCCTCGATTCAAAGATATTGCGTTGCCGCTTCAATAAGATATACATCACGTCATAAAAAATGAGTAAATCAAATGGGTAAAACGTAAAAGATTTGGGTTTTTTTACATCCATATAAAATTAGGTACTGTCGGCTTATACAGGGTGGAAAAAATCAATGGGCCCTGAAGGGAAACCACCTCAAATCCTTAAGATAGATTATTTTTCTTAAAGGAAACATTCCTTTATTTTTAAAAAGAAACACAACTGCATTCACAGTTTTCTCGACAAGCTTACCTTAACCGGGAATCGAACCAGCTAAAAATAAAAAAAATAAACACTCGCTATTTTATTCTACTAATCGATAGGATTATTGTCAAACGGAACGTTCTATTTTTAAACTTTTCGTCAGAACGCTAAGAAAGAAAATGTGCATAGAATTATTATTACCAATTCAATGATTTTCTTCTCTAAGTCTTCAACGCGTCGTGAAAAAAAAGTGTCGTGGTGGCCCGGAGGTTACAGCCCCGCTTGTTAAGCACCGGGTTGCTGGTTCAAATCCAGGCAAGTACCAATGTGGCTTTTTCAGTTACATATGTACTTTCTTAGTTAATCTAAGACACCACTGACAAACGGTGAAGGAAAACACCGTGAGGAAACCTGGACTTATGGTCTGAAATCGCCAACCCGCAATTAGCAAGCATGGCGATCAATGCTCGTTCCTCTCTGTATGAGAAGAGGCCTTTGCCCAGCAGTGGAACAGTTACAGGCTAATATTTATTTATTTATAAGTCTTCAACGAGGTACTTAGAGATAAATTAGCAAGCTTGTAGTTCATAGAATGTCTTTGGATGTTAGTTTTAAGAAAATTATAACCTACTTGTTAAAAGTGAACAGTTCTAGTCTAGGTAATGTTGATTAAAGCCCTTGTGTACTACCTAAATATTAGATTTCATGGATATCTTGTACGACAGACGAGTATAAGACCTAATGTTTATTGGAGAAATTTTATCTCTAATATTGACTGTATCGACTAGTGAAATAAAATAGCGAGTGTTTATTTTTTAATTTTTTAACTGGTTCGATTCCCGGTTTAGGTAAGCATGTCGAGAAATCTGTGAATGCAGTTTTGTTTCTTTTTAAAATTAAAGGAATGTTTCCTGTAAGAAAAATAATCTATCTTAAGGATTTAAGGTGGTTTCCCTTCAGGGCCCATTGATTTTTTCCACCCTGTATAATATTTAACTAACTATGCCTCCACATACTGGAATAAGATATAAAACATGTATTGTAGAGAATGCCAAACCTCTAGATAACCTTTCCGACTTTTTGGCGGTTATATACGGCGAATTTTCAACAGAGTACATTAATAACAAAGAGTATCATGTACAGATAAAGTAACCAATGAAGAATAAGGTCAAAGAAATAAAGCAAATTTTAGAATATATAGACAGAAGAAGAGGAAATTGATTGATCACTTACTGCGACACAACAGCTTTATGTATCGAACATCGTAGAATGTAAACTATACTTGGGAGCAAAGAAATCGAGCCACTTCTATTTTTCACGTAGGTATAATTGTTATTATTTCTGGTATTTAGGAACAAATCAATTCTAAACATATATCGCCTAAAAGGTTATTTGATAACCTTTACAATGAGGGTAGTTTTTTGTATTTTGAATTATATAATTCATGAAAGCAAAACTAATAACCAGGACACGTGAAAAAAGAAGTGGCTCGATTTTTTTGCTCCCAAGTAGATACAAATAGAAAACGAGGTAGACCAAGAACAAAGTACACAGATCAATTGAAGGAAAATACTGAAGTGATAACATACAGAGAAGTGAAGGAATTGACTCTGAATAGAGAAAGATGGAGATTGATAGACCGCTAACCATCAATGTATTTAAGTTTGTAAATCCAGGTTACAAACGATACGTCAACTAACAGTTCCGACGCGGATCTATAATAATGATTAAAATTGAGTTTTTCTAACATTGTTACACCAACATTCGTCTGACTTGGATGACGTCGAAGCAAGACAGTGCGGAAGAAAATACAATTTCCCTTGTTGCTATTTATCTTGCCATGAAGGAAATAAGCCATTATGCTTCTCTTACTGCTTTGTTTGAATTATTTATGTGATGCTTTTCAATATTTCTATCTCAGATGGCAGAGATCACCAATTTTTAACCGATTTCAAAAAGGAGGAGGTTACTCAATGCAGTTTTTTTTAGTTACTTTTTTGCTTTTGCTATCCTACTTGGAATTTTCAAGAAAGATAAATCTTTTTAATTGTGAACTTAATAGGTACCTAGGTATATTGCTCGTTCTAATGTTGGCTTTTTGAAATCTGTTTCTATAGATAGTGCCGAGCCAGAAAATGTGCCAAAAATAATGATCAACGTCAACATAGTTAAGTCATAATATAACATCACGCCTGTATTCCCCGAAGGGTTAGGCAGAGGTGTATATACTACACCCACATTTCGCCGTTATGTTTCAAGGCCTATGAAATAAGGGGCGAGCCTATTGCCATCAACCGGGCACAAATCCAGACTCCGGACTACTACTTACTAAGAAATTCCACACCGAAAAACCCAATAACACTTTACCCGACCTGGAGATCGAACCCAGGACCTCACGCTCAGCAGTCTCGCTTGCGACCGTTAGATAAACGAGGCAGACCTAATTTTACAATAATATAATGATTAATGAGATCCAACCATCCTTATAACTGGACTCAAGAGTGTAGTAAATACTCGTAAAAGTTTAAAAATTCATGTTCATTTTCCGATAGAAGAGAAGCGCCATCAAGTATTGTCATCGTCACAATAACCCGTGTTCTTTGGTTTATTCTTATTTAATGAGTGAGCTGCAATTTTTGTTTATTTACTGTTTTTGCAATTGTTTCCCTTTTTGGAATTTTCGAGAAAGATAATTCTTTTTATTTGTCAACTTAATACATTGCTCGTTTTAATGTTGGCTTTTCGAAATCTGTTTCTATAGATAGTGCTGAGGTAGAGAATGTGCCAAAAATTATTATCAACGTCAATATAATTAGGTAAACATAAATGTAAGTGACCAATTTGATTTGTCACTTACTGCGACACGACTACTTTATAACCAACATCATAGAAGGCAAATTACAAGCAAAGAGAAAACCAGGTAAACAAAGAAGAAAGTACACAGACCAATTGAAGGAAAAGACAGAAGTGATAACATACAGAGAAATGAAGGAATTGGCTCTGGATAGAGAACGATGGAGTAACATCAATTGATATTAAAGTGTATAAGGCATTGTCTACGGGCCGCATGATTCAACTCGGTAAAACGACTAACCCCTAGTTTCTAAAACGCAAAAATTAGTTATTAATGCGTCAAATCTCACTTCAAGTGATATGATTGGTTGTTATACTCTGTTCAACGAAAGATTAGTTCTGACATAGCGGTCATTTCGTAAATTGTAGCCGTAATGAGACTGCTATCGATTAAACGTAAACGACATCATCACAAACCGTAAAATAGCTATATTAACAAATAATACTTGATTTTCTTTCTATGTTAACGTTTTGTATAAAAACCCCAGTACTCACCTTACGTTTAAAAAGGTATTCGGCATGGCAATTGCGTAACGTAACCAACATCAATCATGTCAGTTGATGAGTCAAAAACAATATTCATTTTATTTTTATATTTTTTTATATAAAACATTGCCCCACACTAAGATTTCTCTTGTATCGTGGGTGCGTTTACAGACACAAATCTCACAAACAAACGCCCATTGCGTAGTACATAGTTGTGGAGAAGTCGGATTGTTAATGCATACGTTGCTATGGGAATTGTTGACCTGTCAAAATTATAGCCAAACCGATTACGAGTGTGATGCGCAATTAAAATGCTAATCGACCAATCACATCCATTGACATGAGATTTGACAAAAGGTTAAATTGAGAATCTCTTCAGAATCCGTGGCTAAGTAAGCGTAGGTTTCAACAGCAATTGACAGAAAAGTTTCTACTCCTTTTCCATACAGCTTATTCCACCGTAATCAATCAAGTACGTAACAAAGTTAACTGGGCATTAGCGGTCCGATACGGTGGCGAAGCGCCTGGGGCTCCCCCGGGCTCCAATACCGTGTGATTTGTGTGCCATTAACACAACTTTGTCCATTAGCAGGGCACCACCGCGCTGTAAATCCACTTGATTTAGAACTGCGAGCTGTGTAGTACGTGTACTACACGTTAGAGTACAACGAAGATTAATTAAGAACACGAGGAGATATCAGACGGTTTGTTACACGAACAGTTTGACTGTTCAAGTTGAAAGTGTCTCTGTATGAATGAACTACTTGTACGTTTCCTGAAACAAGCCCAAGTTTCAAGTCTTGGTTAATATCTAGATAGATAAGAACTGGAATAATTGCAATTTTTCGGGTGTCTAAAAGATAACGCCTTCCGCGTGGGAAGGCCTCCCACAAGGTGGACCGATGATCTGGTGAAGGTCGCGGGAATCCGCTGGAGCGAGAAGCACAGGACTGGTCGATGTGGCGATGCTTGAGGGAGGCCCACGTCCAGTAGAGGACATCTTTCGGCTGAATGATGATGATGATGAAAAGTAAACGTCGTTGTATTTTTCTGTATAAAATGTTTAATGTCAATAGTGCGATGACAAATTAGATGATAAGCTAGGTTGCGTTCTTACATAATTTTATGGGAATTTTGCACAGTCACACGTTCAGCGTAGAATCTTTTAGAATGATTTATGATAATTTGACATAATATTATTATGTGATGACATCTGTTTTTTGGATTGAATAGCTCCTACTAATACTTAATTTGCAGTGTCCTTACAGGGTTCATGTACCATAATCTTGTGTCATGAAACTATAATGGGTGCTGTCTGTTGGGACTGGTCAGCTCGTAACTGCTATGGCAATCGTTTTAAAAGGCTAACTTTCTCATTACTTTTCCTGTTGTTAACCGCTTGTACATTAATCTGCATTGTTCTTACATTATTACAATGAAAAATGTCAAACCATTTACTTTTTTTAAAAGAGTGTCTATGTCGTTTCTTGCCGGTTCTTCTCCAAAGGACCTACTACTTGGAACCGAGCACCTAGTGTTGACCTTTTGAAAGCACCCGGGATCTGGTCTACTTGAAATAAAAAAAATTTGACTTTGACTAATGCATGCCGAAAACTAATCCTATGTACATGAAGGCAAATAAATAAGCTCTTATCTTTGTTAGTGTTATAATGCTAAAGAACTGTAAAGAACTCATTTTTCTTTTTTTTGTTGATTAAACAACCTACTATCTAATCAATCAACATTGTGTACCATAGGTTGTTAAAACCTCATCCAAGTTCAATTCGATGTAGTTCAGTTATTTATGTTGATCGACCAGTTTGTAAATACTCTTTCGTTTTTATAAGCTTCGAAGACAGCCTGCAGCTGAGTTAAGCTCTTCTTACTGATGAAGTATATCCATTTTTAGATCTAGGAGTTGATTTAAAATATCCTTAAATCCCTATTTTCATTGTGATTGTACTGCGTTAATGTTATATCAACCAATGACTATTCAGATTGTGCTCTTATAAGGAAATATTTGGTTTTTCGTATAATATCATTATAAGCATAAATTATAGCATAATCAGCCCAATACTGTCCCACTGCTGGGCACGGGCCTCTACTTAGAATGAGACTTTAGTTTAGTCCACTACGCTGCGCGCTGGTGTGGTGCGGGTTGGCGGACCACAACCCGATGGTTGTTCTCGATGGAACTTTAAGGAACTTTTCAGGTGTGCAGGTTTTCTCACGATTTTTTCCTTCGCCATTTACGCAATATCATCATCATAAATTATTTTCCTAAATATTCTAAAACTAGATTCATAGGTATACAACTTGATACTGGCAAATTAATCTGTATTGAAGACACGTTGCAATTTTGTATTTGATTCTTTCGGACACTTTAAAGAAGTATTACGAGTATGTATAATTTTACAATAATTCTGGTTAAAATACTACCTTATTCGGACCCCTTAAACGCAAAACCAAAGTGCCTTTTAGAAGCGATGGTTCAGATCTTTGTAAGAGCCAAATAAAACCCTCTGAGGCTACTTCCGAGTAACAAGTTGACATTACTTACAAAGCTGACAATGACTTATCATTAAAACCTAAAAGAGTTTCCAAATCAAAGGCAAGCCACTTAGGATCGTCACTTCATACGTTGATGTCAAGTTAGACACATTTTCCATACATTTATATGATTTAGTCTAGTGTTTGCGAGGTATAAAGTAGAAAATTCAATGGCAGACGGCGCCGTGTCCTTTTGTGTCGTTCGCAGCCATACTTTTCACTTTAGATAATGGTTTAGTGTCGTCATCTGCAGAGATGAAAGCGACCAACACAAAGCGAGTGGGTAATAGGCAGATAATTCAGTAACGTACTCGTCTCTGGTGCATTACTATCCATTTGTCGATGATGTTGCCCACTCGACGACAAAAGTTTCCTGCACAACTTTGTTATTTGAATTTAGATATTTTTTTCTAGAATTTAGATTTACTGTGTGATTGTGTGTTATTTAATTTTGATACATTTTGTTTTTGTTATTTTTATTAGTTATTAAGTTGAAGTTATTTTATTTTATTTATTTACGACGCTGATTATTTTCCTTAAGATAGATTCGTCTGAGGTGCTATTGTGTATTTTGAAATAATTGAAAATATCCTACAGGTAATTAACACACAAATAAAAGTGAGTTAATAAAAATATATCTACAAGTAACGGACTAAAAAAGTTTATTTCTTATGAAGTCTTAAATCATAAACACGATTAAACTGAGTTGTTTATTTCCTTTAAAATGTATATAAAAATAATTATATCCGTATATATTTGTATAATAATCGTAGTAGCTGTACATTTCCATCGTTAGTCACAACAACAATACTTCAACAAGCCAGTGGCCACAAAACGCCCTCATTACAAATACCTACACAGACCACGTAAATACAGTCAGGTAGAAAAACACCGCCCGACTACAGTTAAGTACATAATTAATATGTAAGCCCGCTGGCAACCCTTAAATCAACGTTAATCAAGGCTTAGACAATACGGCCGCCATCTTGCCGCCCCCCCTCCCGCGGACCGCGCGCCGCCCCTCCCCCTGCCTGCCGCTCTCCCCGCCCCCCCACGGGAGCACCCCCCACTCGCCGACGCAGGCTTTAGGGGAGAACTTAGGCTTTATTAATTCATATCTCTAGATCTCGTTTCAGTTTTTGTGTGGCGTCTTTATTATTCAAATCATGGTGTTTATTTGTACAACCACGCGTTTTGTGTTGAAGGCTGCTGGTTGGTTTACATGATAAATCGTGTGTGTTTAAATTATCGTGTTGTTTGTTTTTTAATAAGCCGTAGACGTTTCGTAGCAACGCGCTACGTCGGCTACGAAATGTCTACGACGATCTTTTGTAGCTGTAGGCGTAGCAGGACTACCGTAGACAAGGGTTTTGTCGACGGAAGACTAGACAAAATTACATTTTATTGCCGTTGTGTATAATGTCACTATTTTATCTATTTTTCCCTCGATAAAATCCTTGTCTACGGTGATCATATGCCTACATTTAAAGTAAATGTTATAGCAATAAAAAGGGGTTATTGGTTACTATAATATTATTAATGTTAATAAGAAATCTGTTATATACAATTTTTTTTTAATGGTTACCTTCACATAAAAGTTTTAAAAAAACCTATTTTTGTTTGTACGCAATGTACAGTCTCACCTTACATCGGAGAAAAGAACATAACTCATCCACATAAAATTAGTCTACAGATACTTTGGTACAAATAACAAACAAACAGCTCTAAACAGACAACCGTCCTTTACCGTCTCCACTGAAACAAATAAAACCTCCTCATAAGCTGTCAACGGATTCTTGTTTTCATACGAAACACAACTTTATCCACACAACTCTCCCCACCCTTAACGTAGTAATATAAGGTTCAAAATTGTGTGTTGTAGTGGTAAAGTTATTTTTGCTTTCCCCAGAAGCCTTTCCGCAGTGAAAAATGAACATCTCTTGTTGTTGGGATTAAAAATTATACGTCGCTTTGTTTTGGCGGCGCCGCGCCCGTCGCTCAGCTAGTGAAGACATTTTGTTTTTGTTTCACCTTTGACAGTTTAGATTAGTTTGGGAATAAAAGTGTAGCGTTTTGACCTAAATTGAATACTCGTAGAGTTGTTGAAAGTGTTTTTGTTATGAAGTACTAACAACAGTGATGGTGTTAGGATTATAGGGAGATCTGGCTAGCCTTTTCCTATGTTGGGGTTAGATTCTAGTCTAACTACAATGATTTTTGTCTAACTTTTGATGACGTTTAATTATGTCAATTGTTTTATAATTACTTGGGAGCAAATAAATCGAGCCACTTCTATTTTTCACGTAGGTATAATTGTTATTATTTTTGGTATTATGAAACAGATCAATTCTAAACATATATCGCCTAAAAGATTATTTGATAGCCTTTACAACGAGGGTAGTTTTTTTTATATTGAATTATATAATTCATGACAAAACTAACAACCAAGACACGTGAAAAAAGGATTGGCTCGATTTCTTTGCTCCCAAGTGTATAGCTTCATTTTATCTTTTGTAAATGTGAGAACATCGTAGACATCCCTATAGAATTATGTAATTTACTATTATTCTAATTGTTTTTTTTTTTGTTTTTTATTAATTTTATACTCAAGACTTGGTACTTCATTACTCACAGGTCTGTCTGTGGTCAAGACAACATTGTTCTCGCATAACTATCCTAAATCATAGTACTGTATTCACGTAATTTGTTAAAGATATCCTTTTTAAAAGAGTAACCATGGAGTTTCTTGCCGGCTCTTCTCCACAGGAAACGACTAATTGGAACTGTGCACCTAAATTCGACTTTTCATAAGCGCCTGTATCAGTTTACGTGAAATATTTTTATTTGATTTGATTTTGATTGAACCAGATGCAGCTGAATACCAGTAGTTTACAGGGAAGTGTTGCCGTCAGACATCCGCAACCCAGTTAGCTACTGAGCAATGTTGACATACTAAGGTTAGACCGGTTTTCAGATTTCCGGGCTTCTCACTACCCGTAACGCCTGTTATACGTATTCCTATAGGGTTACAATTGTTTCATCAAAAAAAAATGACAAATTATCACTTCCCAAACAAGTTTCCGCGTAATTTCATTTGCCAAATTACTACTTAGCAAATAAACTCTTCACAAATAATTGTAACGCAAACCTAATGTTTGGCAAGTGAACATTTAAACAATAACTTGCTTGCCAACTAGTACTTTTACCAATTTTCATGTAGTCAAATATTTCAGTTGGTATAACATATTTTACGCAAAATAAAATAAGCCAAATATTTAGTATCGTCATAATTAACTATTCTGGTAGTAGTTTCTGGTTTTACATTCAAAAACATGTTTCTGGCACTCTCTGGCCGCTGCCGCGGCACGCTCGTTCGGCTCATAACGTTGTGTGGTCACAGTTCTAACCTAACCTAGCTGTTTCGATTTTAAAAAGATATAAGCGTGTTACAATCATTTATCTAAATGTTTATTGTCTAAAGATTGTTTGCTGTAATAAATCATTTGATTAAAGACCCTTTATGATACTATCCTTGGAAATATTCAGCGGAGTAAAAATTTGACCCAATGAAAATGTGCGTACTAAAATCATTCCAAATATTGCATTTGTATAAAAAAAGGTTGCTAAAATGCGTTTGGGTAATGAAATGTCAAAATAATTTTGTCAAAACGGCAGGCTCCCATTCCTATAACACCCGGGACCGTCGGCTTTACGTGCGGTCCGAGGCACGGAGGGGTCACGATGAGTAACGGGTGGACACCCATCCACTGACTGACCGCGGCAAGCGCAGCTTGACCTAACAGATTGTATGACCCGCGCGATTGTTAATTAGCCACAAGCCTTAGGGTTACAGGGAGATCCTAAACTAATTAGATTTTTATGTTAGCAGGGTTTCCAGTCAGTTTTAAATGATGTCATCACTTCTTCAAAAACTACTTAGTACTTAGTAGTACTTAGGCCGGCCATACAAGGGCAGCTCGAGCAGTTAGCCAGTGATAAACATACACGGACAGCTCGAGCAGTCAATTGCGACTGCTTGACGGCACGCCGTGCCGCCAACCGCCCGAAGCAGTTGCAACTGCTCGAGCTGTCCGTGTATGTTTATCACTGGCTAACTGCTCGAGCTGCCCGTGTATGGCCGGCCTTACGCCCGCATATGTAAAGCATACTATCACTCTTATCCATGTTTTACACGGAACGTAGCCTAAACTCAGCCTCAAACTCAAAACTCGTTTATTCAAAATAAACTAGAATTACTTACTTAGTTCTTTTTGAACATCAATTTTACATAAGACAGCTCCCAAAAACGCCCGCCCTTCACTATTTCCTAGTGTTTATGCTGTGAAAAAGAAACCTAAGTGCCCTTAAGTTCAAACAGTTACAATTAATGTGTTGGTGATCCTGAGTTTTTGTCTTAATGTCAGTTGCCGTTGAAAAGTCTAAAATGCTTAAGGCCGATGTTCGCCAACATTAATAACGTAACATCACGCCTGTATTCCACTAAGGGTTGGACAGAGGTGTATAATACACCCTCATTTGGCCGTTATGTTTAAGTCCCATGTAATAGGGGTGCGCCTATTGCCATCAACCGGGCACATGTAAAGACTCCGTCCTGCTACTGAGAAATTTCACATAGAAAAACCCAAAAACACTTTGCCCGACCTGAGGATCGAACCCAGGACCTCACGTTCAGCAGTCGCGCTTGTGACCACTCGACCAACGTGGTAGTTACTCTGATTCACTGCTAATGACCCAAGCACCGCGGATCCGTGGCGACATCTATTGTTTATGTATTGTGTCTATGATTCCGGTTTTCAACCAGTTAAAACAACCGTTTACTTAAAATTCTTGTAGATTTTTTGAGTAAGGCCGTTTGTCGAGATGACGTTGCCGAAGTAGCGTAACATACATTACTACGGCTGCGTGTACACCGCACATCCGTCATCCGAGCGCCGTTATCTCGGCCGCTGAGATTGTGAGTAGTTCGGCGCTACCGCTAGAACTCCGCCGAGATCGTGACGGTCCGAAATGCCGGCAATACAATACACTGCTCTTGTCCACTACATCCGGGATTGACGGCACCGGTGCATGGATTTTTTCTTATGTTGGGAATCACCGAGATCGGTCGCGGTGGACACACGATCGCCGTCACTCCTCCTCCGAACTTCAGACTCTAACGGTTGACTAACTGTAGAATTACTGTTGAAAACACTAAGCTAAAAAAAGCTCATGGGTAACCAGACGGTAACAGTCCGTATAACTAAAATATTCTAGTAGTGTTAACTACTAAATCATTTTTTAAATCAACACCGAAGTAAGAGAAGTATACAACGTTAATAATACAAACGATAATTTTGTTCAATCAATAATACCTAATTCATCCATTTATTTTATCATGTTTTTTTTTTTGTACTTATTATGTACTAGCCATCAACATCTCAGGAATCGTCTAATTTTTTTCGATACAAACTATTAAACCACCTTAGAGGATGAATTTTCAAAAATCCTTTCTTAGTGCTCATCTATCTTATATAAAGAACTCCTTTGCAAAATTTCATGCTTGTAGACCCACCGGTTTAAGCTGTGCGTTATCAGTAAGTCAGTGTTAAAGTATTATTAAGTAGAAGTTCCTAAATTAAAAACAAGACGAGTAAATGAAATATTGCCGTTACAGTTTTTAAGAATGATACATAAAACAAATGCAAATATTCATAAAATATTTGGTCCTAGTTTGGTCCTTGAGTACGCAGAGCTCTTATTGCAACTTTTAATGAAGACATCTTATAAATATTCATAATATTGTCATAATACAGCGTAGTTAATTATTAGATGCTCGTCAAATAATGCTTGTATTCAAAACAAAACACCCGAAAAATCTAACATCTAAATTAGCTGCGAACAAAAGAAACCTGAGTACAACCAAATTTAAGTCCGTGACAATTTTGTTCAAGATGCGAGGCTAATTACTGTCTCAGTGCGGGCACAACACGTGTATGTATATGTTTGTATGATAGTATGGTATGTGACTCACCAGAGCTCGGTGGTCGGGGGAGAGGGGGGGTGGCTCGCCGCTACGGGCGCCCCCCATCGGCTACTGCTCTCGACTCTTGAACAAAATCATCACGGTAAGAAATTGCCCATGTTTCATGGTCCACCTATTAATGGTCAACATTTTAGTGCCATATAGGTGGATATCAAGCCCATCATTAGGCTTTTATGGTCAATGTTTAATTTTAGCATATTTTTATTTAAAATCATCAAGAGGTCGTTTAAAAGTCGAAGATATGTCCTATGCACAGTTTATTGGAGGAAACTACAATTTGTGTTGTGAAGAACCTATGTCTCATAAGCTGACTGGTTTTAGAACGTATATCTAAAATTATACTTTAAACTTACCTTCATAAGGTTTCCTCTACTCAACGTACTACAAGATAAAATTATCTAATACTACTACTACATTACTTATAAAAATGCACAATATTCAGAATTCGCTCAAAAACGTGATGATCATCATATAAATGATGAGAAGTGAATTAAACTTAATCCCCCATAATATGAGAGGTAGTTCAAGCCAAAAATAAGGTAAAACCAGATTTAAAAAATATACCCATCACTTTCTAACGTTATATAACGACGAATTCTCTCTTTTCTTTTCTTCTCCTTTTTTTTGAAGTCGGTTAAAAAGAGGGGGCTTTTTTAAAATCTGGGTTTTGCTTAGAATATCAGTCGTAATATTTCCGAAATACAACGACCAGAGCCGTTGTTTTTGCTTAAAAAATTGCAATATTATTTATATTGTGCATTTTTACTTTTACTAAAAAGTATACTTGTATTGTGTGCTACAAAAAGCTGTTGTGGTTTGTTTGTCAGAATCTCTCATCATAACACTCATTTTGAGTCTTGTCACTACTAGGTACCTATAGACCATGTATGCATATCAATGCTTAACCCACTTTGTCAGGTTCTGGTGGAACTGTTAGCTCCTGGCCGGAGACTATCTGCTTGCAGATACTACTGCAAGGCTAATGGCCAAATCGGAAAGACACTTTTATAGCGATTACGCGATCCGAATACGTGAAAATACGAATCTAGAGTCTAAAAACTCGGGCCGAATTCGGATATCGCTTTCGCACTTATCCGATCTCTGATCCAAATTCAAACAATTCAGGGGCCATCTTTGGCATATCCAATTGGCGTCCGATTTGAATCCAAGGTAATGCGAAAGCGTTCATACAAACAGTAGGCTACTTCGGTCCGTCAATATTTCTTCAGAATTGGAAACTCACGGATCACGGAAGTCGGATCTAGTGCGTAAACTACCATACAAACAGTTCTATGACTACTTCGGAACGTATTTTCTCGGATTCGGATCGGATGCAGTGCGTAACCGCTCTTAGACGTAGGGAGATATCATCTGAAACCTAATATTGAAAGGTCACAGGTATAGGAGGTCTGATTCTGCGATTACCAACCCTTCTACCCAACGTTTTGGGGTGATTTCTCCTTTTGTGTGTCCACAGACCACTACTTGACGGCGGCTACGTTAAACAGTGGTCTGTGTTAAGCTTTTCAGTGATTCTAAGGCTCGATTGCTCAACGACTCGTTAAATATATTAGTGCTTGTTTAAAGTTTGTAGAAACAGCATGATGTTTAGCACTAAATGTATTTAACGAGTCGTTGTGCAAACGGGTCTAAGACACCCGTATTAATAAACCATTCTCAAACATTGCTCTTAGGAGCTTTCTGGAAGTCAATCATCTAAATTCCATAATTGTTTCAACTTTAGATGTGATTATTATTGAAATAAGTACTTCTGAAATTGTTAAAAGAGTACTTGGATCTCTATCATGAGAGTGGTTTATCAAAAAGGGTTTATGTGTATAAATCAGTTTGTAAATGACATCAAGCAGTCTCACCGAACTCACCGAGTAGCCAGGGCGCGACGGCGTCGTTCTCCTTGGCGCTGTTGAGGATGGTCTCCGGCAGGGGGAGCGAGTGGCGCACCATGGCGCCGTACAGACCGTACTCCGCCATGATTGTCGACCGACCCCAACACTTCTCTGTTTTGCGCCATTTCGCGCGCCGGTTTTGAAACCAGACCTGGGGAAGAATTGTATTTTTTAAGAAAGTTGTTAATAGAGATAATAATACATCACATCCCTGTATTTCCCGGAGGGTTGGGCAGAGGTTTTTTTGTATGATTTTTGTAATTAAATCTGTTACAGACCCTTTTACAAGTTAATGTTTTGTTGTTTTTTTAAGTGGTGGTGTATTATAGTAAATCCTCATTTCGCCGTTATGTTTAAGTTTCATGTACAAGGGGGCGAGCCTATTTTCATCAACCGGGCACAAATCCAGACTCCGGACTGCTCAAATAAGTATCTGCTCGTATAAATTCAATTAAATAAATAATATTGCAGTTAAAAGAGCGTCCACGAGTGACATGATGCTTAAGTATGTCCGATGCATCCTTGGCAGTCAGTCCCGCTAACAACCCCACTGGCAAGTCAATCTTTTCACCACGACACGAGCTCTTCTCGTATAGCTCGTGCCACCACGAGAGAAGAAAAAGCTTTTATCTGCATTCAGCACAGCAGTGCTGGTCAACGGGCTCTCCAGAATACGAGGTATTGCCAGTAGTTACTATAGGACCAGCCTATTAGCACTGCTGACCGCAACAGCCTTATTATGGCTGACCGGTTCAACCAGTTATCTCGCTATCTGTCAGTCTAAAGAAACTGTTTGTCTGCGGCTTGTTGTCCTGCGTGCAATTGAGTTTTTGTTTTTGGGAAACTTGGTACTGTAAGCTGCTCCTTTTTATTTTCTCCTTTTGTGAGAAGTCCAAGGGTGGAATAATATAAAGTTTGAGTGATTTAATATCCCTAGTAACAAACTGATCACAGAGTAGCATTTGGGACTGACCGTAGATTAATTTAATTAGATAAAAATGACTGTTTCGTTGGTCTAGTAGTTGCTGAGCGGGAGGTCCTGAGTTCAATCCCCAGATCGGGCAAAGTGTTATTGGGTTTTTCCGTATGGAATTTCTCAGTAGCAGCCCGGATTCTGGATTTGTGTACGGTTGATGGCAATAGGTTCGGCGACTTAAAAATAGCGACGAAATGAGTATGTACCTCTGCCTAACCCTTCATCCCATTACAGGGGTGATGATGTTATGTAAAAATGATACCTTTATTTCACATAATTATCATATTATTTCACTTTAAAATTTTCTGACATCCATATCTCATCGGAACTCGGAGAAAACCTTTGTATATCATAAAGCCTCCGTTCTAATTAGAATGAGCGATCGGATATAACCATTAGAGCGTTGAAGTTGTAACAGAGAGCTCCCTCTAGCGGGTGGCGAGATAACTAAGCATGGAAAACAAACCAATTATCGGGAACAAAACGCAACTAAATTAAATTTTCAAATTCACCGCCGAGCGCGGCCGCTGTTTGTACACAGACGCGCGTAGGGATGACACGACATGGAAAGTTATGGTTATTTATTATTGTGTTACTGTTCAAGGTAAATATAGTCCCAAAAGGAGGTTACAATGGAAACATTTTTATGAGATAAATATTCGATGTTGTTCATTTGTGTCCAATTTTTGTTCTTTTCAACAAGTTTGCCACAGATGCTTGATACGAAATTATATTTATTGCATTCCAAAATATGAACTTAGGTCGTAAAATTAATACTCTGAGATCAATTAACCCTTTTGGGCACAGAAAAGTAACAGGGGAGAGGAAGCCTTGACTAACAATAGTTTAACAATATTTTAAGGAATTATTTATTATATTTCATCATTTAAATATTAATTTTAGTGAACAACTACCGATACTTAAGTCTAATGACTTAAAAAAAAAAAACCTATCCTAATTCGCAGTGTGTCAATTTTAAAACCAAGGTCTTGGGTGCAAAAGCAAAGAAAGAGAGAAAGAATATCTTTGACTGCGTTACAAACGGAATCAAAAAATACAAAAAATTTTTGGACAAAATATACGTTACATCTGCAAAAATAAAGTAATACTTTTATTTGTTAATTTAAATTGACTTATTTACATTTTGGCATCTAAAATACAAATACAATCAAACACGGTATCATTCCACACTAGAAAACACAGAATTTTCTTTAAAAGGAATAAATACATAACAGACACAATAATTAAAATAAAATCACAATATATCGTAGCAGCCCTGTAGCTGTGGGCCCGACCGCACCGCACCGCACCGCCGCCGCGCAAAACGGTTAATTTCTAATTAAATTTGTTAATTAAACCCGATAGCGGCGCACTCCGCACAAATTAATACCCGCCGTATTATATTACTATGAGTACTGTCTTGCTATGTATGTATCTTATGTACTGTGTGTGGGTATTGCCTTGAGCGAATTACATTTTGGTTTGTTGTGTTATATAATTATTTTAATAAGTAGGTAACAGTCCGTTGTGTTGTGCATTTTGTTAGAATTTTGCAGTAGGTGAGGTAGAGATTTAATGTAATATTTTTAGATCTCATGACATAGATGTAGGGTATTATCATTGATACCTATCTAGCTTTCTAGGTTCATGTGACCTTATTACGAAGAGGTCATACTTATGTACTACAAAATATTTAATTTATTAACTTTATAATGATACAATATTATGACAAATACAAATATCCTAATCCTAACTTACAATATTATAAATGCGAAGGTAAGTTTGTTTGTTTGTTACCTTTTCACGCCTAAACCACTGAACCTATCATCCTGAAATTTTGCATATACGTTGTCAGGTGTACAGAAACGGACATAGGGTACCTTTCATCCCGAAAAAAAGTACTGTTCCCGAGGAAAACAACAATAACGTTAATGGATGGCGCCACGTGTCTTTAGAATCATTGTTGAATTATGTTATTATAGAAACTTTAGTAGTGTATTAAGAGTTGATTGTCAAGTTCTAAATTAACGCGAGCGAAGCAAAAGTTAGTATACAAATAAAGAAAAGCATGTCCTAATAAAACTATAAACTAAAATAGGGCATCAAAATATTCCTCTGCATCGCTGTCGACTGGTAACGTGCCCAGAAGGCTGGCAGCATTGCCACGTTGTATGGCAATGCTAATCCATTGACCAAAGTAAAGGCCAGCCTTCAGGTCACGGTACGTATCGTCCAGCCGCCTTGCAACTACTACAATTGGACGATATAATGGATCATGTGATTTACTGATAAGAACGTGTCACTGCTCTGTTCTCGTGGAGGTAATACGTTCCTTATGACGTATCGACTGTATAAACCTGTTTTACAATGATAGCCACATGTTTTTACCAGGGTTCCTCATGTATACCCACCATCCTGGGGAGGGCAGATGATGATGTCGGTCTCCTACCGACTAAAACCACCACGGTATTCCTCTGAGGACTTGCATGGTCACTTTTGTATGTATATCTAGAAATTGTGGAAATTCCACTCATACGCACAAAACGTTTTGGCAACACGTTCATTGTGCGTACAGCTAAGCTGCCAGAATCTATGTTTCCCTATAGCTTAACCTTGGAGTTTTTCAAATCTCTAGTGAATAAATAACTTCTAGGCAAATCGTCAACCGCATCTTCACTTACCTTCAGGTGGGGTAACAGTCAAAAATGTGCCAGTAAAAAGTATTTAAAAAACTGCCACGTCTTTAGTAAAATAGTTTGTGAATTCCTTAAGAAAAGCTTATTTAACACTATTGTATTGCTAAAGTTTAGAGTTGATAGGCATGTGCCTTTAAACGCTCGGATGCAAAAGAAACAGCCCTAATTTGCCCTAGTCTTACACTATGTGCCTGTAAGGCAATCAACGTAAAAATTAACTCATCATCATCATCTGCCTAGCCTTTTCCCAACTATGTTGGGGTCGGCTTCCAGTCGAACCGGATGCAGCTGAATATCAGTATTTTACATGGAGCGACTGCCTATCAGACCTCCACAACCCAGTAACTGGGTAATACGATACTCTTGGTAAGACTGGTTGTCAGACTTTCTGGCTTCTGACCGACAGTAACGACTGTCAAAGATCTACAAATGACAGCCGGGACCAACGGCTTTACGTGCTTTCCGAGGCACGGAGGAAACTCGCTATGGTAAATGGTCACCCATCCACAGACCAACCTCGGCAAGCGTGGCTTAACCCGGAAGATCGGTCTATGCGGCTGTAATTATTTAGCCACGAGCTCCTCGTAAAAACGTCAACGTAAAAATTAACTAATCAGCTGTTAATCTCATGTCAAATTGGTTGTTAATATTTTGGTCATATTCGTTGGCGTGACATTTCGTCACATCCACGGCAAACTTACCAATCATATTACAGAATCGTTTTTTTTTTGTTATTTTTATAATTGCGTTGACATGAATTTGCGATTGAGATACAATCAACAGATGTTCAATATTTTACAAGGATCAGAAAAAAACGCACATTCGTAACTTTACCTCGTCATAAGATTCGTAAGTTTGCCGTGGATGTGACGATTTGACAACAGATTAAATTAATAAGCCAAGCCAGGAACCGGGGCACTATGGAAATAATAAATCTCTTCATATTAGTAATTACAGCTTAACCGAATAAACATGAATATCGGTGATTACAGCATCTTATTGGATCCGCACATCTTTAATGGTAACGTAATGACGCGCTAACAGGAAAACGATAAACTAACGTTTTCTTAGATTTTCCCTCACCGAATACTACACTTATATTTAATTATTTACTGTTTTATCATAAGTATTACTGAATCTGTTAACGTGGGCTTGGGTTATAAGACTTATAACATAATCTTGAACTACAGAACTAATTGATTGAACTGACAAATTTTCTTTACGAGTAACATAATATTTTCGTGTCGTCTTTTTTTTTCCTTTATCGTGGGTGCGTTACAGACACAAATTTTCACATGCACAAACACCCAGACGCGGAACAACTATCTGTTAGATCAAAACATTTTTTTCCGTGTGAGAATCGAACTCGCGACTTGCAGCGCTGAAAGCAAATTGCTCAGCGACTGCACTAAATGTGTCGTCAAAATAAACTACTATTTCAATATTTTTACCCCCTTACAGCGGTTACAGCGGTTACGCACTGCATCCAATCCGAATCCGTGAAAATACGTTCCGAAGTAGCCATAGAACTATTTGTATGGTAGTTTACGCACTACATCCGGCATCCGTCATCCGATTTCTATCCGTCATCCGTGAGTCTCCAATTCGGAAGAACAATTGACGGACCGAAGTAGCCGTAGTACTATTTGTATGAACGCTTTCGCATTACCTCGGATTCAAATCAGACGCCAAACGGATTTGCCAAAGATGGCCCCTGAATTGTTTGAATTTGAATCAGAGATCGGAATAGTGCGTAAGCAACATCCGAATTCGGTCCGAGATTTTTACTCTAGATCGGTATTTTCACGTATTCGGATCGGATGCAGTGCGTAAAGCAATATCCGAATTCGGTTCGAGTTTTTTATATCCGTATTTTCACGGATTCGGATCGGATGCAGTGCGTATTCGTTCTTAGTCATAAAAGATTGAAATTTTTAAACACTAATTTTATTATATGACTGCCTCGTTGGTCAAGCGGTCGCAAGCGCGACTGCTGAGCGTGAGATCCTGGGTTCGATCCCCAGGTCGGGCAAAGTGTCACTGGGTTTTTCCGTGTAGAATTTCTCAGTAGCAGCCCGGAGTCTGGATTTGTGCCCGGTTGATAGCAATAGACTCGCCCCCTATTACATGGGACGTAAACATAAACGGCGAAATGTGGGTGTACTATACACCTCTGTCAACCCTTCGGAGAATACAGGCGTGAGTTTATTATGTTATTAATTTTATTATATCTGTCCTTCTCATTTTTATGCCAATGAATAAAGATGGCAATAGACGTAATAGATTTTAGTTAAATAACCTTTACCCATCGTTTATGAATAAAGGTGATACTGATACTAAGTCCACAAATCACAATTTTCACAGCATCAATCTGTCAATCTACAATTGCTTAACCCGTCAGTAAAGCAGTGCCTGTGTTCCGTCAACGAAGCATGTTGACTATGGTAATGCCACCCAAATTTGTCCCAAGCTGTGCGAGTCTGAGGGGGAGGCATGTGTTCAACGGCGGCATCTGAAGAGCCCTGAATATGTAATCTTATAACTATGCATTATGCCTAACTGACTAACTAGTTTGTAACCATTGCACCATGAAATACCTGCTCTACATTTCAGATTTAGGCCAGTTTAATTGTGAAATAGGTTTAACGGCCTATTTTGCAGGTTCTGGATAAATATTTTATATATTGCCTCTGCCTCGTTAGTCTAGCGGTCGCAAGCGCGACTGTTGAGCGTGAAATCCTGGGTTCGATCCCCAGGTCGGGCAAAGTGTTATTGGGTTTTACCGTGTGGAATATTTCAGTAGCAGCCCGGAGCTGGATTTGTGCCTGGTTGACTTAAACATGACGGCAAAAGTGTACTTTTCACATCTGCCCAACCCTTCGGGGAAAACAGGCGTGATGTATATCCATTCGAGATCATAGTCTTCCTTCTCTTTGTTTCTTAACATACCTGCATTAAAAAACCTGTTCTAAAAAAATCTAAGTACGTAATAGCATAACGAAAGCAGTGAAAATGATAAAAATATTAGCAAGCAAGGAGCTTATAATAAGTATATAGATATATGCCCGGTTCCTATGAACAAAAAACGAATCGTTTTGCGTACCAATCGTAGCAGTTTTTATCGAAAAACTGTGGATATAAATGGACTAGTAATCTAATTTTACCTGTGATAGCTACTAAACTACGGGAGAGTCTACTATAAAAAGTCTTTGCTTCATTATTGGAAAGATACAAAAGTCTTAATTTTAACCAATAATGCTGTAAATCATAGGAATCGGCTATTAGTAAGCTTGCTAGCAAACGAGAGATGGTGAATTCTAATTCTTGTCAAACATTTGTGACTAGCTTTTGCCCGCAGCTTCGCTTGCGTGAAATTTTGAACCTGTTAAGTGACGATTTTCCATACAAACTTTCATCCCCTATTTAACTCCCTTAGGAGTTGAATTTCCAAAAATCCTTCCTTATTCCTTGTCTACATTATAAAGAAACCCTCTGTGCAAAATTTCAGCTTTCTAGGTCCAAGGGTTTGGGTTGGGCGTTGATGAGTCAGTCAATCAGTCAGTCAGTCAGGACCTTTCTTTTTATTTATATACTTAGATATCGTAAAAGAAGTATCAGAAGCTATTGGAGGGTCACTCATAAATACTAGCTATCCACACCCATTGCTAACATTCCGTTAAAAGCCAGCAGTACATTCCATCATATACCAAGTGTATAACGACTCATGGCCGGCGGCGGGACGTTATTGATTGGCCGGCGCGGCGACGTGACGGACTAATTGTGAGAGATCAGCAGCCACACTGATTACCAACTGAGAGGGGTCACTGCACATCTAGCAATAAAGACAAGTTGTATTCTGGACTATAATGGCCTTATTACAAAAGATGGTTTAAACCAAGACTAAGGTAAACCACGGTTTAAAATATACCCATCACTTTCTTATGTCATATGACAAAAAGAGACGGAGCTATTTTAAAACCTAGGTTTTCTTAGACCATCTTTTGTAATAAGGGGGAATGAGTGCATTTCCACCAGAGATGTGCTATGCAACGTTGCTATGGCTGCGTTTGATATCCACCAATCATATTCATTGGTCCACATAGCGTAGCACTGGTGGAAACTGATTCAACTAAGCTACGTTTTTAATATGGAAGAATGTGTGATGTGGATGCGTGCTGCTGTGGATGCGAGCTATGAATGCGTACTATGGATGGTCGTGAGTGGTGTAGCTATACCCGCCGCTCCCCGTCTTCTCCCCGCCTTCCCTATTGTCGATACGTTGCATAGCTCGAGCTGCGCATCTTCCTCGCACAGCTACATAGCTTAGCATCAGTGGAAACGGTCACATAGTCTCGTAGATTAGCTTTTACATTCTCGCAGCATAGCTGCATAGCACATCTCTGGTGGAAAGGCACCCTAACTGTGGTCAGTCAATCCGTGCCATGGATTTTGTGGAATAATAACATTACCTCTGTGTTCCCCGAAGAGTTGGACAGAGGAGTGTACACCCTCATTTCGTCATTCCGTTTAAATTTCATGCAATAGAGGGTGAGCCTATTACCATCAACCGGGCACAAATCTAAACTTCGGGCTGCTATTGAGTAATTCCACATGGAAAAACCCAATAACACTTTGCCCGACCTGGGGATCGAACCTAATACCTCACTTCAGCAGTCGCCCTTGCGACCACTAGAATAACGAGGCAGTGTTTTAGAATTTCCTGTAGAAAGAAATTCGACAAAATCCGTGACACATGTCTTGTCACTGTGCTAAGCCTGCACGATTTAATTCAGCAAGTAAACTAGAGTTTGAAAAAGTTCACTTGTTTCTCTATCCACGAATAAAACTAAACTCTCCTATTTCTAAATGCAGCTAGTATGCAGTATTGCTTGCATTTCAGCCAACCGACTAACAACTGAAATCGCTAATCATCGGGCACAATTTAAATCCATTGCTATAAAACTATGAATTATCAACTGATGGAAAAGTGTTTTGTAGTTCTTGGCATAGGACTCGACCTCAGGTCCTAAAATATTCAGCCACTAAAATCAGTAAACCGCTAATTAAATAGCAAAATTAGAAAAACCAGTGTGACTGGTCCTTGTATCCGCATCTCGCTATTGAGTACAATAATTAAATGTAGTGCAGTGGCTGTCAATTCATGGAACACAGAAGTTTAAACCCAAGCCCCCTTATTACAAAAGATGGTCTAAGAAAAACCTTGGTTTTAAAATAACCCTGTCTCTTTTTGTTAATGACATAAGAAAGTGACGGGTATATTTTAAACCTGGGTTTACCTTAGTCTTGGTTTAAACCATCTTTTGTAATAAGGGGGTATTATATCTCTAAATCTACTTCTGTGGTCGCTATCACAATGTCAAGCATCATCAAGTCTTTTTCCAATTTTTTTGGATTAGTAATCTACTCAACCAATTTTCCAATCAGTCTGCGTTGTAGCTACGTAGCCTCAAGCCCCTATTTTCACTAGCCAAATGTAAATGAAATCAAACACCAAAATTGGTGAAATTACATAATCGTTTTGTTCCACAGTCCATCCAAACAAACAATTAGTCGTATCTACTATCCCCGCGTGTAGTTAGTAGTTCACAGTATTGATTGCGCGAACTGACTACTAATTGTGCTCGCTAGATTAACGATGTGAGTGTGCGAGGTTACGGTGAAGGGGTGTGAATACTACAAGAGATAGGTACCGTAGAGTAGCTCACACGAAGAAAATATTGAATTTATTCAATGCTCTTCATCCAACTGATGCAAAAGAAGTTCAACACCTTTCCGAAAGGCTGATCACCGCAAAAATTAAGTAATCTGCTGTCAAATCTCATGTTGTCTCTGTTGTGATTGGTTGTTTACTATTTTGGTCAGTCAATCATAGCAGTTGACCACAAATTAAATATTTTTCCTTTCAGAAAACGGGGATTAGACTTGCAACTTATTCCGTCAATTTTTGCTACCATATTAATGTCGACTGCGATTTTGGTCGAAGAACTTATAATATAATTATTCAATGATCTACAGTTCGTTGTAGTGATATATTAGCTTGTTCAAGTTCAGCTGCAGACGTTTGTCAGCTCTCATATTATAATAGTGAATTTGAGTGGCTATATATGCACACGAAGTCAATGATGGCCATGCTAGCGAACGCCACCGAATGTTCGTCATTTCTTGGCTTTGCCTAAACTTTGTATTGTACTGATCCAGTTTTATTCGGATTAAGGTAATCGGTATCGAATCCTGTTCGTTGACCTTCGATGTCCTGGTAGCATTAGAGTTAAAAGATATGGCGTGGAAATTAGTCAACAATACTGTCAAAGATGAAAGCTCGGGGTTGTAGAATGTGCTTAGAAGGTTAGAATATTCCTGCTTGATTTGGTGCACATAAAGCGGTCTTCCTACGCAAGCCCACAAGATTACCAGCTAAGCTGAAGGTTACAAGCGTTAGGTGGTGATTGTTGGTGGATAATTACTGGCATAGCCCACGGCTTGTGCAGGAGTGGGTTATTGGAGAGTTAGAGAGATTTGTGGGATTACGATCGATGATCCTCAGGGTTACCCTTGTACTAGGGTGAAACAAACAATATTGGAAAAAGGGGTGAGATCTTTACTGGCTTACTGATAATTCCTTGTGGGACTTTGTCTGGTGAGTTTCAAGGCTGCTAACGCTTGTGGGTGAAATAAGGGATTGACAAGAACCTTAATTTCAGACAGTGACAAATTTTGATAATCATTTTGGTATTGCTAATGGATGAACGAAAGGAAGAGTATTTTGTTTCGTCTTTATCAGCAGTATTTCTTTAAAATCTAATAATATTATTCATCAAGTCAAGTTGTTTATTATGCTACAGATGCTAAATTAATCGTAGATCTTAGCACTCTGATTGTTTAGTTTTTTTTTCTTTATTTATTTAGGGACATTTATAATCACAATGCGTATGTCAGTCCCATCTTTCCCTAAATACACATGGTCATATCTGGGCCATGAACCTAAATAGACTCTTCGCACCATCGCCATTGTTTCGTTGCTGGGAGGGCAGTTGTCGAAACCTAATTCTGGTCCACTATACGTAAAAACCAAGAGAATTTAATACCACATAGATCGGCAGTAGATTAAAATCTCACTCAGGTAGACAAAACGAACGCAACACTCAGCACTATTTAATTAATTCGCAGCACAACGACGGCCGCATTCCGCCAGATCTCCGAATTTACTAATTAACATACGCTCACAAAGGTTCCGCGTAATTGTTAATTTGGCAGCACATTCGCGCCCTTTAATGATGCGTAACGTTGGTGCGGGGAATTGCGCGCTCCGACAATTTATTACTCGTATGTGGCAGCTACCAGCACACCCTGACCTTCCCACCTCCCCTCAATTCTACGCAAGACAGACGTAAGAGACGATGGATTGGCTACAGGCAGGGGTCTTGGTTCTCTGGACGCATTTAGGGTAGTATTTGTAATGTTGCTTGTGAAACAATTTGTCGGGCGTCTGTGTGATTGCGTAGGCTCGTATGTTTTGAGTGCTACTTTCGTTTGGAAACTAATTTTAAAATTACAGTTTTGTTCAACATGAGCTGTTAATTACGTTTTAGGTGTGTTTTGTGAAATTAACGCTTAAAGTTGACTTTAGAAGCCATGCAAAAGTTTTTAGTGTTTGGAACTTGAAAATTACACTAATTAATCACAGCACGTAGTATCTAATAAACATTTATCGTTATGTCTCTATATCCAAGACTGTTTCTCCATTTAAAATATCTTTTCTGCTCCTATTATCCCTGCTAGTTTACGAGATTGACAATATCAATATTTATGGCAACTAGCATGGCAATTGCGTAACGTAACCAACATCATTCATTGCAGTTGATGTGTTAAAAACAATATTCATTGCGTGGTACATAGTTGTGGAGAAGTCGGATTGTTATACATACGCTGCTATGGAAATTGTTGAACTGTCAAAATCATTACCATAGCGATTACAAGTGTGTTGCGCACGCTGCGTAGCTTGGTTTTAATGCCCAGTTGGTCATTGTTGCCCATCTAATTAATCCCATAAGTCAATATTTCGCCAAAAACAAACGAAGTATTATTTCTGCTGACCACACGACAACTATCATAACCCTCAACAGCTATTCAAAACGATTGTACATCCCCAAAAACAATATACACATTCCAAATCCCACCGGTCACAGAACACTTGAGATAATTATCACCAAGCTGTTCCAACGTTACCAAATCCCCACAATAGTGTGCGCTAATCCTTAGTAACAAGTGTGTAAAGGGGATAACGCGTGTTAGTCGCAAGTGAGCGCGGGCCCTTAGGGAGCAGGGGTGACCAACATTTGGGACTATTAACGCTTTTTATTGTAAACAGTTTCAATTGATTTTTGGTTGCTTGTTTTTTAGGGTTCCGTACCCAAAGGGTAAAATGGGACCGTATTACTAAGGGGCCGTCTCCACGAGCGAGAGAATCGCGGCGATATTATCGTCGTGCCACGTATTTCTATACACTCTCTTAGAACGTGTCTACACACGGCGATGTTATCGCGGCGATAGTTAGTATTGAATTTGATGGCAGCGCGAGAATATCGCCGCGATTCACTCGCTCGTGGAGATGGCGCCTAAGACTCCGTTGTCCATCTGTCCGTCTGTCACCAGGCTGTATCTCATGAACCGTGATAGTTAGACAGTTGAAATTTTCACAGATGATGTACCTATTTCTGTTGCCGTTATAACAACAAATACTAAAAAAACAGATTAAAATAAATATTTCAGGGGCTCCCATACAACAAACGTGATTTTTTTGCCGTTTTTATAGATAATTGTACGGAACCCTTCGTGCTTGAGTCCGACTCGCAGTTGGCTGGTTTTTTAATAAGGGATCTGGGGTGAACTTTTTTTTCTTTTTGGATTGGATTTGGATTATACTGGTAAGAGAGAAAATATATAAATTCTCAGAAAATAAAACTATGTAATTGCATTGATAATATTATAGTGTTTGTAAAATGTGAAATAAATAAACAATGCAGTACTTAAATATTTCTTTTAAATAAAAAGTAAAATAATCTAACAAAAGGTAAATAAAGATTAGTGCACTGTCACTCTTTTAAAAGTAAAAGAGAACGAAGGCATAATTCATTTAAGAAAATAATGATATGATTACCAAATTGTAGTAAAACTCTTTAAATAAACATCAAAATCATTAACATTAATGAAGTGTTTCCAAACACAGAGTGACGCCAACATTCCTCTTTATAAACGAGGTTGTTATCCTACCAATAGATACGTGCGGACCATTCAATCTTATTAAACAACGTATCAACATCAGTATGGCGTGTTAATTCTCATAGTCATCCAGTGGACGGCGATGACGCGGCAAACGATGTCATTAGGCGAGTATACCCGTTCGCGAACCACTGACAGTTTAAATAAAGCAAGTAAGCCTCACAAAGGGCTTCTTATTTACGTAGTGCATAATTTCATTTCTTTGGTCGTGTTTCAATGGAGTTCGGGGGGGAAAGGGGCGCGGGTGCGGGGGGCGTTCCGACCAATCACGTGCAGGCGCGGGCTAAATGGAGTTGCGAGTCTGTTCCCAATTTGGCGGCAATTTGCTCCACAATGCCGTCATTCTGTTGTCGCCGACTCGCCTTAACAGGTTATTATTCAATTTGGGGTGCGTCCGACACATTTTGATTAGTCAATAAGTTAATACGCGGTTAGCTGCGACAGGTTAACTGATTCGCTTTCATTAGTAATTGGGTCGTATCTGGTGTTACGCCTACTACTTATTGGGTGATTTCCGGTTGTGTTAACAGTTAATTTGCTAAATTGATTAAGCAATTTTAAGGTCAACAGCTGATAGAGAGATGGGACAGTTACTTAGTAAAAGTTTGGATAAGTATTTTGACTCAGAATTAAATTTGAATATCTTCACAGTTTCAAATGAATAGGGTATTGTCTTACAGCGGATAAGACCCGTTATATCGTCGTTGCAAATTTAAAATCTCCTATGTGACATTTTTGTAGAAAATGAGTTTTTCAGAAATTCGAATAGCGGTTTTATAGCGCTAGCGTTTAAAAAAACTCCCATGTGAATATCTTCATAATTCATAGACGTACATCTATCTCATTTTAAAAACATCCTTAGTGTCCATTACATTACTTTGTTCATCAAAACCTTCGTTTTTCTGGGAAAAACACTTTTTACACACAGGAGATTCAAAATTTGCAACGACGATATGTTAAATTAACAAATAAATAAGTCTGGTGTTAGTCAATGACATTATTTGTAATATTTAATTGTATTTGTAATTGACATTAATTGATAATGTCACTTCCTGGTAAAATAGAAGAACTACTGTAAACCAGCCAACACCATAATGTACTCTATTTTAAGTGAAATAAATTTAATTTCATTACATTTCAATGGCGTGTGAGATAGTGTCCGTTAACACACATGTTGGTTAAAAACAGATTAAAAATAACGAATCTTTTCTACCGTAATGTTGGCAGTGATTCCTCTACTGCAACCTACAACCTAGATTAGTTTAAAACCATCACCACACATTTCTACTGTTCTGAAAAACATACCAATTTAATCTCATATAGTATTCCGTGACCCGAAACAGCCAATCCGCAACTAGTTCACAAAGTTGCTACAAACACACGTATCTCGGCACAAAATCAATACTGGACCGGTTATGCTTGATAACTGAGTCTTTTCAGCGCGGAGCCGCGGCCGCCCTGTGCCCTGTGACGACCAGTAGCTTTAAACCTATTGCGATATTAAATTATTTTAGGCTCTTGACAGCGGGAGATAGGGTAACTTGCTTTTTGGAGTATTTTTGTTCAATTATGGGAGATATTACGTGATTGGAGTTGGCTTTTATTCAATTAGGAAATTGACTAACTGGCACAGTATACAGGTGTTAACGAATTCGTGTAATTCCTTAAAACCACATGATCTACTACTGATGTAGACAGGCCCCGCACGGGATTTAGCTTGATTAAAAATATAAAAATAAAATTATTATTTTTTCATTCGGCTTTGTTACCGGTCGTATCTAAACCACCTAATAAGGATTGAGTAAAAAAATAAGTATTTATTTTTTTGCAAAAAAATGTTTTATTTGTGTGAACATTTCGATACCACGCATAAATTAATGAAAGCACGGCGACACGGCTGGCAAGCACGACTAACGCGATATTGCTCTTTGCAGTCAGATAACTCAAGGCTCTAAAATGACTCAGAAATAGAAAATCAAGATTTAAAAAAAAAAAGTTTTCCCATTTAGTGTTAATCTGTGTCACCAGTAAATCACGTGGTTTGAAGGAATTACACGAATTTGTTAACACTCTGTATACACAATAAACATAATATAAGCTAAAGCAGTACCTCAACTTACTATAATCGCCTGAATTGACACACTCACACAGACACGCACTGTATACTGAGTATAATGCACTCTTTGTTAGGGACTGTATTCCGATAATACCTTAGAATTCTTGTTGCAGTGCGTGTTTGTGTGAGTGTGTCAAATTGGACGATTGTAGGTAGTTGAAGTACTGCTTTAGCTTATATGTATACAAGGTTAGTCGGAAAGGGGGTACTAATCCGCAGGCCACTTAAAGTATCACTGATGACTGTCCTAAAGCAAGTGTTAAAATTTCAAAATTCGGTAATTTTTTTTTCAATGCAAAATGATATTTGTTTTTTTTTTCAAAAATTCTTCATCCCTTTTTTAGTTACAAAATTAGAAAATGGTGCTTCTTATTAATGACCCCAAATATGACCTAAAATGCAAACACGGCTGATCATAACTGGGAATAGATAGATTTTAGAGATTTTTTTTTGAAATCTTTGATCACCTATTTCTCTTAAACTATTGACTTTTGGAAAAAGTTGTAGAACAAAAGTTATTCACTATCATGGGTACTTTAACCCCTTTCGGATTAGTACCCCCTTTCTGACTAACCTTGTATATACTGTGGTATAGTCTTGTTTGTGTTTACTTTTCCAATTATATGCTTACTTTGGAAAATAAGGCATTTGAATCTCCACCGTGGTCTCTCTCAAACGTCTAACACGGCGTTAGGCGTCAAGCGTTTGAGAGATACCACTATAGTGTATTTCCATAATAAGCATTATATTTAAGAATAATAAGCGACGTAAGGTGTTTGTAACAGACCACGGCCTAAACTGACGTAACGAAGGACATCTTTGTGATTTTCAATGGTAAGTTCATGCATACGTTCAATGTTCTAAATGATATTAGATTAAAAAGGAGAATATAGAACGTATCAATACCTTGTTAACCCACTTTTACGAATGGAGCAGCTCTAGTGGTGATAACAATCCGTTGCAATGGAAATTAGCATTTGACGTAAAAGCTATCTAAGCATGTTGACAGTATCAATAAATTGCAAATCTAATTAGTCCGCCAGTTAGAGTTTTGAAAAATAATGGACACGTATTTTTTCTTTTGTTAAATCTATGAATATTTGGAAAGATAAAACGCATCAAAACTCGAGAGTAGGGGCTTGTGACGTTAGAAGCAAGTAAAATTGTACTTCTTTGTGACGTGTTGCCAATTTTAAAAGTGTCGTATCTTCGCCAATTTTGATTTACGTAACAAAAGAAAAAATACGGGTTAAATATTTTTTGATAATCTAACTGACGGACTAATTAGATTTTTTCAGTTAAATACCCTATCAAAATTCAGTAACTAATTGTCCCTTCTCATAACGATTGCTGTCCCCAAAACTCCTAGGGATTCCCAGTAGAACTGTTAGAGGGAGCCACAACCAATGAAACCACTAGGTATTCGTAAGATGACATTTTAATACAACAAATCAATTTGCCCTATATTTTGCCGGTAACGAAACCATAGCGCACTCATAATCGCGCCAACGCCATCTATCGAGGTATGGTGTCATTACCTTTACAACAACGTCTTAACAATTGCCAATCCATTTTTCTAACAAACATTTGATTCCCTAATAACCCCTGTAAGTTTGAATTCATACTGTTGTATTGTTATGTCAATGTAACACATGTGGCCTTAAAAAAATACAAAAATAATACTGCTAAAACGAAACGTCGTTAATTAAATATGATTGAGAGGAAACGGAAGCCACTGAAACACGTTAAAAAGACTCTAATATGACGGTAAATATAGCAAGTCACCACTAACAATAGCGTGGTAATAATAACATAATAACTATATGAAAATATAACGCTAAGGAGAAAATGAGGCAGCGGTGTAAAATAAACAAGACTGCATGTCGCGGGCAAATTATACGCTTGCGTGCGAGCGGCCTGTGGCGTGAGTGACGAGCGGGGGCGAGAGCGGGATTATAATAATGTAGCAGCCGTATGTACTTCCTAATTCAGAACCTTACCTTACAATTTGTAATCATTGTAGTCTTTTGCAAGTTTGTTGGTATGTATGGGATGATTCAGAACCCTCGATTAAGAACTTTTCGATAAGTAAGCTGTCGAACAATTAGATCTAGATAAAACGAGATAACAAACTGAAATGCAAGACTTGGCTGAGACTGAATTTGTTGTAAGGAGCAAATAATTTTAGATAATTATCTATAGAAATCTGAAACATCTTGGTTTAAGTAATTGAAAGCGTGGTAATCGAGCTTGAGGTATCCAATTTGATTCATAGGTAGTTCTCAATACAAACCAGGCGTTGCTTCCGCAAAAAAAAACTTACTAGTAAACCGACCTCTTTAACACATTAAATTAACTATTTTCTGCAGATTTTCTGCATAGGTTACTTTTTAATAACGTCCCAACAAGATTTTCATCAGAACTGCCTGAATATGTGTTTTTTTTAGTAAATCTCCAAGTTACACCGTAGTTTATGTCGCGTTAAGTTCCCTAAAAAAGTGTGAAATGCCTGAGATGTGCTATGCAGGGGTTGTCACATACACGGAAACTGACCGAGAGGACCGTCTCAAGCCTCAAGGTGTCTATTCCCGTCAACTGTTATGGGTAGAAAACTACTGAAACAAAATTGAAATTTACGAAGAAAAAAAAGTCGTTTAAAAATATGTCAATCGATTCTCCTAGTGATTCTGAATAAACTAGTTTCAGGTTTAGTATATACTAAAACTAAGCTTGTATATCAATATAAAAAAATACACGGTGAAATTAATTTCATTGACTCCACACCACCGCCCTGCCTACCCCACAGCCCGACAGCTGCGCTAACTAGGCAACTAGCGGCCGTGAATAAGCGATTTCGGGCAATTGGCGCACTGACCAGCCCGGTCGACCCGTGTCCGGCGCGCGGCGACCGCTCCGGCCGGCCCGGCAATTTGCCCGGCGACATAATTACGCAGACAATTTGACTGTCTGATCACGCATGAGATACAAACAGAAGGCCTACTACTACATATAAGGAATAAGCACAAAACTATATAACATTAGACAAATGACAAACAAACCGATGTTACTGCTGGAAACGGCTATTTAATTTGTTTTTTCTTTTTTTACTTTTTATACGATCGAGGCAAAATTCAAACTGTACCTATGTTTTTTTATGCACTAAGGCTTCCGCGAGACAGGCTCGACCTAGTGTGGAAGCCACAGTTAATATTGTCCTTAATAAGTAATCGTATAGAACATCAAAACCTGTTAGATTTAAGGATTTTCTGTAGAAATCTTTTTTGGTAAATAAATTTATTCTCATTATGTGGCCCGCCAAGGCACGAATATTTTTGTATCATTTCTTGAAATAGAGTTTCAGCATCTTGATTGACCCCTAAGGTTCACAAAAGCATTTTGGCTGGTTCTCACCAACGTTCATTATCTGGTTAAACAACTGTTTACCTAAAATTCTAGTACATTCTTCGAGTGAACGTTTGTTTGACCAAAGAATTAATGTTGGTGAACATTAGTACCTACACACATCAAAAAAAGTTTGCGATCACTAGCTTATGCTGATATAATTTTTTAATTTGAACTTTATCAAGAAAAAATTTGTTGTGTGTTTTCTTTAAATAGAAATACCCATTTTAAGAATCTAAAAAGAAGAAGAAATCATAATATAATCTACCGTAACAAAAAAGATTTCAATTTTTCAAAGTGATCGCAAACTTTTTTTGATGTGTATGTTAAATCTCTGCTAGAAACAAACATGTTGTTTATTTCTATACATTTCTTTGCTAAAATGGGCCTTATTTGTCTAATGTTATATTAAATACAGTACCCATAGTCGCTATGATATAGGTCGGAACCGTTCGGCACCACCTCAGATAGCAAAATTAAATTCATATTTTTTGTTTCGCTGGCCAGCGTTTATTTATTTAGCCTATATTATAGGCTAAATAAATAAAGTCACCGACATTGCGCATAGAATTAGCACGCTGAAGTGGACGAACGGATGGTAGATGGAGCAGACACGTATTAGAGTGGAGACCGCGTTTGGGCAAACGTAGTGTGGGACGCCCTGCGGCACAATGGACCCACGATTTGAAAAGGGTGGCTGGCAGCGGATGGATGCGGGCTGCCCAAGACAGGGATGGTTGGCGATCTCTGGGGGAGGCCTACCTTCAGCAGTGGACGGCAATAGACTGATATGATGATGATGATGATGATAGGATAGTATGTATCCACTGCTGGACAAAGGTCTCCTCCAAAAACCGAAATTTATGACTCTAATCATCAAGTCATCGCAATGGGCAAGCGTCACTCGTCTATTCAGTCAAGTTAGACAGTTACACCACTTTATGTGTGTTGTCAGAATATCATTTGTCAGCGGCAAGCTGCCAAACGTGCAGATGAGGCATAGACAAAATAGATGATGTGCGATAAACCCTTTAAAACTCACTACACGCGGCATGAGATAAATGGAACAGTATCCAACAAGACTGGTAAATCGCTTTAAATTCTAAAAACCATGAACTATGCTCATCATTCTGTACAACTGTAACTATGGGACAAACGCTGAGTTCATGAAAAACAACAGCTACATACTCGTATACCATACAAAGTAACCAATGCTGCTTAACAAAATACATGGAACAGCTGATTTTTTTCCATGAATTCTGGATTTGTCCCAAAAAGTTATATAGAATGATAAGCAGAGGTGTACAAGATGTGTCGTAAATAGTGGTCCAACGTTAAGGGGTCGATACGCGATATGTTCAGCTATCACATACCACTATTAGTTTTTAATTTTTAATAAAAAACAGGTTTTATTCTGAGACATATGGTAAAAAAAAACTAATAGTGGTATGTGATAGCTGAATATATCGTGTATCGACCCCTTAACGTTGGACCACTATTTACGACACACTCTGTATAATGGTTTCCGGGTGTAAAGTGACTAAACCAGTCATGCTGTGTACGAAGTAACTTGTTTTATTGATCGTCGAAGATTGCGTGAGTTTCTTATCTTGGTGCGTATACACGAAGGGCGCGGGTTGCCGGCGCCGATCTGCCAGCGCTTGTCTGTGCTGGCCCGCGCAGTTAGTCGGCGCAAGTAGTCTCTATACTGTGTAGCGAACCAGCGCCGACCTGCTCCGACGTCATTTGGAAGGGAACAAGGCGTATTTTTGCTAAAAAATGCCATCCCCTGCTTCTACCCGCTTCCTTTATGTAGCGGTTACCTGCACGGACCAGTACCGATAAGCGCTGGTAGGTCGGCGCTGGATACCTGCTTCCTTTATGTATACGCCCTTGCACTAGGTTGCCACCCGTGCTCTATTATAGAGTATTGTACTCTATTCACGTAGACATACTTTATACTCTACGACAGTAATAAAGTACGCTAAAATATTCTTTTTACTGGACACTATTCTCATTTGATTATCATCTTACTAGTTTGGACCTTTTTGGCATACTTTTATTACTCTATGGTCTTCTAAGCCAAGCATCTAAAGCAGAAATTAAAAGTATTCTTTTTTTAAACATCGTACTTTATTTTTATTATCCCAAAACACAAATGTACTCTTATTGTTCCAATAAAAGGTGGCATCCCTACCTTGCACTGTATTGATTGGACCTGCTGTATTTATCTGTAGCATGGTCTGATCGACGTCTAATATCGAAGTGTTTGTTTGACGAATCAAAACGAGATCGTGTAATTGGGTGCGCGTTTGTGATTGGGCAGTTACGATCGTTACAAGTTTTTGTGACCATTTCTGTCTGACACAATAATTATGTATGTAATAGGTTATACTTTGTGGAGATATAAGTTTAATTGACAGGCTTATTGGTCAATTTACAATAAGCTTAGAGCGATTACGCACTGCATCCGATCCGAATCCTTGAAAATACGGATATAAAAACTCGGACCGAATTCGGATATTGCTTTACGCACTATTCCGATCTCTGATCCAAATTCAAACAATTCAGGGGCCATCTTTGGCATATCCTTTTGGCGTCCGATTTGAATCGGAGGTAGTGCGAAAGCCTTTATACAAACATTACTACGGCTACTTCGGTCCGTCAATATTTCTTCCGAATTGGAGACTCACGGATGATGGATAGAAATCGGATGACGGATGTAGTACGTAAACTACAAATAGTTCTATGGCTACTTCGGAACGTATTTTCACGGATTCGGATCGGATGCAGTGCGTAATCGTTCTTACGACTGAAATTATGTACATTGAAAAAAAAACTTAAAAAATTCTGTTAGAACATACATGTTTAGATAATTTTCCTTAATCAAATCTCTATAATAAGAAACGTAAAGAATATCAAAGTAGGTACATATACTTTCACATACAAAGTTTTTATCAATCGGGGTACTACTCAGCATTTTCCATAATCTTATTTTAAAAAGGTACCTACTTGAAAGAGATGCAATCGGATTACTTAAGTCCAAGCAAATTGAGTTCCTGTGGATCGCGAGCCGCCATGTCTAATATGTTTTTTAATTACTGGCGACCGTTAGCCGGTCTCAATGAGTATCATACGCGATTATCATATTCACTGGGATTTGCTTCATTGCGGGAACGTTTGAATAGTTCCGATGCGATTACGGGAATTAATACAGGATGCGAATTAATACAGATTACTATGATAGCTCGTTTTGGGGATTGGAAATTGTTGCAAATGTATAAATTGGATTATTACTGCAACGCTTGTAAATGTTTGCGATTGGCTTGTTATGGAACGAAATTGTAGTGAATTTACAAAAACAAAAAACATTTTTAGGGAGTCATTATTATAGAATTTCCATACTACGCTTACCTTACTTTTCTTTAGAATATAGGGACATTGTTCATTGTTGATAATATCAACCATATACCTACAACACGTAATAAAATTCCGTAATAATACTTTAAAGGCCTACCCGTTATAAAACTACCTAGGTACCTAGAGATACCCTATAAACACCATAGGTTTTGGAACCGAACCCCTAACAGTAGATATCACAGCGATAATTTTCACTAAAAAAGTACCTAAAAACATTCAAACAGCCTACCACTAATTTTTAAATTAGTTGGATTGGTGAATAAACGCAATTAAATAGGGTATAGAAGAACATTTCATTTTTATCTACTAAACACCTAGTTTATTTAACATAATTTATTCTATAAAATCATGGACATGTGCATTCTCCCCATTTTGACCTATGGATCCCAGACTTGGTCTTTGACAAACATTCAAAAGTCCAAACTCAAGTTCTGCCAACGTGCTATGGAGCGCAGAATTCTAGGCGTCAAGCTAACGGACCATGTATGCAACACCACACTGCGCTCCAAAACACTAATTGCTGACGTTTCTCAAAAAGCCGCTAAGTTGAAGTGGGCCTGGGCCGGTCACGTGTACCGCATGCCCAATGAGCTGTGGGTCAAAACAACCACTATATGGAGCCCTGACACAGCCAGAAGGCGTCGCGGCAGACCTCGAAGAAGATGGTGGGACGAGCTAGACAAAACCAATGACCAGTGGTCCACTTTGGCTCTGGATCGAAGAAACTGGAAGTCATTGGGAGAGGCCTTTGCCCAGCAGTGGGATGACGCAGGCTAGAAATGAAATGAAATATTGTATAATGATTCTAATTGTTAGAGACAGTTTTGAAAAAAAAAAAGAAATGCTTTCTTGTATTCAATATTTTTACAGGTGATTCTCTACTAGATATACATACATGTCCTTCAGTATTATTTCGAACTACTGCAACGTGAATATAGACTTCCTTTCCTTATGAAATGTCTAGACATAAAACACAACTATCCCTTCTCACACAACTGAACACGTGTAGACTCTCCTTATAAGACAAAAAGCAAGTAATTCAGTGAAAGCATGACTGTTTAGTAACGATATCCAAACATCACGCGATATGATTGGGCAAACACGCGGGCAAACATGCCCGGAATGTTGCCCGCAAACACGATTGTCACGGCCAACACTTGAGCCAACATAATCACCTACATTGTTACAATATTAGGCTAACTGCGACTATTTGTTGGACAAACTACAGTTTTTTAGTTAAGCTTTTATGTGACAAGTTACATTGGCATATTGGCTTAAGTGTACGAGATGTGGGTTTAATTGTTAAGGAGACGATGTTACTTGATCTTGTGGACGTTACTTTGAAATACAACGTGTACTTGTAGTGTATTTTTTAAGGGACAGTTACTTATACCCTTTTAAGTAAGTAAGTGTAAGGTGATTTCTGACGTTTCTCTACAAAACGTTACTATGCAAAGAATAGGAAATATTAAAAAAAAAAAAAACATGGGAGTATAGCCATTTTACGGTTTTTGGTGATGTCGTTTATGTTTTTTCAATAGCAGTCTCCTAACGGCACAACAATTTCCGAAATGACCGCTATGTTAGGACTTATATTTGAGTGAATAGAGTATAGTTTTGTAATTTTTTTTCTGTATAATCATGAACTCGTCAATGTCAACTATTACAAAAATAGCCGTAGCTCGTAGACCGCTACGGCTTGCTACGGAGGTAGGTGCAATACAACTTGTAATATAATAAACGCAAAACCTGAAAGTCGTTTTTTTTAAATCATCTGCAAAATCGATTTCAGCGTTATTTATTTTTAATATGAGTATTTTTTTTTCTTTATTTATCTTTCAATTGAGACAAATAAAATTGAGCCTTATGTCAATAGGCCTTAAGAATGAATTTTAGATGCAGTTAACAATGAAAAGTAACACAATATCCTTAAATAAAAAAAAGCAATAAAAGTTTTTTTTTATAATATCTCTATGTTCTAATTGGCATGTTTTTATTTGCGTTTTTTCTTTTACACGTTGTATAATTGAAAATCTTCTACAGCTACGATTATAACAATGCTGGACAATGCTTCCTTAATCATTTCACTTGTCAGGAGGATGGAACATCACTGTATAAAAACACACAATGTGTACCTACAAAAAATATATTGCACGCCACTCAATACAACATTGTATTATTACTCAATTAAATCCTGATTAGGCTTCAAACTTAAATTCAAATTACTTATCTCTATTGTAAATTTTTTGTAACACACTCCATACTCAACAAACTAGTGTATTTTATTACGAAACTAGTCTCGCCTCGCTACTCTGCCTGCATTGTGAGACCCCGTCACTGTCCATACAAAGCGCCTTATTATCTCCATATTATTTTAATATTGTTGCAATACTACAATAACTGACGCGCATTATTTATCCTACACACTAATGAGCGTGTAGGCACCTTACCAACACCAACTTAATAAAACAACTGCTAAAATCCGCACCAATCGATTTTAAACCTTATGTGTAGTTAGAAAGGATGTTTAACAATTTGTGAAGCGGTATTGTTAAGTTGGTTTTATCGGACAAAGGAGTGACACGGGGTGCATCTCGAACTGTCAGACGAAGTTTTGAATGAAAATAAATGTGTAATTATTATTAGTGGAATATTGTCGAGTGGTTCGGGGAAGGCGTGTGTGGTCAGTGTGAAATGTCGAGTGTTGTGTTATTAGGCCTCGATGCTATCGTTATGTAAAGTTGAGAGTACACGTAACACTATCAGGTGTTAAGTAAGTGTCTAAACACACTATGCCGAAGATACGCGACCGAAGTTCGGCATGATTACGCCTGCAATGCTTTTTAAATTACCCGCGACACACCAGGCTGAAATTACGTCGCGTTTTACCTATATAAAAAACATAGACGCCGAAGTTTGGTCGCGTAATTTCGGCAGGGTGTGGCGCCACAGTAAGGTTTGGGTGTAGCTAGCTATTCAACTGTGAATCAGAATAATCATGGAGAATCGAAAAAAGTCAGCAATGACTAACATAATACACATTCCTAACCATATCGCGGAGGAGTTGAATCTATTTTGTTGTGTTCTGAGTGAATTCACAATTAAATCTCTTTTTATTATTTGTTACAAAACATATATTATTAGTTTATTGTTCTAAAGTTTTTAGTAATACTACAAATTTCAAATAGACCAGATATCAGGCACTTTTAAATCGTCAGAACTAGGTGCACGGTTCCAAAAGGTAGGTATCTATAGGAAGAGCCGGCAACAAACTCCATGAATATTCTTTTTTAAATAAAAAATATTCTATGCCTTAATCCAGGACATGGCCTATCTGTGTGCCAATTTCATCTAAATCCGTTCAGCAGTTTATCCGTGACTAGCTTTTACCCGTAGCTTCGCTTGCGTGAAATGTTGAACCCGTTAAGTGACGATTTTCCATACAAACTTTCATCCCCTATTTAACTCCTTTATGGGTTGAATTTCCAAAAATCCTTCCTTATTCCTTGTCTACATTATAAAGGGAACCTCTGTGCAAAATATCAGCATTCTAGGTCCAAGGGTTTGGGCTGGGCGTTGATGAGTCAGTCAATCAGTCAGTCAGTCAGGACTTTTCTTTTTATTTAAATAGATTGAGTAACAAACATCTTGACAAACTTTCACGTTTATAATATTACTAGCGACCCGCCCCGGCTTTGCACGGGTACGTTTCATAACTTAAAACCTTCCTCTTGAATCACTCTATCTATTAAAAAAACCGCATCTAAATCCGTTGCGTAGTTTTAAAGATTTAAGCATACATAGGGACAGACTGCGGGAAGCGACTTTGTTTTATACTATGTAGTGATTGGGATATAAAAATAGAATATTGTGTTGATCCTACTACAGTCTGAATCACAGAAGTATAAACATTGTCTTATTATTTAGATTTCTGCAGTCTGAACACACTAAAGGGAAAACCACATAGACATAATTTTATATACTTATAATTCTATATACCATTGTGGGAAACGCATGGTGGTTGACGGTGCGCAACCACCATGGAAACGGTTGCAAGCTGCAACAACATGACACGGTAATGAGCGTCATGCACCGTGGGCAAGGTAATGACAAGCACGGCCTGGTAATGACGCCTGTGCACTGGTAATGACGGTAAGTGTTGCTGTAATTTCAGGCAGGTTAGTATGTAGACAATGGGTTAGGTAAAGAAAGTATGTATATGTTGAACATTTGTGTTCAATTGTGTGAAGAAATAGGGTTTGTGTGCGATTTTCTAAAATTAACAGGTGAAGACATGAACAGAATTGACATTAAAGTACCTAGATGTAAGCATTGTTTTACAAAAACTTGGTAATGGATTGTTTAATATACCCACGGCACGTTTGGTGCAGTGGCTAAGCGATTGGCTTCTGCGCTACGGGTCGTGGGTTCGATTCCCACACGGAACAAAAATTTGTATGGCCTACAGATAGTTGTTTCGGGTCTGGGCGTTTGTGTTTGTGAGATTATACGACGATACAGGAGAAATCCTAGTGTGGGGCAATGTTTTGATTTTCAAAAAAACAAAAACAATTTTACAAACACAAAAACACTTGTTCCGTGCGGGAATCGAACCCGAAACACGATGTACAGCAAGCGCTCAGCCACTGCGCTAGTTAACCGTGTCGTCAAAAATTAACTAAAAAAACCTACTAAAATATAATGTTCTCCACGAATATCGACGACATTATACAATAATAAAAGCAACAAGAGCCAGCAACGCGACAGCAGGTCTACAAGGAACGCGCGGCTGAACAAACATAGCGTTTGATACTTAATATTTATCATTAATTGGCCGAATACACTGACAGCTGACTCATGTGTAAGTACATTTTAATATGTCATAACGTTTGTACTATATCTGTCTACGTTCCGAAAATAATTTAACACAAAATAAGATGTTTCAGCTGTTACTGTTGGAACACAAGTAAAAATAACACAAAAAAAAACAAAATGCATAGAACGTGGCTATATTTTATTTACAGAGGTCCCTGTATAATGTGCGCAGATAAAAATGGGTGAAACTAGCCCATTACAAAGCAAAAAAAAAAAAAAAATTCAAAGAAAATATTTTTAAGCTTGGTACTTTTTCTTTAAGTTTTACTTTTCATTTGCTACGCAACATCAATTCTTAACCGTCATTCTCGTTTTTATTTCAACAAAAAAGTTATAATTCTTTATAGTAAAAAAGCTACTAAAGCGATATTAATTGAACATTTTTTTTATTTTTTGTCCCTATTTTGTGGTCTATTCTCACCCGTTTTTGTCTGTGCACATTATCCAGTGACACACTGTATAAAGTTGCCATAACATTACTGTAATTTATTAATTAGAAGAAGACACTGGCTCCTGTAGTATAGTCAACACTAGTGCAGGAACTAGGGAAGTCATAACCATGATATTAATAAATATTACCATAATAAATTATAAAAAAACATTAAAGTATGTAACTGTCAGATAGTTTTTGCAAATGAAAATAGACCTTATTGTTTTATGACGTGCAAACGAATTTTAATCTTAGGGTGGTAGTCCAATTTCTTGGCCGACTGTACCTATTTGAAAAAGACAATAAAAGAAGTCCGTTAATTGTTAACGTACCGATAAAATATGGTAATGTAAAAAAAAGAAAGTTTGTTTGGTATAATTTGCATACAGAATTTTAAGGTAGAATGTACAAGGATTCGCCAACAAAATGTAACACCTGATTTTTTTATCAAATCATTGAAAATAAATTTATCTATTATATTATTCTATACCTCTTTAAGAGATGATTATAATAAATAAGTTCACAAACAGTTTGTTAGCGTTACACATACTTCTGTAACCATGCATTAGTGTAGTACCACATACACACGGTACACAATGCACAGGTAGTCACACCTCTATTATGTTGTTTATCCTCAAGAAAACTGTAGAGCGTACACTTTGAAGACTTTCCACCGCACAACCCATCTCGAGGCCCAAGTGCGTGCCACCAAGAGATGAGAAAATAGAATAATGACCGACTCCTTCCCCGAGGCCCGAAAGGGGTCCAATTGCTGAATAGTTTGGAGCAAACAACCCTTCAGCCGTCCAATTTGAAGACCTGCCACAAATTGGAGACGACCTTTTTTGTAAAGTCAGTGAATGCCAAATGTCGGTGCACGCTGGGTTGAGTTTGTTTGAAGTGACAATGATAGCTGTGTGTATGTGAGTGGAAACTAGAATGTATGGCTTGGGTCAGGTTATGTTGTGATGAAAATTATAAGAATAGAGAAATAATGAGGCTGCAGACATTATTTGTTTCGGCATCAATGAGTAAGTCAAACCGAATTCTTTCGAAAATAATTATAGTTTCTAGACGTGTAAGCACAGAAAAGTATAAAGAGATGGTAATAAAATAATGCTACTAAATATACATTAGTATCAAAAATTGCGACGAAAAAAACTACAATCCTGTTTTTCATTGAAAACAATATACAAGATTAGTCGGAAAGGGGATACTAATCCGAAAGGGTGTTAAAGTACCCATAATAATAAATAACTTTTGTTCTACAACTTTCCCCAAAAGTGAATAGTTTAAAAGAAATAACTGTTCAAAAATTACATAAAAGCTAAAATCTATCTATCCTCAGATATGGTCAGGGGCCTAATTCTCCTAAAATAAATCTTGATAAATCACAACCGAACCAAGGCCGAACCGTTCATTCAGACAGTTCTCAATTTCAAAAGCTATCAAATTGTTTGACACAAAAAACAAAATCAATCATTTTGAAAGTTTTCGAAAACAAAAACTGACTGACGGTTGAGGTTCGATTGCGTTTGGCAACGATTTATTTCAGGAGAATTGGGCCCCAGCTGTGTTTACATTTTAGGTCATATTTGAGGACACAGAATAGAAGCCGTAAGTAGCCTGCGAATTAGTACCCCCTTTCCGACGTGTATAAGCGACAGAACGCAAAAGTCAGAAAAAACGTCTCTAATGTGCTTTGCAAACGACAGTTATTATTTATCTTCTATTTAAATCTTCAAACCTTTCAAACAATCAAACAGTATCACGTAAACGCTCAAATATTTTACTCTCACCTCTACAAATAGCAGTTGAACCTAACATCTGTTTGAGTATAAAAAGGCGCTGGTGTCCGTACAAACATCTTGAGCGAGGGCCCTCGAGGCGCCGCCGGTCGCCGCACCTCGTGCAGCGAGCCAGGACAGTTTGCACACAACACCTCAGAACCACTTCGTTTTGCAGGGTACTGGCGATACACAGCCAAACTACTGGAACTTCTGGGTTAGAGGTTTAGAAGTAAATGCATATTTTATAAAATTCTAACTTAGAGTTAATGGATCGAATTTGTTGAAGTAGATGTTCCTTTAAAGAATTTAAGGGTTGTGCTCAAACGAAAAATCGTGCAAATTAAATCGTTTCTATAAACAGTCATGCAAGATTTCTGACAAAAAACAAATATTTGTATGATGAAATAACGAAAACGTTGTTTGGGATCAGGGACGCCGCGTTTGGTGAAACATATTTCGATTTACAATTGAAATCATAACTGCAAGTTTACAGCACATCCAGTCAGAAGCTGTCACGTAGTTGCACTGATTGCTGCTTATTGTCTTCAACCTGCTTTTGTCAGTTGCATAGTTAACAGTTGCGACTGGATGTGCAGTATACTTGCAGTGATATGTTGCACTAAACGCGGCGTTAGCAGTCCCCCTGGGCATTGTGAATTCGAGATTTGTGTCTGCATATAACCACGATATAGGAAAATACCTAGACCGTTTTTTTAAATATATAAAATCCCATTTGTATATAACATGCATACATTGTGTCGTCGCAGCATTTGTTGCATGGAACGTGACGTTAGCGTGATTATAAATCACGCTATCCTTGCAGTCTACCTCAAAGGTATAAGCAAGTATAAGCTGACCTCTCGTTGTATGGAAGGCCTATACAATACGAAATCAGCTCACACTGGAAATTTACAGCTTGATTTATAACCGTGCCTACTAAGTTCCTTTAGGGAATCCAGGTTTTTACGGTATGAAGTTGTCAATGGAAAGATTAATGAAGTGGTTTCTCAAAAAAAAAATATAAAGTGATTTTCTAGCTGAGAGACCACGTCATGGTCTTTGCAATAATTATTATTCAGCCGTGATCATTCCACTGCAGTGTAAATGTCTCCCTACCCTCCTTCCACTCCTCTCGGTTTAATGCTTTTTGTGGCCAATCCTTCCTATAAGTGTCTAACTCGTATTGCCGTCTCTTTTTGGGCTTCCCGCGACGTCGCCGCGTCGTCTAACGTTATGTGGGCTCCACTTAGTCACAGAACATATACAAGCTAAAGCAGTACTTTAACTATGTACCTACAATCGTCCGAATTGGCACACTCACACAGACACACACTGCAACAAGACTTCTAGGTAAGTTCGGAATACCGTCACATACAAAAACAAAAAACTACTCAGTATACAGTGCGTGTCTGTGTGAGTGTTTCAATTCAAGCGATTATCACAGTCTACCTATATCTTACTCTTTACAGTCGGTCAACGTAGAACATTGTCGCAGAGAAATCGTGCGGGGGGTTGCGGGGTGAAGGGGCGGAGGTTATGTCCCGAGTAGCCGTACTGCATACTTGGGACATAACCTCCGCCCCTACATAATCTTGACATTTCATAGGACCTGTCAAATGTATGGGCGTTGACTCACTGTATGTAGTAAGTAGGTACACTGTGCTATTATAGTAAGTAGAGGTACTGCTTTAGCTTATAATGTCTACTTTTACTTAGTGGCGAGTTTTGTCCACAGCTCGTCCGACATGCGGCAGACGTGACCAGCCTAGTTCCATTTTGTCCCGGCTTTCTGACCAACGTCGGCGATCTGAGTTTTGGAGCGCAGTACACTTTGCAACAATATGCAATTAAAATCATACAACCTATTGTTTTTGATACAAGAACATACAAAGTAAAAGTACATCATCGTACAATTATCATTATATTATGCGACTTAATAATTCATTAGCAGAACAATTTAATAATTCATTAGCAGAACAATTTAATAAAATGTTCGCTATTAATGCGTCAATGTGTTTGTATGAATGCAATTTACTTACGTATGTATTGTGTGTTTTTTATAATTAATTAACGGTAGTCTTTGTTAAATTATTAATACCTCGCACCTGAGTCAATAATTCACTTGAAATCATTAGTGCACTTACAGATAATGTTATAGTATTACCGATGTTGGTGCCAGAGTACAGATCACAAACAATATGTCAGTAATGGTAGTGCTCTATATTCAATCTATGATGGCACCTTACGAAATATACCAGAGTGGAATGGAATAGAAAATGAAATTAAATTTAATATACATTCGGGGCCAATGAATCCAGGCCACCAATATAAGCCTTAATATCTCAGAAACTAAAAATAACAGTTTATTCAAATTGAAATGTTTTTTTTTTTCTTGCAAATCTTGTCCATCCAAAGGTTGTCCGGAAGAAATTGCCTAGTGCAATAAGACCGCGCGCCCATTGTACAATGGGCGCGCGCATCTCTAATTTATAATAATGTTTCTTGTTTATTTTGTGTACAATAAAGAGTATTGTATTGTATGATTTTATAGTCTATTTAATAATATTTACAAAAATATAAGATTCGGACCTAATCGCGTAGAAACTGTAAATAGCACAAAATACCTTTTTTATCCTTAAGTTTTGGCCGAAATATACCGGCCGTAGTCACGGGTAGTCTGAAAACCTTATTTAATACTACTCAAAAAAATACAAAAAAAAACTTCTTAAATAGTCTAATACTTCATATTTGAAGATGTTATAATTTTAAGTTTAAGGTTATGTTGGTGACCCCGCATTTATTGCTCTCGAGTATACATAGTGTTAATAAGAAATGTAAAACTAAGGAGGCTTTGGTTTAAAACCGGAAGACAGAAATTGTTAAAAATTGCATAGATATCTGTATGATGGGCCAAATACAAAATGGTTATGACACAAAAAAAACAGCCTGAATAAATGTTACAAAAACTCCCGTAACAAATAATTTTCCTTATTTCACAATCCACATCGGACAGCGAGCAAAATTGTACTAGATATTTTTTCCCTATTAATAAAAAAAATACATTCCCATTTACAATTCCCTACTGTGACCAGTCCGACCATCTTCCAACTATTGTTACATAATAAAACTTCCCATACACTAGATTACATAACGAAACATACTAAGAAACATTAGAAGGCGCTCCCATAAACTACGCGCACTGAGTCACAAATCTCGCGGCGGGGCGCATCCCCATCATAACTAGATTACCGGACTGCACCGAGGAGACGAGTATATACGAGTACGAGGACACGAGTATGACTGTATCGGGGATGTATTAAAGTGTTATTTACTGCCCCTTACGGGCAGTTAGCTTCTTATTGGATTGTCTTAGCTCGTTTTTATTTGTGTGATAGTTTTGTATGTGGGGGAAATGTAGGTCGTATAATGGCCAAATAATTAGCATTGCCATATTTTGTGCATAGAGTTAGTAAAGAGGTTAGATTTATATTGTACCTACTAATATAATGTAACAAGAAATAATGGGGTTAATGTTTCCTGAAAACTGTAATAAACTTTAGTATAAGGTAACTTCATAACAGAAAGAATACTTACCTAACCTAAATATGAATTTGACAATGATAGTAGTACTCACAATAGTTTAGTAAAAGAATTGGACTCTTTAGATTCAGGTTGCTTGTTGATCAAGTTTTCGCTTGGAAACGAAGACTTGACTTTACTTTTGTAATAAGCAGAGGGTAAATTCTTTCTTGTAGTTCAGTCCAAGCTAATCATACCCAATGATCTGCACAGTGTTTTAATTATCCCAAAGGGGTTCGAACATTTTTCTATGGAAGCTGGCATAGGCCCCTGCCGCCATTTTCATTTTTTTTCCAAGTTGCGGCGCACGATGGGACTAACATACTTATATAAGTGGAGGACACTCAAACAAACAAAAAATATTCAGAGATATAGTGCCCTAAAGTGTCACGTTGCCGAGACATTTGAACTCAAAGATTTTTTTTCAAGATTAACTCGATACAATATCTCGATAACGTGACACTTTAAGGCACCATATCTCTGAATATTTTTTATTTGTTTGAGTGTCTTCTACCCATATTTACCAGTTACAAAGTGCGCTGCAATAAAAAAACTTTAAGTCAAAATATCTCGGAAACGTGACACTTTAGGGCACCATATCTCTGAATATTTTTTGTTTGTTTGAGTGTTCTCTATCCATATTTACCAGTTACAAAGTGCGCAGCAATCTTGAAAAAAAATCTTTAATTCCAAATATCTCGGCAACGTGACACTTTAGGGCACCATATACCTGATATTTTTTGTTTGTCCTAGTGTTCTCTACTCATATATGTTAGTGTAATCGTGCGCCGCAACTTGGAAAAAAAACTAAATGGCAGCGGGGGGGCTACGCCACAAAGATTCTATCCCCTTTTTTTGTTCTCCATTTCTAAATTATTGCTGATACAAAATATATTTTATAGCATCCTACTATATGATAAATATGAAAGTTTGTGAACATGGATCTTTGTTACTCAATCGCGTATTAAGGCCTAAACTGATTTAGATAAAATTTTGCACACAGTTAATTTCCTAAATTAAGACATGGGATACCTTTTATATGAGTACATGAAGGAGTTCCCCTAGGGTGCGAGTGAAACTACGGGCAGTAGCTAGTTATAATATACAAACATGTGTTTTGAATGTATCATAATTTCTTAGTAAACAGCGCTCATTGCACAGTTGTAATTAGCGCGCATTCGTCTCGGTCCCAGGACACAAGGTGTTATTGGCGTTCATAATTTATAATTACCAACACACAAATAGACAATGCAGGTGATGCAGTGTGTATTGTTTTATACATTTATATAAATAGGTTAAAGTGTTGGTATGTCCTTAAAATGCATGGAGAACAAGGAAGAAAGAAGCTTAAAAGCTACTTTGCAGATAGAAGTCTGCTATTACAAGCGAGTTTCTAATCTCAAACGTCTATCAATAAATGTTAATCTCTCGAATAAACGTAGATAATATATGTAGAGCTATTCTTGTTATCTTATGCAAAGTTATTTTTAGTATACTTAAACCTGAAACTATGTAGTTTGTTTAGAATCACCAGGAGAATCGATTGGTATAGTATGTATACTATGTTTTATTTTTATAAAAATATGTTCATATTTCAATAGGTTTCTACAAGTATCAGTGGGCCGCGAATAGATACCTTGAAGCTTGAGACGGTCTGCTCGGCTAGTTTCCGTATAATAGACCACCCCTACGTGGCACACTTCACGCATTTCGTACTCTACTGAGGAACTTAACGCAACATAAACTAACATTTAACTTTGAGATTTATTTAAAAGAAAAACATGTATTCAGGCGGTTCTGATGAAAATATTTTTGGGATGTCTCTGTTTTTGTGTAGGTATACTAAAAATAGCGTTGTATATTAGTGTTCTGAAAAGTGGCAGGGCTGTAGATCCTGAGATCCCTTATATAGTTCCCATGTCCTCCAGGGTACCGCCAAGTAAACGTATAATCATGGCTGTCTCTAAATAAAATCCATATTAAAAAAAGTCAGTCCGTAGATGGCTACAAACTCGCCGTCTATCACTGGTGAACTGTGACATAAGCTTTCTTTATCAGATTCTTTAAGTTCGATTGCTATCACCACAGTTATTTAGTTAATTTAATTAATGGTACGAAGTGAGAAGAAGATGTGATATACTGAAATTATACCTCAATGTCTGTATATTAGTTACCAACGTTATAAACACATGCACAGTAACACAGCTGCACAGTTAACAGGCAAAGCATGTAACTATCACATAATAATTCCGATAATCGATGTGCAACAATGCTTGTTTATGCAGTTGCGCGCGCGCCGTAATCAATTACTAGTTGCGCGGTATACAGACAAATATGTGCAGTGTGTCTGCGGCGTGAGCACACGGTGCTGTTCATAGGATATTATTGATGTTGTTCATTTATTGTAGGCTTTATGAGTATGTTTTGAAAGTTAGAAGACAATGGCTGTGACGTCTGCGCAAGTCGGGGTCATTGACCTGACTTTCTCAATATCACCAGATTTGAACGATCAAATTCTACTAGATTATATTGAAGTGTGAGGTAAAGCCTCGTAGTCATTTGTAAACATTTGTTTTCTGAAAAATTAATACTTGTTGCGGTAAAAACTACTAACAGTTTTTGAAGGCAAAAGGAATACCAAGTAAACGTTTCTAGAAAAATTGTTTTTAAGAGCATTTACTTAGTATTTCAGAAACTACTTACCTAAATCTTGTATTCGAAACATTGTTTACTAGTGAATACATGGCATAAATCTATTCCTGGTATAGGCATCTTGGTTACAGGGTTAACAAAGCTAAGTCAAAGCGTAACTTTGACGACACGTTTGGTGCAGTGGCTAAGCGATTGGCTTCTGCGCTACGGGTCGTGGGTTCGATTCCCACACGGAACAAATATTTGTTTGGCCTACAGATGGTTTTGTTTTCCTTGTCAAACAATTTGATAGTTTTTGTAAACGAAAACTGTCTGAATAAACGATTCAGTTGCAATTGATAAATGTTTCTGTTAGTAGAATTGGCCTCCTGGGCGTTTGTGTATCATGTGAGATTTATGTCTGTAAACGCATCCACGATACAAGAGAAATCATAGTGTGGGGCAACGTCTACATAAAAACAAAAACTTAGGTAGAAGATACAACAGGATGAGAAATAGATTTTTGTTATGCTCATAGACGAGCGTCGATCAAACTCATTAATTTAAAAATCCCACAAAAAAAAAAAACTGAATAAACCGCTTACACAACGGCTCACTAAATACATTTAGTATTGAACTTATTTAATATGACATTCTGTCTCTATCAACTTGAAACAATACCTGAAATACATTTTAAATACGTTTAGCGCTAAATGTATTTAGCAATTCGTTGTGCAAGCGGGCCTTAAAACAAGTAGTTACTGCTTTTATTTTTAACGTTACAGAATTTGTTTTAAAACAGCCTGTACCTTACCTTATATACAATGTGTCCGGTCATAGACTAGCGATATTCTAGGTACTTATATAACAACTATTCTAGTACACAAATACACTATTATATACACTAGGGTCCAATTCACTTCCATTTTTTTGTTGAGATATTTTGTACGTGTGTACAAAAAAAGTCATATCTCTCAAAGTTTTGGTCCTACTGAGATAAAAGTAGGCTTATTCGGAGAGCAACAATATTGTCTATTGTTTACATTACGATACAATGGGTTCACATTTTCATACTTTAATTTAGAGAATATCTCAACAAAAAAGCAAAATGGCTGCCAAATAGCGGGGAAGTGGATTGGACCCTAGTGTGAAGTGTATTTGTGTACTAGAATAGTTGCCGTATAAGTACCTAGAATATCACTAGTCCATAACCGGACACATTGTATATAAAATAAAATTGCTGTCCAGCCAATAAGACATGATGCAAAACAATGCGATTATTCTGTCAATGCTACCAAGACAAGTGTAGGGATGTACCACTGATGATCTATACAATATCTACTTGTTAATAGGGCTCTCATCAGCCCGCGGCGACACCCTGAGCCTTTGTGAGCTATTGCTAATGTAATCAGAACTGGCGAGACGATTGTCGAGACGGTAATCGATAATATACTTAATCGAGTAGACGATAATTGCGAGTGAGCTGTTCTATGTGTTTTCACCAAACATGGTAACAATGGTATGGTATTGTTTGGCATTAAAGTTGGTTTTAGTGCAAATTCTGCCCATAATAATGAACATTTCATAATCTTCTTCTTATTAGGAGGGAGCTAGTAAACAGAAAGGATTAATAGAAGTAGCACTATATAACTTTTCCTTTTTCACCGTAAAGTGAGTACTGTACTGACGGTTCTCTACAAAATTAAACGTTACCGTACAAAAAACAAAACATGGATAAATTAACAATTTTACGGTTTTTGATGATGTTGTTTACGTTTTTTCGATAGCAGTCTCCTTACTGGTACAATTTACGAAATGACCGTGCTGTCAGGAATCATCTTTCGTTAAACAGAGTATAGTAATATTTTTAGATTTTTTTGTGAGTTGGTGTTGGTTTATCTAACACTAGCGACCCGCCCCGGCTTTGTAACGTGTACGTTTTATAACTTAAAACCTTCCACTTGAATCACTTTATCTATTAAAAAAAACCGCATCAAAATCCGTTGCGTAGTTTTAAAGATCCTAAGCATACATAGGGACAGACAGCGGGAAGCGACTTTGTTTTATACTATGTAGTGATAATGGAGGGTACCAAAATTTGTAACAATGAGCCCTGAGTTCATTTGACAATACTGCATAATGGAATCATAGGTTTCCCGACCATCCGATTTGACCCTTAATAACCCTTTTAGCAGAATTAAAATTACCTACACGTAGACCTGCATGCGATCACTTATTTGTAGATACAATAAGCAAATCAAACAACACTGCATTATCCGTACAATTAATAAAACTGTACCGTGACAGTCGAACAATTTACTACACGTTACATTAGTTAATGAAGCTGTGCGTGACAGTCTGCCATTGTGCCGCGCACCGTCGCTAATCGATTATAATCGATGCAGCAATCGAGCCATTGTTCACTCGATTAATCGAATTACAATAGCAGTTTTATGACTTGTAACTTAATTAAATGTGATACATTTGTGGGAGGTTTGGGTTTGGATGATTTAACTGGCGTTGGGGTAGATAAGAGCTACATTCTGGGTTAAGATTGCGGGTTCAAGTCCACTACATAGATATTCGTTCCTAGGCTGTTTATTTATAAATGTTGTTTATATTATAACTCTGATCTAACTGGGTTGCGGAGGTCTGATGGCAGTCGCTCCGTGTAAAATACTGGTATTACGTATTATTTATTACTCTTTGGACATCACGGCTCATCTTCCGTGCGGAAGATGTCCGGTCCTTTGGAAGGCATACACGGGGACACAGGTCCAACGCGCAGAGGCCCTTTTGAGAACTTTAATCTAAAATGGGGTGGGGCACCAACCGGGGACTATCCACGGCTGCACTATTGGAGTACAGTCATGGATCGTCCCAAGTGGGTGCAAGACTATTGTAAAATATGGTGAAAAATATCTGGTCTATGGGAAGGGGTGTTAAGTGGATTGTATAACTTCTATTGCCGGAAGAAAACGGCGTCTGCCTTTCAACATTTAAAATTGAATTGTGTTGGCAGACGGTGACTCGCCAGCTCACTAGCTGGGCCCCCTGAAAAGCCGCCAGTATATAGGCGAAGAGGGCAACAGACGTGTGAGCGGCTAGAGGTGTAGAGAGGTGTGGCCCCGGTTTCGCCGTCGCGGGTCTAAAAGACCCGGAGTGGGTTTCCCCGCTATTACGCCTTTAGACACTTCCACCTCCGAGCATTTAGCTCTGGCGGCCCCCCTCTGGACGGCCGATAAAGGCAAGCCAGAGTTGAGAATCCTGCGGGCACTCTTGGGGTTCCACTCCAGCCAGCCAATTTATTTATTTATTTATTACTTATTATTAAAATACTGGTACCAGTATTTTAATAATAAGTAACCCTAGCCGCTCACACGTTTGTTGCCCTCTTCGCCTATGTACTGGCGGCTTTTCAGGGGGCCCAGCTAGTGAGCTGGCGAGTCACCGTCTGCCAACACTTTTCAATTTTCAATGTTGAAAGGCAGATGCCGTTTTCTTCCGGCAATAGAAGTTATCTAGTCCACCTAACACCCCTTCCCATAGACCAGATATTTTTCACCATATTTTACAATAGTCTTGCACCCACTTGGGACGGTCCATGACTGTACTCCAATAGTGCAGCCGTGGATAGTCCCCGGTTGGTGCCCCACACCATTTTAGATTAAAGTTCTCAAAGGGGCCTCTGCGCGTTGGACCTGTGTCCCCGTGTATGCCTTCCAAAAGACCGGACATCTTCCGCACGGAAGATGAAATGTGATTTAAAGAGAGATACAAATAATAAGTAATAATAAACCTCAGACCAAATAAAAAACCAAGACAGAGCGCTGTCAACAGTGACGTGAGGCCGGTTTCGTAAACATGTGTGCACTTAGTGAGGTGTAGTTTGATTGTAGGTTGATTGAAAAATGTTGTAAATGTGTGCGTGTATGCACAGAGCGGAGGTGTAGTTTTGGCATGCTTCACTGTATTGTTCGCAGCGTTCTGTCTTGGTTTTAATTTGGTCTGAGGTACCAACATAGTTGGGAAAAGGCTAAGTAGGTAGATATTATAACTTTGTCAAACACAGTTAAAGGTATGGTCGACCCAATTAACGCAGTTTCTCAGCTCAGGATTATGATTTTGGTTTGGAACTTTGTACAGGTAGACAACTTATGCATTTATTTATACTTAACATTTTAGTTTCTGGGTGTTTTTGTATGCTAAGGCACGCTGAAATGCCAACAATACAGGAAATCCGCAAGTGTCTAAACGCTCACTTCTATATATAAATAATAAAATATCTTTATTTCAGTTATCAGCCCATAACTTTTAGTGATGCTGATGAGTTAGTAACAGATTATGCTTATATTAATTCACGAGTACCTATAGCTACCTCCGTCTAGCGCCTTTGTAAGGGACAGTCCGGTCTGTCAACAATTGTTTAATCTTTTCCTGTCTTTTTGTTTAATTTAAATAAGTACGTAGGAATACATATTCAAACGAAACAGTTCTTTAAAAGTTTTTCTTACTCCAAAACAAAGTAACAGCAATAAAGCCATTATTTTTCCGTACCACATCACAATCGCATGCCCTCTACATCTTGGTCCGCACCATCAGATCTCGTCTGCCCCATCATTTGTCTACTACCGCTTCACATCCCCGGGGGGTGGCGGCGGGTGTCGCGGAGTACAGGGGGGGTGAAGGGCTATTATCAAGTTAGTTTCGCGTCATTTACCGGCTGCTTTACATAAATGATTCAATAAGAGATACACTGGATGTTTAGTTTAAGTTATGGTTTTAAATCTGTAAGTAATGTGTCTCAGTCAATAGTTTGTTGTGGAAGGTTTTTGTAGAAGGAGTCACTTTGGTTTACGGTTTTCGTTATTAGCAAAACGTGATATCTGGTTTCATAATTATCTTTACCTTTAAGGACTGCAAGAAAGCCACTATAAAGCGTATTGGGAAACGGTACAATGGCTAGGTAAAGAAATCAAACAATCAACATCAAACAATAACGGTACCTATACTAAAGCCAATATGGAAAGAGAATTAAACGTTATTACTAATTACGCAATTATCAACTTTGACAACATCCCCCTTATTACAAAAGATGGTCTAAGAAAAACCCTGGTTTTAAAATAGCCCCGTCTCTTTTTGTTATATGACATAAGAAAGTGATGGGTATATTTTAAACCTGGGTTTACCTTAGTCTTGGTTTAAACCATTTTTTGTAATAAGGGGGGGGGGGGGCATGTGTTTAAGTTAATTTTAGAATGACAAAAATTGCCGAAAAGGGCTTAAAAGTAATTTGAATGAGATGGAAACTGAACTATTAATCATTGAATTAAGGTTCATAATCTCAAAGCACGTTAATTATCACTTTAAAGTGATGATGTATAGGCGAACTTATGGGCTACTACGGCTGGTATTCAAGAATATTAATTCTTTACTTAAACAACGGTTTACCCCAAATTATAGTTCTTACATTTTTCGAGTAAACGGTTCTTTAACCAGAGAATAATGTTATGTTCACCAACCAGCCTAAGTTCAGTACAATGTTGACAATTGATGATGACCACGATGACATTTAGATACACCCTTTATTTATGTAGGTTGTTGTGTGTTCTTTTTGAAACCGAGCAGCTGAATTCATAACGTTATAATATAAGTGCTTGTTGATGTATCGTAAATTGTGCTTGAGCTTATAACGTGATCCCTTAATAAAAAAATAATTTTGATATCCTACTACGTACTATCTAGACACATGGCAGCGTGTCAAGTTAAGTTCAAAAGATAAAATAATTATACAATACAATTCAACACTCTTTATTATTATTGAATAAATAACGTTGCCCCTCACTAAGATTTCTCTTGTATCGTGGGTGCGTTTACAGACACAAATTTCACATACACAAACGCCCAGACCCGAAACAACCATCTGTAGGCCATACAAATTGTTCCGTGTGGGAATCGAACCCACGACCCGTAGCGCAGAAGCCAATCGCTTAGCCACTGCACCAAACGTGTCGTCTAATATATAATATAAGTACTTTATTGTTTTGTGTATAATATAATATATTGTACACAAAACAATAAAGAAACATTACTATAAAAAAGAGATTACAATGGACAATCTTATCGCACTAGACGATTTCTTTCAGACAACTTTTGGATGGACATGATACGGAGACATAAATAAGGAGACATTAATACAAACTCATCATCTGCCTAGCCTTTTTCCAACTATGTTGGGGTCGGCTTCCAGTCGAACCGGATGCAGCTGGATATCAGTATTTTACATGGAGCGACTGCCTATCAGACCTCCACAACCCAGTAACTGGGTAATACGATACTCTTGGTAAGACTGGTTGTCAGACTTTCTGGCTTCTGACCAACAGTAACGACTGTCAAAGATCTACAAATGACAGCCGGGACCAACGGCTTTACGTGCTTTCCGAGGCACGGAGGAAACTCGCTAAAACAATACAAACTAATTCTATAAAATCCGCTACCGAACTGAATCCGTTCTTGTAAGTATAAGTAGTGTTGTATAAGAGCCAGTGAACGAGTGAACGACAGAGTGAATAAGAAGGCAGTAAACAGTCTGGGAACTTAGCGCGCCTGTTAAAACTTGTCCCGCGCCTGCCTCGCTGAGACGAGGCGAGGCGAGTCACTCTGAACGATTTACTGAACTATACACAATAGGTAATTGGTTTTTTTATTGATCTGAGAATAAAAGGAAAATATTGAGTAATCAAAGTATTACCGGATGTCCCAACACATGGTCATGGAGGGAAATAAATGCTGAAGGGAGACTTTTTTTATTTTAAACAGTAAGAAATACCTACTCAATCAAAGATTAAAAATCTCTTGTCTGAACCGGGAATCGACCAACACAAACACAAACAATATTATCCTAAGGGATATTGTGCAGAAGATAGACAGCGTTGTTAAACCATGTTCTGACAAAACAAGACACTCGATCCCAAAATCGTTTGACAAGTGCTGTTATTACAGCAATATTCTCTGACAACTGATCATTGTAGAGCTATGTAGATAGATAGATAGATAGATATACTTTATTGTACACTAAAAGAAATAAAACAGAAGGAATACAGGTAATCAAGAACAGTACAAATGGCGGTCTTATCGCTTAAAGCAATTTCTTCCAGACAACCATTGGATGGAAAGAATTGTTAAGAAAAATATAAAGGGCAATTTGCAGCGTACAAATTTATAATCTAATGAAAATCGGGAATCAACAAAATGACTAGGTATAAATAAATAGTATAACACAATTAAATACATATCTCAAATATAAATATATACATATACACATATATACTTACATATTCAAATAAGATACATACATATTTAATTATAAATATAGAGAACTTAAAAACTACTATAGAGTCAAATAATGTTCCTTCACCATTCTTTTGAAAGAAACTAGCGACTGAGCACGTCTCACAGATACAGGCAGTGCATTCCACAAGCGTATGGCCTGGACAGTAAAGGAATGATCAAAGAATCTTGTGGAATGCAGAGGCATCTTCAGTTTCAAGTTTTCCGATGATCTCAAGGACAGTGAGTGCGAATCACGCATGAACTCGAAACGTTCTTTAAGATAAGGAGGGGTAGTAGGATTAAACAGAATACTGTATAGTAGGGAAAGAATATGAGTATTCCGACGAAGTCGTATTGGAAGCCACTTGAGTTTAGCACGAAATTCTGACACATGATCATATTTGCGTAAACCAAATATGAATCTTATACAAAAGTTTTGAAGTCGCTCAAGTTTGTTAAACTGGTCCTCGGTGAGATCAAGATAGCTGGCATCGGCGTAGTCAAGGATGGGAAGAAGAAGAGATTGTGCAAGCGCAGTTTTAGTGGCAGTGGGTAACAAGTTACGAAGTCTTCTCATGGATCCGGCTGACGCAAACATCCTGCGACTGGTCTCTTTCAGTTGTGGATCCCATGAAAAGTTCTTGTCCATGAAGATCCCTAGGTTTTTTACCTTTTCACTGAAAGGTACTTGTATACCGTCAAAGAAAACCTGTGGAAGCTGCAACCAGTCGATTCTCGAAACCATCCGAGAGCCGCCCAAAACAATGACTTGTGTCTTTGTAGGGTTGACTCTTAGTCCGTAGGACTTGCTCCACTCAGCAATTTGGACAAGATCTTTGTTGACATTGACGATGGCTTCTGATAACTGTCCCAACGGAGCCTGTGAGTAAATTTGAAGATCATCTGCATAAAGGTAGTAAGAAGAAAGTAGTTGATTAGAGATTGAATTAATAAATATTGCGAAGAGTAATGGGGATAAAACGCCACCCTGAGGCACACCAGCAGTCGTATTACTCCATGAAGATAACTTATCCTCAATAGTAATACGTTGTCGGCGGCCATACAGGTAACTACGAAACCAATCAATTGTTGTTGGAGATATGTTAAGAGAGCTTAGTATGCCAAGCATAATGTCGAAGTCAACAGTATTAAAAGCATTGCTAAAATCCAGCAATGCCAGTACCGTTAACTTCCCATTTTCCATGCCTAGCCTGATGTCATCCGTAATATTAACCAGGGCTGTGACAGTACTATGGCCAGGACGAAAACCGGATTGGAAGGGATTTAGAAGTCTATTCTTACAAAGGAATGTACTCAACTGATTGTGAATAAGACGTTCTAGGACTTTGGAAAGGAACGGTAGTATGGATATTGGACGGTATTCAGAAAAGGACACTGGATTGGACTTTTTTGGTAACGGGATAATTTGGGCGTCTTTCCAGGCATTTGGAAAAGCACCGCTAAGGATAGAGTTGTTAAGGATGTGACATATGACAGGGAGGATTTCGTCAAGGATAGGAAGGATCATATTACGGCTGACACAGTCACTTCCAACTGCATTAGATGTAATGGATAAGATGCTCTTCTTAACATCACAAGCAGCGAATTGATTAAAGACGAAAGAGGAATAGTCGGGAGTCGGAAGAGTAGAAAGATGACATGTATGTATGTATGTACAGCAGTTTCCACTTTTAAACATGGCTTGTCTTTTACCAAAACAAAAATGATTCTTCGTAAACATAGCATTTGGCTGTATTATAACTTTGGTGAGACACATTCAATTCACTCGCGACCTCGCCGCGTGTTCAGCTCATAATTAATGAACCGAAACTAGTAAAGCAATCCCGAAAAATGTACGTGAGTAAACCGTAACTAATCATAGCATTTGGCTCTTCAAAAAACTTGACAGCAAAAGACAAACAAAATGATATCTTGTTAATTAAACATCAAAGCACAAAACTACGTAACACAATTAAAGACACCAATATATCACATGTATCGATGCACCCCTAGACTGTACTACAACGAGACTAGTCCCGCATAGTCTCGCCGCTCAACTTTATAATTGAGTCGAGCTGAGCGGGGTGAGCTGAGCGCTCAACTTGTATTGCCTTTGTGAGCTCGAGTATTTACTGCAACCTTAAACGAACGGTACCTGGACTATTACTGTACGCTTGACCTATTTATTGATCTTGTACGGTTTAGCTAGCCGGCTATGGCAAGGAATACCGTACCTATAACCTACATCAACTAAACTCGATGTGGAATTTATGTTGTTTACATAAATTCCACATCGAGTTTAGTTGATGTATACCTGTCGTGTGTGTAACTATCATGTATTTTGGATTATTGTTACATAGATGTTTTGGTTTTGAATGGATCAATACTAAACAAAATTTCACATAACCAGGCGCTTATGAAAAGTCGAATTTAGGTGCATGGTTCCAATTAGTGGTTTCCTATGGAGAGGAGTAGTTGTATAGTAGTTACAATAGTATAAAAAAATCTGTACAAAAATCTACTTATAATCAAATCAAATCAAAAAAAAATATTTCGCATAAACCAATACAGGCGCATGAAAAGTCGAATTTAGGTGCACGGTTCCAATTAGTCGTTTCCTATGGAGAAGAGCCGGCAAGAAACTCCATGGTTACTCTTTAAAAAAAAAAGGATATCTTTTACAATTTCAGTGAATACAGTAGGTACTATGAGAGAGAACAATGTAGTCTTGACCACAGACCTTGGAGTATAGTACCAAGTCTTGAGTACAAAAATTAACCAAAAAGGGAAAAAAAAATTGAAGAAGAAAAAAAATACAATATGAATAATAGTAATGTACACAATTATATGTATAGGCAAGTCCACAAAGTTCTCACATTTACAAAAAATAAAATGAAGCTAAACTATATAAAACAATTGACATACTTAAATGTCATCATAACTTAGACAAAAAAATAATTATAGAGTAAGATAAAAGATATCTTGAGAGTAATGATAGGATTAAAAATAAATAATACATATACATGGGATAGATTTGTTTGTATAAATTCCACATCTTTAAAGTTTGGTTGGAGTTTAAGGGTGCCTGTCCAACGAAGCAGAGAGCAGCGGAGGCAACAAAAATCGACCAAAACGATTAAATTATTTACTTCGCTCGTCTAAGTGATGTGATAACATTATCATCCTGTTAGTAATTTTTGATCGTCACCGCTCCTCTCTGTTCCGTGGACAAGTAGCTTAATACTGGTATTTTTTTTGTTTTTCCTACTCATAGATCAGCATTTCAGTGGCATGTGAAGGTGTGTTTCATCTATTGCATGGATTTGAATGACCAGTAGTTATTAGGTGAAACAGATGACTAAAATCACAGATACCGATAAAAGAGGATTAAACTGCATAAAATGTGGGCAAAACCTGTGAGTAGATTTAGAGAAAACCTATACTTACACTCGGAGAATTTTTCAGACTCGAAATATAAAAACAGTCTTGTCCAAAATCAGTAATTAAAAACTTTAACTGATTAATTACCGGAAATAGACACAACTGATATGCAATGGAAGCCGCTAATATACAGCGGTGGTCATTAAGACGTTGTCTTCGTCAAAACATCACTTGTACATAGTATAAAACAAAGTCGCTTCCGTCTGTCTATCCCTATGTATGCTTAGATCTTTAAAACTATGCAACGGATTTAGATGCGGTTTTTTTTATTAGATAGAGTGATTCAAGAGGAAGATTTTAAGCTATAAAACGTACACGTGCAAAGCCGGGGCGGGTCGCTAGTTATAATTAAAGTACAGCCGAACTGACACTTGATTACGTATGACTTTCTTTCGCTTTGGTTTATAGTTGTTGTGCTCCAAACAGGTAAGTAAATCTATGACCACTTTCTTCTATTATAAAATCCAATATCATATTTCAGTTAGTAGAAGCTTTTATATTATAAACCGTCGACATTTCTAATCCCTACGTAGGCGTGTCCGCAAACAACCTCTATTTATTGCCTACAAATAAAATCACTACTCAATACCACCCATCTAATATCATTAAAACAGAAATTTCACTTAAGAAACCCACATGAATGTCATCGCAATCAACTTACCGACAATTGAGTGTAGCGCACAATACATTGCGTTTCGGCGACTCATCGGCAATATCGTTAAGTGAGCCATAATTCAGTGGTTACGAATCAAATGGCACGGGTCATGGCGCCCGGTGCGGTGGACAACGCTTAACTCACTGGTTGATTGGTCAGCTTGTGTGGTGGAGTTGGGCCAAGTTATAGTAAGACGGCGGTATGTTTAACCAGCGGTTAAAAGCTTGCCTTCCATGCTAGAGGGTCTGAGTTCTAAACCGGCTCGCAGCTCTGATTTTTCGAATTCTAGTGCGGATCAGAATTTGATTGTCATTTGTACTAACGGTGAAGGAAAACATCGTGAGGAAACCTACACACCTGAGAGGACTCCATAAAATTTCTCGATAGCGTGTATAGTCCGCCAACCCGCACCTGACCAGCGTGGTGGCCTAGGGCCAAAAAACCCTCCGCAGAATAAGAAGGGGCCTGTGACCAGCAGTGGAACAGTAATATGTTATGTATGGTTTAACCGAAAGGGGCTAAGTTAGTGACGTAAAGGCCATTTCTTCCTATGGATCTACGCCTAGAAAGGTAAAAATAGTCCTTAGGACTCTACAGTAAAGTACTTACTTTCCCCTAACGTTGATTTTAGATAGAACCAAAGCTAGATTAATAAATATACTCAAATATGATAGGAAAGAAAACCTCTTTGGACAAAAATATTAGATATTAACCTTTCTGACCTCGCACTCGCCTAACGGTAAGGCACATGAATCCTAAGAAAACTATGTTCTTAAGAAAAAACACTTAACATGTATATTTGAGGCTATGAGGACCAGAGTGGCCAAACTATTTTTTTTTAATTAAGTATTTATCTGTAGGTAATTGTCTTAATGATGAAATTAATACAGCCACAAGGGCCTTAGTATCCGTGTGTGGTGCCATCTATTGAAAAGATATAGAATCACTTTTAGGCCATTGTAGCTCTGCTACTTTCATCATTTACGATAAATCCTTACTAATAATATAAATGCGAAACTAACTCTGTCATCAGTCAGTCTGTTACCTCATCACGACTAAACTACTGAACCGATTTTAATGAAACCTGGTACAGAGATAGTCTGGAAACTGGTGGGGAGAAGCTGCAAGCGATCTCTGGTAAAGCACATAAATTCCATTTAAAAAAAAAACATAATGTCACTTTAGCCCTCCTAGCCTCATTTCTAACTACATCGATCAATATCTGCTCTCAATTACATAAAAATCAATTCGTTTTAGGTTCCTATTATTTGCAATAAACTCTTTCAAAAGTCTGTCATAAACTCATAATCGTATATCTCGGTCCAAGTCCATTGAGTCACCAATATTGTGGCGCTCACAATGTGCGTCGTCTCCATTACTTGATTCAATGAGGAGGAGGGAGCGAGCCTCTTAATGTTGTTAGAGGTTAAGCAGAACGGGGGCAACTACTTTTATTACATTTTGGAGTAAAATGTACAGATTTCATTCATTTTATTACTTTGGTAAATTGTTATTGGTGGGCAACATACTACAGTATATCTTATTTTTGTGGGTACGGAGTTTGTTTTTGAAGAAATCATTTTACTTTCATTGGATTAAAATAGAGTCAATATTATGTTCATGTTGATAGATATTATAACTATTAAAGGTATTGAAATAAGGAGTTTATGTTAAGTGGAGCTACATTTATGTGGATATTGCAAATATGCATGTAAATGAAATAGTATTTATCTACATATAGTTAATTATACACGTAGTATCCATACTACGCAAACTTATTTAAAAACTTTAATTGTTGCGCGTCAAAATAAAATATGGCTTAAGTCGGAGCATGCGCAGCAGAAACTAAGCAATGGCCTAGACAAAAGGACAGAGTAAGAACTAATTAACAACCTCATACTTCTATACTTCCTTCATCATAGCTAAATACCGGACAAACTATTAATATACAAGACGCTCTATACATGGTTACTTCGAATTAACCGGAGAAACTACATTACATCATTAATAGAATAAAGAATTTTCCAAAAAACCCTAATCTTTTGTTAATTGCAAGATACCTAGCGAAGAGTAGTTCTAATTATCTAAAGGTTAGTTATATTTTTATTTGAACATGTTCTAGTAATCATACCTAGTAATCCTGTGTTTCGCCATTTAATTTGAAGTAAACGTAAAACAAATACATTTAAATAATACACTACATCAATTCCACTGATCAGTTACAAAACAAATCCGCAACAATATCTGTACAGGCAACAAAACGTTTAACAAGAGCGCAGCGGGTGTCCGGGAATCTCTCTCGTTAGTCCGGCCGTCCGGCGCGTACGGCGCGCGTCCGGCAGGCGTCCGGCACGTGCCGCGCCAATTACAACAAATGAGCATTTTTTAATGATAGTGTCTGTTGTAATCGTGTTAGCGCCTCAGGGTTAGACAGTAGGTGTTACTTGTGTGAATTATTTCATAGTTATCTTTGTGATAGGTAAAGTGAGAACACGAACTACTCATTACTAATGTAAGTGAACTAGCTTCTAGAACATTTATATTAAAAACAAAACAAAAGAAGGTACATCATGTACTTACCTTTTTTTGTTTATATTTAAGGTTTTGTAACGGAGCTGAAACCAACATGCCAGATTTAACCTTTTCCAACCATACATATAATGGTGCTCCCACACTGGTGTTACAAAATGTTTACAAACATTTTGTAACATTAATACATTGACTAAAAATGTAAGAAAAAGATAAAAATATCGGATAGTAATAAATTTAATCTATCTATTAATAGATTTTAGATAATATTTTAACACATTTTTTTTATTTATGTTTCTTTATAAAATGTTTACTAATGTTAGTAAACATTTTGTAACACCAGTGTGGGAGCACCATAAGGATACATAAACTCACGCCTTTTACCCATGGGGGTAGGCAGAAACTGTAGAACGCCACATGCTATGATCCTTACTTACATACTCCTTTCGCTTCGTCCACGTTCATATACATCTTATCATACACGCACGCCGCGGCGCCGGTTGAAAGTACTACGCACCTGTCCTTTTTGAAGAACATCACCAATATCACTGACATCCGCCTTATAAATGTTAACCAATGTTAATCTTAACCACGATAAGATCAAGTCTCAGATGAGTTAAAAAACCGTTTCCATAAGCAAAGGACCTTTGTAAATAGAAGAGACACGAACTTTATCTGTTTTTTTCCGGATGTGTATCTAGATGTAATTGTTTAGTTTAAATCTCCTTCCTCCTTCCTAGCCTTTTTCTATGTTGTGGTTAGCTTCCAGTCTAACCAGATGCGACTGAACACCAGTATTTTAAAGGGAGCGACTGCCATCAGACTTTCGCAACCCAGTTATTCGCCAATGCTGATATCCTAAGCTTAGACCGGTCGTCAGACTTTCGGGCTTCTGACTACCCGTAACGAGCGTCGTACGTTACAGGGTCGTCGTAAGGCACCGGGGACCGACGGTTTAACGTGCTCTCCGAGACACAGAGGGGTTTTGATGTGTAATGAATGGTTACTCATCCGCAGACTGAGCGCGACAAGCGCAGCTTAACTTTGCAAATCTTAAAATCCACGCGGTTGTTAATTAGCCACGAGCCCCTCAAGTGTTTAATTAGTTTAAATATTATAAGGTTCTTTAATCTATTGCCAATCTATCCTAGTGATGAGGAAAAGTGAAAATCTTAAACTCTCAGTCAAATTCCGTTCAAAAGCAGGCCTGCTTCTGAATCGCTAAAAATCGTACCATGACAGTATTAAAGGTGAACGACTATTGAACCAAGTTGAACAGTAATGCTTGTTCATGGTACGAAAAGTCTATACAAAAAAAAAGGTGAACAGGTCTCAGCTCTCAGGTCAACGTAGCAGGCCTGCCGCAGGCCTGCTCTAACGATGCCATAGTACAAAAAAGCAGGGCAATTCAACTTCCAGGCAACTTCTGTCCTTCTGTAAGAGGTCATAGTAAGCCTCCAGCACAGGTTAAAAAGAGCGGCACGCGCATGCGTTCTAGGATAGTAAGTAGGTAATTATACCGCTATTGAGAAACGTCCAATATTTTTGCTATTTTCCCTTTTTATGCTTAAACTTTGTTGTGATAACTTAATAACTGATTGTGATTCATTGTCTATCTTTATAAAAAGTACCTTTACTTCAAGGTATACAAGATCACACATTAATCAACCATCACATTAACAAACTACATTGTAAATATTTTAAAATAGCCCACAATCCACCCTCAGAAGCGTCCGCCCAACCTCATTCCATTGTGCTAGATCATTATCTGTGTTGCGCACGCGACTCATTGTGCACCACGTTTTAACTATAGTTGCGCGTGGGCAACGTAATTGCGCTGTTTTTGCAGATAATGGTGGATTAGAGGATGTGCGGTTATTTAGTGATAATTGTTTCTAGATGGTTGGATACATACTTCATTATCTGTTTATAAAGTGAAATATCGCTCCTTTAGAATTAAACAGACCTATCTAAAAACTAAGGTTTTGGAAAACGTTGAATAAAGTTTCGTATGTTTATAAATTTTGTAGAAATGGGAGATTATTCTGTTGCATTACATTTTTACGCCACCATACGCCTCTGTTTTATTAAGAGTCGATGAAGATGGGTCAGTCTATGAGTAAAAATCGAAATCTTAAAATTTCGAATAGGTCTCTTTAATTCTAAAGGTGCGTTAAGGCAAGGTACGGTTAAGTAAATAATTTAAATCTTTCATTCCATCCTTTGACGGTACCGTAATATTATAGCAGAATGTATTATTAAAAAATCTGTATTATTAAACTACCTAGGAAAGAATAGTTCACAGATAGGTACTACCTAGGACATATCGATAGTCTAACATTAAGATGCTTGTATGAAATAACTTCTATTCTTTACTTATATACGCACTATGAAACACTTTTTTTGTCGTTGTAATTAAAAGAAACAGAGAAAATCTAGGTAATTCGATTAATGATGTAAATTTTCGTCAATAAAAGACATATAATGGGTACTTATTGTTAAGGAAGATCGTGGTATTAATAAGGTTTTATTTATTCATTTAATAATTGATGTACACACTACACTTAATAAAAGAAAAGTTATACAGGACTATAGCGTAAAAAGGCATTGCTTATTTCTAAAAAAAAACTCTGCTAGCAGTCTTGTGAGAGGAGAATTTAGAAAAAGAAATGTAGACAATAGCGTTACTGTTATGTTATCGAATAAATCATTTAACCAAACTCAAAAAAATATCCACTAGACAACAAATCGCTTGTTCTCACAACTAACATTCCATAATCACATTGTAATGCCATAAACATCCCATGAACACTCGTCGAGGGAGTCGGTGGCACTATTTAGTGTCATACAAAAGGGTCACTGCTCATAATTCGCGCACTATTGAGTCGCTTGCGCAAGGGAGATGCTATGTCATTTGTCTTGTCATATTAGGTGCATTTAATTTTTAAAATAAGTGCTTTTGGTTTTAATTTAATTACTTATCAATTTGTAATTTTTCTAAAGTGTGAGGAGTGTAAATTATTAGTCGTTGAGTTACTCACTGGTTTAAAATCATGCTTCACTACATAGCAGTGGCGTAGGGTGAGGTTTCTTAAAAGGGAAGCCGGACCAAAAAATGCTTACCTTGCTCAAGTGTGATGCGTGAATTCCAGTAACTACTCGTTTTGAAAGGGAAGCCGGTAGGAATCGAGTTGTATGGAGCCTTCGCCACTGCTACATAGTATAAAACAAAGTCGCTTCCCGCTGTCTGTCCCTATGTATGTTTAGATCTTTAAAACTACGCAACGGATTTTGATGCGGTTTTGTTTAATAGATAGAGTCATTCAAGAGGAAGGTTTATATGTGTAATACATTGCATCCGTGTGAAGCCGGGGCGGGTTGCTATTGGGTATAAATATGAATGTGTGTGAAAAGAAAATGATTGGCTATGCGAAACACGATGTTTAAATACATCCGGGGTGTACCCTGGGCAGTCAGCCCCGCTACCAACCTTGCTGACTGGCTGATCTATTCCTGACGACATGAGCTATTCTCATACCTATAGTTCATGCCATCGTGAGAGAAGAAGAAAACGGTTTTGGAAAATTATTAGGTTTTCTTTATTTAATGTTGAAGCTTTAGCAGTGCTTATTAAAGGTGAACGCAGACTTATCCGAGCCGAACGCGTCGAACGAATCGAAGTCAAGGAGGCCTCGCACACATATTCGCACCGAAAGAATCGACCGCACCGAAGAAATCGTTTCTATTTTCTTTACGCCTGTCACACTGTTATTACTCTATTGTCAGTGCTTTATTAATGAAAGATGAATGAGCAAGCGCATCGGTCGAGTCGACCGCATAAACCGCACCGAATCTGATGACGTCATCAGTATTCGTCTAGGATTTCTGGGGTTCTTCCAGATTCGGACGATTCGACGCGGGCAAGTGTGCGAGGTTCCATAAGATTTCATACACAGAATTCTAAAATTCGTTTCGTTCGATGCGTTCGGCGCGGATAAGTGTGCGTTCACCTTAATCGTACGTTTAGCTCTACTTAATACAGTTTTACTGAAATAGGCTATCTGTTTATTGGAAACATCACGACACGACCTTCCAAATTCAAATACAGTGAAAATGTAAGGCATGCTGTGTATATCATAATATTTATTCGCCATCCAAAAACACATCATGACAGCAAATACAATTTTTTGTCAATATTATAAATTAAAAAATAAAAGTAGCACAGTCATTGAACAGGTCCATTAATACACATTACGACTTTTAAGTCGCACCAGTTCATTATTAGGAATTAGGGGACAGACAGAGCCGCGCGTCCGGCATAGTCGCCCCGGCCAAAATGCTCGGGGGCGTGCTTTTACCATGATGTATTCGAACTTGAACTATTCAAAATTGAACTTTATCTTATCGTCTTAAGAGTGTTGCGAAGTGTAGGGTAAAGTTTGTATTAAGATAATTTATAGTTTATCTCATAAATAGATTATTACATTTGAAGTGGTGATATAAATCACCGCTAATGCGATTGTATCGTCTTTGTTTGGTGATGTTTAGTGGTTATTGAATTGTTTTTATACGTTCACATGTCGGGAGCTCGGCTCGCTATTTATTTTAGATAACCGTATTAACGTTTAGCATTTTGTTTGGTAATAAAAGTTGAGTGTAATTGATATTAATAGCAATGATGACTGCGCTGGAGTAATGAAATTAAAACAAAGTACTGTTTTGTTAGAAATCGAATCGTGAAAACGAATTGGAATAAAACAGGACAAGTCATCACCATCTGTATCACGTTTTCCATGCAAATATGTTATTTTGCAAGTTTATGAATGTAGAGTACTTAGGTATATTAAAAAAAACATAGACCCAAATTATCTGATATCACTTATACAGGGTGTTAACGAATTCGTGTAATTCCTTAAAACCACATGATCTACTAATGGTGTAGACAGGCCCCGCACGGGATTTAGCTTGATTAAAAATAAAAAAAATAATTCTTTTTTTTTTTTCATGCGGCTTTGTTACCGATCGTATCTAAACCACCTAATAAGGATTCAGTAAAAAAATAAGATTTTTTTTCTTGCAATAAAATAATTTTATTTCTGTAAACGTTTCGATGCCACGCATAAATTAATGAAAGTACGGTGACACGGCTGGCAGGCACGACTAACGCGATATCGCTCTTTGCAGTCAGATAACTCAAAGCTCTAAAATGACTCAGAAATAGAAAATCTTTTTTTTTTTATTTTTCCGAAATTCCCATTTAGGGTTAGGTAATCTGTGTCACCAGTAGATCACGTGGTTTGAAGGAATTACATGAATTCGTTAACACCTTGTAGGTATTTGATCCGACATGGACGAAACTGAAATATTGATCTGAAATAATTATTTGCAAAATACTCTCGGTAGCAATGAATCCGGGTCACCAATAAACCTTAATATCTCAGAAACTAAGAATGCAAGCTTATTTAAATAAATAGTATTTTATAGACTCACCTCCGGTTTCTGATTTGAGATTTCGATTTAAGCAAATACTTAAGTAATATTTGAGTAACTACGGATGGAGTTGTCAAAAAAACGCTTTAAAAATGTTACTTAAGTATTGTTCATGCTAGAATTCTAAATTCAGAAACCGGAGGTATATAATACTACTAAAAAAAAACTTCTTAGATAGTATATAAAATACTTTTTATTTGAATTAGCTAGCACTCTTACTTTCCGTGACATTAAGGTGACTCAGATTCATTGCTCCCAAGTGTTGAGCATTATGTACCAGAGCAGTATTCTGTTAACAAAAATGTTATATTATCCAACAGCACCTGATATAAAACAAGTAAGCCGTATTTCAGAGTGGAGGCGGGCGCGGGTGCTAGCGCGGACGCGTGTAAATCAAATGTATGTAGACGCCAGTTGCATTCACAGTGCGCCCGCGAGTCGCATGGGTGTTTCTAATGGCTCAGTCTGCCCGTATCGTTCACAGTGATATAGCGTCTGTTAGGTGACTGCGCGTGTAGTGCGTACGATAGCTCGTTCGGCATTACTGTGAACATGCAGACGCCAAGACCCGAGCGCCCGCGCCCGCCTCCGCACCCGCTAGTGTAGTCTGATTGACCGCTAATTCAGCCGCATCTGTCTCCTGATTCAGAACATTTTGATAAGTCAGTTGTGTCGTCCGATGCGGTTAATTAACTTGTTTTATTCACAATTATCGTAAAGGGAGAAAACGAGATAGAAACCAAATCAATCTACAACTGACTTATCAAAAAGTTCTTAATCAAGGGACTGGTTACACTGGAAGCCGACCCCAACATACCAACAAACTTGCAAAAGACTACAATGATGAGTAAGCGACATGTTTGGACAAGTTGTAACAAATTGTAACATACGGCATTTCAATCAGTGAGCCACTCGAGTTTGTCCAAGATGTACACACACGAGGGGACATAACACCGGATTATACACTCCACACAAATTGTGGGTCTTAACGATATAAGTTGTTTTTCATAATGTATTCAATTTGGATTAGACTGCTTGAAATTATTACCAGACTGGCGATTAAGAATTTTATATTGGTTTGGAAATCAGACGGGATGTGGGGTGAAGTGGATATCTCCCTTGTAAAAAAAACTAAATCTCATGTAAATCTAGAAAATTAAAATTCGACCTTTTCATTTTCTTTATTCTAACTTTAACATTACAGGCACTTACTAAACTTTAGTTCGATTTCATAAGTATCAACATCCTAAGTTGCTTTTATTTGTAAGTTTCTCGACTATTTTCATAAGAAACTAGTTGTGTCCGCGTTAAGAGGTTTTTTTTTCGGAAATCTTCAATTCAATTCATTTATTTTCACATAAAATAGGGTACATTATGGTGTATGGTACATAGGGACATCCGTGCCTCGGAAAGCACGTTAAGCCGTTGGTCCCGGCTGTCATTTGTAGATCTTTGACAGTCGTTACTGTTGGTCAGAAGCCAGAAAGTCTGACAACCAGTCTTACCAAGAGTATCGTATTACCCAGTTACTGGGTTGTGGAGGTCTGATAGGCAGTCGCTCCATGTAAAATACTGATATTCAGCTGCATCCGGTTCGACTGGAAGCCGACCCCAACATAGTTGGGAAAAGGCTAGGCAGATGATGATGATGATGAGGGTACATTATGGTCTTAAGGTATTACAGTGTTCAGCCCATTCACGCAAATGCCAACAACAACTGTAAAAAAAATCAAGTCAATCTATCGACTGCTTTTAGAGTTTTGCGGACACAAACATAAGGAAGCTGATTTATTATAACATAAAGAGAGGTACCCAAGGTTTAAAAACACCACTTACTTTCTAAGAAGAAATATATACAGGTAGGCATCCTAAAGTGTATTCGTAAGAGGCTACGAATAAGACAAAAATGGCAATAAGTTCTTCACCTGGAACTTAATACCACAGGCGAAACGTGGACGGACAGACTGCTGTAATGGAAGAAGACCTCTGCCTACCCCTTCAGGGATAACGGGCGTGAGTACATATGTATGTAGACCACATCTAAGTGAACCACTAATTGGAACCCCGTAAGAACAACCAACACATTCAGCACTACACGAGAATTACAAAAGAATCTCTCGCGCGCAGATAACAAACGAAATGTTCCAATCAATTAGATTTGCGATCTAATAACCGCACACAGACAATAAACGCAAATAAATGTACAAATAAGGCGGAGCCGCCACTAAACGAGATGATACAGAAGACTTACAACACAGGATAAGTAACTCACGAACACCAATGTGATTCGAGTCCTGACAGCTCGGTTACTTCGTAAATTGTAGGAAAAATGTAAACTACATCATCAAAAACCATAAAACAGTTATAATATTCACGCTTTGTTTTTTAAAAATATTTTGATATTTCATGTACGGTAACGTTTTGATATTGTTTTGGTATTTGTAATAGTAAAAACACATTGCAGTTAAGGATGTTAGGGCTACATTCAGATTGCTAAAACTTCAACCTCATTTATTTGCACTGCCATCCTACTGAACAAGGTGTCTCTGAAGATCGACAAATCATATAGATTACCAACTTGAAAGGCCTTTTTGCGGGCCTCTGAATGGCATCAAACCATATGCCTAGCGTATAGTGTCTATGGGCATTACCAACAAGCTTTAAGCAGAAACCTATGTCAAACGGAGGTCTGCGATAAGCTGAGAAAAAATAACAACATGGTTTCGGACTACATATTTCATGCAGTGGTGAAATCGAAGTGGATTGGATTCAACATATACCACACATCAATTATGTTTTTTATTGTTTCAGCGTCTATGAGTGCCAGGCATGAGTTTGATACCACATATAACATTGGCTTGACCTTCTGTACTTGTCTATTTTGTGTTCTGAATAATCAGTCGGTGGAACGCGGCCGGCCGGCTAGGTGGCTATTACCGGACGCCGGCCGGCCCCGGTGTCCGGCACGCTAATTGCTAAATTTGCCCCGGAAGGAGGCGGGGGTCGCCGCCCGGCCCCCGGCTTATTGCGACCGGTGGCCGGTCAGACTGTGTACTAGCGATACTTATGTTTATCGGTTTTCTCGAATACTTCAATGTTTCAATGATTAAAGTTTCGATTTTTTGGTAATGAGGTGTTATGTGTGTAGGCTTGTGTTAGGGTGACAATGCAAGTGCGGATACTGTGGGAAAGGTCCTTTGTTAGACTAGTAGTATAATCCATTTCTGATATTTTCTTTTGTAACATTGATCTATAGATCCACGTTATGATAGAAGCCACATTAAGGTTAAAAACCATCCGTCTCCTTGGTATGAGAACCACAATGATGATTATTTCTCTGTATCTAAATCTGTAAGTAAATTATTATGAAAACAGCGTGCTACTAGCTGATATAATGCGGGGAGGGAATTTATGTTTTCTGTTCGCTATTATTCCGTGTTATATTAACGTATACGAAATCAAGTTAGAATACATAAAATGCTGCATCCACTATAAAACTAGCTTAAAATGTATTGCATACATAATTGAACGTTAAATCCAATATAAATAAGTACTAAATCCTGCTATCATTATTAGACAGGGTATTCACGGAGGTACATAATATCGGCGTATCGGCTTTTCGTTACCGGCTGAAGGGGCGTAATTGCCGCGAAACGCGATCAGGCTTCGTCTCGAGACGCCACGGATACGATGCGACGACGAGACGCTATCAAGAGATTTGCGCTCACGGATTATTGATACTGATTCACTACTTGCCCTGAAGTGTAGGTTTAAACTACATTTTATGGATTTTTGGAATAAAACGAACTATATCGAAAACGAAAAGAGTATGTCAGTAGTGTAGCATGTGGCTTTCTACAGTTTGTGCCTACCACAATGCGAAATGGCGTGAGTTTTTGTATGTATGGTTACATACATACAAAACCACCTACAGATTAAGTAACTTTCTTATTTATGACGTTCTGTCTATCTCTGTTACTTCACAAACAACTTTAGTACCTTTAATTTTCAAAGGCTTTAATATTTCTTAGTATAAATCTAACTAATGTGTAATATAGTATATATATTTTCGTTAAAGCATGATATATACAGAGGTTTTCTTTAATCACATATTTATTTCAATTCGAATAACTTCTAAATATTGTAGCTGAAAGTAATGGTTATGTAGTGGTAAACTAGTGTCGAAGATACTTTGAACACCAAACATACTAACAACCTACTGATTAGAAACTAAATTAGGAAAAAGCTAGGCTGATGATGGAACCAACTATGGGTAAAACTTTGATATTAGATGGTTAGTTTTCTAAATTCTAGTCATTTAGTATTGGAACCCAACTGTTGCCTGATTCCATCCATTTTCAATATGCTAACTGACGTAAGTTATAAGACCTAACTTTCGTCAAGTGCCAAAAACGTAAGTATTTAAGTCAACATAATATCTACCTCGATTCGTTTATAAACAGTGAATGAAATTCTACTAGATTTCGTGCCTGTTATGTATAATCATTTCCCGTAACTCGGCCACCAAGGATCTAATATCCGCAATAGATCGGACACGGCACAAATTAGAGGAGTGCAGTGTGCGGCTGAGATGCGGAGATATCCGCTATCGACGCGTAATTGGCGAGAAATGTGATCGCGCCGCCACGCCGCGCCGCCGGGGCGAGCTCTATTACCAGGTTACCGGTACAATGTACTTGCCACCTACTGCTACATGGTTTAGGTGGCAAGATATGAGATATTACGTTAAAATTTAGTGATAAATAGAAAGACGAGAGCAAAAGTTAGAGTATTTACCTACTTCTTTCTTTGTTTTCTAGGTAAAATTGATGTTTAACTGAAAAAATGAATGCGTCTAAATCTTATCTTTTGTTTCAGGATCTTTATTGGACTTTTAAGTAGCAAAGAAAATTATACATCTCTAATTGTATAAATTGAAGTTGCTTTTCGTGTCTGTCTGGTTATTCGCTTACTTCTTCTAAACTACTCGATTTATTTTGATGCGGTTTTCATCTCAATTTAGATAATTTCTTCCGGAAGGTTTAAAGCTAGAAAACGTACCTATCCGAGCGAATAATTTATAAGGCTCTAGTACTCAAATAAGTATGACGTAAGTATTTCGCAGTTTGTTTGAGTATTGAGTTTTACTTTCAATGACGACACGTTTGGTGCAGTGGCTGAGCGATTGGCTTCTGTGCTACGGGTCATGGGTTCAATTCCCACACGGAACAAAAATTTGTATGGCCTACAGATTGTTGTTTCGGGTCTGGGCGTTTGTGTATGTGAGATTTGTGTTTGTAAACGCACCCACGATATAGGAGAAATCCTAGGGTGGGGAAAGGTTTTTTTTAAAAAAAAAAGAGTTAAAAATCAGTAATTCTTAATTTTTATTAATATATCGGAGACTCGGCAATCGAGCAAGCAGTATACTCCTGCGTTTTATCCAATACTTGCCAATTAAAATATAATAAGTATTGATATAATAGTCACAATTCACATTACATTAACTGTGATGTCACAAACAGAACATACAATATGCTCTATCTAAGGCAGTTATTTAGCTAGATAAGTATTACAAAAGTTAAGGTTAAGGTAAGTAGTTAGCTACAAAATACTTCATGCCGAATTGCCAATATCAAATCTGAAGGATATCAATACAAAATCAGATTTAGTAAACGCACTTTGTTCATATTACATCGGTATTAGTTAATACCTTAATACAACGAGTGACTAATACTTATACTTTTTTCAACTTTATATTTAGCTTTGTCTTATTTTAGTTTCATGATTGTCTTTTATTAGCCTATAACTTGTATGTTTGGTGTCTTACCACTGTCAGTGCGAGTTGGTGATTAATAAATAAATAAAATAAATAACTTGACTTTTTCTGTATTTAGGTACAGATAGCGTTCACTAACTTAAATCATTTATATTTTCACACGTATGTTAGATATAAAAACACGCAAGTCACAGAAAGCAACACTATTGCCAACTGTCTAATAGATTTAAATACTTAAATAGGTATCTATTGATAAGATGACATTTCAAACAAAACATTCCTAAACGTAACTGTAATTATTTTAATAATAGCATAATAACTATTACATAAAATGTTTATAAATGATGTAATAACAAAATATCCGATAGATAGCTCATTAGGGATGATACCGAGTGACGCGTCGGCCGTCGGCGCGCGGATATTGAGGTGAGCACGCCCGACTCGTGGTCATCCTAGTCATTATAAGCGGATACATTGACGAGTGCAACGGAGTATGTAATTAATTAGGCTTCAAAAAATAAAAATAAATACATTTTTCAGGTTGTTTTATTATAATTATCGTCTGAAATTACTACATATTGGGTGTTTTTTTTTTTGTAAAGGTCGAAATGTATGGTAAACCAAAAGATGGTTGTAGTAGAATTCTTGTTTCATTAAAAAACTGCGTTTAAATATTGTAGGTTTCTACCAACACCAGTTCACTCATATAAATGGAGTTTAATAAAATTAAGTTGTTCACTTGTTGGAGGTACTTACACGATTTATAGTTTCATTTTCCTCGCAGACTACCATCTATACTTACCTGAGTATACGTGTAGTATATTACACAAACAAAACGGACGCAAAAAGACAAACCGTGCCAAGACAAAACCCAGTCCGCCATGCCACTAAGAAGGGCGGAGCTAATAATACAAATGCACGAAACCTGAACACAACAACAAGGTATAACAAACTAATTAAAATAAACCTTAATGCCTCATATTTAGGATTGAGATTTGAGTGGCCTCAGGTGGTGGTTACACCGTTCTGGCTCGTTTTACTTGCACAGAAGTGGCCAATCAGCGCGCGGTTGCCATAGCTACGCGCAGTTGGCGCCAGCGGCTGATAGATGGCGCTAGGTACGCTCTTACGGGTATAATTAATGGATTGGAAATTTTAGTTTTGAGATCGCACTCGACTGTGTTTGTGTAAATGTGAATAAGTATTACAAAATTAATTGGTAATTAGTTTGAAATCTCTTCAACCTGTTAGGACTACTTGAACATTTGGTAATTTGTTTGTAAGTAGATTTATGTTGGTGTTTAAATTACATTTTCGCGAGTTAATTAGTTCCAAGAGATGATTTCGCACGACTTCTGTTTTGCCATTACAAACAATAATTACTAGCGAAGAGGTATTTTAAATTCAAGTCAATGAAAGCCACAGGAGATAAAATTTGGAATAGGTACCTACCTATTTAAACCTAGATCCGCATCGTAATTATGTTAATCTTATAAGAATTACAAAAGGTTTTCAGACTCTACATTGTATAACAAAAGGATATTGAATTCTTCATACCTACGAGACATTTGATTGCATAATAATCCATTTATTGCAACGTCTCACAAACTACGCACCCCAAAATTGGGGAAACCTAATCCCCAGTAAGCCATTATACCGAAAATTCAACTACCATCACTCATAACTTTACATTCCAACCGGAAAACATACTTTGATTCGTATGAAATAGATTTCATTTTGGTATAAAACATAAAAATTTCCTTCTTGAGAAAATTAAGTGGCAATAAACTCTACGCGGTCAGATTAGGGTTTATTTTAGTTTGGTATGAGGACTGTGAGTTTGGAAATGAAATTTTCATAAATGTGCGGTGGTCGCGGGGTGCGCGGTGTGGTGAGGGGGGTGCGGGCGTGGGGGTGGCCATATTTGTGTTTTCCCCGCAGCTTCCGAGTAGGGAAGGCGCGACACTTGAGCCCTTGTTGTGTGTTACCGACGAACGGAAAAACTATTAATAATAATTATGACTAGCAATTACTGGAACAACTACCTAACGTTACCTCTTATGTAATGCAGATGGTTTGTCTAGAATTTCTAACTGGATATGTAGGTATTCGTTTTTATCAACAATTTACGTGTGACTTGTGCTTTTACTAGTTTCTCCGGTTGTTATCTTGCAAGAGATAGTGCGTGATCCCTGGCTCTGGAGACACCAAATCGTTTACCTACCCAGGTTAGATCAGCAGAGCAATGGCGTAACGTAACCAACATCAATCATGACAGTTGATGTGTCAAAAACAATAATTATTGCGTGGTACACTGTTGTAGAGAAGTCGGATTGTTAATTCATACGTAGCTATGTAAATTGTTGACCTGTCAAAATCATAGCCATAGCGATTATGAGTGTGTTGCGTAATTAGAATGCAGGTTCCTTTCCCGACTGGAACCATGTTGATTGGCGGACCAAGCTGGGTAGAATCACTGTGATTTGTGTGTATTGCTTGATAATCGATGTTGATAACTGTGTGTTGATATATTGAATGAAAGCCAAGACAATAAACTTATACCTCTGCAATACAAGGAATAGAAAAGAAAGAATTCAATAATTTAATTTCACGTGCACAAAAACTGTGCAATTCAATCGGCCGTGCAGTCTTAATTGTTATAACAAAAAAACTTCCTTCCGCGAAATCTTTAGCAATTGTTTGCGTAAAATATCATATTGCTAGGATCGGGTGTCGAATTCACGTCAACAGCGATTGATGCGGACTGACGGGTACTCCACTATTGGGCAACAAATGCGCACCGGTGGCGCAAAAAATGCAGGCTTAAGAGATTTAGCGGTAAATTATGCGTTAACAAAAAGTATTGATGTCAAACAAGGATTAGATATTTCTTTTGCAACAATGAACTAGCCAATTTACTGGTCACGTTTAGGATTTGTGCTGTTAATATTAACTTTTTAGCTTTCTAATAATCATAGTCACATAAAAAATGTTCTTACAATGTCATAAATATCCGCCCTTGTTTGCGGATATTCATCAGTGCTATCAATTATGCTGCACCTATTATGTTTTTCTTACAGTAATCAATGTTATGGACGACATAATCATTAAACCATGTTAATTTTAAGTGTATTCGCCAAAAATACTGAAATAAGTGGGTGGAATACATGGAAAATAAGTCTCGTCGTAACTGCGGATTTTTGTAGTATCAAGATTCGGTTATTAAAAAGTAACGTCAATAACATAATATTACATTTTGTCATCAACCAATGAAAATGGAAGACGTGGTCATTCGTTACTAATCTTTATTAAGTTAAATATCCGCACTTGTAAGTACTTAATAGAAAGGTTCCTACGTTTTATAACCGCCGTGGTGTTACGGTAGGGTTCGGATATTTCTAAGTAGCGTCAGTGTCACGTTACACTTTGACATCAATCAATGGCAATTGACGACAATATCACAAAAAAACTACACCCAACAAAAGACATCCATGCTTCAAAGTGCTCTCATTATATCCTTCGTAGTTTTAGAGCAACGGCATCTTCAGATTGTTACACGGCAATGTGATTTCATCACAGAATGTAAGACTAATTAAATAAAGAATTAAAATAATCGAAGTATGTGCGTTTTCAAATTTTTCTCGTTGTAACCGCCGCACCACATTTCGCAGTACAGTGCGGATATTTGGTCTTGCATCAGTGTCACGTTACACTTCGACATGAATCGATGGCAATTGACGACAATATCAGAAAAAACACACCCAACAAAAGACATAGGTATCACTGCTTGAAAGTACTGTCATTATAGCCTACGTAGTTTTAGAGCAATGTCATCATCCGATTGTTACACGGCAATATAGATAGATAGATAAACAAAGCATGTCTGAAATCGCCAACCCGCAATGAGCAAGCGTAGCGATCAATGCTCGTTCCTTCTCTGTACGAGAAGAGGCCTTTGCCCAGCAGTGGGACAGTTACAGGCTAATATTTATTTATTTAAACAAAGCATGAAAATATCTAAATATGCGCGCTTTGTAATTCTCGTCGTTGTAACCGCCGCGCCACGTTTCGCAGTACAGTGCGGATATTTGGTCTCGCATAAGTGTCACGTTACACGTCGACATGAATCGATGGCAATTGACGTAATCACTCAATAATGGCCGTTTTTTGCGCCTTACAGCCGCAGCGAGGTAACATTATTATTTTGGTACACCATTGTTGGTGGGACGACTGTTTACATAGACCTCTAATTGTTGAAAGTGATTTTGTTGAAAGTTTCGAAATTTTAACAGCGTGATCGCGATCTTACAGCTATAACGCCATAACGTTCATAAATGCAAGAAATATTTTGTAATATTTATTTTTATTAATTCTTAAAGTGTCTTACTTCCTGCATGTACATTTAACGAAAGAGATAAGTATACAAGCAACTAATTACATTCGTGTTATCGTTGGGGTGCATGAAAAGAGCCTCCACGAGTGATGATACTTCAGTACGTCCGGCGCACCGTGGGCAGTCAGCCCCACTGCCAACCTTGCTGACTGGATAATCTTTTCACCACAACATGAGCTATTTTTGCATAGCTCGTGCTGACACGAGAGAAGAAGAACATTCGTATTTTAACAGAGTTATTTGTGCATTGAGTAGCCTAATTTTTGCCGCTTGTCTGAGCGAGTATTGCTTATTAAAAACTTATTACGCACACAATTGCAATGATATCCGATGTTTGCCTGTATACCTAACTCTTTTGTTGGATGTACATGAATCGCCACATCATAATATCTGAGTTATGTATCTAGTGAAGACTGAGCTCTAACCAAGGCTCTTTTTGAAATACCTAAGTTATGTTAATTTCATCACCTTAACGGCTAAATAATTTTACGGAGCATAGTTGAAAGATTGCAATAAATCTTTTTTTTCTTTTTCTATGTTATAAAGACGGCTCATCATCACAATTTTATTATAAAAGGGTTTCTCAAATTGGCAATGTTCAATGCCTTGTAAACTATGTAGTACCTTATTACCAGCTGACGTATAGGTACAAAACAACCAACATTGTCTACAATTTCCACCTATAGCTAGTCTCACCTGAATCCTATCTTCAGGCAGGTCAGTCTTGAGCGAAAGCATCTCCCGCGCGTACACGTCGGGGTAGTGCGCGTCCTTGAACGCCTTCTCCAGCTCGTCCAGCTGGTACGAGGTGAAGATCGTCCGGCTGCAGAGGAAAACACAGGTATAGACTTGGATGAACAAGACAGAATCAGTCAGCGATAGATTTAGGAAGACGAAAGTGAGTAGGCATGTTTTAAACAAGTTTCAGGCTCGTACACACATCAAAAAAAGTTTGCGATCACTTTGAAAAATTATGTAGCCTTTTTGAGGCCGAATTTTCTAATCGGGATTCAAAGCGATAATTATCATGATAAATATAGATTGATAGTTATCTAGATAAATATAAATCAGATTTCAGTTGGACTTTGAATTCGGAATCTTCACATACATAGGTAATTTTGCTAGTGATCGCAAACTTTTTTTGGTGTGTGTATGTCTTATTTTAATAATTCACGATATTTTGCATAGTGTCTTAGTAAATGTTAAAGATGATGTACTTACTACAAACAAATAGACCCGATGGAAGAAGTAACGATTCTGTTAAAATGTATTTTTGAGTCAATCAATCAATTTTCAGGTTATTTTAGGTGTAATAATATCTGTGCACGCTACCTGTCAATGAGCGCGGTGCCATTTTCTTGCTAGATGCACGGATGTTATTTTAATTTAGAGAACCAATAAGTAATCAAATTATTGATTTATAAAAAAAGTATGACAAACAAAAATACTACCGATTTCATTTTTAGTGATACCTTCACCCATACCCATACTATAAGTACTAAGGTACTATGCAAAATATCGTGGACTATAAGGTTTAAGAATTTTTATTTCTCAAAAAGAATACTTAATATTCACTTCTATGAGAAAAAAAAAAACATATTTCAGTTTATAGTTTTATTAGGATATTTTTTTTTTTTTATTTGTGTATACTTTTATTTGTAATTATGTAAATATTGTTTGTGTAAATATTATAAGAATAATGTATACAGGAAATGTATATGAGGGCCAAATAAATAAAGAAAACATTAGATAAACGACGCAACAGTTTCGCCATAGCAGGTAAACATAAATAAAAAATTATAACAAAACAGTGTACATAACCATAATCAAGTAAATTGGTTCAGAATATGGTGCTTTTGTAACCTTTTAAAAGTTTGAAGTGATTTAGATTCCTTAATCGATTTAGGTAATCGGTTATACAAGCTTAGTTTTAGTATATAATACTAAACCTGAAACTAGTTTGTTCAGAATCACTAGGAGAATCGATTGACATATTTTTTACACCACATTGTTTTTTTTTCATAAATTTCAATTTTGTTTCAGTAGGTTTCTACCCATAACACTTGACGGGAATAGACACCTTGAGGCTTGAAATGGTCCGCTCAGTCAGTTTCCGTGTATTAGACAACCCCTGCATAGTACATCTCAGGCATTTCACACTTTATTAGGGAACTTAACGCGACATAGTTAAAAAAAAAACACATATTCAGGCAGTTCTTATGAAAATCTTGTTGGGGTGTCTCGGTTTTTGTATATACCTACTAAAAATAACGTTATATGGTTGAGCTTCTTCATAAACAATAGCACTTATTAAGGTCTTACTATTAAAGTGAGACCTTATTATACATAGGAGAAGTAGATTTCATTTGAGAGCCCTCTTGTCGTTTTAATATCCCTTGAAACGCTGATTTGACAAATAAATTAAATTCAAATGACGTTCACATTTTTATAGCTCTTCTTAGGATGCTGCGTCCACGGGGGCTACATATACAGACGGCAGTTGTCACACAGTTGCAGTGACTACATCCTAAAGCCGGCCATACACGATCAGCTTGAAGCAGTCAGGATCGACTGCTTGAAGCTGCAACTGCATAGTAAACTACAGCCTTCTACGTACGTACATACACGGACAGCTCGAGCAGTTGCTACTGCTTCGGGCGGTTGGCAGCACGGCGTGCGGTCAAGCAGTCCACTGACTGCTCGAGCTATCCGTGTATGTTTATCACTGGCTAACTGCTCGAGCTGCCCGTGTATGGCCGGTCTAACTGCCTTCAAGCTGCATTTAGCAGTTGCATAGTTTTACAGTTGCGACTGGACTTGCAGTTATGATTGCGAATATGAAATGAAATATGTTTCACCAAACGCCGCGTTATTTTCCCCCAGACCACTATTTTGAGTGGGGTTTATTATAACGGTCTAGTGTGCTCTGCCTTTTGCAAACCGACAGTTAAATCTGTTCAAGGCAAGTTTATGCAGACTCCAACTGTTCGAAGGCATATTCATTTTCTTAGGAGTCGCAGAAATCCAATGGGTGCGGTAGGTACTAGGTTCAGTGTCCCTAAATCGCTCCAAACCGTCACACAATGTTTAGAATTTACATAAATACCGTGCTTTTATTTGATGGAAGCCCGTTTGTCAAAATTTTGTTATCATATAAATATAATTAATAATTTCATGAATATTTTAGTGAGCTTCTTTACAGCCTTTATTTAAATTGAACAGGAAAAATGACATGTCTGGAAAAGAGTACTTATATTACTGTAACGATACTAATGAACTGTAGAAACATACATTTCTACGTGCATCACTACAATAAATGCTAGTAAAGCGTAAACACTACCCTAAAAATGAAAAATAGTCGTTGTCAGTTACCTATGTCTACGTTTTTTCTTCTTTTTCTTGCCGTTGTACCCGGTGAGGCCGTCTACTGTGAAATCTTTCGCCGCCTCCAACGACGACACTCCTGCGAAAAAGAAAAACTCTCGTTAACACCAGTCCATTTACCCGCTCACTCGCTCACCGCTCCCGCAAACTTGCGGATAATCGACGCAGTATCCGCGCAAATCGTCGCCCGCTCCCAAATCCACTTAACAAGTAGTGTGACAACACGACACAACACTCGCCGGGGATTTGTCACATAATTACCGAATGTGATTGCCAAATGAATTAGTAAACAGGCGCGCGGTGGCGGGTTAATAGAATAGATCGAGCGCATCCCTCGGGACCGGCCGGCCCGACGCCCGACCCGTAGGAGACGAGCGGGGGAGGCAAGCAGGCAGGGATGGAGGGGGGGGGAGGAGAACGAAACCCTCCGGGACGACGGGTAATTGAATTTGGCGCCAATGAATACGACAATGAATTATTAAATTTAGAGCGGTTCCCTTACGGGCCTCTACCGAGAAACTGCTTAACGTTGCAACCCTGTTGCACAGTATACATTATTCCTTTACGTCTACAGCTCTGCTTATATTCTATGGACAAGCAGCAATGTAGTGTTCAGTGCGATTAGATCACGTTGTATGTTATTTGTTTGCGATGTTGCGAGTCGAATCGCGAATGGTAGTGTTTTGTAAAGGGTGCGTGTGTCAGCTAAGCTGTGAGGTCAAAAGATGTGTTAATTTTATTAATGTTTTGTAAGTAATCATTTGTTATTGCAGCTGGACAACGAGATAATCGATGTTTGAATGTAGTTATAGATAAAGCTTGATTAATAGGAAACTTTTTGGATTTTATTTACATTCTTTACTTCAAATTCTACTTTTAGTATTTAGACTATTCCATACTCAATATAAGTTACTAAAAACAGTTATCCTCATTTGTAAAACAGATACCTAAACAACGTATGTATTATCGTTGTCGCTTGCAAACCTAACAAACCATCATAATCGTTCCACAAACACTATTGTTACAGTAACATGTGTCCAATTACCTCGCATCGTCCGGTGTCCGGGCGTGTCCGATGTGTCCGCACAATCGATTGGTCACACTACCGTCCTACTGCCGCCCGGTACTACTACCATTTTTACACTATGTAAATAATACAGAAGGCCCGCTCCTTACAGCGTGTTAGAAGGAGCTCTCACAGTACTCCAAGCCAACCTAAACATGACACATGACTACATGAGTAGTAAAGACGTCGATAGTGATCCTGTTTAGCCAACTTGGTTAAACAGAGTTACTTCAAATTAACTGGTGAAACTTTATAGGGTCCTTCGTAGGTATAACTAATAGAAGACATTCAAATAAAAAAGACATAAATATTTAATTATCTAATATGATTTAGAACCTAAAATAGGTAGCAAAAAGCGCGCACGTCAAATATTGTACAGGCGTTTATGTTATACAGGCTGTAAACGAATTCGTACAATTTCTTAAAACGACATGATCTATTAGGCCTCTTGTTCACACCACACGTTTTTTTGCCGTGAAAATCTACGGTTAATTCGCCGTGTATAGGTACGGTTGTCAGTGTTGTATGGATCACTAGGGGAGCTTGTTGACACACACGGCGGCGCTACGGCACGGCAGATTTTCCCGGCTAAAAAAACGTGTGTGGACAAGAGACCTAACTGATATAGATTAACCCATCACGGAATTTAGCTTGATTAAAAAATAATACATCTTTTTTTTTGCGGTAGGGTTAAGTTGTCGTATCTAAACCACTTAATATGGACCCATTGATTAAATAAGCAAAAAATTTTGCTAAATATTATTTTACTTGATAGAACATTTCGCCATGCATAAATGAATGAAAACACGACAACACAACTGGCGGGCACGAATAGCGCAATATCTCTACTTGCAGTCAATTAACAAAAAAAATGAGTCGGAAAAGATTTTATTTTATGTTTTTTTTTTTGCTGAATCTGTAACGAATATTTCCTTGGTTATTCTTCGTCACCAGTAGGGTGAAGGATTTACACAAATTCGTTTACAGCCTGTGTACCTTTAGCAGTGAATTATGATCGAGTTATGATAATGAATGTTATTACAATTGTCGCAAGCGCTACATTCAGAGCAGTGCAGACGCAATTTGCTCTCGCTTTAGCACTATTAATATTTTTGTTGCGTTCATCAGCGTCTGTTTACTTGAGTTTTTATAGTAAACTAGCAACCCGCCCCGGCTTCGCACGTGTTTGTTTTATAGCTTAAAACCTTCCTCTTGAATCACTCTATCTATTAAAAAAAACCGCATCAAAATCCGTTGCGTAGTTTTAAAGATCTAAGCATGTAGGTACATAGGGACAGACAGCGGGAAGTGACTTTGTTTTATACTATGTATAGACTAGCTTTTGCCCGCGTCTTCGGTTGCGTTAATTTAGAATTTGACAATCAACTCTTAACACACTACTAAAATTTCTATAATAATATAATTCCATCATGATTCGAAAGACACGTGGCGCCATCTACTATCATAAGAACGTTATTGTTGTTTTCCTCGGCAACAGTACTTTTTTCGGCATGAAAGGTACCTTATATCCGTTTCTGTACACCTGACAACGTATATGCAAAATTTCAGAATGATCGGTTCAGTGGTTTAGGCGTGAAAAGGTAACAAACAAACAAACTTACTTTCGCATTTATAATATTAGCTAGGATATGAGCTTTTTATCGATTTGTTCGGACTGAGCCTTCTATCCTTATCTATTTGGTGCACTTAGTTTTAATATAGCACATTCCACTTGGCACTCATAGATCAGTTGAGCTGACTTACTTGCAGAGCGGTCAAGTTTTTATATGAAGTAATGTTTAATAGTATTTTCTTATTTTTGTTGTTCACTTGGTGGAAGAAGATGTGGCACCATGGAAAAGTTTTTATTATGGGAGAGCGTAACTGCCTGGTTATATGATGAAGGAAAATTACAAAAGGAATTGCAAAAGCACAACAATTCATAACTATGTACCTACTTAGTTTATAACAAATAGCTACGTGACAAGAAATATGTCTTGACTAAGCTGTTCCGCGATATTTATTTTAATTTCGTTTTTTTTATTTTACACAAGATCTTTAAGACTTTTTCCGTATACTTTTGTGCGACATTTTCGTATTTATGATTAGATACGGTTTACTTACTCAGTTCGACTCGAGACTTCGCCGCGTTTTCAGCTCATGATTAAGGGTTCCCTTGGATCCGAAACTAGTCGGGCAATCCCGAAAAATGCACGGGAGTAAACCGTAACTAATCATAAACTTTGAGACTTTAAATTCAGTTACTCGCGGATACTCTATTTCTAAAATATATAGGTGCATGAAAAGAGCCTCCACGAGTGACGACTAAAGTACCTACGTCCGGCGCACCTTGGGCAGTCAGCCCCGCTATCAACCTTGCTGACTGACTAATCTTTTCATCACAGCATGAACTATTGTCGTATAGTTCGTGCTCTGACAAGAGATAAGAGGAAGAAGAACTGCCTTCTTCACTGTTAGAACCATGACCGACAGCGAACTAAACCTAAACGGACTAAAGTACGTTTAGCAATGTCTACACGTGGACCTTTTCCAAAAATGGTTCTCTCTATTGGTGTAGGAATGATAAAACAACATCGCCGAGCTCCTCAGTGGTGTCAAAGTAAGTGAAGGCAGTATAGTGAGGAGGTAATCACTTAAACTGTGTCGCAATACACTCGCCGGTCCCTCGGGAGCCGCTCGGGAGCCGCTCGGGAGGTCTCGGGAGTTACTGGCTATGGGGACGGACAGATCTCTGAAAAGTATGTGTTTTATGATGTTTCATTTATCTAAACTTGGGTGAAACAGTCATATTGTAATGTATGTGTGTGGATTGCATGGGGTCAAGAGCCTTCTACGATGGAATGCACCTACTTCACTACATAGTAAAAACAAAGTCGCTGTCGCAAGTCCCGCTGTCTGTCCCTATATACGCTTAGATCTTTAAAACTACGCAACGGATTTTGATGCGGTTTTTTTTAATAGATAGAGTGATTCAAGAGGAAGGTTTTAAGCTATAAAACGTACACGTGCGCAGCCGGAGCGGGTCGCTTGTAGTTAATAAGCAAGGTTCACAACAGTGATTTTTTTTAGGTGAAGTTATTATTCGGTTTTTGAAATCTCTAATGGTCGATTCATATGATTTGCCAATCGTCGTTGGTTAAAGTTAAGAATCTTGTATCTGACTACTACATAGCTAGGTAAAATTGAGGACTGGAAATTACAAAGGGGTTAGGTGATTATGGCATAAAGCAAAGATAATTTGATTAAACTGTTTATTGAAAACAAAATGTACAACCAAGTACTTACAATTTTTATGACTTACTTTCTATTGGATCATAAATGCAACTATTTTATTCACACGAAAATAAAATTGTTCAAATGTTAGATATGCAAGTTATAATTTAAGTTTTCATTCTTTCGTTTTTGCAGTTAGCACCTTTGTAATTTCCAATCCTCAATTAGCTAAGAAGTCTATTTACATGCCCATGCATGCCCATGCAGTTAGCACCTTTGTAATTTCCAATCCTCAATTAGCTAAGAAGTCTATTTACATGCCCAGTTTGGCAATAAAAAATGCTACCATTGGTAAGCAACATGATTCGTTTTTGACCATAGAAATCGTCATCTAACCTTTATTGTTTGAGAAAATTAAAAAATAAGATTCGCGTTGAAGAATTAAACATTAATACAACGTTTATGAATAGCTTTGACGGCAATAAAAACTTCGACAGAAAAATAAGTACATTAAACTGTTGATGAATTATAATTTTCAAATGCAAAAATAGGAAACGATTTTTTTAATACCATCTAAGTTACAGATTAATGATTAATTAAATAAATACTTCATAATTAGTAATTACTTTTATGGTAGAAAAGTGCTAGTGTGATCTAACCTCCAATCTAATTGTACGTTAATTATACCACCAACCAGCGAAGCACGTGTAATACCAACATTCCCCCACAAACTGAACAAAATGTATCATTATAAAAATACAGCGATCATTACGAACGACGCCAACGAACCAATAATGTATGCGTTAACACGAATTAAACCCACAGCAGAAAACAAACCGTCAGCTTTAATAAATAGGGTTCATTTTGTGTTGTGGATGAGTATAATTTACAGCAAGAGACCCTCCCTTCGGGCGAGAGGGGAAAGCATGAGTCTTGGTAGGAAAGCTACTTGTTGTGAAGAACACTGCCACTTTCGCCGGCGGCATTGTGCTGCAAATGAAAATGTGTTATGGAAAAAATTATTATGTTATTTATATATAGTGTGAGTATACATGTTTATGATGTTAAGTAAAGGTGGGTTATTTATTTATCTAATACACATCTTTATCAGCCATATTTTTTTCGCTATCGAAAAAATACAATGCTTAAAGGGCTATGCAACTTTTGCCATACATAGCTGGCATGTTTTTTTTTTTCTTTTCGCCAGAATTGAAACCTAGGCCATATGTTAGAGGACTGTATGACAAATATATAGCAAAAAGAGCTAGGTCTACTAACCGTAACAAAACCAAGTTAGAGAGTGTTTAGTAGATTGCTATTGTTTTTTATCAGGCGTTATTTTTCTTAAATAAAAATACTCCGTGTGTGATATTTTAAGTTTCCCATTGTTAAATACTACCTACTCGGCAACTCTAATGAGTCATTCTGCGTCCCCCGCTTCCACATTATGATCTTAAATATTCTTTCTAGATCTTCTTGATAGAAGGGCTTAACGATGGCGTAGCAGCAATAAAAGGACATTACTGTTCCTGTATTTCTGGGAAGAGAACACAGGTTGTTGTAGCCACGTCATGTCTGTATTATGGTATATGGCGTGGGGTAGAGATCAACAAAACTTAGGTCCTCCAGCTCAATTTCTGGATTTCATAATAAGACATGATGTGAAAAGAGAGACGAGTACTGATTACGATTAATTAACTTTATCTATAAGAATTTAGTAGCATGTAATTGTTCTATGATAAGGTAAGGCAAAGATTTTTGTAAAACTAGAAGTACCTTCTAATTATTTAATAAATAGTTTTGGTTTCGGTTTTTATGGTTGTATAATTTCTTTTTTGTGACTGCCTCGTTGGTCTAGCGGTCGCAAGCGCGACTGCTGAGCGTGAGGTCTTGGGTTCGATCCCCAGGTCGGGCAAAGTGTTATTGCGTTTTTCCGTGTGGAATTTCTCAGTAGCAGCTTGGAGTCTGGATTTGTGCCCGGTTGATGACAATAGGCTCGCCCCCTATTACATGGGACTTAAACATAACGGCGAAACGTGGGTGTATTATACACCTCTGCCAACCCTTCGGGGAAGAAGGCGTGAAGTTATGTTTATGTAATTTCTTTTTTGTAAGAATATTCCATAGTACAATTTAGAAAACTAACCCAGAAGACCTATCCTATAGTGGATACGCGTTAAATAGTGTTGCAATAGCGATCATCGACTCCTGTCAATCACTGTACGCCCGTGATTGGGTTAGCGATACTTACTTATTGCGTGCAACGTTAAAAATTGCTATCGTAACACTAAGGGCGAGGCCCCACTAGTGCGTTGCGTTGCGTTGCGACGTCACAGCGCTAGAATTGGACCAATGAGACGTCGCAGCGCTACATTTGGAATCTATAGATTGGTCCAAATAGATTGGTCCAAATCTAGCGCTGCGACGTCGCAACGCAGCGCAACGCGCTAGTGGGGCCTCGCCCTAACCGTAAAGCCACACTGCTCCGTTGCGTTGCGTTGCGACGTCGCAGCACTAGATTTGGACCAACCTAGAGATTCCAAATGTTGCCCTGCGACGTCGCAACGCAACGCAACGGAGCAGTGTGGCTTCACTGTTACGTATACCCACTAACGCGTATCGATTCGATACGTTTATCAGTTTTTTTACTAGTTTTAGTGATAAAAAAACTGCCAGTGCGAAAAAAATGTAACAGCAACAATCAACTTAATCTATTTTATCAGAGGAAACCTCAAAATATCACGTATGATTGTATTTTCATTTAATTATTATATAAGAAAAATAAGTAACGCGGGTAACGCCTGACAAAAAGGTACTAGCAATACTTCTCTGGTTATCTTCGTTCGGTTACGGTTGATAGACCTGGTTCTTTTTGCTATTGATTTCTCGTATTGTCCTCTAACATATAACCTAGGTTTCATTTCTGGCGAAAGGAAAAAAGTAAAACATGCCAATAGTTTGCATTGGCCTTTGACAATCGGTAGAAAATGGCCAGTTTTCACTGCTTTACTGTATTCTATACAGGGTCTAAACGAATTCGTGTAATTCCTTCAAACCGCATGACCCACTGGTGATTGACCCTGCATAGGTTTTTTTCAGAATTAACAGAAAAAAGTTTTCATAAAATGAAGCATGGTATATTCTGTATCTGAGTAATTTTAGCGTCCCAAGTTAACTGACTGTATGGAGCGATCTCGGACTAGTCGTGCCTGTCAGCTGTGTCGCCGTGCCTTCATTCATTTATGCATGCCATCGAAATTTTCTATGACATGAAAAAAATATTTGGGAAAAAAGAAACTTTTTTTTACTTTTAATCAATCTTAATCCCATACGGGGTTAATCTATACCATTAATATATCATATGGTGTGAAGAAATTACACGAATTCGTTAACACCCTGTATAGTTAGATACGTCGAATATTCAGTACGTCATGTATACTATAGTTAATAAATAGTTTGGGTAAGGTGTGTTATTAAGCAGAGGCTACAAACATAAAGGCAGAGAAAATTACTAAGACAATTATCATTGAAAAAAATTATATAAATTAATTGTGTTCTTTAAACTATCTTTTAGAGATCATCATAGGAAAACTACAATACATTGTTTTTTTATATAATTAAATATGAATAGTTATTAAAAAAAAACTGTTTTTACATACATTACTGGCCATATTTTGTTAGTACATATTACATTTGATTCACTTATGATTAAGTTTTACTTAGGTGCTTAATAAAAATTGCTTTAACTAAGTTATGTTTCCAATTAATGTTTGTAAGTGTACCGTTTTTGAAGTTTTTTAGATTTCGTGTTTTACGAGCAGACAAATGCACTATAATGTTATTGAAATTATTTTTAAACAACTCAGTGCTCTCATTTAATTTGAATTTGTGCTTCTATCTCTACCTGTTTAAAGGTTTTATATTCTCAATATTAAAGGAACAGTAATATATTTTCTTTTCTCGTGTCGGCACGAGCTTTAAGAGAATAGCTCATGTCGTCATGCACCCCAGTTATAGCACAGAGGGTTTTTTTATTAAATTACAATCTCACCTGATGATGGTAAGTGAAGATGCGGTCAACGATAGTGCACGCTTGCCTAGAAGTAACCTATTCACTCGAGGTTTGTAAACTCCACAGTTTACAGCTATCGGGAACCACAGACTCTGGCAAGGAGTTCCACTACTTAGCTGTACGCACAATGAACGTGTTGCCAAAACGACTTGTGCATATAGGTGGAATGTCCACCATAAAGCGGTGGCGCATCGCTGTGCGTCTGGTCGTCCGGTGAGGGAACAGGCTTAGGGGAATAAGATTGTGCAATTCCATTGCATACTCTCCAAAATACACCCTATAAATCACCGACAAGTAATCTTATCTAGCTACTCTGCGCGTTAGTCAAAATTAAGTACCTAAACGACAGATTGTCGTAATCATAATGGTGTTTTCAAGTTTTCTTTTCCTTTCGGCTACGGGTTCAAGGCTGACCGCTGGCAAATACAGTCTTTAGCTGTTACTGCTTTGGAGTGCAAGTGAGCAAAAACGACTGTAGAAAAAAAATAGGAGGACATGATTTAGATTTGATTTTTTTTATCTACGTGTCACTTAATCGTGCCTATGAAGTGCAAAAAATGACTAAGTAAACGTAATACAAGTACAGAATTAGACGTATTTGTGACTTATTTGCTAACAAAACGTTGGTAATGGAAGCGGATCAGATAGGTACTGACAATACCTGCGGGTTCTCTGGTCCTAACCTCTTATGCGTAGCGTCTAAACTACGGTTACTTCGTAGCGCAAAAAAATCTACTGCATCCTAAGTGCGACCGCACACCAGAGCAACATGCAGCAAGCATTACAGCAAATGTTTTATGAATCAATTCATGCGATTATACTTTTTTTTTTTTTAAAGTACTTCTGTTGTTGGTCCTAGGGGATTATTTCTCCGTAACCGGGCAGTTATTGGCGAGACCTGAAGGGTCACCAGCCAATGAGGGGGGGGGGGGGGGGGGGGGAGTACAATACTTAACCTAAGCTAACTACTTGTACTACACTAACATCACGACTACCTGCAACAACAGCACTAAGGGCGACCCCGAGTGGGACTCGGACCTCGGCTTAGGGCGTTGCTGGCGGGGGCTTAGGAGGGGGGGGGGGGGCACAGCTTGATGAGGGCTGAATTATCGGTGTGACTGCGGAGTCTGAAGAGACGACCGGCTCTACGACGGGAGAGCTCGGTGGATCGTGACCGGCGGCGGTGGGACAACGCGATGCGCTTATACGTTCACCTATTGACTTATATAACAGTTGCTGTATGTTGCTCTGGTGTGTGGCCTCTTTATCCTTAATTTACAATGGATTGACTCTATTTCATTTAGGACCAGACCATCGCGATATACGCATGATTAACGATGAAAATCCTGCCAAATCGTCACACAAAGCATTACTGTATATCCTTCGAATGTGATATATGGAGAACGCGTCAACAGAGCGAACACTTATTCCATATATTGGGCCAATCGCAACAGTCGTGACTCGCGACTCGCGACAAATTGGCAATCGTAGCGCGGCCAATTTGCCGAGATCAGCTGACGATTAGATTTATTCGTCGCTCAGACTCGTAACCGAACACATAACAGATAACTTAAAAAGGTCAACTGTATCCAATACCCAATAACGAGCTCACGAACATAGGTGTCAATTGAAAAGAAAAGAAGGAAACCGCGTGCAATCTGAGACTGCTGTTTCGAGACTGTTCTTTGTTATTATAGCGACTATTGATGTCAACATTATAACTAACATAATAAAACGCCTGTCCCCGAAGGATTGGGCAGACGTGTATAGTACATCCTCATTTCGCCATTATGTTTAATTCCCATGTAATAGGAGGCGAGCCTATTGCCATCAACCGGGCACAAATCCAGGCTCCGGGCTGCTACTGAGAAATTCCACACGGAAAAACCAACAACATTTTGCCCGACCTGGGAATCGAACCCCGGACGTCAAAATCCACAGTCGTGCTTGAGACTACATACTAAAACAATGAGTCACATTATGGCTAACTAACTATTAATCGAAGTCCAAAACTAGATGCAGGCCTCTGCATAAAGACTTTGCTCGTAATCAATAAGCTTGGCAAACATTTTGATAAAGCAGAGTCAACCAGTTTGCAACGTTTAGTCTAGAACAACAGATGCGTGTCATTAGTGACAGAGATTCTAGCACTTACTGTTTTACTATTTAAGTAATGTATTTCGTTTCATTACCCTACCGTAGTACTTACTACTTAAGAGTGAAGCCATTATCGTGTTTCTGTCTTCCTGTCTAACGACCAACATCTGACCTCTCTTCTATCCACCCAGAACAGGGGAAACCGATAGCTTAAATTAAGACCGATCGACAGACTTTTCGGATTTCTGACTTCAAGTAACAACTATCTTCTCTCGTGTCGGCACGAGCTTTACGACAATGGCACATCCGTGTTGAAAAGATTTGTCAGTCAGCAATGTTGGTAGGGGGCTGACTGCCCAGGGTGCGCCGGACGTACTCATATATTGTCATTCGTGGAGGCTTTTTTAATGCAACCTGCACAACTCATCATCTGCCTAGCCTTTTCCCAACTATGTTGGGGTCGGCTTCCAGTCGAACCGGATGCAGCTGAATATCAGTATTTTACATGGAGCGACTGCCTATCAGACCTCCACAACCCAGTAACTGGGTAATAAGATACTCTTGGTAAGACTGCATTGCATTGGCAATCTGCACAACTATCATAGGTATTTGGCAACCGGAACTAAAAACGAGCTCTCCAAGGCATGGAGTAGCTTCAAAATGTTACGATAGAGCTCCCAAAAGTGAACCTTCTGAGCTTCTATATTTAATTTTGGCATTTGTAGCACACGCGTGCGTGAGCGTGCCGCGTGTAAACGCGACGTGACGCGATGACGCGGCTGTGACGTCAGCATACGTGCAGATTTGCTTACGAAAACGGCTCCTTTATTGCCTGTATTTGCCTACGTTGTTTTGTAAAGGAGAGCAATGTTAGTGATGTCCCTCGTTTTGCTATTTGGGGTCTCTTTTATATCAGCAGTTTGTTTTGCAAGGATCTGATTTTCTTCCTTTTGGTTTAATAACGTTTATTTTATTTAATGTAAGCCTCCTTTAAACAGCCTATTATAGTTCCATGTCAAAGCAAATATACTTAGGCATCCCCTCAATATTGGCATATAAAACTACTAATGTGAAATTATGTGATACCCAACCTAGTGACGAATCTTTTGGCTTATTCTGTTAGTATTATTTTCAGATGAACTAGCCTGGAACTGTGCGACTTAATGCCACCATTGATAAATTCCTATTATATTGTAGTTACGCTACATTCCCAGCCCGACACCGAACCAAACGTAAAAATAAAATACCCTGAGGACCTAATTTACGGCAGATACGGATCCTCAAGTCGCTATCTCATTCAAATAAAAAGCTTAACAAAAATGCTTGCAGGTAAAACGTCGGCTAACGCGATAAGATGTGATGCAATTAGGGCGCGTACGAATTGGCAATTTGCCGCGACAAGCCAATCGACGCGCGTTCCGCCGCTTATTTGATTCGACGAGTGGCGCGATATAACGCGCGACGCGACATGTGTTTCAAACTTTATATTTACTAGTAAGTTTTCTTATTCCGTATTTTGAAGTCACAAGTCTGTATTTAAGTAGCGGCTGAAATTTTACATAATGTTAGAAAAAAATATGAAGAAAATATGTACTATTCTCTAGCTGAACCAACGACGGCATAACCACAAGTAACTTTATAGAAACTTCTGATTGTTATAGTTTTTTCATTTAAAAAAGCTTTTTGGTTGTAAACATAAATTAACTTAATTAATAAATTACCTGAATAAAACTGTCGGACCGCTACGAATTACATGAAACAAATAAAAAATAATAATTAAAACAGAATAATAGTAGAAATAATAAACACAGGAAGATATAAGACATTTGGAATAGAAAGCATTACTAATAAAACATTTAGATAAGCATATAATTATGTACCAATATAGCAACAAATAATCATAAAGTAGAAAAAATATTGAACAACTCGTACACTAAAAATTAGAACTTAGAATACAATTTAAAAAATGCTGCTTTAAATATAGAAACCTAAATGATTTCGATTTGATATTGGTAATAACATAAAATAAAAAACACAAACATATCAGAAAAATAACCCATAGAAGACGACGAAATCCGTTACGGCTCACTAAAACTTATCTAACATACTCATAACACAATACGCGACCACCAAATCTCGCGAATGTTTTATGAAAAGTGCGTGCACAGCTATCGCATTACGCCGTCCTTGTTCCCACAAGCGCAGGTGTTAACAAAAATAGAGCAAGCCTCAACAAAGAGCTGGTCCGCACAATGCAATACGAACCCACGTTTTCTGTCGAGATATTATGATCTTGAAGCTTTTTGCTTTTTATTTTATTTTTTCTTATTTCTACCGTTTTGGTCAACCAGTTCTGTTTGCTTGTTTTAAATTTGGATTTTGAACCTCGTTCTAAAGGACGGACTTATTTATTTGTACTGAGTACAATATTTTCGTATTCCCAGAGTAAGCAGTTTATAAAGTTAAACGTTAAAGATTGGCTAATATCAGCTTGACATAGGCAGCTCAGAGGTAACAACTTGGTAGATGATAAAAGCAGCAAAAGTTAGAGATACAGATTTGAAGCTTTTAAAAAAGGTATTTCGTCGTCGATATGATAATAAATTGACAATTGTAAATAAAACATTGAAATAAGACTCAGAGTAAGTGACATAAATCACCAAAAGTTTCTCAGAAAGGTAATGAAAACAGTAAAATGTTTACAAACAGTTTGTAATTTGTAGCAAGTAGAGTATCATCTGGCTCGGAACTAGTTGCCACAACAAGAAGAGATTATGCGACACCACAATTCATATAACGGAAAACCTTCGAAACTTGCGACGATAAAAATTCAGATAACATTGAAGCATGCTCGTAGAAGTCTCGAGTAATTAACCAACAAAGTTGTCAGGTTCGAACCTCGGCCGAGGCCGGCCGGCTGGCTGGCGGCGGTAATGAGCAGGCACTCAGCTCAGGACAGTAGCCATTATAATTGCTAATGGGCCTCTCTTCACTTTGATATTTCGGAGGACGTACACAAAACCTTTTTTCCAACCTTAACTTTCCGTATTTCGAGGCGTTAAGGTCGATTTTCGTGTGCCCTGAATGTGTTTGGCAAAGTAACTCATTATGCGATCAGTGGCCTTTAAGGGGGGGTGGGGAGGTTCTAATCGTAAAATATTATTGTTGCCATTATAGGAAATGGATTCGGAGCGAGCGTGTTGTTGTGTAAAAGTTATCGCGTTGGGTTTTATATAAGTATTTACTTATGTATGGGTAGGTCTTCAGATTTCGAAATAAGCTTTATTGATACAAGTCAATCTGAATTGATATTTTTTTTTGTATAGATCTATGTTTACTCAATACATGTATTCTAATATCATATGGGTATAATTCAGAGTACCTACTAAATTAAACAGATTGGTAAATTAGAATAATGTTTAGGAGTTGTTTGCTTTGTTATTGATATAGAATGGTATAGTAATGACTGAATAGGCACTTCATGGTTAACAGGAACCTTAATTCATGTCATATTGATCAAATCAGCCGCATTGCCAACCGCAGTTCACGCTTAGCCTGCGTTCTGCCGAGCACACCCGACTATGAAAAGAAGCCAATAACCAAGTGGCAGTTACAGTGTCCGGTCAGGCCACGCCCCTGCCCCCCCCCCCCCTCCACCCGCGGGACGGAACAGGGGGGGTGGTCGCAAGAACCGGTCACATTAGCTTTTAGCTTGCAACTTTACGTTGTTCAACGTCGATGTAAGGAAAGGTATTGTGTGAAGGATGATTTTATATTTGGTTTGGCGAAGTTCTCTATAGCGTCATGATTTGTAGTGAGGTACTCAAGAGAGCCTAGTTTTGTGTTGAACGGCTCATTCAGTTCAATCAATCAGAAAAATTCACATTTCATTTTTTCCAACTAAGTAATTGATATGAATCCCGTGTAATTATTTATGGATTCTAACTTGAATACGATGTTACGATAATGCAGTGTACCAGCCAAGTTCTACAGACACGTATCGTATCTCAATAATATTGAGTCATCTCATCATCTGCCTAGCCTTTTCCCAACTATGTTGGGGTCGGCTTCCAGTCGAACCGGATGCAGCTGAATATCAGTATTTTACATGGAGCGACTGCCTATCAGACCTCCACAACCCAGTAACTGGGTAATACGATACTCTTGGTAAGACTGGTTTGTCAGACTTTCGGGCTTCTGACCAACAGTAACGACTGTCAAAGATCTACAAATGACAGCCGGGACCAACGGCTTTACGTGCTTTCCGAGGCACGGAGGAAACTCGCTATGGTAAATGGTCACCCATCCACAGACCAACCTCGGCAAGCGTGGCTTAACCCGGAAGATCGGTCTATGCGGCTGTAATTATTTAGCCACGAGCTCCTCCAATATAATTCTTATGGTACTCAATATTATCTCAATAATATTGGGTACCATAAGAAATTACGACAAACACCTACATGTTAGGCGTGTTCGCCCACGAAACAATAAACACAATATGTAACACTTAACGAGAAAAACTTGTTACGAGAAGACGAGAAAGCTGGGGAAAGCTGGGAGTGGGCATTAAAATTGTGTAATTGAGCGGGTGTGTGCGATGAATCGAGTTCGTCCGCGGCTTTTTAAATTATTCCTCTCGGGTGCCCGCCGCCCTGGAATATAATTGTATCGGCTTGTTGACACCCGTAGGTACACCTCTATGTATTTACATACACCGTTTTTTCTTAGATTTTGGCTTAAGTTTGTAGTGTGGTTTTGTTTTAAAAATTAGCCATTTTATCATTGAGCCATGCGACAGGAGTCTGTTGTGTTTTGACGATGAACAGTAATATCCATCTAGCAAGTAAACTACATAATGAAGTAGTTACGAATCTGTCAATCGTAAATCGTCACATTGTACTGGGATCGATCTATCATCACTGACAGGACTATTGTATCCAATAAGCCTGACATAGTGGTGATAGATCGATCAGAGCGCCCCACAATGATTTCACTGCTCCACATGACGAGAACCTCGTGAAAGCAGAGAAAGATAAAGAAATTAAATATCAAGACTTGGCACACGAGGTTGTCGACATGTGGGATGTTGATTCAGGAGTAATTGTGCCGATAGTAGTTACGGCGAATGGCTTAATAGCCAAGAGCCTCGACCAACACCTAAAGAGGCTCTTGTTGGGCGGCTGGATCAAGGGCCTGATACAGAAAGCGGTACTTCTGGACACGGCGCGTATTGTTAGGAAGTTTCTCTCTCTGAGGCGCTGACCACCGGTAGCTTGGACCCTGTTCCCGATGCCGGTAGGCTACTATTTTTTTATATTTTTAAACGGGATCGTAGTAAACTGCAACAGAAAATGAACAATATACAGTTCTAGAGGCTATATCTCATGACATGAGATGTAGATTCTATAGAATATAGAGCTGTCGAGAAGATGACCGATATACTTAATTAGTCGTTTATATTTGTGTATTTTATCATCTGTTCATATTTACTACCTGAAATTCTAAAATGCAGAAGTACAGACGAATATTCTCATTTAATTAGGTCTCTAAATAGTTATGCATAGCTTTTGTAGGATAATGAATACATTCATAAACTAGATAGGTATGTACCAACGATTTATAAAATTATATTACATTAGCCCCCGTGAAACACCTGTAGAAGGCCGATAAGTTTATAAGCGGCTTCTGAATAATTTACGAACTTGTGTTCACTTCAAATTGAAAGATGAAGTTTTTTTTTTAATTTTCAATAATATTGTTTTTATTTTCAAAATCTTTGTTTATTTTTTACAACTAAACCATCTATCCCTACGAAAATACGTACATCTCCACACAAAACTATTTACTTAACAAATTGGACTGTGTACCTTAGATATCCTTACATCATTACTAGGGGTGGCTCAAAAATATCGTTTCCAAAAAATTGCGGAAAGTGCCGCGTAACGAGCCTCGGGGGATGCTGCCCCGAAATGATTCCATCGTCATCCCCTCTTAACGCGTTACATTAGAGTTGTTAAACGCGAGATTATTTGTATTAACGCCTAATACATTTATGGTGTTAGGTTATAATTTTTTGGGTTACGAGAACTTGGCTGTATTTTTGAACTTGGGTTAACATTCATGGGGGCCATAAGGAAAATAAAATAAAGCGCAGTTCCGACTACGCTGTAATATACAAGGTTAGTTTTAGTATACACTAAACCTGAAACTAGTTTGTTCAAAATCACTAGGAGAATCGATTGACATATTTTTACACCACATTTTATTTATTTATTTTTTCATAAATTTCAATTTTGTTTCAGCAAGTTTCTACACATAACAGTTGACAGGAATAGACACCTTGAGGCTTGAGATGGTCCGCTCGGTCAGTTTCCGTGTATTAGACAACCCCCGCATAGCACATCTCAGGCATTTCACACTTTACTAGGGAACTTAACGCGACATAAACTACGGTGTAACTTGGAGATTTATTAAAAAAAACACATACTCAGGCAGTTCTGATGATAATCTTGTTGGGGTGTCTCGGTTTTTGTATATACTAAAAATAACGTTGTATAGCAAATATTGTATAGCACAACGATATCGCTCAGCGTACATTTTATATGGACACGTTCACACAACGCTATGCTATAAGGTATTGGCTTGCTGTCCGCGATAAACTTGAGCGATTCTCAGAACTATATCGAACAATTCTCCGGTCCCAGCCCCGCCTCACTTCTTCTACCCCGTCCGTCGCCCGACAGATCGCCGTCAAATATCTTGCTAGACCGGCTTGCGATATAGCGTATAGTGTGAACACCATGCTATACATATAGCTTTATGAGTTATAGCTTAGGTATTATATTTTTTTCTAGTTACTTTCTTTTGACCTATGAATAAACTTTTGAAGGTTATATATGTGACGATTATGTTTAAGTTTAGTTACGCAGAGTTTCGCCATTTTGTGACGTCACAACAACACACACAGGTGCACACCTGACACCTAAATCTCTCCCAAACAAATTAACACACACACTAATTGATAAAACAATACAATATAATTGAATTTCGGTCATTTAGTTACGTAAACTCGTTAAGACGCCATACTTGTACAAACATATGCACTAATTGAGCATTGTCGCAGCAATTGGTTATACAGGGTGTAAACGAATTCGTGTAATTTCTTCAAACCGCGTGATCTACTGATGACATAGATTAACCCGAAAGGAGTATTTTTGAAAAAAAAACTAAAAAAAAAATCTAAATAAAATCTTGGTTTTCTATTTCTGAGTCATTTTAGAGCTCCGAGTTAACTGACTGTAAAGAGCGATATCGCATTTGTTGTGCCCACCAGCCGTGTCGCCATGCTTACATTAATTTAAGCGTGACATCGAAAGGGTACCTAATTAAAATTTTTTTTTTTTGCTAATTTTTTCCTAATTTTTTACTAAATCCTTAATAGGTGGTTTAGATACAAACACTTACCCCAACGCATGAAAAAAAAAAAAGAATTTAATTTTTATTATTGATCAAGCTAAATCCCGTGCGGGGCCAATCTACACCAGTAGTAGATCATGGTGGTTTCAAGGAATTACACGAATTCGTTTACACCCTGTATATTCTTTAATTAAAACGTTCATATGGTACATAATATGTTTGTTAAAGACAATGTCAGTAATTAAGATGTTACTGAGGTAATAGTTTGAAGTAAACTACTTAATATGTTTTGTTCTGATTTATCCTCTGAACAAACGGTTTAATGAATTCATTGTAACGAGCAATAATGTTGTATTAGCGGTGTTGACGACATGTTTTTCAACCTTCTGTTACATAAAGCTGAAATATAAATAATATTAACTGTAGACTTTCCTTTTCAGTTAAGTTTTTAGATTGTATTCTTACAGGTTTACAAAAAAAAAACCAGAGCTTTTTTATCCATCTATCACAAAGATGCTTTGTAGTTCCCAGCAAAGAATAAACGAAAGGGATAGAAATATAGGACAGAGATAGACTTAGAACGAAAAACGACTAAGAGTGCTTAGAACAACATACTCCTATGGCCAACCTGCCAATTCAAAACCTTTTTGATAAATAGTTGTCAACCGATTTGGTTTTTGTCTCGTTCCGTTTAAGATTCTTGTGACCGGAGAAAAAGAGATAGCTTACCGTTCAGCAACTAAGTAATCGAAACGTTCTGAATCACGGGGCTATTAGACAAGTGTCGTGATCATGACAACACGTCATGATCTCACGACCGATCAAAAAGATGCTCCTTAATATATCACTACGTGTAAGTAAGTACACGAACTACCTCTGAAAAGAAACGCTGAAACAAACTCAGAAGCTAAAGTCTGTTTTAAAGTTCAAACATTTTTGATGAAACATGATACTCGTATTATACAACGTTTAACATAATAAACGCAAATCCTGAAAATAGTTTGTTAAGAATCGGCTACTGAATCGATTTCAGACATTTTCAATGTGTGTGTTTTTTTAAAACGTGCTTTTTACCTGTCTGTCTTTTAATTGAGATAAAGAATATTAACCTTATGTCAAGGCCATAACAGTGAATTTTAAATGCAGTTAACAATAAAAAGAAATACTATATTCATATGTAAAATTTCAGTGTATGTATTATGATTATAACTGAATATTCTAATTGGGGTGATTGAGTGTTTCGGTTATTCCTGTTACACGTTGTATAACTTATGAACAAAGTTATAAGACTACGACTGGACTGGCTTTTCGGGGAAAAGTAACGTATCAGAGGGCCAATTAGGGTCAAAATACACATCCGATACTTGTTTCCGGGAGCCGGATCCGACTATCTGATCGGATTCATGAAATACTCGTACGATTCTCGTGTCCGATTTTTTCTGGACGACGACGACGCCCGGACAATGCTTACGATTCTGACATCCGATCTGATAGTCTGATCGTACGTGTAATTCATGTTCAAACAAATGTATGACGCGGAGGCCTTCAGATAGTCTAATCAGACTATCGGAGCCGACTATCGGAGGCAAGTATCAGACGTGTATTTGGGCTCATAGACCAACAAAATTGTTGCCAAACGCAAACGAACCACAATCGTCAGTCAGTTTTTGTTTCCGAAAACTGTCAAAATGATTGGTTTCGTTTTTGTGTCAAACAATTTGAGAACTTTTGAAAACGTAAACTGTCTGAATGAACAAATCGGCCTTGGTTCTGTTGCGATTTCTTTTAAGAGAACTGGGTTGAAGTCCTTTCCCGATAGATATTAGGAGTTCAATGTTTAGTAGCGAACACAGTCACCACGATATGGCGAGAAGGTACGCAAATATGTTGGAGCCCACATGTGGTATCCCACGAGCGGACTGTGCAACCGGACACCGCCACAATTAGTGCCACTCTCGCGTGTTTGTCCAACACTTGTGTCGCTCTACGGACAGTGCCGAGATTTGTTACAGAGATGCTGCAAATTGATTCATTAGTGTAATTCTTGTCTATGTTTACGGGGACAGTTAAATCTGATACTACATGCGTGTACACGCAATAAAAGTTTGTTTGATATTGTTTATATCTTTAAACAGTCGCTTTTGTTACTGTGTGTAGATGATAGTGCAGATTTCTTTATGAAGAGGTGCTCAGTTCCTTTAGCCAAAAACTAGTCGTTTTACTTACTAACGGTAGCATTATGTTATGCATAAACTGGGTATATAATTAGACTCGTAAGCTATTTTAAAGTGCGATAGCTGCATACAAAGCTACTTACTAACAAAGCTACTGGGGTCTTTGCTTATCCAATAACGCTCGGTATATCATAGGAATCTAGCACTCTAGCATATAGCACAATATTTCTTAAAAAAAACATTGAAATGTACATATGTCCAGTACCTATTGCATGTATTTTTGTAGCTGTTTCAATAAATACTAATTTTCCATCCAATGTTTGTCTGAAAGAAATTGTTTTCACGGCCGTTTTCAATAACCTATCTATCGGCGGTTTCGCCTACTAGAGATAGAAATTTGACATAAGCTCCATAGAAATAATGTCAAATTTCTATCTGTAGTAAGGCAAACTGCCGATAGATAGGATATTGAAAATGGCGGTTAACCGATATGACCGCCATTTGTACTGTTCTTAATTATGTGTATTCCTTTTAGTGTACAATAAAGTATATCAATCTATCTATCCAATTCTTAGTTGAATAAAATCATGAATGTAGAGCCGGTTGGTTACTGTTATAGGTGATAAGCTAACGGCCAATTATCAAGCTAGCTGTACTTCACGAGATCATCAGTTTAGTGTTATAGTTATTAAGTGGTTAGTAATTTAACACTATTACCTACTTATAGTTTTAGTTCATTGTCTATTGATGGTTAACTAACTATCAGTTCTTTAAATTATCCTTCCATTTTACCCATTCAAAAAAACAGAGATACGTTATTTATACGCTTTTTTAAACAAGTTGCTACATCCGAACAGATTGTATCCAAACTTAACACTCATTCCTCCTGACGACACACACCGCAGAAACCTGACACGCAACGACACGAGAAAGAAAGTGCCAAGTGGCCACCACCGCACTTTAATATACTGCCTGTTATTACAACTTGTCGCCACTTAATGTGACTAAACACTGCGGCTCTTCTGACACTTGATACATTACACAACCACCAAGTAAACTGCAACACTCTGCCATTCAAAATTTACCCCTAACACACTAAGATAGAGGTTCTGTAAAGCGCAGATTTAAGTTGGTAGTGAAGTGTTGTATCCACAGTCGCTACTCGTCTTAGTTTGACAGTAACAAAAAAATAATTTCCTCCGCCTCAGTGTTGGTCGGCCAACATTTTGTACAAATGTTTGGTGTAATGTAGCCGGCTGTGGCGCCCGCGCCGACGCGACGTGTTAACACTCAAATGACGTGTCAACTGTCAACACTCACTTATAAACGCGTAAGATTAAGTAGTATTTAATGATTGCGTCGTGATTTTTTAAAGAAATTGTTGTAAAGATAATTAATAGTAATTATATTATTCATATTGTAGAGACATATTGTCCGTGTGGTGTCGGACGTAACTTCAACTTCAACTTCAAAACTCATTTATTCAAAATAGACTAGAATTACTTAGTTCTTTTTGAACGTCAGAATTATATACATCAAAGACAGCCCCAAAAAGCGCCCTCCCTTCACCGCTTCCTAGTGTTTTTGCTGTGAAGAAGAAACGGCGCAACAAACTCCCCAGCAACACATATCTGTCTGTCAAGTGAATAAATTAATTGAGTCTATACAAAGCAAAAGGTAATATTAATTACAATAGTGAAATATGCAAAATGCGGATTATAGAAAAAGTATAAGTAATACAATTCTGGTTGAATTGTAACAAAATTACCTAAAGTTATCTAAACAACATAGATAATTCAACATAATATAGGTACACATAATTGTATACACTCAATATATTTAATTCAATACAATCATATTACAATAATGTGAGAATAATGTAGGTAATTGTCAGAAGTACATGAATAATAATGAAAAAGTGCCTAACAACTGCCATAGTAAGTATGAGCCGACCAGTCCCGACAGACAGCACCCGTTCACGAGCATGACGAGTGCACCAGCGTCGCTTAACTCAACCATATTGTAGGGAACTTGACGACCCGATACACAACGCCACCGTCAGCAGGACATTTTAGTGAGCATGACAGACTCAAGCCACCAGGCAACGGGCAGGTTTATGTAGGAGTAAGCACCTACAGTAAAACGTAGTAAACAATAATGGCTACATGATACTCACATTTTACATTTGATAATGCTTAAATACTAAATAGATCGTTGCCAGGGGCAATACTAAAAGTAAAACTGATAAATATCAGAATATATTACGTTGTAAACAATAAATGTTACATGTCTTAAAATAAAAGTTATATAACTATGATACAATATATAATGAGTAGGTAACAAAAATGATACCTACAGTGAAATATTAAGTACATATAAGTGAAAATTTACATTTAGACTGCCAGTTAAGGAGTGCCAGTGGGTCGCTGTGTGCAGTTGGGAATCGTATTCCAGACATTTTTATCTTCAATGTACTGGTTTATGCTATAATATGCTCTTGACATTAAGATACGCTTTACTAAGGACTTGAATTTCATGTAAGGCAATTCAGTGATACAAGGTGGAATTTTATTATAGAATCTAATACTGTTTCCCAAAAATGACTTACTAGTTTTACGAAGTCTAAAACCAGGCACCACAAGTTTGTGCTTATTTCGAGTGTTCAGGCTGTGTGTATCGCTGTTTTTACTATAGTTCGATATGTTTTTACGAATGTACAGGATATTCTGGTAAATGTACAGAGATGGTAAGGTAAGTATATTTATGTCCTTAAATCTTTCGCGAAGAGACTCTCGAGAAGTTAGATTATAAATGGCTCGAACTGCTCGTTTCTGCAGTATGAAAAGTGTCTCGACATCAGCAGCTGACCCCCACAATAAAATGCCGTAAGACATAATACTGTGAAAGTATGCGAAATACACCATCCTAGCTGTAGTCACATTAGTGAGCTGCCTTATTCTTCTAACAGCAAAAGCAGCGGAACTAAGTTTGCCCGCAGTTGCCTCTATATGAGGCCCCCATTGTAATTTAGGGTCTACTGTGATACCTAAAAAGACAGTTGAGGGAACCAGATCTAACCTTTTTCCGTCCAGAACTATATTTGCATTAATAGAAGCTACATTCGGTAAAGAGAATTTAATACACTTGGTTTTCCCTGCATTTAAAAGAAGATTGTTAGCAGAAAACCAGTTAGAGATTAAATTTAAAGTGTTATTAGGCTCTATAAGATCCCTGTCTTTTCTATTTACTTTAAATATTAATGATGTGTCATCAGCAAATAGGACTATATTTGACATGTTATTATCCTTCATCATGTACGGAAGGTCATTAATATATACTAGAAACAAGAATGGACCAAGAATTGATCCTTGGGGTACGCCCATTCTGACTCGTGAGCCTGTAGAGATGACATCACCGATAGCCACCCTTTGTTCCCGATTTGACAAGTAAGACGTCACAAGATCGATAGATCTACCTCGGATTCCGTAGTATTTCAATTTTAGGGTGAGTGTGCGGTGATCCACGCAGTCAAATGCCTTAGAAAGGTCACAAAACACACCTAAAGCATCCTGTGCCCCCTCCCAGGCCCCCAGTATGGTTTTAATTAAAGTGGATCCAGCATCCTCTGTAGATCTTCCCCTCGTAAAGCCAAACTGTTTGTCATGTAATATTTTATTTTTATTAAAGTGGGTAAGCATTTGATTTAGGATTAATTTTTCGAAAATTTTGCTTAGGGCTGGGAGTATTGATATCGGCCTATAGTTGGACGCGTTATTTGAGCAACCTGCTTTAAAAATGGGTATGATTTTACTGGTTTTCATAAGATCGGGAAATATGCCTTCTGTAATGCAAGAGTTAAAGATTTTTGCCAGCATTGGGGCGATCTCGGTAATTATTGCCTCCACAGCTTTAGTTGATAATCCCCAAAGGTCTTCAGTTTTTTTTATTGTTATATTTTTGAAAGTTTTTATTATGTCAGTCGGATTTACAAAATTAAAATTAAAATCAGCTACCTGCATGTCTACGTTTTCTTTTAAAAATATCTCCGCCGATACTGGTGACGATGGAAGATATTTCGTCGTCTCTAATGGTATATTAGTAAAATAGTTATCTAAGAAATTAGCGACTACATTCCTGTCTGAAACTATTTCGTCATTTATTTTTAAGCTAATAGTATTGTCTTTTAACCCACGATTGCCAGTTTCTGTATTGATTATCTTCCACGTCGTTTTTATTTTATTATCTGATTTACTAATTTGATTACTTATGTAGGCTGCTTTAGCCTGTATACAAACTTTTTTGAAAAGCTTAGAATAATTTCTAACATAATTATGAAAGTCTACATTGGGTGTGTACGATTTTTTATCATATAATTCGTATAAGACATCCCTACTTCGCCTTATACCCTTGGTTGCCCAAACACTGAACCGTAATTTATTAGTTATATTAACTTTTTTTATTTTGCAAGCCTTATGAAATTCGGTACTTATCGCATTAAATAATGTATGGTACATTTTATTGGGGTTGTCAGAATGTGTTTTTATTGTATTTAATTCGCATTCAACATTTTTCCTAAATACTTCTAGACATTTTTTTGTCAGGGGCCTACATTCTATTATTTTCCTACATCTAATGGAGTGACTATTACATTTTATTAATTGACATTTATGGTCCGAACGGACTCCACTAATAAGGCTCTTTTCTGTTATTTTAAAGTTTGTTATAATATTATCAATACATGTAGCTGTGGTGGGTGTCACTCTAGTCGGCTCAGAGAAGATGCACTTTAAATTAAACGATTTAAATAAGGACAAAAAGTTACGTTTATCGGTGGTGTCTAACAGAATGTCTACATTAAAATCCCCACATACTAAAAGTTTCTTGTTTATTTTTATTTTCCTAAGAGCATCTTCCATAGTTAATAGAAATTGAGAGGTACATGAGGATGGAGGCCTATATACACATAAAATAACAAATTCCTCAGTTTCTGCACATGCCAGCTCACACACTCGTTCAACAGATATGTTGCGTATATCTAAACGCTCTTTACATTTTAGGTGATTTCTCACTAGAATTAGAGTTCCCCCACCTTCTGCTGACACCCTATTGAACGAACTGGCTACCTTAAAATTAGCTACACTAAACAACATTGAATTTGCCTTTAACCATGTCTCTGTAAGACATAAGATATCTACATTGTAATTTTCACTAAACAACTCAACGTCTAAAATTTTGCCAGAGAAGCGGTTAATATTTTGGTGTGTCAATATTAAATAATGACTATCACTCTCTGTTGTCAGACAATTGAGTTTAAATTATTATTTAAAGTAACCATCTGATTATTAGTACTATTACTAATTATGGTGGATGTAAGAGAGAACTTCGTCATATTACTTATGACCGAGTTAATATTATAGGCTAATAAAGTAGCAATATGTCGCCTAGGTTTCTTAGGCAGATACACTGAGTCTCCGTTCATATGTAGTTTACCAACAAAAGCATTGGTGTCAAAAAATATGAACTTGTCACTATGGCGACTTACTAAGAAGTGTATATGCATGTTTAGCGTATGGACATAATCATTTTGTTTGTCTGACAGATGGTCAAGATAGGGAAATGCACATAATATTATCTTATTACAGACCAAGTTTAACATTAAGGTAACACTGTCGGTGATATCTTTTTTCCTAACGTTTAAGCTATTGCCTACAAGTAATGTTAAATTAGTATTTTGTGTAAATTTATTTGACATAAGTGATGATATTATTTGCCTGTAGGATGACCCAGGCATACAGTGATTTTGTGAAGAGTGACACAGGCTGTTGCTTAACAATTCCCCAAAACCTTTGCCTATGTTATCAGAATACATTATAGATTGCCAACAAACATTATTCCTATTTGAATTGATATTACTACTTATGTTTACTGCTTGAGATGTATTCACAGTTAAGATGTCACTAATATTCCCGGACTGAGGTAAGTCCTTCAACATCACTAGTGGGGGGGAGCTTTTACAGTGTGAATTGCTCATACACGTACACACATTGTTGTTGTCAGTCAATAAGTCCAGTCTGTCTGCATTATACTTGCACATGTCAACTAAATGGTTTGCAGCAAGTATATGTTCCTCAATTTGTTTTTGTGAGGTCATATATTTATTATATAAAGAACTGAGCGACTCTTCCAGGATTTTAATCTCAGATTGTAAACGCTGAGTGTCAATTTCATATATATTTTTACTGTCCTCAATTTTAATTTGATAATTTTTAAGTTTATTTACTAAAGCAACACGTTCTTTCCTTAATTCAATATTATTACAGAAGTGCTTTTGTTTTCTTTTTAGGCGTTGACATTTCTTTATGATTTTATTAATTTTTACATATTTTTTTATTGTATTGTGACTAGTCTTATTAATACATTTTTGACTTACTAAGGAAACCTGATCTGTAAGATCAATGGTAACTAAAGACTGATCTGACTTAAAGTTAGAGTTGGGACAGACTAGTTCTTTAAATAGGTTTTGGGTTGCAACCGACTGTATACATTCTTTGTCCTGCTGTAAGCTTTTTATTTGTAAATTTGCACAAAGTAATTCATCCTCTAGGTCCCTAACTTTCCGCAATGCCTCCTCATACAAATCACTACATTGGCTAAAACCGTCCGTCACCACCTGAAGTTTGTCCCGTTCGTCAACAACGTCCAGGTATTGTTGATGTAGGACTGCTAGCTCCCTTTTCAAGCCTGTATTCTTGTCAACAATTGACTTCACTTCCTCCTCACTTTCCTCTCTCTCCTGTAGGAGCTGTTGACATTGGCTGTGGGAGGTTTTCAGTTGATTGAGGGCCGCATTTAACTTGTGCTCCATGTCTAGGGCAGTAGCTTTACGGGTTAGCATAGGCATGTTGTGAGGACTGGTTACTGAAAGTGGAAATATAGAAAAAGTGAGAACAATAAAAATTCTAGTAGAGAAAACAGATGAAAATGGGAAGAAAATGAAATAAGAAGGGTTCAAAATAACTATGTATATCAGTTAATAATATGGGGGGCTTATGAATAGAAAAGAAAATGAAAATTATTCTGAAATCATATTATTATGACTTATTGAGGGTACCTAAATTGTCAAGACTAATATTATACTGTTAATTAATTCTTAGTGCAAAGCAATATCAATACTAGTTACACAGAACAATATTGATTTTCACCACACCTATTATATCAAAAAGGAAGTCTTTGTTAATTGATATTTTATAAACTTCGATTTCCACCTACTTGTCAAAAAAGTGTTAAAAAATAATTAATTGAGCCTGCACTGTGAATAAACTCTGTATGTATTTTTAACAGGGTTGTATTACAGGGCCTAAATGAGTGTTGATGAATATATTAAAAGACATATAATAATAAACAATACTCCCTGCTTTAGTCCAAAGTTCAATCAGCTGTTGAGAGGTTACCGGCTACGGTGAGTAACCAAACACTGTGTTATACTGCAGATAATCAAAGGAAAACAATAGTCCTGGAGATTTATAATGTCTTGATAGATTTTATCACAAGATTACTCGATTTAAACACTTAATTACAATAATATAATTTTTTAAAATACGAAGCTAATATTTGACATGTCACTTGAACAGTGTTGCCCTGCGCTACATCCAGAAATATAGTAGGTAAAGAATAGTACCACCCCATCTGTTACTATGGGTGTCGACAAGGCGACTAAGGGATTCACTAGAGGATGGGCAGCAGCGTTCTCTGAGTAAGTACTTTAACAACCATACTGCGATCGCGAACCCGCCTGCCAAGTGTGGCGATGCTTGGGGGATGCCTATGTCCAGCAGTGGACTCTTTCAGCTGAACGATTGTAGAGACAATGTTTTTGGGAATAAATTATGAATTAAAATAGAAAATTTAGAAATGTTCATTATTAGTTCGTTGTTATTAACCGACTTCAAAAAGGAGGAGGTTCTCAATTCGTCTGAATGTTTTTTTTAGGGTTTTCTTCTCTGAATCGTTAAATAGCAGAAATAATGTAAAACAAAAATAATTTGGTACAGAGGCCCTATTTTTTTTTTATCAGGTAACTTTTATAACTGGGATCTTCAATTCAACTGAGAGCATCGTAGGTATGATCTGTGTCTACTGTAGGGAAATAAGGATAGATGGTCCGAAAACAGAATATGAAAACAATGCGAAGTCAAACATTGCTGAACATAGGCACTCTAAACACACGGTACTGTAATCAATAAGTCAAACGTTGTTGAGTCCCATCCGTACCACCAATGAGGTCACAGCCTCATTACAGCCGTGACTTTTATTCGGCACACACAAAACAATAGACCCCTAATTTTCAAATTAAAAATGGCTGCCGCTAAACAATAGCGCCAAAGCGGGCATCGCGGCGCCCGCGACTGCAATTGTTTTAGAAAACAATAAAACTTGCCGCCATGATGGAAATGTCAAAATCCACTCGCGGATTCCGCCCCGTGGCGTTCCAAATATGAAATTCCCGCACAGAAATGGCGGAGGCAATTTTTACAAATGGCTGCCGGCGGGAGCCAGGTTTGTTTTCTGTGACGCTTTTCATGCGCTGGGGTTACGAGACACGGCACACCGCACATACACACGACGCGCAACCACAAACACACTGCGGTTACGGATTGAAAAAAGAGACGACACTCCTTGTCAGACGTCGTTATCTATTACGTCTACTTATAAACAAGGTACTAGTCTAATCTAGTTTCAAAACACATGTTTCTTTGAAGCGTACAAGATAATATTCATTTTCATTTGTCTCATCCCTTACCGTCAATTAATCTCCTCCAGTCTCCGTGACCTTCGTTATATTAAGTAATTTGAACCCCCAAGTTATATCTTTATCACGAAAACTAATTTGCATTTGGCGGAATATTTTCTAAAACCTCACGTTCTAAGCGAATTCTCTGTTCAGTGACAAGAGGGTAATATGTCCAATAAATGCTAATAAAGTTTGGGCTTTAGAAGGGTTTGAATAGAGTTGAATTTCCGATTGCTAATAGATAGGTGTATGATTTGTGGTATTGGCTGGGTCGAGCGGCTGCGCGGTGACGTTTGGCGTTTGCCGGATTCATTACTGAGACAAAGGCGGGCGGGTGAGGTGCGCGGGTGTGCTGGGGGGGGTCACACGAGGGATGCTCTCCTCCTCCCCCGTGGGCCTCACCCCCGCCACACAGCCACTTTCCTAAATCACCGGCAAATGTATTGTTCCCCATAGTTTCAGCGACGCTTCTAATTTATAGGTACTAATCGTCGAGCCACTCTGTTAATCAAAATACTTCGGCGATCATTTTTCACGTGCTGTTCATTATCACATCTTTTATCTAAGCATTTAAATCTGCTGGTTTAGATTAGTAATCGTCATTTGGGCGTCTCTTCTTTGTCTAACTAAACGCTACAGTTATATTAGATCAAATAAAGGCAACGCTTGGTCTTTCTCTGGCTCTGCCACTACAATAAGTTTCTAATTAAAATGTCCTAGTAAAACAACTATTTAGGATTCTTAAAAATAAGATCTTCGTTGACAGTATCGATCGGATAGCCCCGCTTGCAACAAAATGCAATTCTTAGAACTTTAGTTACAGACTAATTAAATCGTTATTAAATCATCATCACCCACTGTGTGAACTCACCCACGGTTGAATATAGGCCTCTCTTTATATCTGTGTAACTTCTTATTACTTAACTAGCTTTTGCCCGCAGCTTCGCTTGCGTGAAATTATGAACCCGTTAAGTGACGATTTTCCATACAAACTTTCATCCCCTATTTAACTCCATTATGGGTTGAATTTCGAAAAATCCTGCATTATTCCTTGTTTACATTATAAAGGGAACCCCTGTGCAAAATTTCAGCTTTGTAGGTCCAAGGGTTTGGGCTGGGCGTTGATGATACAGTCAATCAGTCAGTCCGTCAGTCAGGACTTTTCTTTTTATTTATTTAGATAGTTGATGGTATATGAAATATATGATGTAAAAGTATTATCTAATATATACTGTAATCAAAGTTGACTGAGTGAATTGCTATACTCTCTTGCCTAAGAAAACTGTGTTGGATGCACCACAGCAATACAGTCAAAAGACTTTTAAACTGATTATTCTAACACTTACCTATGATTACATAACCACTCCTTTAACTTAATTCAAACAACCGTCAAACAAACCTAATTTTGTGAACCTCCCTTCATCGCCAGCAAATCTTAATAAAATAAGCGAAGACAAAAATGCGACTCACCAGTGAGATGGGGCTGCGAGCCGGGACTGTACGGCGACTTGATTTGCGGGAACCCTGCAACAATTACATTCATTAATTAAGCTACAAACAACTCCGCGAGGAATTTCAATTTAAAAGAGCTCGCCTGAGATTCACCTGGAGGAACTGCTGGCTAGTCACTTTACTAGTTGTTACATTCTGGGGCGCGATTTACTAATTACTATTTTAATGTTGCGTTTGTTTACCGGTCAATATGGCCTACTTGTATCTTCTTTTACGGGCGACTGACAGTTTGTCTAAATAATAAACATGGCCTGTCTATCTGTTAGACTTTTTTTCTAATAAAGATAACGGTCAAACGGGCGTGGTTGAACAGCGAATCGATTGCAATTTTAAACAATTTTGTTAGTAGATATCGCCTCCAAGATGGTCCTCTTCTGTGCTGTAATAACAACGCACTGCGACCATAGCACATTTCGTTGATTTTACAGCTTTGGTTGTAACAATTTGACATTTTTTTTTTTAAGCAATGTAAAACCATAAAAAACTTTAAATCTAGCACAGTTCGATTGAAACATCTACATGTACTTAATTTCAAAAAAATTCAAGCCTTCGGTTAAAATTACCCAGAATGACTAGCGTTCGATAAAGATTTCCATAAAACGCAGTGGGCATTTTTAAAAGAATGGTACGCATAACTCATTCACAATCATTTCTTTATTTATACTACTTTAATTAAAACGGTCTTAGACAAATTACAATAATTAAAGATAATAAGAAGAGACATAGAATAAGACATTAGATAAGATTAGATTATAAATTTTTGTATGTTACTTAAAATAAATAAAAAGAGACAGAAACATTAATGATGCATTCCTGTCGCAGTAATGCAGGCATTCCGACAAAATGTTTTATATTTCGATTATTTTTGACTAGCACACACTGCTATAATTGTCTTTAATATCGGTGTACCGCAGCCTTGACGTGGTTCGGCAAATTCAGTATCAAATACTGTACAATTACCAAATACAGTCCACATATTACTTTGTTTAGTAAGGTTTATAATACCCAGACCAGTAAACAATTATTTTAGATTTCTTACTGGATGTCTCGTCTCAGCGTGCACAACTAACCCAAGTTAGGCACGCTTTGGCGAGATATCCACATTCCAAAAACATAGTCAAGCATGTACGCTATGTCTGTGTGAAGCGGTTTGGGAATTCTTCTTGTTCTACTCCTTCAAGAGTATAAGCTAAACCAATATAATTAAGAAAAAGCTTGGCTAGGATAAGTTTTAAAATCTTTGATCTTTAATCTTCCAGCAATAGTTGTTAAATCGTCTTACGTTTCAATATTTATACTTCAACAATACGAACTAGTTCGAAAGCTATTAGGTTACCGAGTACACGCAAAAACTGTGCTCGTGAGCAACACAAGGGACAATCGTTTGAAATTCACAGCCATAGACAATAAGCGTAACTTGAAGACAGCTCTATTGAGTACAAAGAGTGGCGCACGCGCACTCAAGGATGGCACCGCGAGATATTTGTAAATGTAATAAGATAATAAATAAACATCTTCTTTTAAGAGTTTTTGTCGTAACTTTCCAAAAAGAAAAGCAAGGTCAGAAGATATCCTCGGATGAAGAAAATCAATTATGTTAAATTAATTATTAGGTACCATAGGAAGCTCCAGTGTATTAAAAGACTTTTTTTAAACTGTGATGTTTCCGTAGGGTATTCAATTGCTATGTGACGTCACTCCAAAATGACGAGACACCATTATTTTGTACAAGAAATCAGCTTTATTGTAAAAGATATATTTTAAGCGTTATTTTCCTTAGTGGTTTATGTTTGATACCAGAAACAATCTTCCTCACTTCCTAAGAAGTCTGGTATAATAATATCGAAGTAAAATTTGTACAATGTAATAATAAAAATTGGTTGCAGCCAATTTAAAAATGATATCTACAAAATACATCCGCTGACAACCCTATTTATTTCAAACGGCCGTCAGTTACCTGATTGTCGTACAATTTTAACAATATTAAGAGAAAAAACGCAACAAAAGGCAGTTAAATACTTCCTCAATTATGTTAGGTGTAAGATAAATAAAGGCGGTTGCAGAATGACCGGCATTGTGGTCGTGGGCTGTGAGAACAATGATGAAAGGTTCGTGTGCACTTCCCAGCTTTGTACTTTGTAGTGTTGGGTTAGGTCAGCTGGACTGTGAAAGTCGGATGCTCTGGAAGTCTTGCTTCGTTTAGATGTTTATAATGTCTTCATAACATAAAATTGTATCTACATTTATAGGCAAGAACGAGTGTGCAAGTTTATGTAAGTAGTTATAAAAATGTAACTGCTCTTACTCTTTTTTCAGTAATACATTTTCCATTTGTTGTTTTTATGTCTGCGATACAATTTTCAATAAATGCAGTCGTTATCGTACTCAGACTCATGTAAAATTGTGTTTTTTGTTCCAATAAAAATATTTGTCTGTGAAAAAAATATATTTGTATGAGAAACTTTTAAAGTCAGAGATTACTCAACTCATACTGCATAAATTGGTTTAAGTGAGATATGTTTTTTTTACAAATCTGTCTTTATTTATTCTTATACAAATGGGTGACAAAACGGGAGGAACTGGATAACAATCAGTTGACTCCTAAACACTAAATCGTGTTGACTGTCACAAGCATCTCATTGGCTCTCTTCACAACACGTCATTGACATCGCATGCCCATACGCAGATAAACTATTGTCTTAAACTCTTGTAAATAAGCTCAAAAAAAGGGGATAAAGAGGATGACACTTGTTTGACTCCTCGAATCAACAACGTGAACGTGACAAGCACTTCATTGCCCCACTCTACAGCAAGCTGTTGTCATTATAACACAATGCTCTTGCGCAGATCCTTTTGTCTTATGTGAAGATGACACAAAAAGAGAGATCGAATTACCGTTCAAACTAAAGACAGGGTGTGAAGATTTATTAACGTGTTGATGTAAAGTGATTAAAGATTAATCAAACACACAATGACGCAACATTTAATCAAATTATGATAACGACGTGTATAAATTATTATAGTAAAAATCAATAATGTTTAATAGTAATAAGAAGATCTCCACTAACCACCAATTACACATCAAACATAATTAAGTACAAAAATGTTTACACACAATAGCTTACACTAATAGCATCAATAAGTACGCCTCACCGTCAATCGAGCGTCATTGTCGATTCGTATCGAATTCCTTTCGTTTAATTAATACAAATGTTAGGGATTTAATTGAGACTCAACCCCACTCAAGTCAATCAGGCCGCTGCCACGCTGACGGCTCGTCAACTAAAATAGGACTCAACAAGAACTTAGTAATGAGTCATCATGATTATTTTATTTCAATCGACACTGATTCGCTGTCAGCTGGTTTATTGGTGTGTTAATTGTTGTATTTATTGGCGTAGCTTTGAAAAGGAAGGCTAAGAAATGTTTTAGAGTTTTTGTCCAGATGCTCTCTGCAATTAGCCTGGCAAAATTCCTTGGATATAATGACCACCTACTGACTTTTCTAAGATATATCAGACTGGAATATAGACTGCTAATCTAATAATTAAATCTTACAATTGAAATGACATCGTCCACAGAGGACTAAGTAGACCCATAAGAAATCATGGTAGTTCCCAAAAGCAAGCTTAAAACTAAAGTTTCCTCGCGGAAAGCCAAGCCGTAATAAAATTAGCTGCAGCATCCCACAGATTGTTCGTGTAAACTGCTTATAATGTATATTAATTTGCCGTTAACCCGTGTCACAATTCATTAGCGCGCGCTTGAGCGGCCGCCATCTTGTTTTAAACGTCACATTACGATTCCGGACACGTTCGCTTGCAGAGCAGAGTTGTTGTACCTACCCTGTGTGCACTAGGCTTTACTATAACATGCTAACATGCTGATTTATTAGATTCTCGTGAGTTTTTTTTTTCTGTGTGTAGTTGCTATGTTCTGTATTGCTTTTAGCGGCAGATGGAGCTTCTTCAGAGCATTTGTATTTTATGAACTCATGAGCCTTGCATTGTGAAAAACCAATTAGATTTAATACTACAAGACCATAACGACTAGGTACTTACGTAAACAACAACGTTTTATTAAAAAAGTAAAAATTTCACAGCATAGCCACAGGTACCTATGTTATGCACATGCTGACTTGGGTAGCCGTATAAAAGTCAATTAAAGATAATTAAAATTAATCGTAATTAAAAATCTAATTGGAAAATTAACTCTTACCATAAAAGCTCGAGGACTGTCTAACAATGGATTAAACGAGCAATAAACCTCGCAGCGAATAGAAGTTCTAACGATTCGCATTCCAGCCACATTACTGAACTATATGACGCCAATAAATTAATATCCAATCGACTCGAGGGTTACTTAATTGAGCTCGGCTGTCACACTAAACTTGTAATCCTGCAAGAATGTTCTGCACACCACTGTGCAAGAAACTACCAGGATACCAAGAGCTTCAGCGAAACATGCAATTAACCCGCACTCGCCGACGATAAAACCGTGCGGGGGCAGCGCGGTGTGTCATTTTAAACTGGTGGTTATAATACCATCTAATGCGCGGAGCTATTTCAATTACCGCGGCGGCCGGGCCGCGTGCCCTCCGCATTTTGTCGGCTAATCCGCTAACAAAAGAGCTCTTATAATTTGAGATGCAAGCTAAGTCCGTGGTTTAAGGTAATTGAAATTTTATTGCAAGTGTTTTGATGTAGCGGCTATACATTTCGATGATTAAGAACAAATGTTGCTTCACGCATAGGTATAACGATTTATTATTTTATTATCACACAAGTTGTCTTTTCCGGAGTCAACTTTGGGAAATCAATAATTTCCGTATCTCTAACGGTCTGGTAAAATTAGACTCGTATACTTTTAATTTAAAATGTCACTTACGGGATATCTTCCGTGATTATTTATTGGTTTGAGTTCCCGATATTTATTATGAGTTCTCGTATACTTTTACCAATAATGAAGTGTAGTGTAGTATCCCTCGTAGCATAAAAAAATATTATCCGATTAATAGCATCCTTATGTGAATAATATTCTTTTTAGAAAAAAAAATACAAAGCAGTCATTGCAAATCCTACTAAAATAATGTTGGATATTGAAACAAAACCCAAGACAATTATTTAATTTCTTTCTATTCTGAGAATCAATAAAAGTTTCAAACAAACGGTCAATTAACTGATACTACAGATGTTCTTCCCAACCAATTATGTGCTTGAACAGGTACCAAAAAAAAACAAAGTTTAACCAAATTGAGTGGCGTTAACGGCACAATAATATCACATTGTAACAACAACAGTTGCACAGTAGCGGCGCGGGCGCATCGCAGGCTCCTATACAAACACTGACTTCCACGAAAGAACAGCAAAAACTTGTCAAGTGGGACTTCAGTAATTATGTTATTATTTTAGGAATATAATCAACTATTTTAGGGCAATTTTAGGAATAATAATGACTAGCGAATTTGAGCTTGATACGGTTGTAAAAATGAATAATAGTTTGAAGTGTCACAGGCTAATAATAATACAATAAAATGTTCACTTTTTTTTGTGGACCTAATTAATTAACTAGGTACAGTTTTACTGAATTAGTAGTTAAAACTGCTAATATAACACATCACAACAAGTTACAAGATATTGTAGAGACTATTTCCCAATTAAATAAATTTAGCCTATCCTCTCTCTGCAAATAATAAAATAAAAAATGTAAAACTCAAATGTGTTTATCAAAAAGCTTCAGTGCATTTCCTTCAACTAAACACCTCTAGAAGGCGCTATCAATTGAAATCCCACATTACAAAAACGCCAATAGAACCCACAAATCCTATTTAAATAACAAAAAGACATTTAAAGTACCACAATAGCACCTCTACTCAATAGTACCGTTTTTGTCACGGTGACATCTCGCGCCTTTGTGCTGGAGGTGGGACGCTTGTCACAATATTATGTGTCGGAAGAATAATCTGTGTGTAGTGACATAACATTACAATGGGTTTAGTGAAAGGGTTAACGTTACCCGTTGTAAGTAACGGGTTACCCCGCCTCTTGGACGACGTGTAATTTTGTAATTATCTTCAATAATGCTTATGTTATTATGTTGCATATTATGTGTGTGTGTGTGTAGGTATTTTGAATATGGAAGGCAGATTTTTAATGATGGAGTCTGTGATGTCATGTGGTGTCGGTATGTTATAATTTGTGTATGTGAATGATTGTATGTATGCCTGCATGCTTAGAACAATGCGGTTGAAGTATCGGTGACCGTGCTCTATAGTCATGGCACAAATATTCAAAATCTCAGGAAATAATAATTGAAAGACAAAAAAAAAACCCCGTTTTTAAGAATCGAAGGGACTTGAACATACAAGATTACAATACAATAAGAAACCAGAAGGTCAGTTTTGAGTAATTTATTTTGTAGGACCATGCTCTATTGTTTTCTTAATTAAGATGAAGGTACTTCATGTGACCTAGAGTTTATCGTCACTGGAACTAACACTGGAGCAGTGATTATTATTCAATATCTTGGCATTTCCAAATGCTTACATATTCAAATTGAATGAACGAAAAATGTAGTTCGTCACGTAATTCAATATTAAATTAAAATCATGTTTCCACCACATTTATACGTAATACTGGAAATTAATCAATTAATTGATTCGCAATTAGCGTCAGCGATTGTATCTGTTCAGTTATTATAAAACAAGCGAGAGCGGATAATTTATCGGGACCATTCGAGGGCACAGCCCTTGTTCCTACCGAAATCATTGACTCAATACAATACACAACCAACAAACTAATATCCACTCTACGGTCTTACACATAGAGTTGACATTTCTCCCAAACGTGCAAGAAATAATAATAAGATAAGTACACAATGGAATTAAGATCTTATTATGTAGGAGGTATGGTTTTGTTTCGCTTGATTAGACGCCGGGAAAGAAGCCGCGGGCGGTGCGAGCTGTAGTGATGGCACAAATCATACTTATCGCAGATTTTCATTTGTTTCCACCAATTATTTGTTTTGATTGATTAATTTTGGGAAATGACAGAGTTTGCTGGATTGGATAATGGATTAAAGGTGTTAAAAGCTTAATTATTTTATTGATGTGGTCTATGTTATTTGTTTTGGATTTCGCTTAAAGATTTTTGTATCAGATCTATCGTTAAACTTTACTGTTAATAAAGTAAGACCCAATATGGTTTACTTTAAATTTTAAACGTTTTAAAAATTGATACTCTTCGGTATTCATTGCATAAATCAAGCAAATAAATGGCTCCTAGATTTAGGTTCCTAAAACCAAAAGTTTACGAAGGAAGCTCAAATTATTTGACACAGCAATGTCTAAAGTCTCTAACGCCTACTTAATTTTAAGTCGTCGTGAAGTCTAACAGGCGAAAAGATTGTTACAGCACTTGAGTAACGTTTGACAATTTGGCCATAAGCTTAGTAAATCATTGTCAAGGTGACAGTTTCCGTCAGTTCAGAAAATCCGTTCAATTAATAACATTCTTAATTCAATAAACTAAGTCGTATTTAGTACATCACTAAGCTGTAGGGGGTCGAGCAGTTAATAGCAGGCAGTTAGCGAGCTTTGTACGACGTGTGAAGTGAGCACTAGTACACGCGACGGAACAGCCACGACCACCAACTGGAGACCTACCCCACCCCTCTCCAACAGAACCAAAACACCCGCCGAGGGAACCAATGCACGGAGTTACACAGGTTAAGTTTTTCTGGGCACAAGTCAATACTGTCATAAGCCCAGTTTACCTTGACCCCTGCTCCCGGTGTAAATGTAAGTAGGAATAAGTTGATAGGGAAGGCTTCGGAGGTCTCGATAACGTGGGCCAGGGTTCGTATAGTTGCCGCGAGTATGCCCCAGGCGAATATCGCAGAAGCTTGTTCGGTGTTTTTTTACATGATCAACTAATTTTGTTTGGTTTTTGAGATTTTTGTATTGTTTGATTTTTTTTTGTGCTAGACTGCGAAGATTTAATAATTCCGAAAAGCTATCAGATGGAAGTGTTTGGTAATATTTTTTTTAGAGTCATACCCTCTTTGCTTCTCTTGCAGGTAGGTCAAAATGAACGAAACTGAGCAATGAAAAAACAAAACTAAGTATATGACCCACATAATCAGCAACCTAATTGCGCAAAACACTCGTAATCGCTATGGCTTTAATTTTGACAACACAACAATATTCATTGCGCGGTACATAGTTGTGGAGAAGTCGGATTGTTAATACATACCTACGTTGCTATAGAAATTGTAGACGTCAAAATCGAAGCCATAGCGATAACGAGTGTGTTGCGCAATTAATCTTAAGAATCTGAAGAGATCTTAAGAGTCGATTTGATTGATGGTCATTTCGAGATGTATGAGATATAGATATCTGTCAAAGTGACCATCAATCAGAAGTCCCCAACAGTTTCGACAAGAAAAGGTTACTCTTAACTGAATTCAAGTACTTACGCAACTGTGTTCCTTGTCTAGACATCCACAGTCGCCATGATCTGCCCACTAAGTCAACATTAGACAAACTAGATGTACAGCCAAACTTGCCAAGTATGCAGACTTGGCAGCAAGATGTCGTAGGGGAGCCGAGGGGAGAGGCCGGGGGGGGGGGTGTTATCACGAGCCTAGAGAAAACGATAAAAAAACCAATTGGCATTCACGAAGCCGGCGAGCTTTGATGTCCTCGTAAACATACACACACACTGGCACACTGTTTGTTGATCGAAGACAGCGCACACATAGAAGGTCTCCTATGAGCGCTTTAGGAATGAAGATTTTTTCTCAAACTTGTTTATATACCTACTTTTATAGGTATACTTAGGATTGAGAGTAAGAGAAACAGAATAATTTTGTTTTGTAGTTGCTCTCTTATTAGGTTTTATGCAATTCAAATGTGTTTATTTTGAATAGGCACAGTAAATGCACTTAAGAAACGTCTCGACAATTTAGTTGCATGGTTCGTAAGTCCTATGGAGAAGAGCCGGAAACTCCATGGATACACGTGTACCAAACCAGCATTTTACACAAAAATCTTATAACAGCTATGAATATAATTCCTGAACGTATCAGTCGTCAAACGTCGTGATATAAGCGAGATGCCAGAGGCTCCACCGGCCACCCTGACCGCATTCCTGGCCAAGGCTGTCCAATGAACATGGCTGTCCACGACAATTAACTAGCAATTGAAAGCCAATGCCGACCCACTTACTGACGACCCATTTTACTTAAAAGACTATATTAATTACATACTCATGAACTATGAAACTATAAGATTATAATTTTTCAATATCGTCAATAACTATACTAAAGCCAATATGGAAAGAGAAATAAACGTTATTACTAATTACGCAATTATCAACTTTGACAAAATGTTTTGAAGTTAATTTTAGAATGACAAAAATTACCGAAAAGGGCTTAAAAGTAATTTGAATGTGATGGAAACTGAACTATTAATCATTGAATTAAGGTTCATAATCCCAAAGCACGTTAATTATCACTTTAAAGTGGCTGATGTATAGTCATAGCATCACGCCTTATTCCCCGAAGGGTTAGGCAGAGGTGTATAGTACACCCACATTTCGCCGTTATATTTCAAGTCCCATGTAATAGGCGGCGAGCCAACTGCCATCAACCATATCATCATACTAAGAATTTCCACACGGAAAACCCCAGTAACACTTTGCCCGATCTGGGGATCGAACCCAAGACCTCACGCTCAGCAGTCGCGCTTGTAACCGCTAGACCAACGAGGCAGTCTAAGGTAGTATAAAAAAATACAATATGAATAATAAATACAATATGAATAATTTCAAAAACAATTATTGTTAGTTTAACAGCCCGACTACGAGTATTTCTTCTCTTACACGAGAACTTTAGTAGGTAGTCATTGAAAGCGATTATGTAGAGCTAAAAAAATTAAAAAGCATTGTTTTTATAAATTAAGCTTCAATTTTCGTATCAGTTTAAATAAGTTGGGTAGTACTATTAAAGTTAAGACACATGTTGAAACGGTATCTAACATCAAACTCCCCGCAAAAAAAGGTGTTTTAACCCTGTCAGGCTAAACAACTGTTAAACGCTATATCGTGGTAAAGCAGCACCTAGTACAGTACCTAGGTACAGTACAGTACCTAGTTACATATAATATGAGTTAGAACAGTACCTAGTTACATATATTAGTACAGTACCTATTTACATATAATATGAGTTATCTTAATTACATCATTTCCCAGTTCTTTGTGCACGTCTTGATTGTGTGGCAGTTAATCAATTAGCGCTTGTCTGTGGAGCGGCCTCATTAAGCGCCGCCACATTGCCTCTCTTCGCCTCTCCTGAAGAAATGCGACCCATACAAAGACGGAGAGAAGCGATTTCACTCGGTGAGTCCGTACTGAGGCACACCGGGGACTGCTTTCAGGTATTTGGTATAAAAAATACTTAAAAATTAATAACTGCTAAATCACTTAATGTGAGACTTACGCAATCACTGCCAGTTTTTAAAAAGCTAGTGAAGGAACATTACTTGCCACTTTAATTTGCTATTTCTTGATTATTGCTCATCTCTTCTTCTTTTTTATTTATAAAATATTTATGTATTAGTTTGTTTTAAAGATGTATGTAACTTTTATATATTATATATGTGTAATTATTCATATGTATTTTATGTTATTATATTTAAGTAATATTTTGTACGAAACATACTTCTACACCAAAACTGCCCGTTATTTCTTTCCGTTGTTCCAGTCCATCCTAAGGTTGTCTGGAAGAGATCGCCTTGTGCGATAAGACCGCCCGTTGTACGTATATTGTGTAAATGTTTGTATTTCTTTTTAATTACCGGTGTATTATGTACAATAAAGAGTATAATAAATAAATAAATAACTGCGAGTCGAGGGTTTCGGAGTTTGAAGTTTCGGGAATGCTTGGTAATGGTCGTTGTCATAAGACAAAACAAACATGATCACTGGTTACGTAATAACTGACTTCCAATACTTTATAAATTTTACACTGAAAACTATGAATTTATTTACACTAATTATGTATCAACTTTATTTAGATAAATCCATTTAATCTAGTTCCATTTTTTTATGAAATACACTTATTAAATTAAATACATAAATTAATCTAAAATAGTTCATGTAAAAACAATGATAAATTAATTAGCATTGGTTGACCTTTGACTTTGAATTGGAATCAATCTAATTTCTTATAAAACTTAATTACAACATTAATGAAGCTTTTATATTTAAGATAACTGTGTCGTCCCCAGTGTATCTCAGCCCTGTCTATATCTGGGTGGCTAGGCTTGGCAGAATCGTTTGTAATTAATTAACAATAAGCGCAGCTCAGCGCCGCCGCCGCGGGCGCTTCCGAGCCGGACGCACCGGCACCGCAGCGGCACCGCACCGGCATCGTAGCGGCATCGCAGCGGCTGGCGTACGGCTAAACCACTTTATTAACTGGCGCACGATCTTTATAAAATTATCATAACAGGAGGTATAAAATTTACACTGGGCTTCTCAGAGTTTAATTTTAGACTAGGGCTAAGAAGCTCGGAAGAATAATACCCTAGTAATAGAACATTGAGTTTATTGTAATCACAGAGTCACTTCTAACATCTCGCTGTACGCTCTCATTATACGTGGAGGTTGAAAGCCGATGATGTGCACGCTACCTCATGGATATTATGCAAATGACGGGTTGGTATCGCAGTGAATATCGTCTATATTAAGCTGGTATGCTAAACTACCTAGTCTACTCCATACTTAGTCTCAGTACAATAAGACGGATTTGTTACCCACACGCAGCACCGCCTCTATTCTCTACACCTTAACCAAAAATTTCTGTGTGAAGAGAAAATTAGGCCACCTCGAATAAAAGTCAGAAATCTCGCTTAAATTCTTTTACAGCAGGCTGAAGAGCCCTTATACCGTTAGCATAAGCATAGCATAGTCAGCCCATTACTAGCACGGGCCTCTTCTCAGAACAAGAAGGGTTTTATACCTTAGTACAGCACGCTGGCCTGATGCGGGTTGACCGATTACACCCACAACAGAGAATTTGTTCAGATTTCATCCACCTTTAACGCAAGTGAAAATCAAACGTTCTATGTTAGGAGATGTGGTTTCCGCACTTAGTCCTTTAAGTGGACCATTGTACGTGGGCCATGGCGGCCATCATTTCAACCAGCCCACCTCCTTCCAGAAGCAGATTAGGGCTCTCAGTCCGCTCAGAACATTTGCGAGTTATTTCAGTGCGCCAAGGGTTTTTTCTAGTATTCGGGTGACCCCTGTGCATTCCAGGAGCACGTGTGCGACCGTTTCTTCGGCCCTCATACATGCTCTGCACAGAGGGCTGTCCGTTATGCCTATCATATGGAAGTGTTTGTTTAGTGAGCAGTGTCCGGAAGTGAAAATCAAATTCTGAGCCACACACTCATAACTAGCGATAGCCTAGCGGTTGAACGCTTGCCTTAAATGCCCTCCGAGGGTCTATGTTCGATCCTGACTTGAGGCTCTACGGTAGCAAATTGGACGTCCGCGTCACCTCTTAAACAATATGGAGTCATCCCTACTGGAGGTACGGAGTCTGTACCAGATTGTGTCCCTGTTGATTGGATATTAAATTAGAACAACTTTAGACACAATATTTGTTCAAAACAGAATGATAATCGATAATTTTACGTTCAAAAGACTCAGTTGGTTAGTAGGCTACACACATGTAGTAATTAGTACAGTATTGATTTACTAACTTGTTTGTTTACACGCTGACGGTAACTAACCAGCACTCGTTAGTTGTGTGGACCAACAAAAATAAACGCACCAAGTATTGTTGGACAGATATTTTAAAAATGGAAATAGTAGGTACTATGTAGGATTCCTATAGTTTTGCAAGAGCGTATACATTTGTACAACCACTCATTAGTGAACATAGGTCCATTAGTCAGTTTCCAATGTAAAATAAAGTGGTACATGCCATTAACTTTTTGTTAACTTTTTACAGCCCACGGGACAAGTCTCACTAAAAAGCAAGCCAAACTTACCATTCGTGCTCAACAGAAATGGGCCACTAGAGCAAACAGGAGTAGGACTTAATAAACCAAATAACTGTTCAGTTCTGTAATAAAACACGTCGGAGGTGCACGAAATATTCGGAACATTTCAATGAAGCAATTTAACCCTCGCGCCGCTCTCGTAAACAAAAGCGCATTCCTCGGCGATAGCTTCGCTTCGCTCCGCTCAAACACCGCTCCACGTATTGTCCGCAAAAACCTGCTAAATGCTAATCCCGGAACATTCGACCCGGACTCTCCTCCCCCTCCTCCACTGCACTCCCCGCAATCGTCGTAACGCCCCGCTGGGCTCAATTCTAATGGAGTTTTTTAAGAAACGCAGAATAATCGTTGCGAGAAGAAAATTAAGCCATCTTGGGTTAAAAAGTCCAAAAGTGGAGTGTGTCGGGAGGACGTCGGCGGGGGTGAGGCAGGGCCGTGCGGGCGGAGGTGGCAGGGGGTGAGGTATAGATTTTTCGGGGTGCGTTTTGTCGTCGCGTGAAAACAAGCGTTTAGACGATACTGTTGCTACAATTACTGAGTAATGCGATACGAGACGGTTTAGTATGAAACATATCACGTGACAATGTGACTTGTATTGACAAAAATAAACTATTCTGCTATATCTATGACTGCTGCGCGGTGTTTTGTAATTGTTTTCTAAGGTACATATTTCTATCTTGTAAACATAAAATTAACTTCAACGAAAAAAGAAACCACATATTTCGCCAAATATTTTTTTGAAACCTCTGACCCGGTTACTTATTAAAGAACCCAATCAATAAAACGTATTTACGAATAATATAATTGACATCAAATTAATTGGCACCTGCCAATTAGGATTTGGAAGGCGGGGAAGCACAGATATTATAGGTTCTAGATCTATATATCCAGTTATAAAATGGGAGATGAGTATAATTAAAAGTAAGCCACGGCGCACTAACAGGTTAACTCGACCACCGAGCTCCATGAGACGTCATTCACAATAAAAAGGCTATATTGCTACGATCTCGATACATTTACATATAAAACAGCAGCAAATAAAAAAACAATACAAATAGTCCGAATGAGAACGTAACGAGACCGGAGCGGCGTCGACGTCATACTCAGAATTGGCACTTGAGCGAAAAGAAGCACCCAATTAACTTCTCACTCGCTTATAAGACCAAATAAATATCACCCATTAATAAATAACGACTATAACAAATTCATTACACGATACGTTAATAAAATTTCCATAATAACATCATACTCTTATAGCGCTAAATAACTCATTGTAAATAAGAGCCCAATTTATATTCAGCCCGGGGATATTATCATAATCGGCCCTTACTTTGCGATCCTCACGGGGGGAACAGAGACGGAACATAGACCAATGTTGATGTTGGAGAGGGATGGAGTACGGCTATTTGGTTTCAGCTGAAATATGAGCGAGATGTTAGGTTTTTTATTGGAGTTTTCAGTGTGTAATGGGGGTATGGTATTAAGCGCATATTCGGCAGTTATTGATGCCTGTCTATTATACAACAGTTAATGACTCACTGTTTGGGAGATGTGTGGAGTTGTTTGTACTGGAGTAAGTTCACGTGTATTGAAATAAAGGTACCTATATTAATCCTTTGACCTCTACTGCTGAAAAAGGGCCAACCCGAGGGATAGCCTAAATATACTTTAAGGGATGATGAATAAAGCGCAGTTCAGACTACGCTATAATATATAGCATATAGCAAACATTGTATAGCACAACGACATCGCTCAGCATACATTTTATATGGACACGTTTACATAACGCTATGCTTTAAAGTATTGGCTTGCAGTATGTGATAAACTTGAGCGATTCTCAAAGCTGTATCGTACGATTCTCCGGTACTCGCCCCTCCTCACTTCTACCCCGTCCGTCGCCCGACGGATCGCTGTCAAATAACTTGCTATTCATAGTAGACCGGCTTGCGATATAACGTATAGTGTGAAGGTCATGCTATAAAATTATTGCTTATGGCGCAATATGCTGTACTATAATAATGAACAACTTTTGTTCTACAACTTTTCCCAAAACTCAATAGTTTAAGAGAAACATTTGTTCAAAAATATAAAAAAAAACTCTAAAATCTAGCTATCCCCAGTTATGATCAGCTGTGTTTACATTTTAGGTCATATTTGTGGTCATGAATTAAAAGCACCATTTTCTGAATTTGTAACTAAAGCAGGGATGAAGAATTTTTGAAAAAACTAAAATAAAAGTCCTTTTATTTGGTTTTTTTTTTATCGAATTTTGAAATTTTAATACTTGCTTTCAAACAGTCATCAGTGATACTATAAGTGGGCTTCGGATTAGTACCCCCTTTCTGACTAACCTTGTATATAGCGAAATAGTATAGCGTAGTCTGAACTACGCTTAAGGGGGTAAAACCATAATCACCATACATGATAAAATATGGTTATAGTTACGTTATGATATTATTACTCTTCTATTTAAATAAAACGTCGGTAATAACCAGCGTTATATTAAAGTTATTTGTAAATTAAAATCTGTTGTCTTTTCGCGTTGCAACATTACAATTTTAAATTGAACAGAGCAGTTAAACCTTTCTGCCCACTGAATTAAACGGTTTATGTTAATTTAAGTACAAACTGACATTTATAACTGACATTTATAACTTATTTTACAGTACACTTAACTTGCTCAAGTTTAGGTTAAAACCGGGTGTGAATTATTATATGGATTTAAAGTTTGTTTGTGTTAGTTTCTAGGGCTTTTAGAGGTATTAAATGTGACCTAAGCAGATTTTAAGTGACATTCTGAACATAAATTGCTTTTCTATGTTTTCATAATAACTACAATCTTTATTCCTAGAGTTCTACAAGCTTAGTTTTAATATATACTAAACATTAAACTTCCAGCATGCGTAGCATGACCACCGTAGACAAGGGTTTCGTCGACTGAAGAATAGACAAAATGACATATTGCCATCGTGTATATGTCATTTTGCCTATATTTCCGTCGACAAAACCTTTGTCTACGGTGGTCATGCTACTCCTGCAGATAGCTGTTCTCGTAAGAAATATAGTGCGTACAAGGTAACAAACAAAACTTTTAAAAGCTCACGTCTCGCCGGCGGCGCGGCGTTAGTACTCAGCTCATACTCATACAGTTAGTATTTAAAGTATATTCTTAATTCTGTGTACAAAGTGTTCAGCGACACTTTACACTAAAAAGTAATACGCGCGGGAAATCTCGCACCTCTGAGAGGTCGAGTGTCCTCTATTATTGTTACCTCCACCACACACGAAACACAACCCTATTACTTACTCAGTAAGGTGTAAATTAAGTTAGTGTGTTGATAGTTTCGTTTTCAGGCTAATTAGAACGAGGGAGGCAGTTGTGGTGACTAAATAAATTTGAACCCTAACGCCCGCCAGTAGAATATAAATTGGTGTTCACGCCTGACTTATTGTTTGTTTGCTAACTGCTACAGAAAGTTAAATACGTTTGTTGGTTATTTTGTGGTGGAAAGTTTCGTAGACATAGAAATAATTTGTCATCGTAAATCAACTGAAAATGTATATTGAAAGTCATTGGTATCGATTTCGTTTAAACATATTTATAAATTATGTGAAAATTTTCCTTACACATACTTAGTTGATGATTGCAATAGAAAATAATAAAACTATTTGTAGTATCTCCTCAACAATCAATTTACTACGATTCTAACACCTACTACGGCTACGCTACAGCCACGCTACGGCAAGCGGCTACGGGCTACGCTCTACGCTTTTCTAAAACACATAAATCATTATGCTCTTTCACACGTTTTTATATTCCATGGTGTCTTTCATTTAGTTCTCGCAGTCTTCTCACTTTTAATACAATCTTCGTAGTTCCAGGCACACCTGGGCGTTTCTCCTAGTTGTGTGAAACTAGCTATTAGAGTCGCGCGGCGCCGCTCTTTGTGCCGAGGTGTCGGCCCGAACACTCTCCACACCCTCGCCTCACTTACACATACATACGTGTATGTATACAGTGTACGTGTGTGGGTAGAACGTAGGTGACGGAGCTTTGTTCGGCAAATACTAATTGTTGTTTTTATCTTTGATTTGTCGGAGGCTATTACTTCGGCCGTGTACCTATGATTAGTGATTACAAACATTGATATCACCTGGACAATTACCCTTAATGGTACAAAATATCATTTCTGTAATTGAGGTAAACCTAAATACAGATGGAGACTGTAAATAGACGATTGTATGATGAGCTAAGAGCATCATTCTGTATACAAGGTTAGTTGGAAAGGGAGTACTAATCCGCGGATCACTTTACGTACCTATCACTGATGACGGCTAAATGGCAAGTTTTAAAATTTAAAAAGAAAAACATTCAAAAATATTTTTATTTTAGTTTTTCCTTTAATTCTTTTCCCCTGTATTAGTTACGAATTCAAAAAATTGAGCTTCTAACCTATGACCCCAAATTAATATGACCTAAAATGTTGCACACAGCTGATCATAGTTGAAGATAGATAGATTTTAGTGTATTTCTATGAAATCTTTGAATAGCTATTTGTCTTAAACGATTGACTTTTGAAAAATTGTAGAATTAAATTTATTAATTCTTATAATTTAACATTTAACACCCTTTCTGATTAGTACCCGCTTTCCAATTAACTTAGTATTTTATAACATAGTTCAAAAATTAAGATACTTGTCACAAAAAAGACAATTATAATAAAACTGTACAAACTAAATAAAAGTAAAAAAACAAAGCAACGAGCAGTTGCTAGTCGATATAGAGATAGATCGCACATAATGTATGTTAAATAATGTTTTGCTATCTAAATATTAATATCAGACTGTTCGACCACTGACTTTCTTTGCTCAAAATTAGATATTTTTAATATTAGGTAAGCTACGACATTTAAAAAAATATGAGAATATATTGAGAACATTCAAACTAACACTTCAGTTTAGGAGTCAAAAAATAATTTTACATTGAAGAAAATAAGTTACTTATATAGATAAATTACAATGGCACTTATGTAAAGCTTTTATAGTTTTTTTAAGTATTTAAAGATAGCAGCTAGTTAAAATGTTTAATGTGGTTTTATAAGTAAGTATACTCCACTCGATAATACCAATTATCTACTAAAGAAGTCTGAATAGTTCTAGTTAAGTAGCAAATCATAGCATCTCATATTATATGCTTTTCAGTAACAGTCGTATGTGTTTTAGGTAAACACACGATTAACATTTTAACTCAAAATATATATGGGCTGTTATCAAAGAACATTAATCCTCCTATTATTTAGTAAGCAGTTTTTCTAACAATTTCCTTTTCATAAAGATTTTTGTCAAAAATGAGCCGCGTACCTTTTTTTTTAAGGTTGGTAAATCATCAAATTACTTCTTCCGCTCCGGGCGCAGCGGAAGGGAGTGTCAGACTCTTGCTGACTAAAACCCATCCGTGTTCCTCCTAATGCCCTTGCGTTCCAGGGCCGCGATAACTCTTTCGAACAAATTATGAGTCGGGGTACCTACAATCAAGTTTTTGCTCTCCAACAAATTATTTTTACCAACATACATGCAATCACAGCATGAAGGTACCAAAGCATCATGCAACAATTCCTACAGCAAACTCATCTACGTACCTAAATACAATTTGATATAGCTTTTCAAACAATATGTATGTTGTCCAACTAACTCATTGTTGACAATAACTTAATAACAGCGGTTCGGTACTATACGGAGCGTCACCGTCCGATGCTGTGCGATGCGTTACGATGCGGTGCGGTGTGCTGTAGCCTTGTAGACGTTACACGGCCGACACACCGAGACAAATTACGATAAGGCGCATGTTAGGAGATACAGCGATATTGTGCAATTAAATATCTTGCTAATTATCGTATTTGTTTTTTATAGACATTGTTATGAGTAAACTTTAGACAGAAGTCGTTAGTGTAAGCTTCGCCTAAGTCCAAAATGATGATACGCTGCGAATTGCAATTCTTAAAACATTAGTATATTTACTGATACAACGTATTTGTTTATAGATATTAATTCTGTACTTTAATATCTAATACACTCATGGCTTTGATGGTGCTAAGACAATTATCTTACTAATCGGCGATAAAATTGATTCTAGCATCAAGGAAAAAGTTGAACAACGGAACAAAAGACAACATTAAGAAACATTCTGAGTAAATAAAATCGCTCACATTAATCCTTCACCCGCTACCCGCCATCACTGGCACCATTCCCCAACAAACTGGTTGTAGAGAAGGGTTAGCGCACGCACACAGGCGCACCGCAACGGAACTCATTATGTGCGGCGGTGTGCGTGTGTGTGTGCAGCGGTTATGCGAACCAATAACCGACAACCCTTTCGGGTTAGGAATAGTCACCACTGCTAGATATACGATGCTTGTGTAAGTCTGGAGGAATAACAATTAACAATGCATGCTAAAAATATGTTAATTGTAACTTATCTACTAGTTACTGGAGATAAGTCAAGATTTAATAAGGGATTTGGAATCTTTTGATAAAAAAACTTTGCAATTCCAAGTATTCAGATATCGTATTCAACCTAAGTGTTATTGTGTTGATGACTGCCACATTGGTATAGTATAGGTGTCTCAAGTGCGACTGCTGCGCGTGAGGTTCTGGGTTCGATCCCCAGGTCGGGCAATGAGTTATTAGGTTTTCCACGTGGAATTTCTCATTAGTAGCCTGAAGTCTGGATTTTTGCCCGTTTGATGACAATAGGCTCGCCCCCTATTACATGAGACTTAAACATGACGGCAAAATGAGGGTTTGCTGTACACCTCTGGCCAACCCTTAGGGAAATAAAGGCGAGATGTTATTGTAAGTAAAAAAAAAGCTATTTTTGAAGTTTTTAGCAGCCGTTTATGTCAATTCCGAATAGAAACAGTCTATCTATACAAGGTTAGTCGGAAAGGGGGTACTAATCCGAAGCCCACTTATAGTATCGCTGATGACTGTTTGAAAGCAAGTGTTAAAATTTCAAAATTCGATATATTTTTTTTCGAAACAAAATGATTTTTATTTGTTTTTTCAAAAATTCTTCATCCCTGCTTTAGTTACAAATTCAGAAAATGATGCTTCTAATTCATGACCCCAAATATGACCTAAAATGTAAACACAGCTGATCATAATTAGTGATGGATAGATTTTAGAGATTTTTTTTTGAGATTTTTGAACAACTGTTTCTCTTAAACTATTGAGTTTTGGGAAAAGTTGTAGAACAAAAGTTATTCATTATTATATGTACTTTAACACCCTTTCGGATTAGTACCCCCTTTCTGACTAACCTTGTATAGGGTGACTGGTAATAGTGACCGATACTTTAACACATGATTGTACTCATGATAACAAACAACTTTCCCAAAGAAACATTACGTATAAAACAAAAAAAAACCATATTACGAACCGCGTCCATTACCTAACGGTTTATTAATAAATTTTAAATGAAAAAAATAAAATTAAAATAATGTTTCTTTGGGAAAGTTGTTTGTTATCATGAGTACAATCATGTGTTAAAGTATCGGTCACTAATTACCAGTCATCCTATATAGTCAATACCGAGCTATGCCGAGCTACCATTAACGTCTGCACATCAGTGAGTGTGTTCGGGGCGCGGGTGGCGCGGGTCCGCGGGCTCGCTAATAACCCTGCTAATGTGCTGTCTAATTTGTAGCCGCCAGCGGTCGATGCGGAACCCGGGAACCTATGACCCACATCGCGCTTCATGAAACATGTTACCAATAATACTGCTGTAGAATATGTGGAAAACAATTGAATGGGAAAACAAGATACAACAAATAACATAGATGCAGATATCTATAAGTTAATAAATCTTCACTATAGATGTTCTCGTACAAACATTTCAGATACTTACAAGGCTACATTCTTTTGTATAGGGTGACTGGTAATTAGTGACCGATACTTTAACACATGATTGTACTCATGATAACAAACAACTTTCCCAAAGAAACATTATTTATAACACAAAAAATAATATTTCCATATTACGAGCCGCGTCCATTCCGTAACGGTTTACTAATAAATTTTAAATGAAAAAAATAAAATAAAAATAAAGTTTCTTTGGGAAAATTGTTTGTTACAATCATGTGTTAAAGTATCGGTCACTAATTACCAGTCACCCTATACAGGGTGGAAAAAATCAATGGGCCCTGAAGGGAAACCACTTTAAATCCTAAAGATAGATTGTTTTTCTTAAAGGAAACATTCCTTTGTTTTCAAAAAGAAACAAAACTGCATTCACAGATTTCTCGACATGCTTACCTAAACCGGGAATCGAACCAGTTAAAAAAATCAAAAATAAACACTCGCTATTTTATTTCACTAGTCGATACAGTCAATGTTAGAGATAAAACTTATCCAATAAACATTACGTCTTACACCCGTCTGTCGTACAAAATATCCATGAAATCTAATATTTAGGTAGTAGGTACACAAGGGCTTTAATCAACATTACCTAGACTAGAACTGTTCACTTTTAACAAGTAAAAGACACGTTATCATTTTCTTAAAACTCTATCGTCCAAAGACATTCTATGAAGTACAAGCTTGCTAATTTATCTCTAAGTACCTCGTTGAAGACTTAGATAAGAAAATCATTTAATTGGTAATAATAATTCTATGCACATTTCCTTCTTAGACGAGGCGTTCTGACGAAAAGTTTAAAGATAGAACGTTCCGTTTGACAATAATCCTATCGATTAGTAGAATAAAATCGCGAGTGTTTTTTTTTTTAATTTTTAGCTGGTTCGATTCCCGGTTAAGGTAAGCATGTCGAGAAATATGTGAATGCAGTTTTGTTTCTTTTTAAAAATAAAGGAATGTTTCCTTTAAGAAAAATAATCTATCTAAAGGATTTAAAGTGGTTTCCCTTCAGGGCCCATTGATTTTTTCCACCCTGTATATGCATGACTAATGTTCAACTTACATTGTTTTAAGGAAATACATAATCCAGCATTTTAATTGTGCAATACACTCGTTATCGCTATGGCTATGATTTTGACAGTTCAACTATTTCCATAGCAACGTTTGTATTAACAATCCGACTTCTCCACAACTATGTTCCACGCAATTAATATTGTTTTTAACACATCAACTGTCATTATTGATGTTGGTTACGTTACGCAATTGCCATGCGGCCTTTGCTGTCGCACAGTTGAGTATAAACAAAATATACTAACAGCCTGTAAGAATTGAAGAACTGCTTAGCATGAACTTTATTGAAACAGACAACAAAATCAAAAATATTCTAAAATTATCTGTTTCATAACGAAATTTAGTATTACTTGCCACCGCCATTCAAACACAACTGTTTGTCATACGAGACTTAAATCAATCACCAAAAAACGTGGCGAATGACCACTAATTTACTGAATAGCGTTATTCTGATCCACTACCTTTATCAGACATCTCGTAGTACAAAGAGGCTTTATCTTGGCCTCTTTGTGCCCCACAAAGGCCTATTCTGGGAGGTGTGAGTCGAAGCTCTCGCCTCCTTTCAGTATTTGTGAAGGCCGGCTTGTTTTTTTGGCGAGGTGTTGGATTGTGCCGGTTCCAATGTTCCTGGTTCAAGTCTGACACGCTCTTTGTGATCGTAAGTAGGTGTGTGAATTTCTTTTATGCTGTAAGTGGATGTAGTGATGGTGTTTTGTCTGTTTTCGTTTAGATTAAGGTTAAGTTGGTTTAAGTAACTTAGTGTTTGTTTGTGGAGATGCAATATACAAGGTTAGTCGGAAAGGGGGTACTAATCCGAAGCCCACTTATAGTATCGCTGATGACTGTTTGAAAGCAAGTGTTAAAATTTCAAAATTCGATATTATTTTTTTCCAAATAAAATGATTTTTATTTTAGTTTTTTCAAAAATTCTTCATCCCTGCTTTAGTTACAAGTTCAGAAAATGGTGTTTCTAATTCATGACCCCAAATATGACCTAAAATGTAAACACAGCTGATCATAACTGGGGGTAGATAGATTTTAGAGTTTTTTTTTGGAGATTTTTGAACAACTGTTTCTCTTAAACTATTGATTTTTGGGAAATGTTGTAGAACAAAAGTTATTCATTATTATGTGTACTTTAACACCCTTTCGGATTAGTACCCCCTTTCTGACTAACCTTGTAGATAGATTTTGTCTTCAGAATGTTTGATACGCTTCTCTTCTTCTCTCGTGTCAGCACAAGCTATACGAAAATAGGTCATGCTGTGGTGAAAAGATTAGCCAGTCAGCAAGGTTGGTAGCGGGGCTGACTGCCCAGGGTGCGCCGGACGTACTTAAGTATCGTCACTCGTGGAGGTTTGATACGCTTATCACTTACAATATGGGGTACATGAAAAGAGCCTCCACGAGTGACGATACTTAAGTACGTCGGGCGCGCCTTGGGCAGTCAGCCCCGCTACCAACCTTGCTGACTGGCTAATCTTTTCACCACAGCATGAGCTATTTTCGTATAGCTTGTGCTGACACGAGAGAAGAAACAGACTTACAATTATACCTTCACAATAAAGTCAGGGCTTCTAAAAACAAAATTTTCTTTTGTATGCAGTCCGTGGTGGTGGTGGTGGACTACGGTCTAAACCCTTCTCATTCAGTGGAGAGGCCCACGCTGTGCCCAGCAGTGAGACAGTAATGGGCTGACAGTTCGTGTGTGCCTTTTCATAAATTTCTAAAATAAATAATCATGAGAGGTATTGTGGTGGCCAGTCGCTTCTTGTGTCAATTGAGAAACGGATTGTTATTGCAGAATGTAGTTAATTAGCACAAAGAAGGATGTTGTAGATCAAAACACCATCATAGTCGCCTGTTATCACATCCACATTGAACATTGATGGATTTCTGTAAACAGCACACGCCTAAACTAATTCTATGTAATACTAGCTTTTTCCCGCAGCTTTGCTTGCGTGAAATTTTGAACCCGTTAACTTTCATCCCCTATTTAACTCCCTTAGGGGTTGAATTTCGAAAAATCCTTCCTTAATTCTTGTCCACGTTATAAAGGGAACCTCTGTGCAAAATTTTAGCTTTCTAGGTCCAAGGGTTTGGGCTGGGCGCTGATAAGTCAGTCAATCAGTTAGTCAGGACCTTTCTTTTTATTTATATAGATATTATATATAAAACTAGTGTGGTGGTGGCCCGGAGGTTACAGAACCGCTTGTTAAGCGTGTTTTCAATATCATGTGTACTTTCTTGGTTAATCTAAGACGCCACTGACATGGTGGTGACTGAAAACAACGTGAGGACACCTGGACTTAATTAATGATCTCAAATCGCCAACCCGCAGTGAGCAAGCATGGTGATCAATGCTCGTTCCTTCTCTGTATGAGAAGAGGCTTTTGTCCTGCAGTGGAACAGATACAGGCTAATATTTATTTTATTATTTATAAAATTAAAGTATTTCCCCTTTTGGAATGTAAACAGCATATCTGTCATGAAATACAAGTAATAATCAATATATCCGCGCTGATCACAATACATGTTAATTAACAGTAGGTATTATAAAGAATGCGGTATGCTGAGTTGATTGATTGATTGCTTCATTAGTATATCTAATTGTTATTTACTTATTAATCTGAACAATTACAAAATTGAAATAAAAGTAATAACTAGAATATAAATCTAAACTAAATCTAAAGTAAAAACAAAGAAAAATTATATCCTAGACTAAACTATCAATATAAACTAGAGTGCATCAAAATATTCCTCTGCATCGCCGTCCACTAGTAACGTGCCCAGAAGGCTGGCAGCGTTGCCACGTTGTATGGCAACGCTAATTCTCTGGCCGAAAAACAAGCCAGCCCTCTGGTCACGTGAAGTGTTGACCAGTCTTCTTCCTATTTCCTTAAAAAGGAGACGCGCACTCGGACCCCATGACCCGAACGTTTCCACCCTAAACGGCTCAAAGTCATAGTTTCCTATGATGTTGCTATATTTGCGCCGTTTGAGGGTCTCTACAGCCGCAGCGGCAGCGCCAGCACAGCCCGCCGAGCTAGGAAGATGGGATGGAGCAAGGGTGTCGACACAGGTCGCGTACCACACCAGAGGCCTACGACATACCGTCAGGTCTCTTGCCATCGTCGCGTACTAAGCCATTAGGTTCTAATACAGCTAGGCATGCCGCTTATTAATCTTTATATCTAAAAGAGCTCATGTCTAATTATAAAACAGATGTTCTATCTATGAAGAATTACTTCTCGTTACACTAGCTGTCTATGTAGGTAACATAACATCACGCCTGTATTCTCCGAGGGATTGGGCAGAGCTGTATACTACACCCACATTTCGCAGTACAAGTCCCATGTAATAGGAGGCGAGCCTATTGCCATCAACCGGGCACAAATCCAGGCTCCGGGCTGCTACTGAAAAATTCCATACGGAAAAACCCAATAACAATTTGCCCGATCTGGGGAACCCAGGACCTTCAACGTCAGCAGTCGCTCTTGACCAACAAGGCAGTCAATGTTGGTATGTGATTGTGCAGTGACCTCCTGTCTGCTAAGGACAACTCACCACAATGACCAATCCAGTCAAGCGTGATGATTACGTCAATTTGACCGTCCACTGAAGCAGTCATTAGGGGCCTCGCTTCAGCAAACGATCCTAACGAGCTAACTAGTGTTTACGGTTTAACACTTTTACAGTTTTTAGTATATTTGCTCGTATGACTTCTGTGATCAGGTAATCTAAATATAGCGTGGTCTATAACGTCAAGAGCCTTCTACGATGGAATGCACCTACTTCACCTTTGCACTACCTACATAGTATAAAACAAAGTCGCCTCCCGCTGTCTGTCCCTATACATGCTTAGATCTTTAAAACTACGCAACGGATTTTGATGCGGTTTTTTTTAATAGATATAGTGATTCAAGAGGAAAATTTTAAGCTATAAAACGTACACATGCGAAGCCGGGGCGGGTCGCTAGTAGTTAATATACATAGTTATGATAGTTAGGTATTACAAAGAGGTGCATGAAAAAAGCCTTCACGAGTGACAACGATACTTAAGTACGTCCGGCGCATCCTGGGCAGTCAGCCCCGCTACCAACCTTGCTGACTGACTAATGTTTTCACCACTGCATGAGCTATTCTCGCATAGCTCGTGCCGACAAGACAGAAGAAATGGTTAAATATTTATAAATTACGTTAAGCCGTGGTGGCCCGGAGGTTACAGACCCGCTTGTTAAGCACCGGGTTGCGGGTTCAAACCCAGGCATGTACCAATGTGATTTTTTCAATGTCATATGTACTTTCTTAGTTAATCTAAGACGCCACTGACATACGGTGAAGGAAAACATCGTGAGGAAACCTGGACTTAATGTTCTGAAATCGCCAACCCGCAGTGAGCAAGCGTGGCGATCAATGCTCGTTCCTTCTCTGTATGAGAAGAGGCCTTTGCCCAGCAGTGGGACAGTTACAGGCTAATATTTATTTATTTTTATTTACGTTAAGCACAATTTAATAGATAAATAAACACGAGTACGGCATGTCTGTGTTAATCTCATATAGCTCGTGCTGACACGACAGAAGAAGAAGTTATTACAATATATTTCTTTTAAAAGATGTGTGTTGAACACCGCCCCATAGTACAGTTTCTTGCCGGCTCGTCTCCATCGGACCAACCTTTTGGAACCATGCAACTAAATTCAATAACATTTCTTATGTGCCTATATCATTTTGAACCTTGAATTTTGAGTATATTATTTGCGTAGAGTAGAGAAATCAGAAACAAGCATAATTTTATTTGACCTGTAAATAAATTGAGGACGATCTGGGTGTAGGTATGTATTGCAGCAACAAAAGACAGTTTTTTTATTTTTTTGTTTCGATCTGTTTTTTATGCGTATTTTGTACCTACCTATAGTTATTTTTTTTTTCAGATTTATTTTACATACTTCATAAAATTTATAACTTGAATAAACCCTCCTAATATTATAATTGCAGAAAGTAACTCTGTCTGTTTGTCTGTTACGCTTTCACGCCTTAACCGCTAAACCGATTTTGATGATACTTGGTACAGAGATAGTCTGGAACCTAGGGAAGGACATAGACTACTTTTATCCCGAAAAATATGGAATACGCGATAAACGACATCCACGCGGACGAAGCCGCGAGCGACAACTAATTCTGCTCATTTACAAAAATGAAAAAAACTCTATAAACGTTAGACACGGTATCTACATTATAATAAATGATAAATGAATGATAAATGATATTTATTTCTGTAAATGAATCTGTTACAGACACTTTTACAAGTCAATGTAATGTTTTATTTTTTTAAGACTAGATGATAATAAGACTAGAAGATAATAAAGATTGATTTTCCTTATTAAGTACCACCGTATAACATGAGCCTCGTGCAAAAACCAAATGTTCATCACTGATTCCAATAATAAGCGCTAAGTGAATAACCGAGTGATTGGCGGCGCGCGCGTACGAAGCCGTCATACATGCATTGTGCGTAGTGTTTGTAATTTGCCTGCCTTTGTATGGCAAAGATAATTAAATCTGTTAACTATAATATACTGTCCAATTTATTATATCCTTCTTAATAACTACCCACAAAAGTTCACAAGTTCGCTGCTGAACATCGCACTCTCCTCATATGCTTAAAAATATACATATACCTACGTAATAAATAAAATTATAAACTGAATTGTAATCAAGCAAATATAAGTAAGCACTCTTCTTCTCTCCTACTAAACTATAAGTATATGCTGTGCCCAACAGGGTCCGTAATTGATCCCATAGTCTTAAGCATACCACCTGTTAAAATTACATTATGGAATACAGAATTGAGTATTATTTAAATATATTAGTAGAATTGAAACAGTCTTGAGCATATTTACTGAATATACCAATATGATATTCATTTTAATAACACGAAAAGTTCCACTGCTCCAGTGCTGAGCATTGAGCCTCCCAATGAATATATACATAGAGTGTATTTTTTGATCATTCATCATAACTAATCATAAGTTTAACAAGAACTGGCAATAATTGTATAAACATTTAGTTCTTAACTGTCGCATTAGGGTAAAACCTGTAATGATAGTTTAAGTTGTTACAAAATAAATAAATAAATAATAATTAATATTGTTATTCAATCTCCTGATGTCTCTTCAAACATCCCTGTCCATCACAGTACTAGGACACCCATTAGAAGTGTTAGGATATCAAATGTAAGCCAAGACTACTCAAAATTACTGTGAGACAAGCTGAGCCTCTTGTTATCATGTAGCGCCGGCTGTTGTAACGGCAAGCCAATTAAATAATGAAGTGTTCTTCAGCGCGAGCGCATCTGCGCGGGCGCGTCTATTGTGCGCATGCGCTTTGTCTTTACCAAGCTCTTGTACACGTGGTAGAGTCATTCATAATAAAAAAAAACCGTAGAGATTACTGATTTTATCATTATAAATATTTTCACAATATAGAGTTTATTACTTAGATACTGCTAATCAACGCTGATTTAAAAATTACTTACACGAGATATACCTAATTTAGTTGATAAATTAGCCAGATAGAAACAACTGTTTATAAAAACATTGATACATTGATAAAAAATAAAGGTAATTAATCATTTTAAACGATAATGAAATACTAATTGAGATGGTATTGTTACCTACCGCTGTCACACTTGCATTTAGAACTAATTCACTGACAATACAATAAGCCTCTCCGTTTTATTCCGTCTGGTATTATACCTAGTTTGGTATTAGCACCATTCTTCTAACAATATAACGATCAGCAATCCATTTAATATATGATGAATATGGTACAAGGAAAATAACCAAATATGGACTAGTATCCCTTATAATGGAATAACAACAATAAATAATTAATTGCATCAAAAAATCAAATATCTTGATTTGACACACGAGGTTGTCGACATGTGTTCTTCACAGCAAAAACACTAGGAAGCGGTGAAGGGAGGGCTTTTTGTGGGATGTCTATAATATTGTAAAACTGACGTTCAAAAAGAACTAAGTAATTCTAGTCTATTTTGAATAAATGAGTTTTGAGTTTGAGTTTTGTGGGATGTTGACTCAGCAGTCATTGTGCTGATAGTCGTCACAGCTAATGATTAATAGCCAAGAGCCTCGACCAACATCTGATGAGGCTCTCGTTAGGCAGCAGGATCAAGGGTTTGATTCAGTGCGCGGTACTTCTTACACGGCGCGTATTGTTAGGAAGTTCCTCTCTCTAGAGCCCTGACCGCCGGTAGCTTGGGCCCTGTTCAAGATGCCGGTGGGCTACTATTTTTTTATATTTTTAAATGGATATTGTTTTTTTTTTATAATATGTATTTAAAAATGTAATTTATAAGTTTGTTACATGAATAGACAAATTAATTGTATCATACCATTGCGTTCATTGTAGGTCCATGTATATAAGGTTGATATAAATAAAACCATTATTAATTTAACTATTAATAATTAAATATATGATATTGTTTAATAAATTCTTCTATTTGATCTCGGTATTTTAGGATTCCTTAATTTTGGTTTCAGTTTTAATAAAATAAATATCATTATAGACTCTGTTAGCAATTGAAGTGTACAGTCACGTGTAATAAATATGTATTTACATAGCAATTTTTAAAACCAAATTTCTTTTTGAATATAGTTGGTAATTCAGAAATATTTGGAACCATAATTTGCAGAATCTATGTGTGTAATATTTCATAATTGTAATGGATATTTTAAAAGGAAATCTCATTTGAGTTTCGCTATATGTATTGTGATCATACTTTTAATAATATAGGCAGTAATCTGAAACAAGCAGTACGTCAACCGAGTTAAAAAAAAATCTGATGAGATGAAGAAGCTGACTATGTTATTAGATCATTATTTATAATAATATGTTGATAACTAATTACTTCCTGCGTGTTTTATCAAGGTTTTCTTCTAAAAGTTAACCAATTTACTTTAATTTGACTGTTCACAAGCTTATTACAAAAAGTAAATTAATGATAGGTGTTATTCAGTGTTATAAAAATCCTACAGTTTTTGCATCTACTTCCACCTTATGATTAATAAAAAAAATATTGTTAAATTGATAGCCAATTTCCTGTGTAGAATACAATTGTGCTTTTGAATTAACTAGTAGTTAGTTTGTACTTATGGCCCTAATTTGGCATGATATCTCATTATTCATTTCATTATTAATGTGTAATCTTACTGGGTATCATCTTGTAATTTATAAGACGTACTACACATTCAATTTGGTTATTAAAATTTAGACTTGAATATTGCGTAAGTACGAAATAGTCCATCGTTGGGCATGGACGTCCTCCCTCGTGAAGGACTACAATGAACAGCCGTGAGTGATGACTATACTTCGCTAATGAACTAAAACAGTTTTAATATCACTAATTGTGACTCGGTGTAAATGTTGTAGTGGCCCGAAAGTTACAGACCCACTTATTAAGCACCGGGTTGCCAGTTCACACCCAGGCATGTACCAATGTGACTTTTTCAATGTCATATGTACTTTCTTAGTTAATCTGTCTTAGATTACTGATTAGCCACTGACATTCGGTGAAAGAAAACATTGTGAAGGAACCTGGACTTAATCGTCTGAAATCGCCAACCCGTTGTGAGCAAGCGTGGTGATCAATACTCGATCCTTCTCTGTATGAGAAGAGTCCTTTGCCCAGCAGTGGGACAGTTACATTTATAGATTTATTTTTTAATTTCATTTAATTGTGGCTCAAATTGTACAACCCTAGTGGACGGCGCCGGTATTTGTGATACAATGTTTTACATTAGTACAGGTACCACCATTACTTGCTCTAAATCTTGTACGCCTAATTTTAGTGACATTATGAAATCTTATTTGTGAAATAAAATTATCTTATCTTATATTTCCCTTCTAAAAACTAGATTGGAAATCTCTCTTTCTTAATTTTCACACATTTCTTAATTATAACATATTTAATATACCTACTTTACTTTTAGTTTAATTTTATACTTAGTAAAGTTTAATTACGGTTTCATATTAATATTTTTACGGACAACACATTGCTATATGACACCACGTATTGAAGATGAATGCGAAGTCGCGCGCCGTCGGCAAATGAAAACCATGGCGGATCGCATTGTAGTTCTTTACAGTAAATATGATGATTACACATTCAGTTTTAAATAAATACCTAATGTATCTATTTAAATAGATAATAAGTCGTTTTAGATTATTCTAGATATAAGTAATTTGACAAAAATGTGACTCGTCGAATGCAGTTAGAACTTATCTTCGGCAGATACTAAACGCGATTGCTTTTCAATTCTATATTTAGTACACTATAAGCTTTCTCCTATAGAAATATATATTTCCATTCACTTTCTTTTTACACACAATACCTATTAATGTTACAAAAAAATATCGAATTAGCTAAATCAATCAAAATCCAATTCCAAACACACCTAATCACTCACATTACGTATTAATCAGTTATAAATAAAGATAAGAGCTGTCAGCATTATTTAATAATATGTAATTAATATCTAGCCTTGAGAATACCCACCGGCTATCTAAATCCTCGGCACGCTACCGTGAATCATGCGGAGATAATGTTTAAACGAGTAGTTAAATATTATAAACAACTGGCTGGTACGTTCACACAGCCGGTAACCGGAGCCGGCGGCACGTCAAAGCGGGTATTGTACGCTAATTAACAAATAAGACAAAAACGCTAATTAAACGCTAACGCACAATACGAGCGAAATTAAATGCGCCGGCGAGCGTTGCAGGCGTAATGCCGAGGACACACTGGATAATTACAAGCGAAACGATTGACGGAGTTGTGTACACCGACGGCTTGTTAAAAGTAAGTCTATGTGTTAAATTATATTTTGAATAAACGTACATAAACATAAAATACAATTCTGATTCAATTCTTATACAAGACCTTCTTTGTGTTTTAAACCAATATGCTTATGGTTTTAACAGAAGATAATATACCAATTATGTTGACGATTCATTCAATTTATGAATGGACTATCTTTAATTGAAGTTGATTAATTTTTGCAATCCATATCGGAACATGATTAAAACCAGCGGTGGCAAAAGTTTGGTGTTATAAACCAATTTACTTATGATCCTAAGAGCTCTCAAAGCTTAGAATCAACTGCCTGCTAAGACCACATTTCACTGCAGTCATATTTCTACATTCTCTCCAGACAGCAAGCGAGCCAGCAAGTTTATAACTTATTCAAAGTTCTAGGAGATAAGACTTATTATCTCTACATTAAACGTCCAGTCAGACCACACATTGAGGTCTAAAACCTATGCTAAGTTTAAGCTGTTCACTTACCAGGAGGAGGGTGCAATAGCGGTGGTCCAGGTAGAAAGGCAGCAGCAACAGCCGCTTGCGCGTTGAAAGCGGCTGCGTACGCCACTCGGCTCGCCATTGACGCTGGCAGAGGGAACTGAGGAGTGTACGCCGACCTTGGCTCCCGGCTCTCGGATAAGTTCAGTACTCTGTCTCTGTCCCCATCTCGACTCTCAAAATATCGTTCTCGACTTTCTCTGTTGTCTGACAAGCCAAGTAGCTCCTGAATCGCGAACGGCGACCTCTGAGGCGCACGCGGCGCGCTCGCGTTCGCGCTCATCGCTTGCATCTTGTGTTAAGCGTTCTTTCGCTTGTGTACTCTCAGCTTAACTTTTACATTACTGTATTTTTTTATTGTATATTTTTTTCTTAACTTATATTTTTGTTATCACAATTTACTTAGGTCGTGTTTGTAATATTCTTAATGCTAAAAGTTTTCATTCAAAAACTCACTTTCTCAAAGTTTTTTTACACTTCCTAACTCTATTAACTATTTGTCTACATACAAATTAGGCCTAAGTATTAGGCTGGATGTTTGAAAATTGAGAAAAATATATTATGAGTTTTCCAAAGCGGTGGAAAATTCGCGAAAAATATCGTTTTTTTTATGTAAGTCGCGACACGAGCGCTCGCCGCGGCGTCTGCAGCGCTTCTGTGCGCGGCGCCGCCCGTCCACAAGTAAAAACGAGAAAACCCCCCTTGAATCACCGACACCGGCCGCTCACTGCCGACACATCCTATACACCACCCCTCGCGCACTACGTACGACCTTACTCTCCTCAGCTGTAACTGACACACACAGATCCGCAACGTCGTAACCGCCGCAGATCTACACAGACATACGCCGTTGCGTGTTTAGCGGGTCAACCCCCCAGCCCGCGCGGGCGGAGCCTACTAATAGCCAATACGGATATTTTGTTACCGCACTGTATTGGCCAGATTTCTTCGCGGGGACACGCCTACTCAACGGCTTGCCACCTGAAATGGAACCTTTACCGCTAGTACTTAAATACTAAAGTGTGTTGTATTGTGGTGGTTGATTTAATTTTGATTAATTGTAAGAAATGAATAGGCGCGGGTGCGGAGCGGAGCGCGGGAGCGGTGTTCCGCTCGCTCCGCTTTATGGTGTTGCGTGAAAGGGCTGCGTCTGCTCATAATGCCGCATTATCAATCATTGGTCGTTTTCTCGCAGTAACTCTACCTGGCTGCATACAGCGGCGGCCATATAATGACGTATTATACCTGTACACTTGTTTATACACATTTTTAATCATAAAAGCAGTCATCACAAAATCAATACCATTAGTGTTTCTTACAAATAAATAAATTAAGCAAATAGAACTGAACAATTCAATATTTCTGAAATAGGTCGAGATTTTTATTTTAGAATTCGCTGACATTTTTTTGTTTTTGTAATTTTTTGCCTACATACCCATATCATATTAGTGGGACTTCTAACAAATATTTATCTATTCAATAGTAATATCTCTATAAATTAACTGTTTCACTGTGTATAACGACAGATGGCGCAGGGAGCGCATGAGAATGTAAACCCCTAGTTTATACCTAGAACCAAGTTGTGAAAGTACAAATTGTAAACAAATTGTGTAAAGGTCTTTTTAACTTCCGACGAAAAAAGATGTTTGAAGACTATGGCTGTCTGTCTGTGTGTCTGTTTATGACATCATTGCTCCCAAACGGATGAACCGATTTCAATACGGTTTTTTCGTTTGAAATATGATTTCATCGAGATGGTCATAAGCTATGTTTAATGAAAATCATTTCAGCCGTTTCAAAAAGATCTTTTTACAATTGGATATCAGTCAAACAATTTGTATTTATTTCACTTGCAACTAACTTGGAATTTCTAATATTATAGGTATGCAAATCTAGTGACAATACAATATGAGGGCTTATTGAGAGTTTTGATCGGAAGGTTGTGAACACTACTTATTTCAAAATTGCTAATAATCAATTAATCAGGTAGACCTATTAATTTTCTCCTCTCTGCAATGACTAGTTGTAGACCCATCGTATTTTAGCTCGTATGACTTGTTACAGCACTTTCTCACCAGCATTAATAATAATAATCACTAATTGAAAGGCAGACGCCGTTTTCTTCCGGCAATAGAAGTTATCCAGTCCACTAAATACCCCTTCCCATAGACCAGATATTTTTCACCACATTTTACAATAGTCTTGCACCCACCCGGGACGGTCCATGACTGTACTCCAACAGTGCAGCCGTGGATAGTCACCGGTTGGTGCCCCACCCCATTCTAGATTAAAGTTCTCAAAGGGGCCTCTGCGCGTTGGACCTGTGTCCTTCGTATGCCTTCCAAAGGACCGGACATCTTCCACATGGAAGATGAGCCATGAATTTACAGGTAGACCTATTAATTTTTTATTAATTTTGCCTCATTAGATACTTATTTTGACGGAAGGACTTTGAAGATGACTCAGCGTGTTAATCGGCCCTCCGCAATGACTAATTGTAGCCCCATCGTATTTTAGCTCATATGACTTGTCACAGCACTTTCTCGCCAGCATTAATAATAATCGCTAACAAGGATGGATTGCCAGCGACATTACAAAATCGGGGGTATGTTCAAATTTTCAATTCAAGAGGTATTATACATCCTAGCGACCCGCCCCGGCTTTGCACGTGTACGTTATAAAGCTTAACCTTCCTCTTGAATCGCTGTATCTATTAAAAAAAAACGCATCAAAATCCGTTGCGTAGTTTTAAAGATCTAAGCATAGGGTAAAACTCGGTAAAACGCCCCACTTTTTTTAAAATTGTAATAAATAAAAAATCTTACAAGATATAATCAAACTTTTTATTTTGGAACAATATTTAGTATTTTAACAACAATACCACAAGTAATAATGATAATAGGAACTAAGGATACAATAATATTTATTATTTAAAAAACCTTAGGTGGGGCGTTTTGTAGTGTGATCGTTGGCTAATACGACTCACTCTTATTATAAAATGCCCCAGTGTATTAATCATATATTTTTGGATATTTTAAACTATAACAACAATTGTTTTGACAAAAATTAACCCTTAATCTTAACTTAGGATAATAAGAGGCAGTTACTCAGTCTCTTTATCAAATCAGACTTTTTAAATAAACATGGTACAAAACTCATGTAATCATGCTAAACAAGACAGGCATTGAATCCAATCTTCTGTGGATTTTGTATTAAAGTAATCTTCCGTGCATTCCACGCATCTGATAATGTCGTCATCTTCGTCTGAGATTTCTTCTTCAGAAGTATCTACCCTGCCCTCATTTTCATCATTGCTTTCAGAAGAGGATGAATAGCTTACTTTTTTCTTCTTCTTATTTTTGACAGACACTTTCTTTGGCTTCTTTTTACCTCCTTTTTCTTGTTTCTTTTTATCACCATCTTTTTCTTCGATAGGTTTAGTTATTTTTGTGGTCTTAGTCTGCTTTAATTTTCCAGCTGCTGGCTTCTTTTTGTCGGCAATAACCTTCCTTTTCTCAGAGAAAATCAGAAGGCTTGTCACTTGACACTTGACTTGACTTAATTCTGAGTTGCGAGCCATGAATCCCGAAAACCAGACATTTACAGCTGATGCTGAACTTGATGAAAATGGATTTTTAATATTGAGTTTCCTAGCAAGTTGAAATGCCATTTCTTTAACATCTTTTCTATCAGGGGCAAATCCAACTTTCTCCAATTTCTTTATATGGGCAACCAGTTTTTTTTTCGTGTTCTACAGAAAATACTGGTTTGCGTCCAAGAGGGCCCTTTGATTTTCCCGATAAAATGTGTCTTCTTAGGGTTCGATATGGTGTGCCAAAGCTTCTGGATGCCTCATTAACACCCATTTCTTTGCTAAGTACACTGCGCATGGCTTTGTCTAAGTCGTCTGCACTCCATGATGCTCGTAGTGTTGTTCTTTGATACTTCCGAGACATAATCTGAAATAATAACACGCGATAAAAAATACTTTAACACAGTTCAAATATTGGGGCGTTTTGTAAATTGACTTAGGGGCATATTGTCAAATTTGATTTTCAATACGCCCCACCGAGGTCAAAGCAGTAGATTCAAGGTTATAACGTTCGACAAAATAAAAGTATAAAGGTAATTTCATCTATTTTACGATAGTGTGGGTCATTTTAACACAAAATCTAAAAGTATCAATATATATGAATTTCTTAGAAACTTACCGCAAATTATTTCACTCCAATAAATACAGATTTTGCAATGTTTTTTAAACGGACATGACAAACTACGTGCACACGTCGGCCATGTTGTTCGCCTACTAGTGGGTCTCCGCGCGTCTAGTTGTGAGCGGCGCAAATTCGCGCTGTCACAGCGCGTCTCTTTAGCTGCAAACACATACATACAGCTCGTTTTAATCCAACGAGAGTTGCTCACGCGCGTCTGTAGCGCGATACACGCTCCTTCGCGCGCGCGTTACACGCCTTTTACTTTGCAAGGAGAGTTGCTCTCGCGCGTCTGTAGCGCGTTTCTCGTGAGTTTGCAGCGATGCAATCGCAAGTAATCTGCCTATTTCAAGTTTAGCAGCGCCGACAACGCGCGATAGCGAAACGCGCGTCGACGGCGCTGGAAAAAACGTGGTGTGTAAGAGCTCTTAACTACGATAACATGGCACGGCCTTCCATTGACACTGCAAGTAAGAATGTGTGAGAAAGAGTATTTACAACGCGTGATTCGTTCAACGCAGATGTGTGCTCTGCAACTGTAGGCCAAACTTAAACGAAAACGTGGATCAGTCGCTCGACAGATTTGACGTGTCGCTAATTAACAGTATGGTTACTAGGTATAGTACCGTTTGGAGGTTTGTATAAATGACACACGTGCGCCTTGTCGAGCGGTCACTTAAATTATGCACTAGTCGAGCAACAAATCTACTAAATATCAATTATGTCAAGTACTGTCAAACACAAATAAGGTGACTCGAATAACTTCCGAAACTTCACAAGGTTACTAAGTATCATTAATTGAACACATTGAACTCAATCAAATAGATCTATGCACCTTTCATTTTCATTAAATGAGCATAATTTTAATTGACGTATAACGTAAACTTTCATTGATTTAAATTAAATTAATATTTGCACATCGTAAATGGTGGATAAGGACTTTATTTATTTTTATATTATTAAGATCTCTATGTACCCATATTCCGCAAATAAATTGAATTGAAAATAAAAAATATGTAAGCTTCAAAATCAATGGTTTAAGAGAAATAGCTGTTCAAAAATTACATAATAAACACGCTAAAATCTATCTATCCACAGCTATGATCAGCTGTGTTTACATTTTAGGTCATATTTGGGGTCACGAATTAGAAGCTCCACTATCTGAATTCTTAACTAAAGTAGGGACGAAGAATTTTTGAAAAAAATTAAATAAAAATAATTTTAAGTAGGTACTTACATGGAAATAAAAATTATCGAATTTTGTAATTTTAACACATGCTTTAAAACTATCATCAGTAATACTTTAAGTGGGCTACGGATTAGTACCCCCTTTCTGACTAACCTTGTATACCTAACTATTAAAGAAACCATTAAAATGTGCATTTCAAACACATATTAATCATACAGCCTAAAGCTTATATGAGATAAAATTAACTATCGCAGGATATTTATAAATTACATATCGATCGATCGGTCACTAATATTTAAAAATAATATTTTCAAAATTTTGGTCTTCCTCAATTTTTTTCCGGACGAATAGCTAGTTACTATTCAATAGTACAAGAACTATCGCTAAGATAAATCTATGCTATTTTGCGTTCCTATTAGCGAGTCGATAACAATCTAAGTTTTGTAAGCCCTGCATCCTAATTGCGCAACACACTCGTAATCGCTATGGCTTTAATTTTGATAGGTCAAAAATTTCGATAGCAACTTATGTATATATTAACAATTCGATTTCTCCTCAACTATGTACCTCGCAATGAATATTGTTGTATTGTCAAAATCAAAGCCATAGCGATGACGAACGTGTTGCGCAACTAATTGCGCAACACGCTCGTCATCGCTAGCGTTGCTTTTGATTTCATCATTCAGATAAAAAACGTCCACAGCTGGACATAGGCCTCCCCCAAGCATCGCCACATCGACTCGTCCTGTACTTCTCGCATGCAGCAGACCTTGGTTTTCCTGCGGATCTCATCATTTCTGATAAGATTACTGAAAAGGTCGCTCACAATGGGCCTCATAAGGAGGCTTAAAGTCACCCAAAGTGATTGCCCTTGGGTGATGTGAAAAGCGGTTGCCATCTCCATTGGGACAGGGCAACCACTTTTTATATCCTGAATGAAAGCTATGTAGCTTCTTTGAGCAGGGTTCAACGCAAACTTCAATCCATGTTTATAGAAAAACTGAAACACACCAGTAGCAAAGATTGCACATAAAACTTACACTAGGAGTACTGACGCTTGTCTTATCTATGTCTGATGTGTACAGCAGACAGGCATCGTTTTAGCAAAGTAATAGACACCATCACCACCATAAACAATATTTGCCAACAAAGCCATAGAGCACACAAAACGTGTTCAAGTTAGAAAACCTCCAAAAAGACTAAAACCTCGTGTGAACGCGTCACGGCGGTGATCCGCTTGTCACAACACAAAGGCGTGGCTTGATCTGCGCGGGCGCGGCATTGTGCGCATGCGTAAGACGAGCCGCTACCACCGCGCACCGCCCGCGCAGCCGGACACGACGCGTGAGAACACACCTTAATGGTCTATAGTATTATGACAGCGGTGAAATGTATTGTAATGCTGAGTTGCGAAAATCAGTACAGAGTCATGAAGAAACTGGGGCCCAATTCTCCTAAAATAAATTGTTGCCAAACGCAATCGAACCACAACCGTCAGTCAGTTTTTGTTTTCGAAAACTTTCAAAATGATTGATTTTGTTTTTTGTGTCAAACAATTTGATAGCTTTTGAAATTGAGAACTGTCTGAATGAACGGTTCGGCCTTGGTTCGGTTGAGATTTATAATGATTTATTTTAGGAGAATTAGGCCCCTGATGAACTGGTAGGATAGCTACAACTATGTTGGCTTCAGGTTAACCCAATCTTTCATATTGAAACCCGCTTTCAATCAATACGTTAGTTTTATTAATCTCTATTACTTATAATGTTTTTATAAACAACTTTTTCCCTTTTTTTAATGTTTATATATAAGTTTTGTATAACTTACAAAATCCTTAAAGTTACGTTTACTGAACCCTTTAGTCATCGTCAGCTTTAGTTTCATGAAACACAGTAGGTATGTAATCTTTTGCATCACACCTGTGTTTATCTAAGTGTCCTACATTCAACATTTTCAAAAGCGTCCTACCATAAAACGAATGATTGCTTCCTTTATGAGAATAGTGATGGTTCGGGCTAAAGCAGAGAAACAGTCGTTTTGATCCACATCATGACACGAACCAATCATCCACAGCTGATCATGTGTTAAACGATGCTGTTAGTACCACCACTCTTGGCAGACAGCAGGTGATCGCTGTCTGTTGCTAGCAGGTAGGACGCGGGTTCTCGTTCTTTTGACATCATCCCTTTGTCACCCTTTAAACGTCTTATGTTCTTACTCTAAGTATTTATCTTTTTTTTGTATTATTTATTACTGATACAAATTCATAATTACATTGATGAATAAAGTCAGAATGAGCCGTCGGATATGATCATTAATCGACGTAAGACAAGTCACAATCAAATAAGCACAAACTAATTCAATAGTGTAAGCATTTTGTGTTGCTGATCAAAGCTGAAGTTTAGTGACAACAGTTGATGGCATTAAAAGATGAGAATTCAGAAACACTGCGGTAGGTACAGTACTATAGAAATACGCCATTATGACTGTTTAAAGTCCTCTCTCCAAGGTATCAAGGCAACTGCGTACTCCAAAGGATGTTATTCCTCTTCAGACACCAGGCGTCTACAAGATTGACTGCAGTTGCAGTAGTTCTTATATCGGGCAGACCAAAATAACAACAGCAGAACGGGTCAAGGAACATAAAATATCGCCGCAGTGAAAAACCGCCAGAACAATAAGTCCGCAATAGCCGAGCATCTTCTGGAGTCCGGTTCCAATCACTGGATAAAATTACACTGTCCAAAAATCCTCTCCACCGATCGTCATATTATCCCAGAATCGTACGTGAAGCAATTGAAATTAAAAAGTACAAAAATTTCAATCGGGAAGATGTAGATGAAGATTCAGTCTACCCGTGATCACAGCCGGTGTAATTCGGCCGAAACGTCGGGATAAAAAAGGTATTTAATGCCTTTTAAGTTTTTACGCGACTAGAACCGAATCTGTATTATTATAAGTGCGGTAGCTCACCGCATTACTGTGAAGCTGCATATAGGTACTTCTTGAAAATGTTCTATCATCATGATAGCTTCGGAAGCAAGTAGCAGCCTCTATTCCCCAGAAAGGAATCCCTCTTTATCTCTGTTACTTGGATTTGTGGCGGCATCTATCCAAGCCACATGCGAACTATTCAATCCTACATCGCGATATCAAGATTTAACACGCAGATAGTATACATACAACCTCCCAACATCAACCGTTGGGCAGTAGCCCGCCAGGTAGAAGACTCCGCCTGGTTGGAGGATCCTCCCTTTGGTTGGAGAAACACCACACCTAGTTTCTCCACAGATTCATGTGCTTGATCTTCAGACCTTATCTGCGCTTATCATCAGGTGCGACAAGGGTTAAAAACAACCAAGACCAACGATAAAAAAGTACAGTACAGTACATGGCGTTAGCTTCCAGTCTAGCAAGATATGATTCAGCAGTATTTTACTCACTCTGAGACACATCTCAGTAGAGTGTAGTTCCGATTTCCTTACATCAAACAAGCTGACTTTTAAGTTGTCTTGGGGGCGACTGTCATCGATTAGCTATTTCGTGACAACTGACATTGGTGCCGATTCTCTTGTTCACCAACTAAACTAAAATTAGCGAATTGCTATCTTTTACTAACAGATAGCGCGAGAAAAGGACGGTGATAGGCAACAACTAAGTTAGAGATGTCAAATTAATTTACGTCTTGAACTTCATCGTGTTCTTAGTCGACACGTTTTAAATATTGTCTAAAGTATGTAACTTTTAGTTCAACTAAATTTGACAGCTCTTATTTACGTATGTCTCTTTCTTATTTTATTAGAGTGAAAAAGATGGCAATAGCCTTTAGTTTAGTTTGTCCATAACAGAATCGGCACCACTGACGATATCTTAAAATTTGCTTCTCCGAGACAAAAAGAGGTCGCCGATTGTATGCGGTAGTAGCGCGTTCATAACTTGACTGCGACAAATTCAATTCATCTCATCAATTAATTAATCATCTCATCAGTAAATTAGTTTGCACTGTAACTGCACTATTTCAAGATGCAAGAAAGACTGATGTATGTAGAGCAGAATCTTACCGCTTGTTAGTTCATTTAAACAAGAGACAAGCCAAGAGGATCGAATCACACTAATAACTAACAGACAATTATACCAACAATTTAGTGGAATTCGTTCAAAAATTAAATGGATTCTATTGGTTATACTTTGATCCGCGCGCTATTTTTTTTAATATTTCCAATGTGCAGACATTCTTAGTCTATAGATTTATTATAGGATGTATAGATAAACGAACGAGTAACACAATCTAATTTTGTTTTTAAGCTCCTTAAGTTCAGATGGATCAGAGGTCAGATGGCGTCAAACCAAAGGCTATAGCTGTTTAGATAAATAGATTGTGCTACTAAACACAAAGTTTGACCAGAAGGCCTATTCTCGTAATTAAAAATGTTCAATATATAGTTTCGATCTAGTCTCAGTCTAGTCTCAATCTCATAAATATGACAAATGGTATTCTTGTTCGTTAACAAACAACGTCAAACGTGAGATTATATTGAAATCAGATTGAAAGTTGACTGAAGCCAAAAAGGTATTCTGGTTACATTATGAACTGAGCCATTTTGACAAGTTGGAATTCTCATTAATTTCTTGAATTTTAATCTATGACTGTTGATATTGGTATGCCATCGGTAATAGATTTTAAGTTGACTGAATTGACGTTATATCGAGATAGACTGAGATGATACTGAAACCGGACCGAACTTTAAGTGTAAGTACCAGAATACCATATTTTATTCAATTCATAATTTAATCTCAGTTCGGTCAACCTTCAGTCTTACTTCAAATTAATTACGAGAATTGGGCTTCAGTTTGTATAAAGGTACGTTCCGATCATGCTAACGTAGAACGACAATATTAATTCTGCCGGACATCATTCTTTGCTGCTTTTTCATTTGCTGCTTGAGCGGATTAAATATCTACAATAGGTATTAGTTTTTTATATAAAATAAATAGCAGGCTCATGAATAACGATTAATAATATTCTTCACGTTTTTATCAGGAATGTTCTAACTCTAGGTTTGTTTTTGCTTTTAACAAGATTTACCAGAACTACGAGTAGTTTGGCAAGCGTGGTGACTATGGTTGGTAATATTCTCTCACAATCTATCATTGTAGCAGTCTGTGCGACTGCCGTGTTCAACATATTATTGAGTATGATGGTATTAGTAAATGCTCATAGTGTACTCTACCAACCATTCTCTTTATATAAATCCTTTACCGATTTCTACGATGAGGCCATGCAAAAATAGATTAAATATAAAGTACTCACTAATTTACTAAAATATACGTAATTTATAATTACAACAGGGTCCTTAGACAAAGTAACATCGCTTCGTAGCGAAACGATATCTAAATTCGTCATCGTCTCTATTGTCGCGATCGTTTTCGTTCGATTCGAAATCCGACCAATAACTACAACGTTTTAACATTCGTTTCGTTATCTTTTTTGGCGATCACGATCGAAGCGAAGGCGAACACTAAAAGCGCTGCTTGTCTACGCATTTGTATGGGATAACCACGATAAACAAATCGTTTCGTTTCGAATTATGACATTGTCTACCAACTTGCGATAACGATGACGATTGACCACGTGACTTAACGAGGCTTATGTCAATGCCATACATTTTAGTCTTTTCGAACTTCGTTATCGTTTTTAAATTATTACTTTGTCTAAGCCCCCAGGGTTCGTTATTGATTGAAACCAATTACGTATAAGCTTTTTAGCGTTCCCGCGGACGGGTTTATATGCACATGCTGAATGTTATAGCAGCCGGTCCGAGTAGAATTGTATTTTATTATATGCTAAGTTCAAAATACTTGGGTAATTGCTAGAAACATAACAATAAATATATGATCTTGTTGGGCGGCTGGATCAAGGGCCTGATACAGTCCGCGGTACTTCTGGACACGGCGCGTATTATTAGGAAGTTCCTCTCTCTGAGGCCCTGACCACCGATAGTTTGGACCCTGTTCCCGATGGTCTACTATTTTATATATTTTTAAACGTTTTTATTATTATATTTGAATATTTAAAAATGTAACTAAATAAGTCTATAGATGAATAAATAATATATTAAATATTTAATGGTACGAAAATAATAAATCTATAGGTTATTGTGGAAAGTTAACAACTCGATTAGTGGGTCATATTGGAAATATATTGAAGCAGAGGCAGGTCTAGGAAAGCGCTAGCGGGATGACTTAGGTGCCTATTATTAAATCATTTTTGTTTGAGAGCTCCATCTTGGGTGCCGTTTTAATATCACTGGAGAAAATAGTTATACAGGGCTGCAGGTTAAGTCGATCTACATCCTTTAAGAGGTTGTAGTTTCCATTATTCCTGACTGATTAGGCTATGAATTACCGTACCCCAACCGTTTTCAAGATAATGGAAGTAGAAGTTTTTTTTTTAAATTGCCTTGTTTTTGTCTGTTCGCCTATTTTTGTGGGTGTTTTATTTTACCTCTAAATTTATTTGTGTTTGCAATTTTTGTGTAGTAGATAAGTTGCTTTATTAATCTCAACTGTAAAATTACAGTTAACTGAACCAACTGGGTTGTAGTAGACGATTGATAGGTAAAAAATGAAAAAAAAAACGACTTTTAATATCTTCAAAACGGTAAGTACCCCAAGTACGGTGTTTCATAGTCAAATCAGTCAGGAATGATGGCAACTACAACCTCTTAAAGGATCTAGGTCGACTTAACCTGCAGCTCTGTATAAAAAAAAATTGTTTTCAATGTATGGAACGCTGATGACGTTTTTATTTTGACAGCTTCACCTGAGATGCTGCTCCCACGCCGCCATGTTGAGAATGGTTTATTAATATGGCTCTTAGAGGCTTCAGTCAAGGCTGTGCGGCTAATATCGATATTCTACTTCAAAAATTTGAGCTACGAAACCCAACTAGCGAGAGTTACCTACTGATACTCTATCGTTGACTAGTTTTCAGAAATATTTTAGGCTTTCGATTGTCAACAGGTGTCACAGATATTGTCATACAACTGTGTATCGGTAGACTGGATTTGAAAGGCGAGGGATCGAATGTGTGACACAACTTGAGAGAGGCCTATGTCCAGCAGTGGGCATGACATGACAGTTAGAACAGAGATTGAAAGTCCTCATCAAACTTTTGCTAAAGAGAACCACAAACCAAACCGTCATCTAAGTATTGTATTTTTTGTTGATTTTTTCAAAAAGCGCTGATTCAATGTCGATAAAATCTATATGGGACCACCTCTGAAGTATGGCCTACCAAACAAAAAAATAATAATCAAAATCCATTCATAACTGGCGGAGATATCACGTAACAAAAATACAAAAAAAAAACATTCAGACGAATTGAGAACCTTTGTTTTTGAAGTCGGTTAGAAATTTTGTCATCTAAACATGACTTACCGCCGCTTTCTGAAAGTCTGATAAATTTAAAATTTTGTCAAATCGTATCTCAACTGATGTGATTCGTTGACCAAAAAACCTACTACTCTTTTCACCCTAAGATGAGTCCTGCAAGCTCGGTCATTTCGTAAATTGTAGTCGTAAGGAGACTGCAACCGAAAAAACGTAAACGACATCATCAAAAACGATAAACTAGCTATATGATCCATGTTATGTTTTTTAAAAATAGTTGATATTCTTTGTATGGTAACATTTTGTAGAGAAACGTCAGGACTTCCGGTGAAAAGGTTATAATAACAACTTTCATAACTTGAAATGAGATTTGACAGCTGATTAGTTCATTTTTACATTAATTAGCCTTTCAGAAATAGGCGGGATTAATACTCGTATAGTAGACGACTGGTCTGCTGTTAGTCACAATGACATTATAACAGCAAGTTTACAGCAGAACGCACGTGTGCAAACTTGCTGTTCAGTTCAAAAGAACCATTTTCGATGTACTGAAGGATAAAGATAACTCGTTGAGTAAGTAAAGCGCTTAGACCCCACTAAGATTATCAATACTAATAGGTATCCTCTATTGTATAATTAAGTTTAACTGTGGATGCCATGTTTGCCTGTAATAGGCATGTTGACAGCATCAATAAATTGCAAATCTTATTAGTCCGCCAGTTAGAGTTTTGAAAAATAATGGACACGTATTTTTTCTTTTGTTAAATCTATGAATATTTGGAAAGATAAAACGCATCAAAACTCGAGAGTGGGGGATTGTGACGTCAGAAGCAAGTTAAAATTGTACTTGTTGTTGTGTTGTTGTGACGTTTTGCCCATTTTAAAAGTATCGTATCTTCGTCAATTTTGGTTTACGTAACAAAAGAAAAAATACGGGTCAAATATTTTTTGATAATCTAACTGACGGACCAATTAGATTTTTTCAGTCAAATACCCTATTTGTTGTGCAATAAGTTTTAATATACCTACTTATCTGTCGGCCGCGGTTTCGCTTGCGTGGTATGCCCAGTAAAAGTATCGTTTGTACTTTGTTGTATAGTTAAGTTCATTCTCACCATTTATAGACCATTGTGCATTGATCTAGTGTTGGTATGTGTGTGCATCAACTACGGCGGTTCTTGAGGTTATTTTCCTATTCCCAAGTTTGGTTTCAGCCAGTTTAAACCATTAAAACGGTAGTCACAATAATCAACGAATCACAAGTCACAAATTGGTATTGTATAGGTATTTTCCCTTAATGTCCTGTTAGGATCCGGACAAACACTGTAAATTACAGTAGAGTGTGTAGTAGACTTTATACATTGGAGGCAAGTAGAGCTGATCCATAAGTGACTGTAATGTGTGCTCCCGGCGGCAGAGCCGTTGATTAATTACTAATAGCTTTCAAGGAATAACATTAATAATATATTTATTTTTTAGTCACGATAATGGCTTTGTCGCACATACGATTATGTCACCCTAGTTAATAAAAGAATCAGTTTTGGACAGATTCTTAGCATAGCTAGTTTGTAAAGTGATCTAGCTAGTCAGAAAGAAGCACAGACAGAACACTATTACTTTAACCTATCTCTAAAACTACATAGTAAGATATTTCTAAAATCGTTACATCGAATTCGGTACATCAAGTCGATGCTTTCATACAAATATGAGTGTGAGTTGTACATTTGTATCATGTATTTGTTTTGTAAGTTAGCTCATAAGATCTAATGTGTAACTGTTTGTTAGTCCCAAATAAATAAATAAAATAAAACATCTGCGGCAAATGCACACAGGATATTGATATTTTTCGCGGATTATCGTTGACGTCAGATAATACTCACACTGTGTAAAATACATAATACTAAACTGTATCTGGTTAAGTTACAGGTAATGAGACTAACTAACTCAACAGATAGAGATACGATATAAAAAGTTAAGTAGATACCTATTAGAGATTTTTACAACAGAAGAAACCATTTATGCCGGGTTCCTATGGCCAAAAACAAATCGTTTTACTTACCAATGGCAGCATTTTTATTTCCAAACTGGGCATTTAACTAGACGCGTAAACTAATTTTACTTGTGATAGCTACTAACGTATGGGAGGGTTTACTATAAAAAGCTTCATTATTGGTAAAGATACAAGTCTTGATTTTAACCAATAACGCTCGGTATATCATAGGAATCAGTCATTAATCAACGAAAAATAAGAACCTTAATACTGTTATTGAATGGTCTGACAGATTGCATAGCGTCAGTGAAGTTCTAGCAGTGCGTAAGTCATTTTGTGACGAAAACAGACAATACTGCGAAAACCACAACATTACTTGAAATAAAAAAGATTATTAGGATTTTCAAAGCTTTATTGAATCATCAAAGAGTTTATTTGTAATGATAATAAAAAACAAAATTACGTTCAGCATAGGTTACGCTCGTTTCAAATAGTTTTTTCGCTCTCTTGTGAAGTAGCCATTTTTGACTTCCGCGCTGTTAGAACTTCACTGACGATATGCTTTTTCAGGCACTTGTGAAAGTCCAAGACTTGTACGAGTAGAAATAACTAAACAATTAAACTTCAATTTAACTGAAATAATTATCCTTTTTAACTTTGATATTCTCTTGTAAATAGATAGGTATATGAAAGTAAAATAAATTATTAAGTTTTAAAACCTACAGCACTTTTACTAATCGTGTCTTTACTTTGACAGTAACTATATTTCTGATTAACGGAACACATACGTAGTTGAATAGCTTTCAAGTAAATCAATTCATAAACGAAGTAGGTAAATTGTTGTGGTCAAACTTTAGGAGACAGGTATATATACAAGCTTAGTTTTAGTATATACTAAATCTGAAACTAGTTTGTTCAGAATCACTAGGAGAATCGATTGACAAATTTTTACACTACATTTTTTTTTTCATAAATTTCAGTCTTGTTTCAGTAGGTTTCTACCCATAACAGTTGACGGAAATAGATACCTTGAAGCTTGAAATGGCCCGCTCGGTCAGTTTCCGTGTATTAGACAACCCCTGCATAGCACATCTCAGGCATTTCACACTTTACTAGGGAACTTAACGCGACGTAAACTACGGTGCAACTTGGAGATTTATAAAAAAAACACATGTTCAGCCAGTTCTGATGAAAATCTTGTTGGGGTTTCTCGGTTTTTGTTTACACTAAAAATAACGTTGTATACGAGTATATACAAAAAGAAACACCAGCAAAATTCTGAAAGGTAGTTAACCTTTTAACCATTTGGTTGGACTAGTAGCTGACGCATACTTGGGAAAAGTCTATCATTTAGGTTATAACTATTTATACGAAACATTAATATTTAATGTGGACAGAACAACGCAACACCTACGTAACTATACAAGTACATAGCTACTCTAAATCAGAAAGAAATACCTGATTAAATTCTTCTAAAATCCAATATTTCAATATTTTAAAATGTTATTATTAAAAAAAGAGGTTTCGAATCCAACACACAATACCACCAACCCTAGTGTAGTGACGTGCACATCGTAGGGCCACCACAAATTCGCGCAACACTACTTTTTATTGAGTGTCGCGCGGTGCTGGTAGGGAGGCAGGGGGGCACCACCCCGCCCGGAGGGTGCATAATTGCGCACCCATTGCACCTCTATGCAACCTATGAGCCCCACCAAACTCAGTTATAGGCATTTTGCGACGCGTATCGTTTTGTGACGACAACTCGCGACGTTTTATTTTTGTCAGATATTTGAAACTGTGTGAACGAGTTGACTTTTTGCTGCACGCCTTTTCGGATATATTAGGAGGCTATATTTGAATATGCTTTGTTTTATTTGTTTATTTATTGGCTGGTTTTATTATACAAATAAATTATTCAGTAAGTAAGAGATCTGTTGGCTTACCCAAGGTCCAAGGTGGATTCTATCCTAATAAAGTACATCTAACTTCAGTTGCAATTTAAAGTGATATTTAAGGACGGCTGTTAAAATTACTTTTTCTTTAAATGAAATAGTTTTTTCATTTTATTTCATGTAAAAAATTAAAATTATATATTCTTATCTGTACATAAAGTACTTGATACTTTCAAATAGAAAGTAGCGATCGGTATTAATACCTAAAAAAAGTTTCAGCAAATCTGCTTAATTTATGAATCCTATACTATATTGTACCTCCACCTAGAACTATGATAGCAACTATAATATATAATGATGTATTAGTATATAGGTTTTGTAAACGCATTAGAGTGACGGCGCCGGGCGCGACGGCGGCGCGAGGCTATGTGCTCTCCATTATACGGAATACTAATGACAGAGGGCGGTTGATTAAAAAACCTAAGTTGCGGGGCGTGGCAACCCTACCGCCACCCGCCGCCCAACGACTCAGGGCTGCTACTACTGTAATAAAATTACAGATTTTATTTTTGTAATTATAAACAAGTAAACTATTAACAGCTTTTGGCATTTTACATAAAGTATTTTAATATCCACTTCTGTGCACAAACGCAATTGTATCAAAGCTGTTAAAATCTCAAAAGTTCGATTTGTTTATATTAAAGGCAAAAGCCTTTGATATAAAACTGACACTCTACATACTACTGTCATGTACCTACTTATAAAAAATAGTCAAACATTTAGTTACACGGTTCTAAACTATACTTGATACTATGAAGAAGATCCGAAAACTCCATAAATACTATTTTCAGACAATTGAAGAGTATACTTTGATGTATTTGTATGTATTTTAACATTTGTTTTACTATAGTCATCATGCTTTCTAACATTGCTACTATACACTTCCTACGTAGATAAGTATATTATTGTGTTAGTAGTGCATTGCGAGGAGATTAGGTACCTACCGAAAAAAGATCATCCTCACTTTTCATAAATATCATTGAAATGTTATTATGATTGTTTTCTTCAAAGTGCTCTCCTGTAAAATTGACATTTAGCACGTAGGACGATAACATAGAGTATCGATCGGTTTTCATTCCTAAATTAATGATATACCATGTAAGGTTAAGTACAAAAACTGCTAACAAAAAACTTTAAAAAAAAGTAAAAACCGACTTCAAAGAAATACTAAAAGGAGTAAAATAATTACCATAATATAAAATTAACAGTTTCAGAAGTCGGTGGCTTCTATTTGCTTCAGTGTAGAGTTGCACCGACTTCTGAAACTGTTAATTTTATATTATGGTAATTATTTTACTCCTTTTAGTATTTCTTTGAAGTCGGTTTTTACTTTTTTTTAAAGTTTATTTTTTATTAAATACGTTTTAGTGTCATAATTTTAACCCCCTCCTTCATAACCCTTCTTTTTGGCTTTGACGTAGTCGGGCATAAAAAGTCCTTTCAAATGATATCTTACACGATATAATGAAAACATTCAAAAGGGGGGGAGGGGGGGACACGCACCCCCTCCTCTTTTCTAGTAGTCAGTTCCCAACAACAAATATAAACAAAGCAATATTAGTAATTTGAGAATTTTGCTTTGATCCGATGAGGAGTTCCGTTCCATATCTCTGAAGTTCATGGTCTAATCATAACAAAATTTAAATGGGACCAATCGGAAAGTATGCCCTTTCGAACAAAAAAAGAATTTTTCAAATCGGTTCATAAATGACGGAGATATGAGGTAACACACATAAAAAATAAAAAAAATAAAAAAAAAAATACAACCGAATTGAGAACCTCCTCCTTTTTGAAGTCGGTTAAAAATGGCCCGTGCCCAGCAGTGGGCTGATCATGTATGTACCTTATACCATGTTATATGTTCTTTACTCTTCCGTTCCTTTAAGGGAGACTTAAGAGTATTCTTGGAGTGTGTTGCCGGCTCTTCTCCATGCAACCTACCTTTTGGAACCAGGCACCTAGTTTTGACGTTTTAAAAGTGCCTGTAATCTGGTCTATTTGAAATAAAAAACTTTGACACTAATATTAATTTACCATAACAATTATTGTAGGATTAAGATAGATACTTGTGAGGGAAATTGTGCAGGATCTTAAAAAATACCTACAAACAGAACCACTATTTGTACTTGTCCGTACATTTTTAGTTAGTACTGTAGTGATAGTAGTAATACTTTTATATAGTTATGTACGTTCATTAAAACATTAATAAGATGTTAACATTTATGTTAGTTCATTTGGCTAAATTATTTACTTTTAAATTCAATATCATCCCTCTTTTCAGAATAGTTCCTAGATATAGTTTTGTTAGTTTCCAACTACATCTCGAATAACAAAAGAGGAAAAAATGTAGCTGGGGCCCAATTCTCCTAAAATAAATTGTTGCTAAACGCAATCGAGCCACAACCGTCAGTCAGTTTTTGTTTTCGAAAACTTTCAAAATGATTGATTTTGTTTTTTGTGTCAAACAATTCGACAGCTTTTGAAATTGAGATCTGTCTGAATGAACGGTTCGGCCTTGGTTCGGTTGTGATTTATCAAGATTTATTTTAGGAGAATTAGGCCCCAGGTTTCTAAGTACATACTTTGAACCTTGGATCTTAAATGAGCTCTATTTTATATTTAACATGTAAAATGGCAACTTGTCCAACCGTTTGAGCTCATATTAAGTCGTCTGAGCTAAGAGCGATAACATAAACAATAATATAATCAGCACAGCACTGCCCACTGCTGGGCTTGAAACTCTTCTCAAAATTAAAAGGATTAAGGCTTTAGTCTACCACGCTGGCCCGCAAGCTTATTGCGCAACGCAACATAATTTTGTCATCACATTATCTCGTATCGTGACGAGATAATGTACGGCTTATCTCGTCTTGGCACGAAGTTTCCCCTAACTCTGAGTAAGCAAGAAATTCTGTTTCACAGAATGATTTCTAAACCAATAAGGAATTTCGACATTTCGAAATTTCTTAATGGTTTTTACTCATTAGTAGTATGTGAGTAATATTGCGTATTATCTACTTTGCAGATGCTGAAAGCTAAGGGTATCATTGAGCGATATGACACAATTATCATAAGGAAACAATACTTTTAATATTCTTTATTACGTCAAACAGATAAAGTTGTTAATTGTATGTAAAGACTGATTGAAAGGTATGTAAATGACACAACAACATAATCGTTCAGGGGTGATTCTATCATTACAGTTATAGCTAATATCGATATGTCAGGATTGCGAGCAAAGTAAGCACAGTAAATAAAACCAACATAGACTCTCCACCACTGAGAGTACTTGTATTTGGGTTAGTATTAGTAACATAAACTAGATCACAATATATTACTTTACACAATTATTACAAGATCATAAAACAAGGACAAGCTAATCAGATATAAAAGGTCAGACTTCTTCAGCTGATCAACACGGAATGCTCTCGCTTCGTCGAAAGACCGCCGCCTTTATAACCTCGGGTGCGTTCATCCATATCGACGACTACCTTCCTTTATCAACATTGCCCAGTGTTACCCACTAGCGATAACAGGTATCGGCCATGACACTAGTTAGCGTGGCCATGAATATATTGACACATTACGTCCTGTTGGTACAATGACTTGTGGCTAAATACCAACCACGAGGATCGTACACTCTGCGAGGTTAAGCTATGCTTGCCGTAATCAGTCCGAGAATCTATGAAATTTGCTACGGGTAATCAGAAGCCCAAAAGTCTGATAACTGGTCTCTCACCTTAAGATGTCAGTGTTGCCTAGTAACTGAGTTTCGGGGGTCTGACGGCAGTTATTCCGTGTAAAATACTAGTATTCCGCCACATCTGGTTAGACTGGAAACCGACCGCAACGTACTTGTGATAAAGGCTGGTATCCACTTATCAAATATCTTTGTCCAATGTACATTTGATCAAATAAATTGGGCGATTTCATCAAATGTACTAGCATCACCGATATTTGACCAAAGATTACTGACATTTAAATCATAATGGCTGCCCCTAAGATTTCGTGAATAATTTCACCAACGAAATTTTTGATAAATGCTTTTGAAAGCAATGAATGTCTATATAATACGAGGCACCAAGATTACAAAAATAAAACAAAACGTTCAGAGGTGTATACAACTACGAATGCTATTTTCTCTTCGCCTTTCGATCCATGGCTTTACCTAAAGCTTTTTTGTCTACTTTTTTTGTTTTTTAATAATAATCTAATGATGATAGCAGCACATAATAATAAAGTCATTCCACGTTCCTCCATTTTCTCAGACTACGCAAAAATCTCGGACAAAGTTATTGGACAAGTGGAATGGGCATCCCTCAAAGAAATTTGATCAAATATTAGACATCGATATTGGACAAAGATATTTGATAAGTGGAATAGGTTCTCGAAGCGAGACTCGTTCTATCGTTGTCTTTTTCTACGATGAAAATAGAGAAAGCATAAGACTCGCTTAGAGAAACTATCTCCGTGTAAATGAGCCTTTAGACTTGGAACGTAAAGAATAAAACTGAAATTTAGGTATGTCTCTCCAAACTGTCATCTCGGGTCAATTGTGGAGGCAGTGAGCAAATCAATGGACAGTAGGCAGAGTCACTAGGTAGTGTTCTATTGATTGTATTAGTGTTGGTTAAATATCACCTACGCTGGTGTCACTTCCCTCAAAGTTAACTTTCGTTATAATAATTTGACGAAGCAAGAAATTGACTGTTCTACCGACAAATAATTAGATCACCGCCTCAACACTTGGGGCTGTCGTGAAGGTGACTAAGATATTTTATCACGACGATATACAACATCCTGCTATCACCAATCAGTCTATCAAACATGGTGATTATGATCGTTCATAGTAGCTGCGGTCTTTGGAAGATCCATTTTCAACAGTGGGCTGATATGAAGCAAGATAAAACAACAATCTGAGTCAAACAGAAAAAAAAGACTGTAATATTACGTTAAGCCGGGGTATCAATACGATTCACCGTAAACGTGTTCGCCAAACACACTGTTTGGTAAAGGTAACGTGTTCGATACTCGTTTTCGCGATGTTCGTGTTTGAAAGTGCGTCATACGGCTTTATGAACTTATTCTGAACACTAATCCTAGAACAAAGTTATCCATTCGGTATTGGTGATGGTACCGATAGGAAGAAAGTGAAAAGATATCACCACTCACTAGACTTCGATACTTTTATTTGAGGCTATGGTTTGTGGCTGTCATTGTCTCCCTTTGGAGGTGTGTGCAATGGTGGACTGTCTTACATGTTGTGAATGTTGAACATTATTTTTCAACGCGAATCCAGCGATTAATGCTTTGAATTAAGTAAACAACTTTATGAATTATATAACGTTCCTTTCATTAATTTTAAATACCTGCTTGCACCAGCCTAACGTGCATACAAACATACTTCAATAATTACCTAATTTTCTATTTAATGAAAATCATAAGATAACTCTACTACAAGAGTTTAAAAATATATTTTTGAATTTAAGGACAAAAGTGTAAATTAGGTTTCCAAATGAAGTCATCGCAAAATCAGTTTTTATCTACCTACTATAATATTTTTTGCATTTGTAGGTAAATTGTCTCTTTTTCTGTAAAGATCCTTTTTTTCATATTAAAAGTGATAAGATGGAATAGAAAATGTGATTTCTAGCAAAAAATACCAATCAAATCATATACAAAAAACAATAACGTAAATTACATCACTCACCTATTGATAAAATACTTTAAAAAACAAGCTAGACGGTCAGGACATTGTTCATCTCGCGTCACGTTACTTATTACCACTAGTAAACAACCGATAAATGACGCGCCGCCATTACAACTGTGCGCTAATAGATTGTAAAACAATACTCACGTCCCGGCGGCCATATTAGCGCGGTCGAACATCAAACCGCGCTATTGTCTCGCCGCGGCCAATAATTAGGAGCTGCGGAGCGCGCGGCCAATCAGCGCCGCGCGAGCCGACCGCGCGCACTCCATTGGCTCGGACAACGCGCCAAATTGAACAGTAAACCGTCGAGCGAACGCTAATTACATTGATTGGGCATCGAGGGACGAGCGTCACCGAACATCACCCGAATGCACTCGACACGAACCAACGCTCGCCGACCGCCGCCGACGCCGACGGCCGCCGGCGACCGTTACTTCGTTACGATACAATGCGCTCTAATTTGTAATTAGAAGCCTTTCACGCGGAAGGGGGTTTAAATTTTTTAGCTAAGCGTCGAGGGACGTTTTTGGATTGTAACATAATGTTGAAATTACGCATTCAAAATAATTTGCAATCGTTTGTGTAAATTATCACAAAGCCTTTAGCCGAATATTTTAAAATTATTGTTATAGCTTAGGCATGAAATTTATTTATTGGGTATCTACACAAGAAAACTGCAAAAAGACAAATTAATGTGTACTACGAAGATAAGATATTAAAATCTAGTATCAACTTACATTAAAACTTGCGTACGAGCAACTGAAGTGGTTACTAATTTACGTAGTTAAGTGCATAACTTAGTAGACGACACTATTGATTAATAATAATTGTTCCTACCCAATTCGGTGAACTAACTACTAATCTCATAGATAGGGTGGCCTCTATCTCTCTATTAGATGAGATCTATGAGATGTTCTTTGTTCCCGGAATGACCCGATATTTATTTATTTATTTATACTTCTATGCACTATGGTGGTACATAAGGCGGACTTAATGCCATAAGGCATTCTCTACCAGTCAAGAAAAGCATCGAAATAGGTACAGCAAAAAATAAACAAAAATGAGATGACAATTTCGAACTGAATATAGTACGAATTCATAAGATAAATATAAGTTACATAAAATACATAAATACAAATAATAAAATATATAGACATTATAATAAATATTAAATACAAAACATTACGAAAATCTAAATACAATTATGACGAAGACTAAATTAGATGATTAGGAGTGCAGCGACTTCAAGTAGTATTCGATATGAATAATAGGAGAAATAAATTGTCAAGAACCTAGTTCTATACCTAGATATTGTAACCTGTATGTGGTGTTCTACAGTTTCTGCCTACCCCAATATGGAAAAGGCGCAAGTTTATGTATGTATGGTATCCACTTACCTATGCAATTAAAATTAACAAGCCTTTGTAAGAAGAAATATGACATAGATAAAGAAGAAAATCAGATAAATGAACTATGAAGTAATGAAACTGAAGTTATTTTCTTGTATTTAATATTGCAATATAATGTTACGTCTATGATAGAAATTTTGACTTCGTAACTACCCGGCGGTTGAGTTTGCAGGTGTAGCGAAGTCACGCAGACGTCTCAACAGCTATTATGCGGGTAGTAATCTAAATCAACAGCATACAAAGTCAATAAGGTTTATTAAGTAAATCTACTGTGCAGTTTAACATTGCACCGTTTGAATATTAATCTGACTATGTATATCTATTGTTTTAGAGGGAGAGGAATCATTTATTTTCACGCTCAAGCTGACGCACACTTAAAAATAAAACAAAAAATTCTTAATAATCAAAGTACAATAATATCGCTATAAAATTACTTGGTAACCCAATTATACTTAACACTAAAACTATGGTACATAGTCTGAATTACATTCATGTGTCTGATTCGTGAATAAAGACTTCTTTTAAACAATCACGAATTGAAACAACAATAATTGGAAGTACGTATATAGGTACCTTTTACTTCCTTAGTACGGGGTTCATTTGGACTACAACTTCAACTAACTCCTACGAAAATTATTGGGACTCAATATCTAATCAAAATATTTGGTCCTTCGACCCCAGTATAAAAATCGATACATAGGGTAACCGTTTAATAGCTAGGTAAAAACGAGGTCTCGAAAATATAAAATTTTACAGCAAATAGCGAGTAACAAACTATGTGTATTTACCTATATAACACTTAGATTTATATGGACCGTGCCTATGTAGTTTACATTGTTTTAAAGATATATTTAGACATGATCTTAGATAGAGCATTAAATATTTTGAAAATAGCCATAAAATATAGTAGCATTCACCGTTTACATTTTAATATACATACCTAATAATACATACCTAAGTACTTACTACCCAAATTCGGTGTCAACATTATAAAACCAACTCATTGATAACAACATTTTTGTCGACGGCCTCTTACCTAATAGTCATATCTTTTTCTTTTTCAAAATCGAGGACGCATCATGTTTCGCTTGTTTCGACAACTAATACTAGATAGCAGCGATAAATCTTTCATCCCATAATACGGAGGTAAGTGCTAATTTATTTGTGTTTTCCAACAATAATAACAGGTATATGCAATCAACCTGCTACTGAACGTTACTAGATACTAATACGGACCGCAACTGTAAAGTGTCGTGAGACGAGGTGAGATCGCACCGCGTATCAACATTATCTAACTCCGTTGTTCCCTTGGGACGTGCCAAAGACAAACACCGGTTATGTGAAGAACATCCACCGGATGGTTACACCCCTACCATTTTAAATCCTCGATGAAAAGCACTTTATATTCCTCTCTGGGTAATCAAATAATGTTTCTGCGAGAAATAATCAAAATCAATTATATAGTTTCCATCCATCTATAACTAACTACAAAGACGTAAAACAAAGTAACCAAACAGACTCACTACAGCAGAGTGGCTATAACAGGAACACAAAGGGCCTTATTACAAAAGATGGTTTAAACCAAGACTAAGGTAAACCCAGGTTTAAAGTATACCCATCAGTTTCTTATGTCATATAAAAAAAAGAGTCGGGGCTATTTTAAAACCCAGGTTTTTCTTAGACCATCTTTTGTAATAAGAAATAGAAATATATTTATTTGCTAGAAAACATCGTCACAAGTTAGTACATTTCGTGATAGTACATCATGTTTCGCCGACATGACGGTATGCAAAATACAAACAATAAAAAAATAGGTGCATCCATTTTGTTTTATAGTTACCCACCTTTCAGTTTATAATATTTGTAGATTATGTTTAATCATTTTAATGTATTGCTCAGTATGTTTACTATAATTTAATGTTTATGTACATTTCTCAATAAGTGAATTTTTGTAAATTCTTGTGAGAAATAAAGTTCTTCTTAACCGTAAGTATCGTCTTTCGTGGAGGTTCTTTCAATGCACCCCAATAATTTAATTTGTAATTAATAATTTATAAATGCGAAAGTAAGTTTGTTTGTTTGTTACCTTTTCACGCCTAAACCACTGAACCGAACATGCTGAAATTTTTCATAAAAGTTGTCAGTTGTACAGAAACGGACATAGGGTACCTTTCATCCCGAAAAAAAGTATTGTTCACGAAGAAAACAACAACAACGGTAATAGATGTCGCCACATGTCTTTCGAATCATGATTGAATTATACAATAGCGGAACTCTGGTAACCATGGTAAGATTGAACTTGTCACCAGAGACCGCTTCACATTGTAATATTGTACACTGTACAGTTAGTTGTGTGTTTAGAGTTTTTTTTTTATTATAATTTAACGCGAGCGAAGCCACGGGCAAAAGCTAGTTTATGAAATAATGTTAAAAAAACTTGGTTTCGGCTGATTAACTACAGTACGGATCATATGATTTGCAAGGCTAAGCTGCACTTGCCGCGGTCAGTCCGTGGATGGGTGAACATTCGTTACACATCGAGACCCCCTCTGTGTCTCGGAGACCACGCTAAACCATCGGTTCCGGGTATTATACAAATACCTATGAGAGTCGTTACGGGTAGTAAGAAGCTCGAAAGTCTGACAACCGGTTTAACCTTAGGATATTCGCATTGCCCGGAGTTGTGGAAGTCTGATGGCAGTACCTCCGTGTAAAATACTGATATTCAGCAGCAACTGGCTAGACTGGAAGCTGATCCCAACGTAGTTGGGAGAACACTAGGCAGAACAACAAAATAGAAAAGTTTTATTAGCATATCCTTGTAGCCGTATTACAGAATGGCAGATACAGAAAACTCCTCAAGAAAGTCCATGTTTAATCTGTGAAGCTCATGCATATATCTAACGTTTTGACCCATCATCACAACTTGCATGGTCAAATGAACTGAAATATCGTCAGTGATAATAGGTATTTTATTATTGCCTCCGTTAGGTTAGCTATGTCTGCCGCCAAACAGCACTGCTGTGTTCCAGTTTGAAGGGTATAGATGCCGGTGAAATTACAAACACATGGGACTTTCCAACTTTGTCTCTAAGATTGGCAACACATCAGTAATCCTTTTGGTGTTGTAGGTGTATATAGGCGGCGGCTTAATACTATCAGGTGATCCGTCAGCTTGTTTGACAAACTATCAAATATATAAAAGACGTGCATCTCCCTATTTACTATGAAATTATAAGGCTTTTGATAAATATATCCAAGTCTTAATTACCTGTATGTTTTGTACCTATGGTAGTCTTATGTTTCTGGAATAAAAATCTCTACGGTAATCAACATTTATATTTTGTAGGGAGCCAAGATTCACTCTATGTTAATAATGAGTGCATTTATGTTACAAGAAACAACGAGAACTAAACTAAAGAGCCACCAAATAAAATAAAACAGCTTTTGATGACAGTATCGCTGTTAATTCGTAATCGCAGAAATCGTAATGTTTATAAAAGACAATGTACGTAGTTACGTGTAGAGTCCACACAACAAGTCAATCTATCTCGGTAGTGTGATTTGATCTATCAGAATCCGTGTTTCTCGGCTAAGAAAAGACCACTCATCTCTTCCCGTTGGTGTCATTAAAGGCGACTAAGGAATTATGTAAGAAAGACAGGGAGGAGCAGCTTTCTGCCTGATAACAATAAACTTTGCCAACTACTATCGCTGCTATCTACTATCCACCAGGCGTGGTAATTTTGGTGTTTCCCTTTGACCGTTAATTGCTGAGGTCATTTGAAGGCCCAAATTCAGCAGAGGACGGAATAAGGATGATACATTTAAAAAAAAAATATCAGCAGACTCGTCTACATAACTATAAAAATGCTACAACGAATTTGCGACTTTGCGTCTGAAATCAAAATAACGGGTAATTCGATGTTTTTTATTTCAAATAGACCAGATTACAGGTATAATACTTCTGAAATTGTATAGAGGTTCCCTGATGTCATCATATTAAGAGGTACCTACGAGGATTCCATAGTCACGAAAAAAGAATTAAAATAACCAAAAAAAAAAAAAAACTTACCTATTTGTGGTAACTCTCGGTACAGAAAATTAAATTACTTATCTACTAGCATATACCAACTGCAGTCCTGCTCTAAATTGTTTTATATATCTGAAGTCTACCAAAGCCTTGGCCTGAAGTAATCAATAATCGGCTACAATTTTTCCCAACTAAAAGTGTAAGTAAGTTCAAATTGACCCGCTATCAACCTTGCTGACTAGCTAATCTTTTCACCAAAACATGAGTTATTTTCGTATAGCTCGTGCTGACACGAGAGAAGAAGAAGAAGTTCAATGTTATTATTAGTTTATTATGTTCTCGTAAGTAGCTGTGATCTTTTAAGAAAAATAAAGCAAGAATTGGTAATTCAAACAATTGCTTAAAATTATAATATATTGAAATGTATTAAATAACTGAAGGGGTCGTCACTTGATTTTACTCATGATAGCAAACAACTTTTCCCAAGAAACATTATTTATAAAACAAAAAATAATATTTCCATGTTAAGAGCCGCGTCCATTCCGTAACGGTTTACTAATAAATTTTAAATGAAAAAAAAAATGTTTCTTAGGGATTATCATGAGTACAATCATTTGTGTTAAAGGATCGGTCACTAATTACCAGTCACCCTATATATAAGGGGTAATATACGTCAAATTTACAGTTACCGGGTAAATCGATGGTCTAGAAGACAAACGTGCTAAGTACAACGTAATTGAGTTTAGACATTTTAATGCCAAATGTATTAAATGAGGATATAAATTTTTCATCTCTTTCTTCCCAAACCTGCATATTTATAATAAGTGACATGAAAACACAGGCAAAACAGTCCAAGTCATTTAACTAGCAAATAATATAAATTACAAAATGTAATAAATAACCTCAAATCATTTCTCTTCGAGTAGTTATCACAATTCGCTAAAGACGTATTAAGTGATTTTATAACATCTTACTATCCTGTTTTTAAATGATGGCACTTGCCATTAGACAAATTCACAATATGGTTAAGTGAACACTTAAATATCAATTAAATACTCAAAAGTACATTAAGTGCGTGATGGTATTTTTTCGTGTTTCAGTTTGTTTTCAGTATGTTTGAAATTTATTATAACATAGATAAAATAATCTAACTAGTTGTAAAGATATACAAACAATTACGTTTCAAAGAAATCACAAAGTTTTTTGACACCTTGTCAAACTTTACACTGCTCGCCTGAAAAATAACCAATCCTGTTATTAACACGCTTGTGTTGTAGACAATCGAAACAGTAATTAAACAATTTCATGTCAATAATAACGCGTGTTTAGTTATTTAATGGTTTGACAGGACAATAGCTCGTAAAGAGAAAGAGTCGTTATTCTAAACTGTAGTGTTAATTATGAATTTAATTGATGAACGGCCACTGTTGAAATGGCTCTCGTATTAACTACTACAATAAATGGTTTGAAATTATAATCTACTAGCTTTCGCCCGCAGCTTCGCTTGCGTGAAATTTTGAACCCGTTAAGTGACGATTTTTCATACAAACTTCAATCGCCTATTTCACCCCTTTAGGAGTAGAATTTTCAAAAATCCTTTCTTAGTGGATGCCTACGTTACAAAAGGAACCTACTGTCAAAATTTCAAGTTTCTAACCCCAGCGGTTTAGGCTGTGCGTTGATAGATCAGTCAGTCAGTCAGTCAGCTTCTCCTTTTATATGTATAGATTAAGGTTTTTTTCTTGTCTTTAAAATATGCTTTGTCGCACATGCGATTTTGGCACCCTGGCTAATAAAATAATTAGTTTTTAACAGATTCTTAGCACAGCTAGTTTGTAAAGCCGAGTTAGATAGACGCACGGCCTCAACTGTTACAGTAACCTATTTCTCTTAAACTTACATGCTATGCTATTTCTAAATCCATCGTCCCACACACACTTTCATCACCGGAATTACAACATAAAAGACAATTTGCTGTTGACGATTTTGCCATGAGGTGTAAAAACATATAGCACCTTGTGTCCAGAACGAAGTCTTAATACAAGGACGGTATTACGTCACCTAACAACTAATTATATCCACGAGTTCTTTAACCTGTTAAGGAGTTCCCTGCCAGCTCTTGTCCACAGCACAAAGTTTTTGAAATCGTATGACTAAATTCATAAATTCGTCAGCTCATGATTAAGGACTCCGTGTAGGTTCAAAACAAGTCGGGCAATCCCGACTAACGTAACTAATCATAAATAAGTGCGTGCACACCTGAAGAGGTCTCCAAATAGTTCTTGATGGTGTGTGTGGTCCACCAACCCGCACCAGGGCGGGCTAAGCCCTAAACTCTTCTTATTCTGAGAAGAGGTCGGTGCCCAGCAGTGGTACAGTAATGGACTGATGATGCTGTTATGATAAAGTGCTTGTAAATGTCCCAGGATAGCACAATATGCAACAAATATTTCTTTAACCCTTAGTCGGTTATAAGGTATTAAGAAAATATAAATAATTTGGCAATTTTTTATAAACAAAACAAAATAAAAATTGTTTCGTTTTTTTTTCTATTAAAGAAAATAGTAAAAAAAATGATAAAGTCAGGTTTAAAAATAAAAAATATAACAGGAGGTTTTCGCGACATCTTCCAAAAAAGTTGTCGGGAAAAATATTCCCTCTAACTGTAAAAGGATTAATAATCTCGCCACAGCATCAAATGCTCAATGGTGTAAACCAAGATTGGGTCACTACTTACTGATAATAGTTTTCGTTCACTGTTATCTAGAATTCAAAATTAGGCTGTGCGTTCCTGTTGCTACCAATAACACAAAATGTTTAAGCAACACCAGGTTCAAACGATCAGGTTAAAACTGATTCTGATCCACACTCAATTAATATTTATATGGAAAGGAGCAAATATTATACGTTCTGTTTACATTTACAATTTGTCATTAAAATTTCTTCAGCATTAAATCCATAATATTGGATATATAATTATGTCTAATGATGATGTGACGACCTCCCATAAATTACTCATCGAAATTATTTTAAATCAAAGTAACACTTTAAAAAAAACTCATCAATTTTTTATCACTGACAGAAATAACCCAAAAATGTCACCGAAGAGGCACCATCGCAATTATCTGAAACAAGATCATGGCTAGATATTATGTAGATGCCGCACAATAAGTTCAATAAGCACGATCCAGTGCGACACGGCGCGACGCGGCACGATCCGGTGCGACGCGGTGCGGCGCGGTGTAGCGCGGTGCGGGCGACGTAATGCTCATTACCGCGTCACTAACGAGCGACCGCGCTACGCCGATACCCTCAATCAGAACTACAGGATGACGCTGAAAATATCATTATTTATTCAATGCAAAAAAGAAAGCTTTATTTTTTGCACTAGTCTGACATAAGTTTTTTTCAAATTTGTCAAAACTTCCCCAGCCATTGACGGTTCTCTGAGCACAATTATAATAATGTGGGCTGCCAATTGTCAACTCGCGAATCCTAAGAACCACATTGGTCGTTGATTAAAGTTCTTCCGCGGAATTTCTCATCACCGATCTTGTCAGGTAGAGTATAGATAGATAAGCAAACTAAAGCCTACTTAGATGAGACACCATTTTCGGTGCTGAAGAGACTAACAGGCAACACAGGCTAGTGAAAAATTCGTGGCTTTGAAGCGCTCCCTCACCGGGAGCATTCGCGTGTAATGTAACAATGCAAGACAACATTTTTAGCATTACTGCTTGGCAATGATGCTCAAAATCGAATCGATCGAATCGACGATTAAATAAATATTTTGCATAGCTTTCCGAATGCTATGCCCATCCAAGTCAGGTTCGTAGCTTGACCTACAAGCAAAGCTTTCTTTTAGGTTGGGGTCCACTTGAAACACTTGACGCGATAGGCTGTGTAGATAGTTATAAGTATTAAATTGAAATAACCGAACAACAATAAAATCAGAACACCCTACATTCCCATTCGGCATGAAAATTATCGGCAATACATTATGATATAAAATAATTTGTCGTGCGGAGCGCGCGCGGTCGAACGTCACGATCTCACGCGCCCGGCCGCCCCGCGCCCTAGGGCTGCCTCTAATGAGACCCCTCATCACCCTACTTTATATCTTCATGTTGCGAATGACACGGACTGTCGAAATAAACTTATTGGAGTGATACGTTGATGTTAAGACAACGGGCTAATTATTAGTTTTAGTAAAAGTTTGTACTGAACTGTTTTGTAGACTCTTTGCATCTTTATTTACTACTAGCTGTACCCGGCATGCGTTGCAATGCACTTTTTCCTACTTACTACCTACCTACTACTTATCTACTACCTTCAGAAACAAAATCAAAATAGTAACAAAAAGTTAAAACCATTTTCATGCACGCGGTAAACAAATAAAGAATATGGATATACTGAGATTTTTTTTTTTTTAAATCTCTAAATTTTCTTTCTTAAGAACCTTCTTTATAAGTATCTATATTATTTAGATACGTTTTTGATTTATCTCAATTCATACAGAATTGATTTATATACCTACTTACTATTTTAATTTTTACTTTTCCTTCAATTGCATAATTTTATTATTGTAAAAAAATATTATGATTTTCTTTGTATAGAGTCAGTTAATATATTCACTTGACAGACATATGTGTTGCTGGGGAGTTTGTTGCGCCGTTTCTTCTTCACAGCATAAACACTAGGAAGCGGTGAAGGGAGGGCTTTTTGGGGGATATCTATATTGTAAAACTAACGTTCTTCTAGTCTATTTTGAATAAATGAGTTTTTGAGTTTGAGTTTCTCCTGAAAATAACGAAAAAAAAAATGCGGAATCAGTCCAGTCGCTCACGCGTGATGCCGTGACCAAGGGAAATAGGGATTCATTTTTATATAGATAGATTGTTCACACTCTCGCGCCACTTAAAAGTCAATCTAATATCAATAAACGGCATTGTTTCAGATCACTAACCTCCAGTTTCTGATTTGAGAATTCGGGATAAGCAAATACTAAGTAATATTTGAGTACAAAGTTATCAAAAAAATGCTTTAAAATCCGTCACTTTTTTTGACAACTCCATACTCAAATGTCACTTAAATATTTGCTTATCCCGAATTCTCAAATCAGAAACCGGAGGTAAGATTCCCGTGACGTGCAATAACTATATTTTTTTGAAACTGCAAAATAATGCTCTTGTTTTACAGTCATCATTATTGCAAGCCTATCGCAGTCCAATGACAAACATTGATCTCTCCTAGAAAGACATAGTCGTAGAGCCATCTGTCTCGTACTGGTGATCCTGCTGCTCTTTATTATATTCTGCTGACGAAGCATCTATCTTGTTCTAGAACATTGATGGTCAGCGGACAACGCCGGTTCGTTTTAACACAAATAACTGAAGACACATCTTGTAGGTTAGGTAGTCTGTTACCTCTGCCTGCTTAGTCTGGAGATCGCTATGAAGGGTAACAGGCACTATGTTTGTGGCTTATTACTAATAATTGAACTGTATATTGAAACAATTATTAAATAACAAAGGCATCGTCCAAGGCAGCCCTGTATCGAGGGTGAGGAATTAGTTTTTACAGCAGTTAGCGGCAAGCGAGTCAATCGCGGCGGTGCCGGTGTCAACTTATAACGAGTTTGGACAAGTTGCTAATGAGAGTCCTGCCCCCCCCCCCCCTCCTCCCCCTCACCTCTCGTTTCTCGTCCGCACTCTGTCATGCCCCCACTAATTGTTACTACAACCGATTTTAAGCCAGAAAATGGAAACGTTAGAGGTAAAATGGAAAGTTATGATCATTTAATTTTGTTCTGCGGTGATCGGAAATTCTATCTGTGAATTTGATTTTACTTTGCGTAGGATGAATCGGAGGATAGCATTAGTATAGAACAACACGGAGAAGCAGAGTTCAATGAATCAATTTTAAAGTTTTTTGTCACACTATATATGCTCTATCGACTCGTATTTTTTCAAATCACTCGATAATTTCTCGGAATTTCTGGTATTCCTAGGGAAAGAAAGGTGTCAAAACTCTTCCGATCCTTTTTGTCTATACAGGTAGCTCTGTCTGTGATACGAACGTACTACTTCAGTGGAGTTTGCTTATAACGACGACGAAGGGACATGCAATATTTGGTCGTACTAAGCGGTCGTCGCTATAAGCATCAGTAGATGTTCAAATAACGTGTAACTAATAATTTATATGAAAATATTTTCCACCATATGTCTGCAAATTTAATGACAATCGCCATTTATAACACTGATTTAAACGTAAGTAATGCCTTGAAGTGATGTTAATTTACTAACAAAATAAAGGACTTGTCATAATAACCAGAAGAAAATCCTTATTTTCCCTTGAAATTACATCGCTTATAGTAGTTGGGCGCTATATCCGGAGTCGTTTGGTCGTTATAAACTGCCTTTTATCTTAACAATTTCAATGAACACCAAACTAAATGGTGTTCTAAAGTCGCTATAAGCGATTCGTCGATTTAAGTGAAGTTGTAATAAACGGTTTCCACTGTATATCATACGTATAATCATTTTCGCTCTATGCCACAGGAGGAAGCAAAGAAAGCCACTTGCTACCACCCATAGAATAGATTATACTTTATTTTACACCAAAATTGGTGTACAATAAAGTACTCACCCATCTCGGTACATAGTGTTCATTTTCAGGGAAGCATAAACAATGGATTGCCAGCCGTACTTTAAAGACTGTTTCCTCATATAGGATGCCTCTGCATCCGTCAAATACGTCAATGAGGTTGATGTGAGGAAGATCTACCAAACTTCACCGTAACTTGACGTCTTCTTGAAAGAATATATTTGTATAGAAGTCTCATTTAGAACGCTTGTGCACTGCGTCCGATTCAAATCTGAGAAGTTACAATCCGAGGAAACTCGACTGCAAATCTATGAAATTTAGATCGAATATAGTGCATACAAATAGTACTGAACCTAGTTCGCAGCGTATTTTGTCTTAGTCATAATCTCCTCAAACAATCTGATAATCTTTTTAGTCAAAAACAATAATTGATTCTTAACTTGAACAAAACTATTGCTTATATTCATCGTCGATGAGCTGTCCATGATTATCTGCTATAAAAACTTATCACGATACATTTTCGTTTATTTATTTTCTATACAAATTCATTTACATTTTTAAACAGGTATTTCTATAATAATTACTAAATTAAAAAACACGACTGCTCAAAAAATACTGGGAGACGAACTTCGTCTCGCGACCTCGCTGCGTGTTCAGCTCATGATTAAGGGCTCCGTTTGGGTCCGAAACTAGTCGGGCAATTCCGAAAAATGCACGTGAGTACACCGTAAATAATCATAAATATGAATGTGTCTCACGAAAGTTATAATACAAAAATACTGGGAGACTACAAAATTAAACAAAAAAATAAAAAAAAATCAATTATGTTGAATTTTTCAGCATAACAGCAAATTCTGAGTGTATTTGAAATTCAGAAGCAGTCGGAGGACAATTTTTTTGGAAAACGTAATTTATGGGTCCTCCGATTGCATCAGAGTTTTCACTAACCTGCGGCGCGAGCACGGATCTTTTATCTAGTCGATTCGAGAAATTAATCTATTCTAAACGTCAAATTTGATATAAGATATAGATAAAACGACAACTGCTGTCGTTCGACTTCGAATCGACTTGACAAAAGGTCCGTGCTCGCACTGCTGTGTTACTCTGAGTAATACAAGGATTCCAACGATACCTTATGTTACATCTAAATCGATCCAGGCGTTTAGAAGTTATGGTGGAATAAAGAAACTCGCACACATACATACATGAACCCTGAAAACATAACACTCCTTTTTTGGGTAGACGTGTAAAAAAAAACAAGAAACATTTAATATTATAAAAATGGTAGCCCATCGGCATCAGGAAAGGGTCCGTACTACCGGCGGTCAGGGCCTCAGAGAAAGGAATTAACAATACGCACCGTGTCCATCAATACCGCTTTCTTTATCAAGCCCTTGCTCCAGCTGCATAACGAGAGCCTCATCAGATGTTGGTCGAGGCTCTTGGCTATTAAGCCATTGGCCGTAAAGACTATCAGCACAACGACTGCTGAGTCGACCTTCCACATAACATGTCGACTACCTCGTATACCAAGTCAAGGGACGATAAGTTCACGATACATTCGTTTATTCATTGTAAACACTTATAAATTATATTTTTCTAAATCAAAATAAAAAAAAAAAATTCACATAAACCATTACAGGCGCTTATGAAAAGTCGGATTTAGGTGCACGGTTCCAATAGTCGTTTCCTATGGAGAAGAGCCGGCAAGAAACGCCATGCTTACTCTTTTAAAATCCATATTATCTGGTGACCTGACTTACAGGTTTTGAAAAAAACTTAGTTTAGGCACCAGTCTTCCACAAATTAAGTATAAAATTGTATCTGTAGACTAATTTAACTTTAAGCTGTAATTTGTGGTAAGTAAATAAAAATCTATTCTATTCATATCTTTAACAATTTGAGTGGGTACAGTTATGACTTAGAATAGTTATGAGAGAGCAAAGTGGACTTAAGAGCAGGAACCACACAAAAAAGCATAATGAAAAATATGGTCACAAATTAACTAGGTATCCAAATACATATCTATCATAAAAAAAAAAACATTTAAAATATAAAAAATAGTAGCCCGCCGGCATCGGGAATAGGGTCCAAGCTGCCGGCAGTCAGGGCTCCAGAGAAAGGAACCTCCTAACTATGCGTGCCTTATCAAGGAGTAACTACTGCTTTTTGTATCCAGCCGTACAACAAGAGCCTCATGAGGTGTTGACGCTATACATTTATTATTATGTTTTTAATTACTCAAGTACTGTAATTATAGACACAATAGATAAACAATGGCAGGTGTCGTCCTGGGACAACGGTGGGGTGTTACCGGTACAGTAAGTCCATAATCTGTGTTCCTAAAAATCTTTTATTGAATCCCTTCAATGTTAATGAAATAGGAAATGAAAGTTTGATGAGTAGTTTCTTAGTTTATCGAAATTAATTTCCGTTATATTGTCTTTACAGAAGTAGATACTAATCAGTAGGTATATACAGGGTGTTAAAAACCGCGTGATCTACTAGTGACACAGATTAACCCTAAATGGGAATTTTCGAAAATAAACAAAAAAAAAATCTTTTTTTTTTTTTGGTTTTCATTTTCTGAATCTTTTTAGAGCCTTGAGTTATCTGACTGCAAAGAGTGATATCGCGTTAGTCGTTCCTGCCAGCCGTGTCGCAGTACTTTCATTAATTTATGCGTGGCATCGAAATGTTCACAAAAATAAAATTAATTTTTTGCAAAAAAAAAATACTTTTTGACTGAATCCTTATTAGCTGGTTTAGATACGTTCGGTGACAAAACCGCATGAAAAAAAAAAGATTTTTATTTTCTTTATTTTTAATCAAGCTCAATCCCATGCGGGGCCAATCTACACCAGTAGTAGATCATATGTGGTTTCAAGGAATTACACGAATTCGTTAACACCCTGTAAAGTAGAGTACTTATATGTATACTTACGGTGAGTTTCGTGACTCTACCGCCAGCGGCCGACGCAAGTGTAACGTAACCTAATCTAGGAACTCAGGAAGTTAGTTTAGAACTAGCGCGTCACCTGCGTCCTACAACTTACAATATTGTAACCACTGAGCAGGTATACGTTGTGTTTGTTTGATAAAATATATTTTATATACTCTGATTAATTTGAAATTGTATGATATATAATACTTACGTTGACAATTTGGGTAGACATTTTATGTAAATTAAAGTAAATTCACATGCCATCACTGGCTAAATGGAAAGAACTGCTGTTAAAAACAACTGACGTCTTATGTACTTCATTTTTTGTGAATAAATATCATTTATCATTTGTAAACACCTGTCTTCATCTTCTCTTCTCTAAATAGTATAAATTGAAGTCGGTTTTCGTGTCGGTCTGTTTGTTCGCTTACTTCTTCTAAATTACTCAATAGATTTTGATGTGGTTTTCATTTTGATTTAGGTAATTTCTTGAGGAAGTTTTTAAGGTACCCGAGCGACGCCGGCGCCGGGGCGGGTCGTTATATAGGATATAAAAAACAGGTTCAGGACAGAACATGAATTTAGCACATGTAGCTCTGCAATATATATGTTACGGGTAAAGGCCGAATGGTGGTTACACCTAGGTTTACCCGGGTACAACTAGGTGCAACCAGCAACAGTTGGGTAGAACTAGGTGTAGCTTAAGCCGACGGTGCCCCGCTGCGGGGCTCCTATTTCTGTCTGCAGGGTTTAAAGTAACCTAACACGAAGGGGATGACGGTCATTCCCTTCGAACTTACCTATCCATGTCGGGGTTCCCCTTAATCACCGGTACACCTAGTTCTACCCGCTATTATGAAGGGTAAACCTAGTTCTAACCGAAGATAAGTAGGATACATTTAAGTTTAACCGCATGTGGCCGGCTGGTTTATTTTATTTTTTTTATTTTTATTGCTATCGTTACTTTCAAGATATCTTTTATCTTATCTTACAATCATTTTTTCTCTAAGTTTTGATGACATTTAATCATGTCAATTGTTTTATATAGTTTAGCTTCATTTCATCTTTTGTAAATGTGAGAACTTCGTGGACTTGCCTATACATATAATTGTGTAAATTAGGTACTATTATTCATATTGTTATTTTTTTTCTTTTTGTTTAATTTTTGTATTCAAGACTTGGTATTACATTACTCACAGGTCTGTGGTCAAGACTACATTGTTCTCTCTTAACTATCATAAATCATAGTACTTTATTACTGAAGTTGTTAAAGATATCCATTTTTTTAAAAGAGTAACCATGGAGTTTCTTGCCGGCTCTTCTCCATAGGAAACGACTAATTGGAACCGTGCACCTAAATTCGACTTTTCATAAGCGCCTGTAATGGTTTATGTGAAATAAAAAAAAATGATTTGATTGATTTGATTTGAACTTATTATTTATAGCACTCATTTTTCAAATGATTATCACTAGTCTCATTGCGGTTTTTGTATTCATCATAATTTCAGATTTAGAGTTGATCCTTGACATGAATAGTATAAATTCTTATCTATCTATATAAATAAAAAGAAAGGTCCTGACAGACTGACTAACTGACTTACTCATCAACGCCCAGCCCAAAAACTTGGACCTAGAAAGCTAAAATTTTGCACAGAGGTTCCCTTTATAATGTAGACAATGAATCAGGAAGGATTTTTTGAAATTCAACCCCTAAGGGAGTTAAATAGGGGATGAAAGTTTGTATGGAAAATCGACACTTAACGGGTTCAAAATTTCACGCAAGCGAAGCTGCGGGCAAAAGCTAGTGTTATGTAAAACTTTATTTTGCTAGAATATCTAATAATATCCAAAAAATCGTTCAGCTGGCATCAGGTTAAACGATTCAAATTATACTATTGGTATGTGTAGTTGTCCACCTCCACACTTGTTCTAGATGTTAATCATGGCTCGCACTGACTTAGCAGTGGGATGATTTGTTGAACTTACCAGGTAGATAAAACGTTTATTTTGTTTTATAACTTTATCTTGTTTTTCCACTTTTAGATGAACTTGTGTTTCTGCTTCTTTACCTTACTCTTGCTTATAGACGATGACACTGAACACGAAATCTTTTTTACATACCTAGAACTTTACTTCAGAATCTTTTTAACAAATACTTGATAAGAAATCAGCAATCGCTTCATCAACACATCGTTTTATACGTTAAACAGTAACCCTATTACAATAATTGAATACCAGTGAGTATAACAGAATCAGATCGTAATCTCCAAATGTGTACAGTTGTTCACCCGCATCCACATGGTAAAGGTGCGCACATCAAAAGCATTACAAATCAATTCCGATTGACGTGGAGTGCCCCGAGGAGCACCCTTCGGCCCAGTGGCTTTTACTTATCCGCCATCCACTTGTACCCCTTGCCACGTAATCCCGCTTCTTTTGCTGACGGTACGCGACAAGATGGCGCCGTATGTACCGCGCCCGCGCCCCGGCACAGACCCTCTATGTAAACATCAAAATAAAAATGCGCCATTACTATTTGCATTCATATCTAAAGAAAACATACATGCTAAATATTGTAAGCGAAAAATATACTTAACACCCCACATTCTGAACTCAACCTTATGTGAACACAATACAGTTGAAAATCGCTTTTGCTTGTCCGAAGTACTCATAGAATTGAATGCACAAAGTATTTGAATGCGTATCCCCCGTCTCGTTCTATTAAGTGGAGTGAGTAGTGTGGTCTCGCTCTCGCAGTAAGTAAAAGGTGGGATGATTGAGACGGTAACTGGCAACTGCCACTGGTCCCATTATACACCTCGAGGATAGTAAACACGAGCGTGATGACCGCTCGCGGTGTCGATAAAGTGCTACGAATGTCGATGACAGCTACAGAAATGTACACTGACAGAATACTAACAACTTACTTTTCAGTAATATTTACTTCAAAGTAAATATGAAAATCTAAACGTTTTAAAATAAGATTTCAGAACGTTTAGATCTAAGTGATATTATTATCCAACAGAGTACAAGGTGGTGTTTCTACGAGCAATAGGTATATTTGTCATTTAAATTATTGCTGTATGTAGGTACTAGTATATGTGTGTTATTTGACGTTCAAAAAGAACTAAGTAATACTAGTCTATTTTGAATAAACGAGTTTTGAGTTTGAGTTTTGTGTAACCAATAGTACCTAAGCCGAAAGATTTGTAGATGTTTGTGGTATGACATTCAGCGTTTTGAATTCTTTCACATGTTCGTGAAACAGCTAAGAAAACATAATCTGCGTTTTAAAAACAGGTTACAATTTTAAAGAAAACGAACTAATAAAACACGAATATTATTTATTTACAAAATAATATTTGAATCAAGTTTGTATCGACTTGTCAACCACATCGACAACTTCAGCACATCACTATTCCCCAGAGCACCCGCTCACCCAACCATAACTAATAGTCGTGAATAAATCGCCGCGCGGCACAAAGACCAGTTTTTTCCCGCGCAACGCCCACCAATCACAGCGCACGATGCAAACGCCCTCCACCAATCAGTGCCCGCGACGCGCCAAAGAAACTCAACATTATGCTCGGCTCAATTCACCACTCGTGTTTTCACTTCAGCCTCTGGCTTTGGGTCGCGGTTTCTTTTTACAAGAGAAAATGCTAACCACACATTGTAATATACACCTTATTCCCCCGCAATACAGGCTGTTATATTATATACAGTTGACGCGCAAAGGTCGGAAGCACGAAGCACTGAGGAAGGGTGGTAGTAATTGTGATTGCGATTGCAAATGGCGGCGGTGACGAGGGAACACGTACGGTTAATCAAATCAGAAAATTGCTCGGAAGTGATTTTTATTAGATCCAAAAGCGTGTAGGTATTGCATCACCTAGAACTGCAAAACAACTTACTAAAGAAAAACTACTAGAAAGAGAAAAACTTATAACAGGTAATGGCATCACACTAGAATCACTTTAATTACCTACTTACCTACGTAATCTTTATACAGCAACTTCCCCAGGATCGCTCATCTTGTTGTCTGCAGACTTACGTTAGTCTGTGGAATTCTATGATCTATTAATAGAGTCCTCGGTTATTCCTATTAATTTCATGACAATGTGGGATGATAACGCGGACTTAAAAATGACACAATGGAATATGAAACATTCGTCAGGTTAGTGAATTACTTTTCACAAAACAAAGGACATAAACCCTCTACTTTTCGCACTTTTTATTAATTCAATCTCCTACCAACTTTCTTCCTCCTACCACCTTTATGCAGATGATCTTCAAATTTATAGCCAAGCCCCTCTCGGAAATTTGTCAGAAGCCATTGATACCATTAATTTAGATCTTGCTCGAATAGGTGACTGGAGCATGAAGTTTGGTCTGAAAGTAAATCCCACAAAAACGCAGGTGACTGTTGTTGGCAGTTCCCGGTTGGTGTCTAGGATTGACTGGTCGATACTTCCTCAAGTCTCTTTTAATAACGTTACAATCCCTATTACTGACAAAGTAAAGAACTTGGGGATTTATATCGACAGTACACTTTCATGGACTACACAACTGCAGGAAGTCAGTCGTAAGATGTTCGCTTCAGCTGGCTCCTTGAGACGCCTTCGAAACTTCCTTCCAACTGCCACTAAGATAGCGCTAGCACAATCTCTTCTTCTCCCAATCCTCGACTATGCTGATGCCAGCTATCTCGATTTAACTGAGGATCAATTAGAAAAGCTTGAGCGACTTCAAAATCTTTCTATCAGATTCATATTTGGTTTGCGCAAGTATGATCATGTTTCTGAATTTCGTACCAAGCTCAAATGGCTACCTATTCGCCTTCGCCGGAATGCCCATATTCTTTCTCTACTTTATAATGTGCTCTTTAATCCTTCCACCCCGTTTTACCTTAAAGAACGCTTCGAGTTCCTCTGTGACTCTCATTCTAGGTTCTTGAGATCATCAGAAAATCTTAAATTAAAAATACAACAGCACTCCACCTCTTTTTATGATAAGTCCTTCACAATTCAAGCTGCTCGCCTGTGGAATGCTTTACCACTTAATGTGAGACGTGCACAATCGCTGCCAGTTTTTAAAAAGTCAGTGAAGGAGCATTACTTGTCGCTCTAGTCTGCTATTTATTTCATTCCTCTCGTCCGTTTTTATATATCTATTTTATATATTTATTAGTTTATTATTATATTTATGGTTTTTTCATATTTATGTAATTATATTGTTATGTATTTTATATTATTAAATCTAAGTAATAATATGTACGTAATGTACAAGTACACCGATTGCCCGTTTTTCTCTTTCCATTCTTCCAGTCCATCCAAAGGTTGTCTGGAAGAGATCGCCTTGCGCGATAAGACCGCCCATTGTGCATTTTTGTTTTTAAATTGTTTTTCCTTGTTGTGTTAACCTGGTGTAATGTACAATAAAGAGTATATAAATAAATAAATAAATATTATGAAAATGATACTGTTATGTTTCATCAAACGGGATTAAACAAATCCATTCAATCAGCTCTACATAATTATAACTATCTTTCAGACAGGACTGTCCACTAAATACTTAAGATGTCTATACATTTCGAAAATTTAAAACATGAAAATATGGTAAATATCACGTTTAAGTACCTACTAAAGGTAATATAAATACGTCTGATAAAAAAGAGTCTTAGTCGTATTTTAAGGACACCTTTTTTGCTGTAAATAAGTATTCATTAATAATTCAATATTCATGAACAATTTTTGGTATTCCATTCCATAGAAACAATAAACAATATATATTTGATAAAATTAACAAGAAATACAATATTATGCAATAGGTGTTGCTTAGATTTTATTGATGATTGTATGGACTTACATGGATGGATGTAGTTGAATCAGCTTTAGATGCTACTTCATATAAATACCTTAAAAACTCGGAGATAACTAGAAGACCACTTTAATAATAACTACAGACTGAACTTATGATAAAAAAAAAACAATCAACTGTCATAATAATATGGTGTAGTCTGTAAATAAACTAATGTTCCTTTAAACTAAATAAACTTCATGTATTCCATAGCAAGTTTTGATGACTACTAACACGTCGACGTCACTTTTGTCAACTCTATTGTAATTCAATAAAATTGTGCTTAGTTGTTGCCGAAATAACAAAACTTGATGCCATCAAAATCATCGCATTCACCAAGATTTTATCAATATGTCGATCTGTCAAACAACATTAAGAAATAAAAACTGAATAGTATTTAAGTGTACACACTGGATAACAATGGACATCTCAAGTTCCGATATTGTCATATTAACGTCCACACTTCAAATTTTGTCACACACAAAAAGGCTCATTGTATCCAATTTCACAACAAATATAAATGATGTACACATTACCGCCAGTCGGCGTGAGTCAGCACTATCCGACAATACAAGGAACTTCACGGAAACGAGTGATAATACGCACAAAAGGTACCTGCAGCTGGGATCCGCCGGCATTGACCGACATATCTTTAATTGTATTAATTTCCAACATTCACGCATTGTGTGTCGGTCATTGTCCGCTGTGTCAGTAGATAGTTGTGACAGCTCGCTAATTGACAGGTGGCGAGCGACGATTTGTTGATAAAATCACTAAATATTATGGTGGATTTACAGTGGTGGACATATAATTAGAAACACCACCAATCTAACAACGACACTAATTAGTCTCTTAGAAATGCTTTAGCGTTGTTTCTTTGGTTTGGATTATTGTAGTGTCGGTGTTAGATTGGTCTGCAAATAGTCTGGATTTGAATCAAATTGAAAGGGCTATGCAACTTTTGCCATACATAGCTGGCATGTTTTTTTTTTTCTTTTCGCCAGAATTGAAACCTAGGCCATATGTTAGAGGACTGTATGACAAATCAATAGCGAAAAGAGCTAGGTCTACTAACCGTAACAAAACCAAGTTAGAGAGTGTTTAGTAGATTGCTATTGTTTTTTATCAGGCGTTATTTTTCTTAAATAAAAATACTCCGTGTGATATTTTAAGTTTCCCATTGTTAAATACTACCTACTCGGCAACTCTAATGAGTCATTCCGCGTCCCCCGCTTCCACATTATTATCTTAAATGTTCTTTCTAGATCTTCTTGATAGAAGGGCTTAATGATGGCGTAGCAGCAATAAAAGGACATTACTGTTCCTGTATTTCTGGGAAGAGAACACATAGTTGTTGTAGCCACGTCATGTCTGTATTGTGGTATATGGCGTGGGGTAGACATCAACAAAACTTAGGTCCTCCAGCTCAATTTCTGGATTTCATAATAAGACATGATGTGGAAAGAGAGACGAGTACTGATTACGATTAATTAACTTTATCTATAAGAATTTAGTAGCATGTAATTGTTCTATGATAAGGTAAGGCAAAGATTTTTGTAAAACCAGAAGTACCTACTAATTATTTAATAAATAGTTTTGGTTTCGGTTTTTATGGTTGTACTTATAATTTCTTTTTTGTAAGAATATTCCATAGTACAATTTAGAAAAGTAACCCAGAAGACCTATCCTATAGTGGATACGCGTTAAATAGTGTTGCAATAGCGATCATCGACTCCTGTCAACCACTGTACGCCCGTGATTGGGTTAGCGATACTTACTTATTGCGTGCAACGTTAAAAATTGCTATCGTAACACTAAGGGCGAGGCCCCACTAGTGCGTTGCGTTGCGTTGCGACGTCGCAGCGCTAGATTTGGACCAATGAGACGTCGCAGCGCTACATTTGGAATCTATAGATTAGTCCAAATAGATTGGTCCAAATGTAGCGCTGCGACGTCGCAACGCAGTGCAACGCGCTAGTGGGGCCTCGCCCTAACCGTGAAGCCACACTGCTCCGTTGCGTTGCGTTGCGACGTTGCAGCACTAGATTTGGACCAACCTAGAGATTCCAAATGTTGCTCTGCGACGTCTCATTGGTCCAAATCTAGCGCTGCGACGTCGCAACGCAACGCAACGGAGCCGTGTGGCTTCACTGTTACGTATACCCACTAACGTGTATCGATTCGATACGTTTATCAGTTTTTTTGCTAGTTTTAGTGATAAAAAACTGCCAGTGCGATAAAAATGTAACAGCAACAATCAACTTAATCTATTTTATCAGAGGAAACCTCAAAATATCACGTATGATTGTATTTTCATTTAATTATAATACAAGAAAAATAGGTAACGCGGGTAACGCCTGACAAAAAGATACTAGCAATACTTCTCTGGTTATCTTCGTTCGGTTACGGTTGATAGACCTGGTACTTTTTGCTATTGATTTCTCGTATTGTCCTCTAACATATAACCTAGGTTTCATTTCTGGCGAAAGGAAAAAAGTAAATCATGCCAATAGTTTGCATTGGCCTTTGTGGTACATTGTAACGAAAACATTATGCAATAAACATATCACTAATATCGTACTACTACCACCAGTATCATACTACAATAACTTTAAGACGCATTTGTAGAAGCTTGGAGAAATATTCCCTAGAAATGTATGAAACATTCATAGAATCAATGCCACGTCGTTGTAGAGCTGTAATCGACAGCAGAGGCTTCCCAAACAAGCATTATTTGTTTATTATAAAACGTTTGTACCATTTAACTTCATTATTTATTGTTTCGTTACCTTTGTTCATATTTATGATAATGTTTTTTTTCTGTTTCTAATTAGTTGTCCACCTTAGTACGTTGTGGTGCTTCATTTTATTTTATAAAGTATACCAGTTTTTACATAAACGGTTATATGATATTTCCAAAACTGACATAATAATACTTCATGATGTGGATACATTATAAATAAATAGGTATAAGCCCTATATGATACGTATAACATTAATTATCAAGTTAATTTGTAGTAAAAATAAAAGTCACACTTGGTGTTTCTAATTAGATGTCCACCACTGTATATTGATCTAGTAAGGGCTCTTACACACCACGTTTTTTTCAGGCGCTGTCGACGCGTGTCGCACGCAACTATAACGCGCTGCAAACGCGATGTTATCGCAACCAATTTACCTATTCACACGTTCATAAAATTATAGTATGCAGACGACGACTTTTTCGCGAGCTGTCGACGCGCTCGTAGCGCGGAGTTACATCGATACAGACGCGCTGGCACAGCGCGTCTCTTTAGCTGCAAACACATACATACAGCGCGTTTTAATCCAAGGAGAGTTGCTCACACGCGTCTGTAGCGCGATACACGCTCCTTCGCGCGCGTGCTACACGCGTTTTACTTTGCAAGGAGTGTTGCTCACGCGCGTCTGTAGCGCGTTTCTCGTGAGTTTGCAGCGATGCAATCGCAAGTAATCTGCCTATTCCAAGTTTAGCAGCGCCACAATGCGCGATAATGAAACGCGCGTCGACGGCGCCTGAAAAAAACGTAGTGTGTTTGAGCTCTAACTGGATTGGGATTGGGCCAGTGTAAAAACATTTCAATCCAGTCTAGCGTCCAGTATCTTGCGTCTTATTTGAATGCTAACCCAACGCTGGAATACAGCTACTGGATCAATGTAAATCAGCCTTCACAGTAAGTGTACCCTTCAATATATGATATTGTATAAGAGCTGTATTACAATTTTGGTGTACAATAAAGTATATTCTTATCTATTCTAAGTGCGGAAACTATACTGATGTATCTTGTTTGTCAGCTGTCGCTCCGTGTATAATACTGATATTAAGACGTATCTGGTCAGACTAGAAGTGAATCCCAACATATCTAGTTAGGAAAGACTATGATATTATAAGTATTTACAGAAGTTCGAATCATCCACACAAAACAAAAGTAACTGAAGTGCCGGACTTGGCTCTGCATTGCATCTTTTTGCGGCAGAGGAGTCGCGAGACTTGGCTTTTTTACATGAAATCTTTTATTGTATACATCGTACTCACAACTGCACACTTAATAATTAATTCCCTTTTTTTTGCAACAGCACACATGCAGACTTTTTTTTATAAAGTAACTAGATACCCGCCCCGGCTTCGCACGGGTGCAATGCTGATACTAAATACATATAAACCTTCCTCTTGAATCATTCTATCTAATAAAAAACCGCATCAAAATCCGTTGCGTAGTTTTAAAGATCTAAGCATACATAGGGACAGACAGCGGGAAGCGACTTTGTTTTATACTATGTAGTGATGAGCAAGTACTTTTTTGATAATACAGGTATTCTTCCTGATGAACTGTACAGTGTACAAACATTACAATATGAAGCGGTCTCTAGTGACAAATTCAATCTTACCATGGTTACCAGAGTTCCGCTATTCTATACAAGGATAATCAGAAAGGGGGGACTAATCCAAAAGGGTGTTAAAGTACCCATAATAATGAATAATTTTTGTTGTACCACTTTCCCCAAAACTCAATACGTAGTTTAAGAGACATAGCTGTTCAAAAATTACATAAAAATATGCTAAAATCTTTACATTACATTAATTCTTTACATTTTAGGTCATATTTGTGATCCTAAAAGCCCCATTTTCTGAATTCGTAACTAAAGTAGGGACGAAGAATTTTTGAAAAAACTGAAATAAAAATTATTTTACATGGAAATAAAAATTATCGAATTTTGAAATTTTAACACTTGCTTTAAAACCGTCATCAGTACCCCCTTTCCGACTTACCTTGTATAGACAACTATACAATGTACCTATTATTCCCTTTATTCAGATTTAAACATACATTTTTTTTTTAATACATATCATCTAAAAAAAAATATACATTATAAAATATAAACCGTAGTAGCCCACAGGCATCGGGAACAGAGTAGAAGCTGCCGGCAGTCAAGGCTGCAGAGAAAGAAAACTCCTCACTATGCGCGCCGTACCTAGGAGTAATGTTATCTGTATCAAGTTCTTCATCCAGCCGCCCAACGAGAGCCTCATGAGGTGTTGATCGAAGCTCTTGGCTATTAGTCCATTTGCCGTAACGACTATCGGAACAATGACTGCTGAGTCCACATCTCACATACCGACAACCTCGTGTGCTAAATCGAGATATTTTCTTTCTTTATCTTTTTTCAACTTTCACGAGGTTCTCGTCATGAGGGACAGTGAAGAAAAACTTAAATAACTACCTACAAGCACGTCCAACGAAATAAAGCTATCGATATCAAAGCGCATACAATCTGCGACCGCAATGTTTCACAACTTTAATATTAAGTATTACGTTTTATCTTTGTTCTAAAACCTTACAACTGACACGGTACGTAACCCTACACCGCACGATCGGTGTTTTGTTTTGATTGATCGACGATTGATGAATCGAGCGTTTAATTTCTTATTGAATTAATGTCATTGATGTTTTTTAAGTATCCGGCTTTGGTTTGGCGTATCTTTGTTTGTTTTTTTTTTGTTTTGGTACTATTCGAGAAAGTCTTTATTGATCAGACAAATCACTAACTTTCACCCCGTTCATTAAAGCAAGTTAAAACTAGTGAATGAGCATTATTTCATTAGAAATCGAAAATCGTGTTGGCACGAATATCGTAGTAGTGTCGTAGCACTTTCGTAGCGTGCGTGCTACGAAACACAACCCTTTCAAATATTCTACGATCTCAAGTAAGTGAATACAAAGGTCAACTGAATTAATGTGAACTTAAAAAGTAATCAACTATGAATATGCAATATTTAAGTTAATAACAATTAATCTTATAAATAATTTAATAATATTGACCAAAATATTAAATATTTTTAAACACAGCCATATAAGACTAACAATGAAAACTGACATTCAAATCTGCTAAACAATCCCATCAAAATTAGGCAAGAGTATTTCAAATCGCACACAATAAGTTCCGTACTTATGTTAAAGCTCTACCCGTTTACTATTCACTACATTATAATATTATTACTTACATTATTCATAATACATGATTATATTCAAGTTACAACAAAGAACTGTACGTGACAGGGTTTGTATGATTATTATTAAAATGCTTATCACGCTCCCCGACTAGTGGCGACCATTATGTAAATAACAAAATATAATAATTTGTTTCTCCATTGTGGTGAACACAAAACATGTCACACGAGACGTAATAACAACATAAATGTATGTATGAACGTGTATGTGTATGAGATGTGTGTATGTCTCGCCTCCCCCGCTGGAACACGACTCCTTACTAACAACGTGTCGAGATTCAACGATAATGTCCATTATAAATAAATAAAAAGCAATTTCGTACTCGTATGATGAGGGCTCACATAAAAATATGTTTTTCGGTTATTTAATTTCGTTTGATTGTTAGTTTTGACTTATCGGGGATCTGTGATCACTTTTAGGCAGGTGTTGATAAACTTACGTTGCGTTGAAAGGTGCGTACTTATAAATGCATATAAACATAATTGGAAATTATTCTGATCAGAACTAAAGCTGTTCTTACGTAAAATAATCAATTCAGTTATCGTTCATCGGGTGCATGAAAAGAACCTCCACAAGTGACGATACTTCAGAACGTCCGGCGCACCCTGGGCAGTTAGCCTCGCTATCAACCTTGCTGACTGACTAATCTTTTCACCACAGCATATTATATAGAGCTATTTTCGTATAGCTCGTGCTGACACGAGAGAAAGAGAGAGAGAGTTATCGTTCAAGCAGACTGTAAGTATCTATTCTATGAACTCCATACTAACCTTCCGTCCGATATTTTACTTATCAACTGGCTTTGACCTTGGATATTATGCATAATAAACACTAATATGTATTTCAAAAGTATCATTATTCCAAGAATATCAAGAAAACACGTTGAAATAATTAAACGAAAAGTTTTTATTTCCCTTTGACCTTTCTATACCATCGAAATATCGAAAGTCAAGTTTATCTCAGGTTATAATCAAATCAGTGTGAGAATTTTTGTTGAAAACCGAATATTAGCAAATACTTTAACTTCAAAATTCAAAATAGACTAAAATTACTTAGTTCTTTTTGAACGCCAATGTTACAAAAGACCGGCCAAAAACGCCCTCCCTTCAATAAATTCTATATTTTCATCTTCGAATCTCTGGTAAAATCTATATTTATTACTTAAAATGAAACCCACCCATATGTATAATACAATGTGCATTTCTTTTTCACTACTGATTCATAAAATCAAAAATGTAAAATCTTTTCTCGGCATGTTTTTCCACAAGAGGCACTAGCCGGCGGCAGTGGGTGATGTAATCAAATTTTTCGAGGCGACAGATTGCCAATAAGCAGCGTGATTGAAACATCATACATACATCTGTTTGTTTAGGTACCTACACACATCAAAAAAAGTTTGCGATCACTAGCATAAGCTGATTTAATTTTTTAAATTGAACCTTATCAAGAAAAATTCTTTGTTGTGTGTTTTCTTAATAAAGAAAACTCGTGTCTAAAGAATCTAAAAAAAAGTAAAAATCATAATGTAATCTACCGTAACAAAAAAGATTTCGATTTTTCAAAGTGATCGCAAACTTTTTTTGATGTGTGTATGTATCTATGCTATTTTTTTGCGTAGAAGTCCTCCAACTCATGGTGGAATCTTAACAAATACCTTGTGTGTATTTTATAGTATTTTTTTTCATATCGAAATTCTAAATTATTCTACAGCTACTACTGTAAGTGTTCATATACGATACCATCGTCGCTGAGTTTATCTGATATCAGCTAAAACGTAGTTTTATTGAATTTCATTACTCGACGATCTCCTCAACGATTAGAACTGATTCAATATTATTAACTAATAGTTCTGCATTGTGTTAGACGAGTCACTATTTTTTATTTATCATTGGCAGTCCTTCGCCGCAGATTGCCAATAATCTGTTTGATTACGTTACGAGGTCGCTCCGGCCCCTCACCAGCTCGTACGATCCCCTCTCACTGGGCTGTAAGAGTGCCGATCACAACATTCCTCCCTTGTGCGCAATTTGTTATATTTTGTTATTTATTTCATCAGTTAGACGAGAACGTGTCCAATCAATGCGCTATTACGTTAAATCTGTTTCCCTCACTGTAATGGATTTAGTTGATATGATCAAATTGTAATGTGATAATGATTCAGAAACGTATTAAATATCCTTGATAGAATTTTCAATTGAGATATCAGAATTACCTAGGTGTAGATGTTTTATTACATTATTTCCTGGCTTCAGTTTACTTTGTAAAGAACGTATTCCATACAGGTTTCTAATTTTCGTTTGAAATCACTGATTCAATTAAATTAATAATTATCCTTAAAGACGTCTGACACCATAGCCACCTTGTGCGGCAGGCTACGTCAGTTGCAGACCGTTGATGCTGTTGAAGTCGAGCATCTCTAACATATCTTTGGTGTCAAAATCAACAATTTCAGTTATGTGTTGTCCAACGGGCACAGTCCAGGGTGTACGGCGGGCATGTAGTCGCTCCTCTTTCTGCAGTTTGATGGTGATTTCTCGGTCCTGAACTTAATCTCTTAGATAAAGTTTTTTAGAGTAGGTACTGGACTTTTCTCCAACGTAATTAAAACTCGATAAAAATAAAATAAAAATACGTCATGGCCATCATCACGACTAATAAATAAATGATTGACGCTGTAGATAGCTCCAACTTGGAAGTACCTATCCATATATCGGGTGTAAAAAGACCCTTAACGATAACGAAAACCACATATTCTACCCATCATTGGGATCATTTTTTTCTACCAGACCATAGCTGGGAAACAATTGGTTTTGGAGATATTGAAGGTCAAAGTATACATATTTTTTTTAGTTTTTTCTAAGTGATAATACTAAACTTTCTTCCAAACAACTTTATCAAAATTTTCAATTTTTCCTCACAAATTACGCATTTGAAGTTACAAAAACGCAACGAATATCAAACGCACACGACCGCCTTAGCTCCGCTGTGTGGCCGCTGCACGCATGCAAACGCGCGGCATCGCCACAACCACACATTGCGCGCTACAAAAAAAGGCGTTTTTTATTATGCCAAAAAATAAAAGTCGTTTCCCAGCAATTATTTTTGGTCCATGTAATTTAGTTTGATGTACAGAGTGCGTAGATTTCGGTTATGTGATGGGTCTTTTTACACCCTGTATACCATGGCATTTCCCTTTATAATTTCATGAAAAATAACTTTTTTATTAATTCCTTGAATTTTTAATGTGGAGACAGTGTGTATCCTTGTGAGCAATTATTATAAATGCGGTGAGAAAGTGCTTTCCTTAACGAGAGTCATACCAGCTCAAACCTCCGATCACCACCTGCAAAGTCCTTCTTGTCATAATAAGTCATGTGGCAAAATCGCTGGGACTGCTTGTTTATTAGCTATTTTGAAGCTAGTAGTGATAACAACCTTCCGATCGACACCCGCAATAAGATCAGCTCAACGATACCCTAATATTGTATTCTCACTAGGCCTGCAAATATATATGTTAGTTTCAAGTCAATCGGAGGAGCGAAATTGAATTAATTACCCATTGTTTGGCTGAATTCCCTACACCAACTGTGAAAATAGCAGATTATTTTGAAACGGCTGAACCGATATCAATTAAACATAGCCTATGTATGATGGAAGACAGACGGATAGACATAGGCTTCAAACTTTTAACACCCTTCATTTTTCTTTGGGGGTTAAAACTGCAGACTCAATCGTATTACTTTCCTTTAGGATACCACCCCACTGTATTCATTTATAACCCTATATGGAAATGAAAGAGCAATCCCGTTACTTACCCCAGTCTTACATAAGGCATATACACACTGAGAGCTTTACCTTGCCGCGTATGTATCAGCAGATCGTCACCGCCCCAAGTCTGCAGTCAGCGAAACTGCGAGGTGAACAAGCCGGGAGCGACCACGCGTGAAGAATACGAGATGAGATTACTGCGCTGCTCACAACTGGCTTGCCACGCACTTCTCGCTTCAGTAGGCTAGTGGATTAAGTGTACGTGAATGTTATTTAAGGGGTTGGGAAGACATGGTTTTCTGTCTTTATACAGTGTGTCCGGTCATGGACTAGCGATATTCTAGATACTTATATAACAACTATCTAGTACTCAAATACACTAGGGTCCAATCCACTTCCATTTTTTTTGTTGAGATATTCTGTACGTGTGTACAAAAAAAGTCATATCTCTAAAAGTTTTGGTCCTACTGAGATAAAAGTAGGCTTATTCGGAGGGCAACAATATTGTCTATCGTTTACATTACGATACAATGGGTCCGCATAAAGACATACAGTTGTAGACAATCAATCAATCTCAACAAAAAAGCAAAATGGCTGCCAAATAACGTGGAAGTGGATGGGACCTTAGTGTATTTGTGTTCTAGAATAGTTGCTATGTACCTAGAGTATCGCTAGTCCTAAACCAGACACATTGTATACACGATTCGAAACCTAATTTGAAATGATTTGGCTATTGCTGTAGCGATTGTTGTCTGTAATATAATTATGCATTTATTGCTATATTAGCGTGTAGTTTCTTGGGCGAATAATAATAACTTGAGCTACCAGAACATTCTGCTTGTTAGGGACGTATATTGCATGGCACGAAGGGCAAACAAACAAAGACTCTTTCGCGTATAAAGTTGGTAAGTTGGTAGCAAGTCAAGAATTAACCTTTTTTTCATTTTTAAACGCGGCAACTCTTTGTTCAATAACTTTTAAGTCTTGTATAAAGCCTAGATTTTAAATCTAAATCGTTTCCCACTTACAAACTGGCTCAATAAAGGCCGTTGCTCGAAGAAGGCACGTCACAAGGTGCGATTAAAGAAGTGCCCTCTATCCTCTCCACCGGCTCTTCGAGGGGGTGAGGGGTGAGTGGTGTGTGGGGGGGTGCACGGTTACGTGGAGGGTGCTTCGTGTGAGCACTCTTTAGAAAATCGCAAATCGCCTGAACGCCGCCGCGCCGCCCTCACATGCAATGTTATTGGTTTTGAATATGACAACTTGGTTATGTTTTTAAGGATGATGGCACTTACTCTATCGATGACGATGATGGGTTGACAGTTTGCAGAATGATGAAAGTACCTGCGTGGAAATGAAACCCTATTGATGTCTATCCATCAAGGCGTTTACAAGCAATGCTTTTGAGGCAATCATCATTAAAATAATAAACAAGAATCTATCTATCTACGGAAGAGGTCTGATGGCAGTCGCTCCGTGTAAAATACTGGTATTCAGCCGCATTTATTTAGACTTGAAGGTGACCCCAACTATGTTGGGAAAAGCTAGACTAGGCCGAACAACAACAATCGATACATCACATGTTAAATGTATTTATTTCCACAATACATAATTGGATTTGGGGAAAGTTGTCAAACTGTAAGGCAGCCCATCAGTCACGTGTAATAATATGTATACGTATAGCGAACTTAAAAAGCGAATTTCTCTTAGAGAACATATTATATTCAAGAAATATTCGAAACCATAATTTGTATGTATTTGTAGCAACTATGTGTGTAATAATTTATAATTCTAATGTAAATATATTTTAGGAGAAAATCGCTTATGAATTTCGTTTTGTGTATATAGGGTGACTGGTAATTAGTGACCGATACTCTAACACATGATTGTACTATCAAACAGCTTTCCCAAAGAAACATTATTTTTATTTAATTTTTTTCATTTAAAATTTATTAGTAAATCGTTACGGAATGGACGCGGGTCGTATTAAGGATTTTTTTTTTTGTTTTGTAAATAATGTTTCTTTGGGAAAGTTGTTTGTTATCATGAGTACAATCATGTGTTAAAGTATCGGTCACTAATTACCAGTCACCCTATATAGGTACATATTTTTTAGACGTGACTGTAAACCACAACTTGGTATACTGTGTTTACTGTAGCTCGTAACGATTTTCGAACAGTCAAAACAGATAATTAAAGAACAGCACAGTTACATCTATGAAGGACCTAAACTCGAGATATACCTTGTTGTACTAATTTAAAACCCGAACCTGAAGTTAGATTTTTTTCTTACCTAACTAAGCAAAGAATTCTGTTTTAAATGTTTTATTTTCGTAGCTCTGTCGCAGGCATTTGGACGCAGACCATTAGGTGGCGACTGTCAACTCTTTAAGTGTCGCTACTTGTGTAGTGGTGTGGGGGGTGAGGGGGGGGACATCTTCAACTGCACCACGAATCATTGGCTTTTATTTCACGACTGGAAATACGTCAGTTACGAAGTACTTGTGAGCGGTGGATTGGTTTATGGAGTTAAGAGACGATTGTAATCGAAATTGTTAACATAGACATGCCGTACTCGTGTTTATTTATCTATTAAGTTGTGCTTGACGTGATTTATAAATATTTAACCATTTCTTCTATCGTTTTGGCACAAGCTATGCGAGAATAGTTCATGCAGGGTAAAAAGATTATCCAGTCAGCAAGGTTGGTAGCGAGGTTGACTGCCCAGGGTGCGCCGGACGTACTTAAGTATCGTTTTAAGTGAAGGCTTTTTTAATGCACCCCATTTAACCATTGTGTTTGTTATTCACATTTGAACAACTTAAATGACAATGTTGTGGATCATTCAAAAGATAAAAGTAGACTGCTTAATAAACACCATTCAGACAATGTGTCTTTGAGTTCTTATCTAAAAATTACATGATTTAGTTTAGACGTGTTTATGTGTTATATTATTATACTTACCTTACAAGAATCACCTGAGAAAAATATTTGCTAATATTTGTATCGAGGCCTCCCACAAGGTGGACCGATGATCTGATGGAGGTCGCGGGATTCTGCTGGATACGAGAAGCACAGGACCGGTCGATGTGGCGATGCATGGGGGAGGCCTATGTCCAGCAGTGGACGGACGTCTTTCGGTTGATTATTCGTAGATAACTTTATTTTTTTAAATTCATCTACGTGTACACGATTGAAAGGAAAAATGCTAACAAAAAAAAACGAAACTTGAAAACAAATATTACTCTCATATGATTATTTACAGTTTACGCACGTGCATTTTTCGGGATTGCCCGACTCGTTTCGAACCCAAACGGAGCCCTTAATCATGAGCTTCCTTAATCATGAGGGCGAGGTCACGAGACGAACTCGCCGCGTGTTCAGCTCATGATTAAGGGCTCCGTTTGGGTCCGAAACTAGTCGGGCAATCCCGAAAAATGCACGTGAGTAAACCATAACTAAGTAATTATAAATATTTTTCTTAATTTTTTCCACCATATAATTTAACCGCAGCTTCGCTTTGCTTGAAATTTTGAACCCGTTAAGTGACGATTTTCCATACAAACTTTCATCCCCTATTTAACTCCCTTAGGGGTTGAATTTCGAAAAATCCTTCCTTATTCCTTGTCTACATTATAAAGGGAACCTCTGTGCAAAAGCTTTCTAGGTCCAAGACTTTGGGCTGAAATAATCATAAATATGAATGTGTCCCACGAAATTTATAACACAAAAATATTACTCTGTTATGTACACATAAATAGATCAACACATATCTCTTCCTTGTGTTGTCAACAGTTTCTCTCAACCAACCTCTAACAAACAAAGGTCAGCTTGTAACCGCGACCATTGTTCACATTACTGTCAAAATATCAAAACACACGTCACACATTCAACAATACGCGACAGTTGTTACAGACGACGTGATATTTTTAAATATGGAACGTGATTTATTTATTACTGTTGACAGAAAAGAATGTAGCCGTGTGATGCGTATGCGCTTTGTAAGAGGACACCTTTGTTTGCGAGTAAAGCCGACGGACGGACAGTGGGCGGGACAGGGGTACGAATAGTGCCATTATTATTTGATACAATTATTTTAGCAAGAGATGAAGGTTGTAGTTATTTTTAATTTTTAACCGACTTTAAAAGAAGCAGGTTCGCAATTCGTCTGAATGTTTTTTTTTTGCATGTTTGTTACGCTATATTTCCGCCGAATAAATTTTGATTATTCTTTTTTGTTTGGTAGGCCATACTTCAGAAGTAGTCCGATATAAATTTTATCGAAATAAATTCAGCGCTTTTTGTAAAAATCAACAAAAACAAGAAATATAATACTTAGATGACGTTTTGGTTTGTGGTTTCCTTCAACAAAAGTTTTGATGAGGTCTTTCAATCTCTGTTTTAACTGTCATCACAGAAACATTAGCCAAGAAGATTACATGAAATTTAAAAAAATAAATTTTAAAATTAAAGATTAAATGAAAATTATTGGATGTGATAATAAAATTGAAGAAGTTGACCATACGAAATTTTTAGGCATAGTTATTGATAAAAATTGTAATTGGAAAAAACATATTGAAAATGTACGTAATAGGTTAAACAGCTTTGCATTTGCACTTAGAAATCTCAGGAAAACTGTTGGTCGTAATGCCGCTCTATTGGCTTATCATGGATATGTCTCATCTGTGCTAAGATACGGCTTAATCATATGGGGTAATTCCACTGACAGCAATAAGGCATTTATTGTACAAAAAAAGTGTTTACGAGCTGTATTTGGTGTGGACCCATTAGAATCATGCAGACCTATTTTTAAAAACCATAAATTATTAACATTAGCTTGCTTATACATACTGGAAATGGGAGTATTTGTAAAAAAACATCCTCACCTATTCAGTAAATCCGATAGCGTCAATGTTTATAAGGTGGGCAAAATTTCAAGGGATCCAACAAAATTGGCAATGCCAAGATGTAGAACAGCGTACTGCCATAAAAACACAAGTATAATGGCAATAAAGATATTTAATAATATACCGAAGGTGATTAGAGAACTGCGAACCAGCTTATTTCAAAAGCATCTCAGAGCATGGCTTATCGAAAACTGTTTTTATACTGTTAAGGAATTTATGAATCCCAGGACATATGGGAAAGTTGCATGACATGAAAATTAAATTTGTTATTTTTGTTTTATGCTATTGACATTTGTAATTTGATTTCTTTGGTTGTCATTTGTAAGTTGATAATTGGAAACAAGTTTTCCAATTCAACTATTTTTTTTATTTGACATTTCGTCGGGGATAGTGCAAATCCGCGGAACTACCATTGGATAATTCCGCGTATCTGCCAAATTTAACCAATCTTTAATTTCGCGGGCAATGCACGCAAGATCCTAATTTGCGTGCATTGCCCGCGAAATTAAAGATTGGCTAAATTTGGCAGATACGCGGAATTATCCAATGCTAGTTCCGCGGATTTGCACTATCCCCGACGATTTGTAATTTGATATGTAGACAATTTTTGATTTAGTGCTTTTTTTTGACATTGTAATTTAATTATTTGTTTAAATAGATTTATTTTGTTTAAAATAGAATCATTATTATTGTCACAAAATTTGCATGCCGAATTTAGTAGGCGGAATATGAAGAACTATTGTGTATATGCTTTAAAATCTGTAAAATACCATATTTCAGGCAAATAAATGAATCTATCTATCTATCTACATGTATTTGTAAGGAGCCGTCATGATAATTATACATTAATACCTATTCTTAAAGAACACTACCTAGTTGTTGGAAAGATTACGCAACAGTGTCATTTAAATTTGTAGTCTTAAACCGTGTAATTTATGGCACTAAAACGTATTTAATAAATAACTTTAAATAAAAGTAAAAACCGACTTCAAACAAAACTAAAAAGAGTAACATAATTACCATAATATAAAATTAACAGTTTCAGAAGTCGGTGCAATTACACTGAAATTAATAAAAGCCACCGACTTCTGAAACTGTTAATTTTATATTATGGTAATTATTTTACTCTTTTTAGTATTTTTGAAGTCGGTTTTTACTTTTATTTATATTTACAATAGACTTCTGTATGTGGGTGTCATACGAATACCCATGACAGTTGTTGTGGGTAGTCGGAAGCCCAAAACTGTGACAACCGATCTAACCTTGGGAAATCAGCATTGCCTAGTAACTAGGCTGCGGAGGTCTGGTGACAGTCGCTCCGTGTAAAATACTGGTATTCAGCCGCATCTGGTTCAAAAATCAAAAGTTTTTATTTCACATAAACCATTTCAGGCGCTTATGAAAAGTCGAATTTAGGTGCACGATACCGATTAGTCGTTTACTATAGAGAAGAGTCGGAAAGAAACTCCATGGTTACTCTTTTAAAATCCATATGTTTAACAATTTGAGTAGGTACAGTTATGATTTAGAATGAGAGAGCAATGTAAACTTAAGTGCAGGAATCACACAAAAAAATTATTATGAAAAATATGGTCACAAAGGGAATCACAATCATGTTTAATACGTGTATTTTTGTCATGAAAATCGCTTCTAACATTAAACATGTGCAATTTTTCCCGAACATAAATAATATTTTCAAAGATATAGTGTGACGTCAACGTAAGTATATTGATATCTTTGAACACGTTTCTAAGGGTCTCGCGGAACCCATATTGTAGATTGCACTTATTACTCTCTTTTGTAAAATAAAAACACCGACACTAATTAGTCTCTTAGAAATGCTTTAACGTTGTTTCTTTGGTTTGGATTATTGTAATGTTGGTGTTAGAGTGGTCTGCAAATAGTCCAGATTTGAATCAAATCTAAATTTGTGGTACATTGTAAAGAAAACATTGTCCAATAAACATATCACTAATATCGTACTACTACTAGTATCATACTACAACAACCTGTAAGATGCATTTGTAGAAGCCTGGAGAAAAATTCCATGGAAATGTATGAAACATTGATAGAATCAATGCCACGTCGTTGTAGAGCTGTAATCGACAGCAGAGGCTTCCCAACCAAATATTAATTGTTTATTATAAAACGTTTGTACCATTTAACTTCATTATTTATTGTTTCGTTACCTTTGTTCATATTTATGCTAATTTTTTTTTCTGTTTCTAATTACTTGTCCACCTTAGTACGTTGTGCTGCTTCATTTTGTTTTATAAAGTATACCAGTTTTCACATAAACGGTTGTATGATATTTCCAAAACTGACATAGTAATACTTCATGATGTGGATACATTATAGATAAATAGGTATAAGCCCTCTATGATACGTAAAACATTAATTGTCAAGTTAAATTTTACTAAAAATAAAAGTCACACTTGGTGTTTCTAATTAATGTCCACCACTGTATGTATGTACGACGCAACCTTGTTTCTATCCGAAAAATAATATTTTCTCATGTTAGTACCTAATGCTAATGTAATAATATTCAATAATATTCCACTCGTATCTAACTCAACCTGACGGAGAAGTGTCGAACGTCAGCTGGCTAGATGGGCTGACAACATTGTAAAAATAGTCAGAAAAAACTGAATGACATACTAAACACCGAGAAAAATGACGTGCAACGAGGAGGCCTTCACTCAGCAATAGGTGATAAAAGACTGAAAAAGAATAAGAAGAAGATATAACCAAACAGCAATGTAATGTCAGCTATACCTCTTGATACACTACTGGCCACGGAAACTCAACATCTCATAAGAAGGTAGTGATTAATGAGAAGCACCTTGTAATGATACCGGCTTCCTCTCCACTCGAGTGGTAGCGACGGACACAATGGCTTTGTGTCACGTAATAAGTACGAGCTCTTTTACCTACCGACTGCTGAATACACTGCGGGCCACGAAAATGCGGGTCAAAAGTGGAAAAGTCGCTAAGTGTTATATTTTTTTAATAAAAATAAGTATTTTTTTATGAAGAAATAAAACTCTTAAACCAAACCTTTGCCCCCTTATTACAAAAGATGGTTTAAACCAAGACTAAGGTAAACCCCGGTTTAAAATATACCCATCACGTTCTTATGTCATATAACAAAAAGAGACGGGGCTATTTTAAAACCTAGGTTTTTCTTAGACCATCTTTTGTAATAAGGGGGAAGTTCATCGTATTATTTATCTGTGATTCTCGAAACCCGTATACAAGGTTACGAGTAGTCGGAAAGGGGGTACTAATCCGCGGGCCAATTAAGTATTGCTGGTGACGGTTTTAAGACAAGTATTAAAATTTCATTTTCTTTTAGTTAGTCATGTTTGTTTTAGTTTTTTTTTTAAATTCTTCGATATTACTTTAGTTAAAAATTCAGAAAATGGAGCTTCTAATATGTGACCTCAAATATGACTTATCATGTAAACACAGCTGATCGTAGCTGAAGATAGATTTTAACATATTTTTATGTAATTTTTGAACAGCTATTTCTCTTAAACTATTATTTTTTGGGGAAAGTGGTAGAACAAAAGATACTCACTATTATGGGTACTTTAACACCCTTTCGGATTAGTACCCAGTTGAATTTTCGAATTATCTTAACATTTTTTAACAAATCATTATTCTCCCTGGTTTTTTAACATTATAGTAGTTTAATTGTTTTTATTCTTATCTTATTATTTGACGGCAATGGTATAGTTTGAGTTTTCATTATTATAATTGTAGTTTTAAACATCTGCATTCTAAATTAAAATTTATTTACATATTAGATTTAAATTATATACAGAAACGATATTTACATAATTACAAATAAAAATATATACAAATAACGAAAACTATATCCTAATAAAACTATAAACTAAAATACGGCATCAAAATATTCCTCCGCATCGCTGTCCACTGGTAACGTGCCCAGAAGGCTGGCAGCATTGCCACGTTGTATGGCAATGCTAATCCTTTGGCCAAAGTAGAGACCAGCCTTCGGGTCACGGGAAGCGTCGACCAGCCGCCTCGCAACCTCTCTATATAGGAGTCGGGCACTCGGACCCCACGACCCGAGTGTTTCGACCCCAAACGGCTCGAAAATATAATTACTGATAAAGTTATTGTATTTTCGCCGCTTGAGGGCCTCCGCAGCTGCAGCAGCAGCGCCAGCACAGCCTGCCGAGCTAGGAAGGTGGGATGGTGCAAGGGTATCGACGCACCTTGCGTCCCATACCAGAGGCCTACCCATCTTCCATGGTACCAATGACATGCCATCTGGTCTCTTACCATCGTCACGTGCCAAGCCATTGGGTTCTAATACAGCTGGAACGCCGGCGGTGACAAGAGCACGACGGATAATATCATTTAAGTTGGCGTTCATCTGCGTTCTTAATTTAGGGACGATGACAATGACATTTTTATTTTTTGTTAACTGTCGTGGTGGCCCGGAGGTTACAGCCCCGCTTGTTAAGCACCGGATTGCTGGTTCAAATCCAGGCAAGTACCAATGTGACTTTTTCAATTTCATATGTATTTTCTTAGTTAATCTAAGACACCACTTACAAACGGTGAAGGAAAACATCGTGTGGAAACCTGGACTTCATGGTCTGAAATCGTCAACCCGCAGTGAGCAAGCGTGGTGATCAATGCTCGTTTCTTCTCTGTATGAGAAGAGGCCTTTGCCCAGCAGTGGGACAGTTACAGGCATTTTTTTTTTGTTTTTCGAATATTCATAGGTACCATTTGTACATCGCAACAGCAAATCGTCGGGTACAGAAGACGATGTTAGAAGTACAGAACTGAATGATGTGTCCACTTTCTTCTGAATCTTTCCTCTCTCATTACAAAACTTGTAAGACCTCTAAATAGAGTGACATGACGTGGTCCCTGTAATCATCATTTATGAACAACTTTTACTATGGTACCAAAATTGAAATCGCGAAAAAAAATTATGCTGTTCCCTACATTTTGACGAGTTCAAGAGAATATCTGATTTTTTTTTCGCGATTTCACATTTGGTCCCATAGTAAAAGTTGTTCATAATGATGAGTACAGTGACCCCTTAAGAGGTTGTGCGTTATTTATGTTACACCTTGTATATAATAAAGGCGATTTAGCCGAACCACACCACCGCTGCGGTCCATAGACAAAATATCACATTAAATCATATTACTGTTGCTTATCAAAAAAATTGTCCAATATTTATGATCATGTACGAGTTTCGTACAGATAGCGCTATCTTGTTATAGCCGATTCTTCACCCAGGCAGCTGTTGTTTTATCTAGGCGGTTTACAAGCGTTTATAAAATGTAAAAAGGCAGGCCACTTTAAAAAATATAATTAAACATAAATTAGAAAATAAATTATTTTCGTAACACTTTATCTGTTTATGTATTTAATATGTATACAGTTAATCTCACGTACATGTTTGTATGTATACCCGACTAGCTTCGAACTACAAACAACAATCTCACGCATGAAAATTGATTGTTTTTTGTACATAAAAAATATATTTTGGAAAAACAATGCGACATCTCCGTCCTCATTTTGTCCTCAAGTATAAAATCAATACCGACTGTCCACAAAGCAGTATTGTTATCCGATTGGAGTGGATCAGTGTCGTCTGATGTTTTCTCATTTATTTCCATATTATTTTGTTTGAGCCGCATCCCTCCGGCTAACGAAGGCGTACATCAAACGACGACGCCCGCCAGTTTCATTGAAGAGAGGTTTCTTTGAAAATTGGACGCCGTTATTATGTCCTTGTATAATTTATGTGCTTTTTATGTACTTTGAGAGGTAAAGGTGAGTACAGGTTTGTTTGACTTTTGTCAAAATATTTTTTGAAGCCGCTATAGCCTCATCTTTAGCTTAACTTTATCCCCGTGTTGGGACTTGCTACAAATGGTAATGAACAAATATTCATTATACTGTTCTAAGTACAGTCAGCTGCACTAATTGGTTACCTCTCTCAAGAACAAACTTGTTCGTGAGAGGGGTAACCAGTTGGTCCAGCTGACTGTACATAAAATATCACATGTAACATGCAATGTTCGTATTATCACAGTGTACCTACTTACTACATACAGAGGGTCAACGCCCATACATTTGACAGGTCCTATGAAATGTCAAAATTATGTAGGGGCGGAGGTTATGTCCCAAGTATGCAGTATGGCTACTCGGGACATAACATCCGCCTCTTCACCCCGCAACCCTCCGCACGACTGCTCTGCGACGATGTTCTATGTTGACCGACTGTAAGGAATAAGTACGCTTTCAAATTAGACGGTTGCCGTCGAGCTGCAGCTGTGCCGCAGTGGTGCGGCTGTCGAGCTGCAAACGGGCGGTTGTGTTTTTAGATACAGTTGACGCGACGAGAGAGCAGTGTGACGCCTGACGGTACCGACGACGCACTCCTCTCAGGCCACGTCAACTGTATGAAAAAACACAACCACCCGTTTGCAGCTCGACAGCCGCACCGCTGCGGCATGGCTACTGTCCGACAACAACGGTCTAATTTGAAAGCGCCCTTAAATATAGGTAGACTGTGGTATTAGCTTGATTACTCTGTGCGTTGATGTCTTTTGTTCGCTTGAAACAATGACAATTTGTCAATGAACCTTATTATCCTAACTACTAAACTGTTGTAGTGTAACAAGTTACTGTTTTATGTTATTAGTGCTTCAATAATAGTAAATGAAGTGAAATTGAACAATGTTAACATGGAGACCAACCTCGCTTTCTACATCTAAAATTTCTTTAACATTTTATCAATTTAATTTCTACATTAAAATGATTAATGATTTTCAACATTTTCCTCGTCAGATACATAACTGTTAAGTCCAATGTATCGTCTACTTTATATAAATGTAAATAGGTCTCGGTGGTGGTCGTCGAGGCGAAGTGGAGGGGCGTCGGGGAGCGGGGGGAGGGTTGTTGTGCCAGTTCATACAAATCACTTGGATAACTTTACGAATACGTGATAACTTGCTACTAAATTATGTATTGAAACGATTGGGAATCGACCAGCATTACTTGTGAATATATATTATGTTATCACAATACTATATACAAACAGTTTATGTACCTATTTCTGATTTTATACCAAGACTTAATTCGATAATCACAGATAATCAGATTATTCCATTGAATCTTCGATAGCCCATTACACCGATTATTAGGGGTTATTTAAAAATCTGTAAATAAGTGTTTTATTATTGGTGTGAAGAATGGATAATAATTATACCAAGTTTCAAGTTAATATGGGCAAGTAATACGATTTTCATACACGTAGGGGTTCGTTTCCGTTCTTAGCGTACATCGACATATTCTAGTAACGTATCTTCAAAATATTATGTTTCTGTATTCAGTGGTGTCGGCCGGGCGTTGACTGTCAGTCAGATGACTGACTGACCGATCATGGAACTGAATTATTATTGGAATTGTAAGTAAACAATGTGACGTTGGAGTAACCTACAAACGTTAGAGTAGACGTTTCAATAACCATGGAGTTTCTTGCCGGTTCTTCTCCATAGTAAACGACTAATTTTGACAACACGTTTGGTGCAGTGGCTAAGCGATTGACTGCTGCGCTGCGTGTCGCGGGTTCAATTCCCGCACGGAACAAAAATTTGTATGCCCTACAGATGGTTGTTTCGGGTCTGGGCGTTTGTATGTGAGATTTGTGTCTGTAAACGCACCCACGATACAAGAGAAATCTTAGTGAGGGGAAACGTTTAAAAAAAAAAAATTGAACCCTGCACCTAAATTCCATCTTATAAGTATCTGTAATGGTTTGTGTAAAATAAATCTTGTTTATTTATTTTGTCGTTTGGTGCTTAACGGTAGATTGGTGTAATGACATGGTACGGTTGATTAACTACAATGTCTTTATAGCAGATTATATTATTGATACATACTGCGCTTTTTGTAATGTAAACCAAATATTTATGCAGTGAAATAGTTGAAACATTTACGTCGATCTATTGTTGGAATCGAAAACGATTGAATTTAACCTCCTGGGGCCCAATTCTCCTAAAATAAATTGTTGCCAAACGCAATCGAACCACAACCGTCAGTCAGTTTTTGTTTTCGAAAACTTTCGAAATGATTGATTTTGTTTTTTGTGTCAAACAATTTGATAGCTTTTGAAATTGAGAACTGTCTGAATGAACGGTTCGGCCTTGGTTCGGTTGTGATTTATCAAAATTTATTTTAGGAGAATTAGGCCCCTGGTCCCTTGTTTCACACTCTTTCAGAATTTAAAAATATAAGTTTAGATTCCGTTTCTCGTCTTCTTACTCAACAGTTTTTCACTTATTTTCGTTTTTATTTCATCAGTGTGCTACGTCACTCCATGTCGTGTATTAACATCAACACATTTAACCCCTCGTGTGTTTCTACAAAACTTAAATGTTCTGCAATCAAAACAATGGCTGAGAACAATCTCTTAGCTACCATTACGGGATATTATAAAGCGCTTGCTGACACCCCTCAACACGCCATATTGTCATCAGAGTGGGTGGATATACAAACTATTCTCACTAATGTCATTGTCGGGGGATGATGACGAGGGGGTGTGCGGGGGGTGTGCGGGGGTGTCATTACTGGGAGGACATCGTTACGAGCCGGAACTGCGTCGTTAGCTATAGACAAAGCCTGCTTGCTATGTACCCGGCCATTTTTGTGACGGATAGCGCGGGAGCCGGGATCGAGTTTTCTTATGTAAGTAAATACTATTTGAATATACATAAATACACAACCAAAATGGTTACGTTATATTGTATCAGATCATCACCCACATATAACACTAACGGCTCGCTTTTTTAATTGATAAAGATGAGGTTCTGTCTCCATGCAAGTTTGTTGTTTAATATTAATTATTTATTACCGTCTGTTCCCTGCCTACCTGAGAAAACGTTTGCACTTTGATTTTACCATGTAATTATGTGTAAATGTTTCTCAAGAAGATATTATATTATTTGGTAGAATTACAAAAGATGTATAGTGAAGTAGAAACTTGTGAGTCACAGTCTAGGCACTGTTAATATTTTGATCTTACTTAAAATTAAGCACGCTAATTGCATCACAAAACGTCACAAAGGAAAAACATCAAAGATATAGTAACGTTTCTATTTTACAAACAATTTTGTAAATGAAATACTTACCTCAACTATCTCAAGAACTAAGCAAATAAATATACTAAAGTTTTCAAGTTCCCAATACCTAAAAGTTTGTAAGTCTCCCGCGCTATTTTCCTATGTAGAGTGCGCGGGCGCGGGCGCGGGCGGCGACTCGGCAGCTCGTTCGTTAGCAAATGCGTCTCGTAATGAGCGTTTTGTACCAAATGTAAAATATACCGAATGCAAAAATATATCAAATGCACTATCAAGTAATGTGGAGCCTCCCGCGAGCCTCTAGCGGGAACTGTTCACTATCGCGTCGAACGAAACTTGAGTCGCCGCCTTACAAATAAAAAGTGTAAACATGTAAGTATTCCTGAAATAGCGAATATTTTACAGTGCCCTTAGATGTACTGTTGTTTTTGCTTTATTTAATTGTTTCTTAATATACAAGCTTAGTTTTAGTATATACTAAACCTGAAACTAGTTTGTTCAGAATCACCAGGAGAATCGATTGACATATTTTTTGCACCACATTTTTTTTATTTATTTATATTTTTCATAAATTTCAATTTTGTTTCAGTAGGTTTCTACCTATAACAGCTGACGGGAATAGACACCTTGAGGCTTGAGATGGTCCGATTGGTCAGTTTCCGTGTATTAGACACCCCCTGCATATCACATCTCAGGCATTTCACACTTTACTAGGGAACTTAACGCGCTATAAACTACGGTGTAACGTGGAGATTTATTTAAACAAAACACAAATTCAGGCAGTTCTGATGAAAATCTTGTTGGGGTGTCTCGGTTTTTGTATATACTAAAAATAACGTTGCATTATGCATTCAAAGCTTATCAGGAACCAACGCAAATTTTCTTCCGCCTGGTTTGATTTCGGCCCTTTATAACGACAAATAAATATACACCTTAACGAAAATACTATTGACATTCATGAACAACTTCTACTATATTTTACAATAGAGTTTTGTTGGCTTCGTTACAATTTTCCTCCACTTTCGACTAACATTCGCTATCGAAACACACCCCGCTAGGCGTCAGCAGGCGTCATCACGTTAATGAGCACAGCAATCACCGTCTCACACACACACACATACGTGCTATGTTTACATACTCACACAGTAATGCGCTAGGTACTTGTTATGTGAACATAACCCTATGTACTTATTACTGGTGAGAATGTGAGGCGTGAAACCTACGAGCATGTCTTAATTATGTGTTACTGACGACGACGCGGTGTAACACGTTGAGAGGACCAAATGTACCGGATATGTTGTACTTACATAGAGAAATAGTTTCTTTACAATTGAGCATCTTTGTTACAACGTTATGGTTTTGTTTTAAATATACAACACTAGCTTACGCCCGCGGTTTCGCTCGCGTTAAGAAAACTCTTAACACACTAATAAAGTTTCTATAATAATATAATTCAATCATGATTCGAAAGACACGTCGCGCCATCTATTAACGTTATTGTTGTTTTCCTCGGGAACATTTGTTTTTTTTTTGGGATGAAAGGTACTCTATGTCCGTTTCTGTATGTACAACGTATATGCCAAATTTCAGGATGATCGGTTCATTGGTTTAGGCGTGAGAAGGTAACAAACAAACAAACTTACTTTCGCAGGAGTATAATTTATAGAATTAAAATATACAATTATTATATATAATGTGTGAAAAATAATAATTACCAAACTCGTTACATTAACATAAAACAGCTACCTAACAGTTATCAGTAAATAATTTAACTTCACTTATCTTTCATTCGTCTTCTCACAAAATCTCAAACATAACATTATCTCAACATACGTTGTGGCAAAACACATGATTTTGTTCTAGTTATACGTTAGGTAAATCACAAATGGAATAAAAAATACTAAGTTTTTGTAGAGTAGTTAAAACTTAAGCAAATAGTTAATTAAGATTTTAATGATTCCGATGGAAATAAATAATTATCTTTTGCCTGCGGCTTCACGCGCATGTTTTAAATCCTAACTAATATTATAAATGCGAAAGTAAGTTTGTTTGTCACCTTTTCACGCCTAAACCACTGAACCGATCATCCTGAAATTTTGCATATACGTTGTCAGGTGTACAGAAACGGACATAGAGTACCTTTCATCCCGAAAAAAGTACTGTTCCCGAGGAAAACAACAATAACGTTAATAATAGCGTAACGTGTCTTTCGAATCATGATTGAATTATATTATTATAGAAACTTTAGTAGTGTGTTATGAGTTGATTGTCAAATTCTAAATTAACGCGAGCGAAGTCGCGGACGAAAGTTAGTTTTTAATACATCCCTAGAAATCAACTAGCAAGACGTGAATATAGGTTTAAAGAACTTTATTTCTCATAAGAACATAGATCACTTAAAATGATATTAAACAGAATATCGTAATAATGAATCACAGGTCTAGCTTAGTGTGACAAGTTTTATACAAATAATTAAAATAAGACAAATATTTCATAATCTGTTCAAAGTAGTTTTTACATTACAAAGGTTGACTGCAAATATGCGATTTTAGTATTTTTTTATAAATATTTAATTTAGTACACTTTTTTATATCTAAGCTGTAAGTAAGTAAGTAAGTAGGTAAGCTGTTGTAAAGTTATCAATCAAGAGGAGAATCGACAAACTTTGCTTAGGTTTTTTTTTAATTTTAGATAGCATTATACACAGCCGACGTCATAAATTTTTTAATTATCATTAATTAATTATCAGCATCACGTCAGTATACAGGGTGGTAATTTGAGATAGGGCATGAAGGGCAGCCACAACGATTAAGGCACTTATAAATTAAATCATATTATTTATTTATTTTTAATAATAATTGTATGCTACACCGAACGACATCATTACGTCGGCGCCGGCTGTCGCTGAAAACCAGCGCTGGGGCTCTGTCTTGCATAGGGTCGCAGCATAATACTGAGTGATAGCCGTTTTGCGTGGATATGACGCATGTTTCCCTCAACCTTCTTATTTTTTGGTTTTTGTGTTTTATTTTCTTTTTTGCGTCATGTTTACCGCAGATAAATGTATTTTCTTTCTTTCTTTTAGCTGCCCGTATTACTACCCCTTCTCAAATAAGTTGTTTTGCGATTTCTGGCGTTTCTAGTACTCCAACCTCAGTTGTTCCACAAGAGTCTTTTGATTCTTATAGGAAATAGGATTGATTGGCATCATAAAAATATTTTGTGAAAAATTGCCTTTTTCTCGTTGACTATAGGTACCTACATTTTTTTCTGAATCTGTAAATGTAGATATAATTTTTTTCAAAAGTTAAGGGTAGTCTTCTGTGTACGTTTTCCTGTAGTTACAATGGTTAAGGTAGCTGTCCTTCATATCCCATCTCAAATTACCATCCTGTATAGACGGTGTAATGTAACAGACGGCCCCAGGATCTCCTGAGCACCAGTTGTAACCACCAGTTGTTGTCTGCTACACCAGTTGTAAAGAATGGTGTAGAGCATTCAATACCTAGTACATATACATAATTTAATTAAATATTAAAATGCTTATAGAATAAGAGGCAAGTCAGCTTTACGTCCCGTGGGGAAGTCAGCGAGTTCCTTCGTGTAGTTACGATGTTGCTGATGGCCCACACAGCCATTTCATAGAAACCGGCGGCAGCAAACAGACCGGCTGGAGCGCATTTAGTCATGACGGTAAAGGATAGCCAGGATCCGATCTTGTAAGTGTAGTTAGGGCAGGAGGCGTCTCACTTTGTTACCAAGGGAACGCAGGTTCTTCAACAGAATGTAGCTGCTCAGGGTGTCCAGCTCACACGTGTTGCATGGACCAGTGTATAGGGGATGGTTGATGTGGCACATTTCACATATTTAAACAGCCAATAGGTTTGAATATTGTATATTATTTATACATAGATCAGACAATAATATAAGCACTTATAAAAATTCCTCCATCTCCATAGTAAAAACAAGTCAAAATTCGACTGTCATAAAAAAGTATAAAATATAAATAGCAAGTAGGTGAAATGACGATGAAGAAGGTGATACTACAACGGCCACCCGAACATGGGCTCTTTAATGGACCGCTACACTGAAGAGTCGTGTGGAAATAAATAGCCATCGTTAGTAAGTCATAAAACTGCCAGAATTGCAGTTCCACACATTTATAATATTCGGAAAGATATATAGTTACATTAATAATAGCAGTAACAGAATACAAGAGAAACTTGCTCAGTTGTGTAATGTATTGTGTCCATTTCTAACTACCAAATAAAGCTATCCATTAGTAGAATCAGTGCTACATATTTATAGCATGTACGACAGATAGGGATCGCTAAACATCGGCAAATGTAATCACCGGTTAGTGTAGTTGTGTCAGGCTGCTCGCTGATACGAGTCATTACTGTGAGTGCCACCTATACTACTCAGCACGCACTTAGCCTATTGCGCAGTTTGCCTGTCTAACTCAATGTAGACGTGACGTCATGGCTTCTGTTTGCTTTTATGCCTAAGAGCAAACGGCATATACGGCGGATAACATGTGAGCAAAAAGCTGTCTACGATAAAATCTTTTGTGAAAGGAATTTTAATTGAGCATCGTTATTATAACTTTCTTTAAATGAATGCATCGTTTTACAAACAAAATTGTCCTTAGAGTTAATAAATAAGTTATGGTGTCCGATATAAAGTCTAGTTAGTAATTTCAGCTTTTTATTTATTTGCACATGCACAATGTTACAATCTCAACCAAAGCATTGTACAGTTAAATTACATGTAAGAAAAAACAAAAAAAAACATTACAAACACGTAACAGAAATTTAAATTAAACAGCAGAAAAAATATATTAAAAAAATACATTACTATTAGTAAAGAAATTAACTTTACTCGTCTTTCATCCATCTTCTCACAAAATCTCAAACATTCACGACACACATCTATCCATCTCGAGGCAAACAAATCACACTCTGGTGCTAATGCCAGAAGAGTATTTAGCTATGAAAATTATTATAGTTTTGTATAACAAAATAGCAATAGTACATAAACACATTTCTACATACATAAATACATTTTTTTATATCCTGCACCGGTGGACGTCACTATGTCAACGCCGGCTGTCGCCAAAAACCAGCGCTGTGGCTCTGTCTCGCAGGTGAATCATAGCTTTATGCTGAGCGATGGCTGTTTTGTGCGATGTGATGTGACGCATATTTTTTCCAATAGTTTCTCTTTGGTTTTGTGTATGTAATGTAAACAAGAAAATTACAATAAAAAAAATACAATTTAATGAAGTGATGTACAAAAGCGAGCTTAACTCAAAAATGAGTTTTCTACCAGCAAACCTTTGAGTGATAGAGAGAGATTGATAATAATATGGATGAGGGCAAACTCCAGTGTACAAACTGCCTTATTTATATCTACTTATTATTCCTATAAAATAACATATACGTTTTATTTTATTTTGTGCGTCATGTTGGCGCGATTAAATATTTTTTCTTTTCTTTCTATTACGTTACAATATTTTCCTTATCCTAATATACAGGGTGTTAACGAATTCGTGTAATTCCTTAAAACCACATGATCTACTACTGGTGTAGACAGGCCCCACACGGGATTTAGCTTGATTAAAAATAAAAAAAATAAATTCTTTTTTTTTCATGCGGCTTTGTTACCGATCGTATCTAAACCACCTAATAAGGTTTCAGTAAAAAAATGAGTTTTTTTTTTTGCAAAAAAAGTATTTTATTTCTGCGAACATTTCGATGCCACGCATAAATTAATGAAAGTACGGCGACACGGCTGGCAGGAACGACTAACGCGATATCGCTCTTTGCAGTCAAATAACTCAAGGCTCTAAAAAGACTCAGAAATTGAAAATCAAAATTGTTTTTTTTTTTTTTCGTTTTTTTTCGAAAATTCCCATTTGGGTTAATCTGTGTCACCAGTAGATCACGCGGTTTGAAGGAATTACAAGATTTCGTTAACACCCTGTATACGTTTTTTTTTTATACATTTTCGTGTCCCGTCTGCTAGCTGAGTCCTACATAATCTATGTAATATTGTATGTATCGTCGGCCAGCGCAGCAGCCCGCCGCAGCGCCGCTCGCTTCCACTAGCAATTACCGTAAAAGCCTTTCTTAATAGTTACCTCCAGCAGATCAATGAGTCTGCCGATAAATTGACGATATACAGGCACATTACTGAGAACACAACTACCTAACCGTTTAGTTCAACGAGTTTATTTTGAAAGCATGAGAGCTTTTGTGAACGAGTACCTATTCTTTGTTCGAATACATTTGTTGGTAGTCATAAGTTGTCTCAACAATATTATACACGTTTCCATGCACTGGAATCTCTTTTAAATGCTTATGAAATACTATGTTTTAGGAATAAATTCAACCTCTCCAGGAATATTTTTTGGTTTTTCTGCTATATTAGAATAGCTCATCTCGGGCTGAAAAGATTAGCCAGTCAGCAAGATTAACAGCGGGGCTGACTGCCTAGGGTGCTCCGGACATACTTGAGTATCGTCACTCGTGGAGGATCTTTTAATGCACAACAAGTAACGTACGTAAAAATATAGATTGATAAATTTTCATATGAAAGGAGTTACTTTCTCGTACACTTTTTTTTTTAATAATTCTTTACCCCACACTAAGATTTCTCTTATATCGTGGGTGCGTTTACAGATACAAATCTCACATACACAAACGCCCAGACCCGAAACAACCATCTGTAGGCCATACAAATTTTTGTTCCGTGTGGGAATCGAACCCACGATCCGTAGGGCAGAAGCCAATCGCTTAGCCACTGCACCAAACGTGTCGTCAAAATAACAACTTATTGCGCTAATGTCACGATCTATTTAAGACTGTTATATGTAACGGCCCGTGTTCAGTCGTGAACGTTCACAGACTGATGCTGATATAAATAGTAACCCAAGAACTACAACTAAATTAAAATATAATTCTGTATGTTTTCCCTATGTCGATTATTTTAGTCTCAATATTAATCAGCCTGCAGTGGGCGGAGTGTCGCCAGATTTATTTGTGCGTCAACAAATTGGCATTAGTGTACGCCATAGTGGACCCTTCCCGCTACGATGTATCACAAATAAGTGTTGCACTCATACTCAGGAAACAGATTGTGTGCGTGTTACATTTTGCAGGTTTACATTGAATTGACAAACAATTTTTAAATAATGAATTTATAATAAACCTACTTAGACCCAGCTAAGAGATTGGGCTATAATTAAACCACTTGCAAAACTTAGGTAAACTAAAATCCAATATAATACGTATAGCCCGTGAGCCAGAGGGTATATTTTGTCAGTCATTTCCTCTCAAGCGATAACTCGTGGAATGCTTCAGAGAGTTGTATTATGCAGCATGGTGAACGTCAGCTGCCGCTCCGTGGGTGGGTTGGGCAAAGGCAGCCCATCAAACATGTAAAAAAAAAAAAAGTTTTCAGTCATTTCCTCCCGACTGAAAATTTGTTAAATGATAGTTAACGCAATTATTCGAAGATAAAAAAAAGTCAGCTGGCCGTACCGTGGTGGATTATACGTCAGCTGGTCACATGAACATGCAAAAAATTTTTTTTCGTTCAGTGATTTCCTCTCACTTGAAAATTTGTCAGATGATAGTTTACATGCTATTTTGAATAAATAAAAACGTCAGCTGGCTCTATGTTGGTGGAAAGGTCGTCAGCTGATGCAGTGAAAGGTGGAGCATGGGAACCAGACGTGAGCGCCGATCGCTTATTTAAATACGTCAGCTGACGGGTTTTCCACCAACATAGAGCCAGCTGACGTTTTTATTCATTCAAAATAGCATTTAAACTATCATCTGACACATTTTCAAGTGAGAGGAAATGACATAACTACAGTTATTCGCAATAGCTTCATGCACGCGCCCTTATATGTACCAATCAAATCAATATTCTCATTAATCAATCAATCAGCAATATTTAAATAGACGCACTTTGGATAGAAATCAATCCCGTTAAAATTTATACGCAAGGAAAATCTACCGAAGCACAAAAGAAAAAAAAAGAAACTTGTGAGCCATTCGAAAATAAACTTGAATTTTAATGTATAAAAATGTCCAACGTACTCGTAACTCCTTTTTGTGTTTTTTGCCAAAAAAACAACTTCAAAGTTGAAAGTATTCTGCGAAGAAAGTTTGAACAAGTGCAGTGAAGTTTTAAATATTCGAAAATGTAATAGTAGTAGTATATATGTCGTGGCCATATCTTAGAATTGATCATTTCATGATGTGGCCGGCCATTTCATGAAATGGTTGTATTTCATGATATGGCCAGCTTAAACTGACCATATCATTTAAACGTCAACGTTTAGTGATATGTCAATCCACGTTTGGCCATATCATTAATGTAGGGTTTCCATGATATCAAAGGTTTAATAAAAAAACAAATGAAGGAAGCATGTACCATCCAAGCAAAAGCAAGCCAGCATGCTAGTGTTTCTGAGTTTGCTCCGCCAGAAGACTCGCTTTGTCGCCCCTTCGCTTCGCTCGCACACTCGACCAGCGCTGCGCTCAGGAGGTCGCCGACTCGCTTCGCTCGCCACCTCCCCCCACTCGCTACGTTTTGGCCTCGTGCACTCGTTCCACTGAGGACCTCCTTCGCGAGCTTCTGGCTCCACGCTTTTAAATAACACTCTAGGGTTAGGACAGGGTCTGACCACGTGCAGTCGGGGTACGCTGAGTCGGATTTACATAAAATGGATCAATTTTATTAATTATAAATCTTTCGAATGAATGCGTCGACCGCGTAAGTTTCGATGATTATTTGTTCTGTAGTTTGACAGGTTAACCAGATAAGTAATCGAACAAATAAAATTCTATGAAAAGTTCACCCGCAATTACCATGAAGTCATATTTTGAAATCCAGTAGTAATCCATATAGTCCATTAATTTTCGTTGCATGATCACCCTACTTTACTTAATATTATTACCTTTTTTGTCAGAATAATTGTCCGCCGCCACGATGCATCACAAAAACAAAACGATATCAGCGCCTCTAACAGTGGATAATGTAACTAATTTTATGATATGATCACTAATGTTTGACCACATCATGAAGTAGCCGTGCGTTTAGCTGATTATATCGTCGAACGCTAATTTATTCATTGATCTGGCCAGGCCACATCATGATGTTGGCAGCGGGTATTGGCCATTTCATGAAATGATCAATTCTAAGATATGGCCACGACATTATACTACTACTATTACATTTTCGAATATTTAAAACTTCACTGCACTTGTTCAAACTTTCTTCGCAGAATACTTTCAACTTTGAAGTTGTTTTTTTGGCAAAAAACACAAAAAGGAGTTACGTTGGACATTTTTATACATTAAAATTCAAGTTTATTTTCGAATGGCTCACAAGTTTCTTTTTTTTTCTTTTGTGCTTCGGTAGATTTTCCTTGCGTATAAATTTTAACGGGATTGATTTCTGTCCAAAGTGCGTCTATTTAAATATTGCTGATTGATTGATTAATGAGAATATTGATTTGATTGGTACATATAAGGGCGCGTGCATGAAGCTATTGCGAATAACTGTAGTTATGTCATTTCCTCTCACTTGAAAATGTGTCAGATGATAGTTTAAATGCTATTTTGAATAAATAAAAACGTCAGCTGGCTCTATGTTGGTGGAAAACCCGTCAGCTGACGTATTTAAATAAGCGATCGGCGCTCACGTCTGGTTCCCATGCTCCACCTTTCACTGCATCAGCTGACGACCTTTCCACCAACATAGAGCCAGCTGACGTTTTTATTTATTCAAAATAGCATGTAAACTATCATCTGACAAATTTTCAAGTGAGAGGAAATCACTGAACGAAAAAAAAATTTTTGCATGTTCATGTGACCAGCTGACGTTCACCATGCTGCATAATATAACTCTCTGAAGCATTTCACGAGTTATCGCTTGAGAGGAAATTGGTCCAGCAAAACTGTTGCTGGCTCACGGGCTAGTACAATGTGCAATATGTCAGTTGACAGCGAACGGTTGAAATGTGTATCAGCACTTTTAAATTTCATAACGTACATTTAAAAATATACAAAATAATAGCCCACCGGCATCTTGAACAGGGTTCAAGCTACCGGTGGTCAGGGCTCCAGAGAGAGTAACTTCCTAACAATACGCGCCGTGTCCACAAGTACCGCTTTCTGAATTAAACCCTTGATCTAGCTGCTTAAAGAGAGCCTCATCAGATGTTGGTCGAGGCTCTTGGCTATTAAGCCATTGGCTGTAACGACTATCGGCAAAGTGACTACTGAGTCGACATGTAACTCACCAATAATATGATTTTATAACAACTTTCGTGACTGAAATTCATTTTTAATTTATCTACGGCTTGAACGGCTCATTATCTCTAAATCATCCGGTTGAGTCAAAACTCGGGCAACCCCGAAAAAATGCACATGAGCAAAGAGTAGATAATCTTGAACATAATAAACATCGTACATAATTTTATGATTTTAAATATATTAATATTTCTATCGTAGGTGTTTTAGAGATAAAATAACTTAATACGAAGATGATTTAAAAACAAAACGGATTGCGTAGCATGTTGCTACGAACTTTCGTAGCACTCGCAAATCGTTAATTGCTTAGCTTGCTTCTACAAGTAATTTTAAATTTTTATCATTTCTACAAGGTTATTCGAAAAGGGGGTACTAATCCGCAGGCCACTTAAAATATCACTGATGACGGTTTTAAAGCAACTGTTAAAATTCCAAAATTCGATCATTTTTATTTCCATGTAAAATAATTTAGTTTTTTCAAAAATTCTTCGTCCCTACTTTAGTTAAGAATTCAGAAAATAGAGCTTCTAATTCGTGACCCCAAATATGACCTAAAATGTAAACACAGCTGATCATAGATAGATTTTAGCATATTTTTTTTGTAGTTTTTGAACAGCTATTTCCCTTAAACTATTGAGTTTTGGGGAAAGTGGTAGAACAAAAGCTACTCATTATTATGGGTACTTTAACACCCTCTCGTATCAGTTCCCCCTTTCTGACTAACCTTGTATAATACCTAAGTTTTAATAGTAAAAAAATATTGAAATATTTCAATGCAGTTAAATATTAAACTAAGTAATTGAACACAGAATGAGCCAAGTCGATTACAAGAAGCTAAATCGTGAACTTCAAATATTCAAATGAGTTGTAATGTCAAAGTATACAATAGCAAATAATAAGAGGGGGAGCACAATGGTCTGCGTCTGTAACGAGCTTGAAGCCTCGTGAATTATTCATGTCGCTCCTTCGCGACAATTTGTTTACTTTCCATATCGAGACCGTGTATACTTTGTGATATTAACATAACTATATACTGCATGAGATTGAGTACGATTATTGACTTGAAAACTTATGTATTTGTTAGAAATCATATTGAAATTATACAGGGTGTTAACGAATTCGTGTAATTCCTTCAAACCACGTGATATACTGGTGACACAGATTAACCCAAAAGGGGAATTTTAGAAAATCAACTAAAAAAAATAATTAAAAAAAACCTGATTTTCTTTCCTGAGTCATTTTAGAGCCTTGAGTTATCTGACTGCAAAGAGCGATATCGCGTTAGTCGTGCCTGCCAGCCATGACGCCGTGCTTTCATTAATTTATGCGTGGCATCGAAATGTTCACAAAAATAAAACAATTTTTTTGCAAAAAAAAAAAAACTTTTTTTTTACTGAATCCTTATTAGGTGGTTTAGATACGATCGGTAACAAAGCCGCATGAAAAAAGAATAATTTTATTTTTTTATTTTTAATCAAGCTAAATCCCGTTCGGGGCCTGTCTACATCAGTAGTAGATCATGTGGTTTTAAGGAATTACACGAATTCGTTAACACCCTGTATAAGATTTTACCGACACGAATGTCTTTCTAAAATCTCTATAATTGATTGAAATATTACGATGATTATAGCTATAAGTAGAAATAGAAATGAAGAAATGGAAATTAATAATTGATTCTGAAGATCTGTTTGTTTATTAACATTACTATGAACAGTTTGTAATGAACTTAATACGAGTCACTTAACCGTTTCGATCAGCTTTGTATATTTAATTTCCTCTCTCACGTAGTGCTGTCGCTCCCTAGTCATATTGTATCGATACAATAAGACAGATAATATCGACATCACAACATTCATGGTGACGTCACGTGTCTAAAGAACCGATGATTGAATAATAGATAATTTTGCTAATGACAAACCAGTAAAAACATTCTTAAAGCAACTGATACGTTTTTTAGCATAACTGTAATTTTGTCTGAGCAACTTCAGGGAAATACGTACTTATATTTTTGTGGTCAACTCAATGAAGTTACTTACATCCGTGTTAATATACAACTCTCATTTAAGAGATCTTCCAACAGCAGCTACAATGATGTAGAATTGTATATATTAGACAATAAAAAATAATACGTCGCGTTACTTTGTTTTTGTTGATTTTTTCAAAAAGCGCTGATTCAATTTCGAAATAAATTACACAGAACCACCTCTGAAGTAGGGCCTAGCAAAAAAAAAACATCAAAATCCATTCATAATTGGCGGAGAAATCGCGTAACAAACATACAAAAAAAACATTCAGACGAATTGAGAACATCCGTCTTTTTGAAGTCGGTTAAAAATTAGTAGCGAATTAAGTTGACTAATTAGTGAACTTAATTGAGTAAGCACTGAACTTAACTCACCGATACACGTCCCAATGGAGTTTTAAACTTAACTCCTCTAGTCAACAAGTTAATTCGCTACTAATGAAAGTGTAAACCTGGTTAAAAACATTTTCAAATGATACATAAATACTAATACCTACGTCGAAAGATTAGGCAGCATTCTCCAATTTTCTACAGAATATGTAATTCAAAATACATAATCAACAAAAATGATATGATCGTGTTAGTCATAAGTTCACTTATCATAACCTAATATTCTGATCAATACCGTCACATAATAGTCAACGCTGACAAAATGGCGGGTGGCACGCGAATTATCAAATTATACGTCGAACAAGGAGCCCTAATACTGTAAGTGGGGATAGGGCTGCCACACTACAGGCGTCATGTCGCTTATAGTGTTGTATTGTACGCCCTTATATAAGGTCCATCTATTCATACACGAAATATTTTAAGGGATACATCTATAGGTGGTAAAGAAGACATAAATTAAAAAAAAGAAAAACTAAGGTTTTTTTTTTATTAAATAATGTTAATTTACTTGATACACTTACACATAACAAATACTGGCTCATTACTATTTTCAACATCCATTACGCTAGTTTGTACGTAGTATTCATTGTCATAGAAGCGGGCAATTTTTTTTTTCAAAGTCTCTAGCATTATTTCAATTAGGTATAATAATTACGAAAAATAAGAAATTAACAAAAAATTTTTTTCCACTTTTCTTTGTCATCTTTACCACCTATAGATGTATCCCTTAAAATACACACATCAAAAGTGTCTAGGGATCAACACATATTTTTGCAATAACTTTTCTCCTGATTGATATTAATTAAAATTTTCTTTAAGGATTCATCAAATAAAGTGTTTTCGTTTGTCACAGTAACGATAAACCAAGTCACCTTTGCATTAATAAAGAAATTTGCCATTTTCCTAATAAAGGGATTTTTGACATTTGAACCACTAACACAAAAGTTCGAAAAAAAGACTGAAATAACAGTTTTCTTTAAAATTTTATTGGGTAACTTAAACAATTAATAATCCGTGTTTCTACCGCGAACACTAACAACACAAGAACATCGGTTTGGCATACTCAAAATGAGTTCATCCAAATCACGCTGTGGAATGGCCGCCCATGTTCGTTGCAACAACAAAAAAAGGTCTTCTTGCGACTGGATACCCTCCATATTCGGCAGAGCTCTTCTCTGTAGCATATCCCATGCATGCTCAATCGGGTTCAAGTCTGGCGACTGAGCAGGCCAGGGCAGGACATTGATGTTAGCTGCGGCGAGAGTCTGTCTTACAACTCTTGCGGTGTGCGGTCGTGCATTATCATGCATTAACTGAAATAAGGGACCGATTTGCGCTTGTAGAGGAACGATGACGTCTGATACAATCGTCTCAGCATAAATTTGAGCGTTGAGGTTGCCTCTGATCCAAATCAACTCAGTTCTTCCGCCGATCCAAATACCCGCCCATACCATGATGGTTCCACCACTATAAGGATGGACTTCCTGGCAGGATTTTAATCGCTGTTGGCGTCCAGGGGTTCTCCAGTGTCGTATACGTCTTGTATCCGGTCTCATACCAAAACGAGACTCATCAGAAAAGCACACGAAACGCCATTGTTCTTCTGCCCAATTTCTGTGTCCAAGAGCCCATTGATATCGAATCCTACGATTGTGCATTGCTATAGGTGGTACCCGTAGCGGTCTTCGGGAATGAAGGTTCACTTCATGCAAGCGGTTTCTGACTGTTTGGTCGCTGATTAAGTTCCCTGAAGAGTGATGAAGCCTCACGGCTAACATCATGGCGGTTATTGTTGGAGCTCTTCGAGTTAAGATTTGAATGTATCGGTCTTGTCTCCGTGTGGTGCAGCGATACCGTCCTCCATGGCGCTCAGCCACGGTACCAGTGCTTCGGTAACGTGTCCAAAGTCGACTGATAACACTCTGACTTGTATTCAGAGCTAAAGCCACAGTACGTTGCCGGGAACCAGCTTTTATCATTCCCACGGCTCTGAGCATTTCTTCCCTGCTTAAATGACGTCGCCGCTCCATAATAACGTTGGTTTTAATCAGTAGTAGGGAAACAGTAGCACTAATAATGTCTTCAATGCGTTGTATGTTTTTATAGGGAAAATATTGACAGCTGATTTTCATCTTTTACTCGAATTTGATTCACAGTTCCTGATTCAAATTATGAAATGCACCAAAAAGGATCCACATAAATTTATAAAATCATAAATTTATTACAAAGCCACATCTCAATCTCAAGAAATCCGCATAAAAATGCTTGATCCCTAGACACTTTTGATGTGTGTATTTCGTGTATGAATAGATGGACCTTATATTAGGGACCATACCTATAAAAACTGCAAAAAAGTCCGCCATATATTTAATACATAATTAGAAAAAAAAAATTAGGACTGTTAAGATGATGGAGGTACAGTTATAGATGTAAATGCATTTCGTTTTGCAATGATTTGCATAAAAACTACACCTTCACAACTGTATTTAAACCCCAGATAATAACATTAGGGTTAAACCAAGCTTAACTTGATTCCAATTAGGGTTTCTGTTTTCTCGACATATTTTTTTTCTCGGGTCTCGAGAATTCTCGAGCCCGATTTCTCGGGTTTCTCGGGTCATTCGAGAATTTTTTAAAAACCTTAAAAAAACTGCATACTCCCGTTTTCTGGTGTACTCTTGAACGTAGTTTATCTGTTCGATAGCGCTATTATTTCGATAAGCTGACTCACTGCGTTTCTGGACACCCCAGTCAGAAGATAATCCTATTTCAAACTTCAGATAACTTATTTTTTCAGTTTCTCAGGTACTCCTAACCGTAGTTTATCTATTCCACCGCTATTGGTTCGATAAAATGACACATTGCGTTTCTGGACACCCCAGTCAGAAGATGATCTTACTTAGTTCAAACTTCAGTTAACTTGACTGACCAATTTGGGGCGTAAATCGTTAATCGATAGTGAGTTTTGGACTCCCAGCGAAATGGACTCGAGTAGTTCATCGGAATCTGATTTGGAAGTGCTGGAGGCTATTTCAAATAAATCAGTACCAATAAAAAGGCATCGAAAGAAATCCATCCGAAATGTTCACGGATGAAAAGTTTAACATGAGATATCTTTAACTAGGGCACTTTGATATTTACCTTTGTGAAATAACCAGTCCTGCCCTAGAACCCATTCATTTACACCACAAATAGGTACGTTAGCTTAGTTTTTTTTTCAGATATAAATAAACTTTACCGCCCAATATTATAAATTACAATAAAACTTTAAAATCCTACTTATTTTGTTTTAATAGTTTTATTGTGTTGTTGCTATGATTAAAAATAACAAAGAGAAAATATTGTAATTTAAATTTTATATTTCATGTGTGTAATGATTCGTTTTAAAATCATTGCACATAGGTACCAGAGGAGATTTTCATTTAAATTTGGGGCCTAATTGCAAAAAGATGTAAAGTTTAAGGCGAGAAAAGTATATTTAGATGGGCTTTAAAAAGAGACCCCATCTAGTGATCAATTTACAAACTCACTTATTGTTTGGATAGTTATCTAGTCGTCGATTTTGTATTCAGAAACCCAACAATAGATGAACGGAGTTTATCTTACAGTTAATTTTTATTTGACATTTTAATGTCACATTATAATAAGAGTACTTGGAGTTGCAGGTATATTATGTGTCTCTTCGCTTGCCTCGCTTACTCGTGGCTCGTAAGGAGAACGATCAGAAGCCAGAATGCAAAGATTACGTAACTTTTAAGCCAATTTTACAGTAATAAAAGAAAATCTTCGATTTCTCGAGTTCTCGAATTCTCGAGGTATTTTTTCTCGTCTCGAAGTTGGCATGATTTCTCGACATTTCTCGACTCGAGAATTCTCGAGCAGAAACCCTAATTCCAATCAAACCCATTATCAAAACGTAAGTAACATTTTAACAGAAGTTTAAGTCCGTATGTCGTTCCCTGAGCTGACAAACGTCATCTGTGTAGCTTGACTGCAGGCCACTTAAAATGTCACTGATGACTGCATTAAAGCACGTGTTAAAATTTCAAAATTCGATAATTTTTATTTGTTTAAAAAATGATTTCCATTTTAGTTTTTTCAAAGATTCTTTATCCCTGCGTATGTTACCAATTCAGAAAATGGAGTTTCTAATCCGTGACCCTAAATATGACCTAAAACGTAAACACAGCTGATCTTAACTGAGGATGAATAGATTTTAGCATATTTTTTATGAAATCTTTGAACAGCTAATTCTCTTAAGTTATTCACTTTTGGGGAAAGTTGTAGAACAAAAGTTATTCATTATTATGGGTACATTAACACCCTTTCGGATTAGTACCCCCTTTCCGACTTACCTTGTATATCAAATAGTTACGCCACATAGATGAAGAAGGTGAAAAATATACGTTTAAACAGATATCTATCTTAACTTCAGTCGTAAAAAAGTCGTAGCAGAATAAACGTCACCATATTTGTAAAAATAAAGCAAAATAACACTAACGCTATAAGAGTCATCCCTATCGCAAAAGTTAACAAGATCGGAAGCAATTTTCACTACTGACAGCCCTAACTGTTCTAAACAAGCCAAAAATATTCAATCACTTTCCGTAATCTCTATTACGTTTTGATAAGGTTCATTTTCACTTGTTCGTAGTGTAGCGATGATGTTTTATGAAAGGCAAGATTATTGCATTTGACGAGATTACGGCGGATTATATGAGGAGACGAGAGGGCGCCACCGTCGCGGCGCGGGAGTCATCTAATTATATATGGGAAGCTCACTCAAATACGAATATGTCAATAGATGCCGCATGTACAGTTCTGAAATAAACTGAGAACAGTTACGTAGAAGTTTTCATACAGTTTTGGTGCTCTTCAATTTTAACCATTTTCTTTGATCGCTTTTTTCTCTTTGCATGAAATGAAAAACAACTGCTGCTTTTACCATCTGTAGTGTCATTCTGTAAGAAACCCACCTCAATATTGACGACGGTTAGCTCGATTTTCATAATGTCACAGTATGGATAATAGAAGCAAATAACACACAGATAATCGGCAGTATAATCAATAACGCGTAGTTTTATTATCCACGCTGTGTCACGACAAATGTCTAGGTAATTGACAGTCGCGATCGAGGAGAGATTCTTACAGAATTACACTGCCGCTCTTTATCTTGTTCTGAATCAAAGTAAAGCTATTCTGTATTATAACTTCTGTTATGAAATAACTAAAGCACCTTTTATAATGTAACCACATTTTTGTTTTTGTCCGTGAATCTATATATCAAGTGTGAACTAACAAATAAGCACATAATAAAGTACAGTGACATCAACTGATTGTCAGACAGGCACATAAGGCTAGTGCCTACATAATGACAGGCGGCCGTGGTAGGTATATAATAATATAGCTGGTGCCTGTAGAGACGCTCGCTTGTCGGCTCCTCCCCGAGTCGCAGAGGTACCGACAGAAACGAAATGCGCACTATTTTTTTTAATAAGAGATTGAAAAATGGTTTTATTGTTAGCCTGATGTCAGTTAAGTTGATTAGGTTGTACATGTCATTTTAAAATAAGTAATTGAACACGAAAATAAAAAAAAAATTGAAGTATTTGTGAAGGAAAACTTAAATTATCCACAAAAAAAATGTATTTTTGTTGTTAACGGTAGTAATTTTTTTTTTATTCATGAAAATTAAATTGAGTGTTTTTTGCTACCTACGTTTTACAGTATTTTAATGAGACAAAAGATTTTTTTAATCAACGCTTTGTACTTTGTTCTTTCAACGTACTACGCACTCGTCAAAATTACATACAACTCAACTTACACATAAAATTAAAACAATGCCCTTATGTATGATATAATGATGTCTGAATACAGCACCTAACACATAAGCAGTACGTACTCAATGGTGCGTAGGTGTGTAGACCGCTCGCTCATTGTGTTATGTGTTCATGTACTCCCCATTCACTCATTCGCCGCTCGCCACTTGCCGCGTGTAATGATATGCGCTCACATATGTACGCGAATATATTATGTATCTGTATATGGGCACACAGATTGTGTCTTAGTTTTTTTACAGATCTATTTCAATGAAATAAAGAGTTTAGATGTACTTTATGTAAGAATCGTTTGTTCAAGGATTCTCTTGTATACTCAACTAAAAAATAATATAAACAATGATGGTACGTTTAATGTACGTAGAGGGCTAGGTGCATATACATCAATAGAGATCACGTTTGCAACTTATAAAGACAGTTAGAAATTGAAGTCTTGACTAAACGGCCGGTATTTACAGTCCTTTAGATTTCAATTATGGATGATTATCCATGAATTGTTTTTATTGTTGTATTTGCCAGTCGGTGCAGCTATTACTGTAGATGGAACGTAGATACTTCTGTATTAGAGAGGCCTACACGCAACATTGAAGTTAAATGAGCTAGTGGTGATAATTCTGAAACGCATACATGTGCATGTTGAATGCTTCTTACATCAATAACCAAATAGGTATTAACCTAACTAAAATAACTAATAAATAATAAAACTATATACTAATTTACAATTTCCAGCATAAGAATTAATTGATTATATGAAATAATATAGAACTTAAAAGCGATAATTATACAAGACCGAAAAAGTGTTATCAGGAAAAATGTACATAAATAATGAGCCGCATATATTTAGTTCAGTTAACAATAGCAAAAAATAAACGCGTTATAAAAAAAACCGCCTGCAATATAATGTAGGTTTTAATATTGATACAAAATGATATGACATCATAACAATATGAGAAACGTAGCCTCCATCTTATGTTTCTGTCAGCTACACTCCCGGAACAATCCGTGACTGTTCTTATTATTATTCTTTATTATACACACAAAAAAATACAGTTTAAAAGTACAATATAGTGAAGTCATCAACAAAGGCGAGCTTATTTCTTTGAATGATAGAGAGAGATTGATTATAGAATTACCGCATTTCTGTATTCTATTAAAAAGTTACTTAATGTCTTTAAAGATTGGAATTCACTACAGGATCTTTGCGTGTTTAGCCCACGACGCGCGGAAGCCTTTTAAAAGAAGGATTTTCTCCTAAAATATTATTTATTGTGAAACATATCTTTGAAAAAGCTAGACGTAGTAGATACGTAGATCATAACATGAATCCTCCTGAAAAATTATGTAGATACTAACTAAACTGTAACTTGATCATGAATTACTAGCTTTCGCCCGCAGCTTCGCTTGCGTGAAATTTTGAGCTCGTTAAGTGACGATTTTCCATACAAACTTTCATTCCCTATTTAACTCCCTTAGGGGTTGAATTTAGAAAAATCCCTTCTTAGTGGATGCCTACGTTACAAAAGGAACCTACTGTCAAAATTTCAACTTTCTAACCCCAGCGGTTTAGGCTGTGCATTGATAGATCAGTCAGTCAGTCAGTCAGCTTCTCCTTTTATATGTATAGACTAGCTGTTGCCCGCAGCTTCGCTTGTGTACCTTCTTACTTCTAAAGTACCAGATTTCTCATACAAACTTACAACACTTATTTCACTCCTTTAGGGGTTGAATTTCCAAAAACCCTGATACATGTGTACTTTTATTTCTGACCAGTAACCTAAATATTGAATTTCATGCTTCTTACTTCAAAAGTACCAGATTTCTCATACAAACTTACAACACTTATTTCACCCCCTTAGGGGTTGAATTTCCAAAAACGCTCAAGCACGTGTACATTTACTCCTAACCAGAAACCTTAATACTTAATTTCATGCTTCTTACTTCAAAAATGACGGACTTGCATACAAACGTTAATCACCCTTTTCACCCCCTTAGGGGTTGAATTTCGAGAAATCCCTTCTTAGTGGATGTTTTCGTCACGTAAGGAACCTACTGTCCAAATTTCATATTTCCAGCTTTAGTGGTTTAGGCTCTGCGTTGATGAATCAAATGTCAGTCAGTACCAGTCTCTTTATATACAAGGTTAGTCAGAAAGGGGGTACTAATCCGAAAGGGTGTTAAAGAACACATAATAATGAATAACTTTTGTTCTACAACTTTTCCCAAAACTCAATAGTTTAAGAGAAAAAGTTGTTAAAAAATCTCAAAAAAAAATCTCTAAAATCTATCTATCCCCAGTTATGATCAGCTGTGTTTACATTTTAGGTCATATTTGGGGTCATGAATAAGAAGCACCATTTTCCGAATTTGTAACTAAAGCAGGGATGAAGAATTTTTGAAAAAAACTAAAATAAAAATCTTTTTATTTGGAAAAAAAATATATCGAATTTTAAAATTTTAACACTTGCTTTCAAACAGTCATCAGCGATACTATAAGTGGGCTTCGGATTAGTACCCCCTTTCCGACTAACCTTGTATAAGAAAGATGATACGCCTTTGTAAGAATATTATTTGAAAATAATTTATCTCCGAGTTTTAAAAGCCTATCCTTATAAAATGTTCGTTGTTGGACATCCTTGGTACTCAAAAACGCTACCTAGTCCGATCGCTGATCATAACTATTAATTGTAATTGGTATTACGACTTGGTAGTCGTGATCTGCGTTAATGCAAAAACAAATTATAAATATGAAAATCCGATCACACGAACAGTGCGGGCAATCCGCCTCTTATCGACAACTTGATGTGCATCATAGCTTATCTTGCAGGAAAAGATAATTTATAAGTAATGATATGCTTTACTGCTTGCATACAAATAAATTTACTAGTACTTATAGTTCAAACCGTCGCGGACAAAGACAATATTTATCAACTCTCAAACTACTGTATTTTATGCTAAATGGATTATAAACGTGTTCAACTCTGCCTTTTGATTTTAGCTCAACTCAAATGGCTATTAGAAGCTTAACTTTTTAAAGGTGCCTCTGTTATAAAACTGTTCAAAATTAACATATCTTTTTGATATTGACTCGGCTTACAACATGCGTAGCCCACGGCAGGTCATCAGCATGTAATTTATCAAGAAAGTTAAAACTTGCCACATAGGTTAATATTCTATAAGGGTGTAGGTTCACTACAACTAAATAACCGGCCTTTTCCAGTCCACTACCGGAAGTATTCATCTCCCAAGCTAAGCCACAAAAACACCTCGGTTTGTTGTACTTCAATCAAACATTTCATGACATCGTAGTCCAGTGTTAGACCTCTCTAATTCGCTTTAATTTACCTACTTGTTTTTTTTTTCTAATTAAGGTCGATCTCATCGATAATTTCAGAGTACCTAGTAGTCAACACCTATACAAACACTAATATGGACATATGATGAGACATATTGTGCTGCATTACCTACTAAATGTAAAAAACTATTAAATGGTACATGCCCAGATCTTATCCTCAACGCTAAAACTACCATTTCTCTGGAAAGACTAGCAGCATTAAACCATGAAACTTGAGGTAACTTCTTGTGAATCGACCTGTACTATAGACCCTTCTTCGCAGTAATAATTTCGAAGTGGTTTTTTCCATAGGCTAAAGCAAAATCTCATCATGCTCGGAATAAATTCTGTAAAATAGGGTTCACACGGATTGTCAACGCCATGTGTAATAGCTTCTACGGCAAGTCCATCAGCGATTTTATTCCCAATATATGAGTACCTACATGAGAAGTTATCCAGTGAAGCTTTATATTGACGAGTTTTATCTGTAATAAATGTAATATTTTAGGTGCCTCGTAGGCTTCCGAGACGCATCAAGCTAGATACTGAAGAGCACACTTGAGTCTGATAAAATGTTTGTATGACAGAGATTAAACATAAGATAAAACTTCTGTAATCGCCGTTATATTATTATATTAATCATCAGCCCACAAACATCCACTGCTAAACATGCAACATATATTTTCCTAATATATTTATAATGCAGAGGAAGACAGTGACATAAATTGTTACAAAATATAGATCTCAGTTGCGTTGCATTTCAACTGTAATCTCTAAAAAACTTTTACGCACAAATCGCGTTTAATATTTCTAATTCTCTTATACATCTTCTATATCTCTTATACTCTTATATTTCTTCTACTTACCTATTTTCTATTCAGTTTGTTCCGTACTATAAAGTGATCAAGAGATTTTGTGTTAAAATCGTACCTGAAGTATTCATATTGTGGTGAAGTTAAAACAGGTTTAGATTAACTTTAGATAATCCCTCGACCCCGGTTATAGGTCCTCTAAAAAACACCGTGGTGGTTTTAGTACAACATTATCCCCCGCCTTCCCCACAGGAGTATACCGGAGGATGTCACCAAATGAAAAAAAAATAACGTTAGTTGGAAGAATGGGTAAAGGTTAAATAGGATGGGTAACTACGGTAATGATTGTCATAACTGCTGACTTAAAATTAACCAGATAGGTATAAAATACCGCAGGCTGTTAGATTGATGCAGCATACTTTAATTTTAAGGAGATTCGATCTTGTCTGATGTTCTTTCTGATGAAATTGTCATCCCTTAGTTTCTGTCCACGACTGCTTAGAATCTTGGCCGATTACCTTAGGGACCGGAAACAATACGTCAGGGTAAAAATTATAAGTCTCAGGACCTTGGGTCCTACCCAATTTTTGATCATGATTAATGATCTGCCAAGAGTTGTCTCTAAGACCGAGTGTTTGATGTTTGCTAATTATCTGAAATTGTTCTTATCTATCACTGGAACTGAGGATTGTGTAGTGTTACAGCATGACATTGATGCAGTTGTCGATTGGAGTACGAGAAACGAACTGTCGTTTAACTCACCCAAGTGCAAAACTATTCCTTTGTCACGGTCTCGTACGCTAGTAACAACGACATATGAGTGGCGCCGCGATCATGTCACCACAATACGTGATCTACGACTCATCCTTGGCAGTAAATTTAATTTTCAGAAAGACATCACTAAATCATGTAAAGGCACAAGTTAATCTCTGGGCTTGATTATAAGAACTTCTTGTCAATTCCACTATATCGGAGTTGTGAATCTTCTGTACAATGATATGTGCGAAGCGGGTATGAATATAAGGCAAAAGTGCGATCATCAAGAAAAAAACCACACCCTAAGTGGAGAAAATCTAGAAAAAGTTTACCTATGAGTATTACTCCCTTTATTACTATCTTATAACTATATGTAAGCGAACATACGAGTATTACTCATTTTATAACCTTCCCTGTTTGTATCGGGGATGTTCGGATATGATACCTCACAAATTAGGCGTAAATCTATACATAATTATCTTGTATTATTTTCTACTGCTAAGCCATAAGATAAATAATCTATCGGTACGAGAACAAATTCACCTATACGCGCCGGAACAGTGCATGCGGGCACTGGACGGAGACGACACCGACTTCTAGCGTGCCCAGCAGCATGGCACTTACCTCAAGCCAGTAATAGTCCAACGGCCAGAACGATTGTCCTAATCAACAGGTTTGCCGAGAGATACCTAGATGCTGATATACCTGCCGACATGTTTAACGTATTAAACAAACTGTTTTATTGTTCAACAAATAACATTTAGTTTTGTGTGTTTTTTTTTTTTTTTTGTTGTGTATCTTACAAGCCTTTTGTTTTTTTTAAATGTAAGCTTATTTTATCATTTAAATAAATAAATAAACTCATAGACACTATTATAACTTTAGAAGTTATCAAAATACTTTTTCAAGGAATGGAAATGCGATTGCTTTCGACCAGTTTTCCAAATCCAGTTTTGAGTTGATATGAACATCTAATCTAAAATATAAACAAGCTGACACCAAGCTTTCTTTTAGATATAAAGATCTTGAGATTACTAATATACAAACAAAAATTGGCACACAGATAATGGCAGCTAGTGAATCAGCTAATGAATAAGTATTGGAACAACCTTTAATAGGGTTCTCATTGAATATTTTTTTTCAATGTCGCTATATGTGCAATTGAAGGAATAAACTTTCGTTATATTTTTCTTCCGTTAAGTCAAAGTCACATCATCATACTTATTTTAATAATTTTATCTCAATACACTAAACTAAAATAAAAAGAAATAAGAGAGATGCCTAAAATTATTTTCAAATGAGAACAGTAAGAGTATATAGGTATTTGGAGGCGAGTACATAAGTAAGCAAGATTAAAAGCAGCCCACTGCTTTCAGACGAGGGCCGCGGACTACGCGATATTGTAATCGAAAGAGCCCGCATTACCGTCGGGAGGCACCACCCTACTCACGCCCTCTCACTCACACTCACGGCTCCACATAAAGCTGTCCTGCTCGCACGCGGTGCAAAAAGAAATCATTTATAGCAAGAAAGGTGTAGTATATCATTAACTTAAATAATTATGTAGGCGAACTCGCGGGGACTCCACAGTCGCTAAAGTCTCGCGTCGCGTTTGCGTTACCTGCATCAAGGTAACTGTATCTGGGCGTAACGTTAACGCACGCGTTCGACTTGTTGCTGGTTTGCGAGGTAAGGTTGTGTGGATAGTTTCATGATTACAGTTTCGCATAATGGAGTGCGGAGTGAAGTGACTTCGCGGCTTTAATCATTGGGGAAATATTCCGCGCCCGCGACTTAAAACGAGAATTATTATTTTTCTCTCGGTTCCTTGTTCAAGCTTTATGTTGGCGGAAATACTTGAGTATTACATAATGAAACACGATAAGTACATGACAATTAAAATTAATGTACGCTTTTTAATATACAAAAGCTTCTTCTGAACTCTTGAAGCATATAAAATGTAAATGAGACCTACGAAGTCTCAAAAAGGACTTTGTTCTACCTGCATTTATTTTTCTCAAACGTTTGCTTTAAGTTTATTTAGTGATTACATTTGGGTTTAAAGAATTTAAGTATTTCTCATTAGAACATGGTTCACTTACAATGAGATACAAGTAACTATCAGAAATTTCCAACAACAATCAGAACAGCTCATTATCATGCGTCAGTAAGATTCTTGAAACCATATTAGTCACAATACTATAATATTGGATGATTAGTAACCTAAGAGCATCATTCTCGTCGAACACTGCACTCTGTTCAACGAAAAGTGAGTCCTGACACAGCGGTCAATTCGTAAATTGTAGCCGTAAGGAGACTGCTATAAAAAAACGTAGACTATATCATCAAAAAACGTTAAATAGCTAGGTATATTATCTGTACTAACCCAACAAGTCGACGTTGAGTTCAACATCAATCGAAGAGCTTTAAATTCCTTTTTTTTTTGCACACTTGCTTTTCCATTTCACTTTCGACATTGGCAGAATTGTCGACATCGGCACTAATTGCCATTAAGAAAAATAGAATAGAATAGCTATATTATCCAGATTTTGTTTTTTTTTTTATATTCGATATTCGTTGTAGAGAAACGTCCGGACTCACCTTACGTTGAAAAGGTTATAGTTTATTATTTTATACAAGAAGGAGACACTATTAGGATTTAATTAGAATTATATAGTTCCAAAAAATGCAAGCCGGAGACCGTGCACGTTGGTAAAGGCATTTGTCCAGCAGTGGTGTGCACTTGTCTGACATAATTGGACGTAGTTACACGAAAAGGATTCAATCCACACAAAGTCACTTTAGAGTTTGACGTTTGAAGTTTGGAAGATATTTGAAGTGCCATCCATGTGGGTTGAAGTGCCATCCATGTGGGTTAAAGTGCCATCCATGTGGGTTGAAGTGCCATCCATGTGGGTTGGTTCTAATGTTGATAAAAATTGTTTTGTCTTGGATCTTTTTTACTGGCCGATAGTATTGATATTTAGAATCCGTTTGGTGCACTTAACTCATTTTTGACCAAGTTGTGGTTTGGGTCGTTTTCGTTTAACTACGTCCAATTTATATCCATGAGTCAATCGCGGTAGTTATTATAAACCCTATTTTTAAAGCGCTGCTCATAAAATATTAATTCATGCGATGATGTTGGCTCTTTTTTTGTTTCATTGTTCTCTTACTGCTCTCCTGAATATTCTTCTGATGTTTGATCGAAACCATCAATCATGTCAAGTATGTATAGTTTAAAGTTTTTTCTATCTACATTCGCGAATAATTAAATAATAATATGGATCGGTAACTCTCTTATTTGGGAAACGTTTATGTCCAGCAGTGTTCTATAACACCTGAGTTTATATATAACACCGATTGTTTTGGATTCACTGAAGATTGATAAAATGAAAAATGATAGTGCCTCTTTGCCTTCGACACCGTGTGTGTTCCTCACCTTTTGCGGAAGTTGAACGGACAGGGAGTTCGCGGACACGCCCTCAAAATTTTTGAAGACTATCTTTCTTATCGAACCCATCATCTGCCTAGCCTTTTCCCAACTATGTTGAGGTCGGCTTCCAGTCGAACCGGATGCAGCTGAATATCAGTATTTTACATGGAGCGACTGCCTATCAGACCTCCACAACCCAGTAACTGGGTAATACGATACTCTTGGTAAGACTGTTTGTCAGACTTTCTGGCTTCTGACCAACAGTACCTAACGACTGTCAAAGATCTACAAATGACAGCCGGGACCAACGGCTTTACGTGCTTTCCGAGGCACGGAGGAAACTTGCTATGGTAAATGGTCACCCATCCACAGACCAACCTCGGCAAGCGTGGCTTAACCCGGAAGATCGGTCTATGCGGCTGTAATTATTTAGCTACGAGCTCCTCTTCATTCATTCATCTTTCTTATCGAACCCAGTGTGTAAAAATTAATAATGTTATCATTGACAGCAATTCCATTGTATATCGATACCTCTGGGCTCAAAGGGCGTATAGCACATTTTTGGCATAATGACATTTTCACATAATTATAACGAAAATTAGTTTATTTTTTGTTGTTTTTTGCTTCTCCTGAAAATCCATGTTTTGTGCTATACTCCTTTTGAGCCCAGAGGTATCGATATGGCGTGCCTCAGGGCTCAGTGATTGGACCGACTCTCTTTCTGTTATACATTAATGCGCTCTGCAAACTCTCCATTCTCAATTGCTCAGTCTTCACCTACGCTGACGATACTGCATTGCTCGTTCATGGAGACAGCTGGACTCACGCATTTGCATGTGCTGAACATGGTCTTAGGTCCGTCATGAGCTGGCTAACTGGCAACCTTCTGACCTTGAATCCTAACAAGACCTTGTACATGACATTTGTCTTAAAAGCTTCTTCACAACCAAACCCGGATTCTTTTATTCTTAAGGTTCACAACGGTCCTGTGGATGCCTCTCCTCTTTCTTGCACATGTCCTCACATAAACCGGTCGGAAAATATTAAATATCTTGGGGTACACATCGACAATCAATTGAGTTGGAAACTCCACCTTAAGACTTTAATTGCGCGAGTACGTAGACTCGTTTCTATAATGAAAAGACTCAGACATTCTGCTCCCATTGAGACAATAAAAAATGTTTACTATGCTCTTGGACAGTCAATCCTAACGTACCTACTGCATAACTGCTTGGGGTGGAGCGGCCAAAACCTATCTCTTGCAGCTAGAACGAGTACAAAGAGCCGTTTTAAAGGTCGTGACCCTCAAGCCTTATAAATATCCCACAGCACAACTCTACACAGACTGTCAGGTTCTTACAGTGCGCCAACTTTTCATCCTACAAATAGTGCTACGAAAACACTCAACACTTCCACTTGTTGCGAACTACACCCAAAATCGTAGAAAATCAGGGTTGCCAAACGTACGAGGTTCCTCGTACAAATACGAGATTTGTGGTCTTCCGTACTAGGTACGAGGACATTATCAACCTCGTACAATTATGTACGAGATTTTGATAATATGGCCATACGAACATTTTGCATCACCATTAGATAAATAGTAAAAACTAGTGCCATCTATCAGAACTTGTAGGAACTTCTTACACCAAAAATTTCATTGCCTTATTAACGCGATGATTATCTATGGTAGCTATCCCGTCAACCGGAAATCCCCTGCCTAGTAAAACATTTCGTTCTTCGCAAGTCGTCTCTGTCACACAGCGGAAATTTCTTCTTTCTCTGTTCTGTAGAGAAAGAAGCATTAGAGGCATTCAGTCACAGTGAATCACTCGTTTTATTAAGTTTGCAACATTCAACTGTGGTAGCACATCTAAATCAAGTGTGCGAGTGACTCTTTTTGACAAAGTGAGTCGATACAAACGTGCTAGCACATGTGCTGAGTGCCCAACTCTATTCCATTCGTTGCATGCCGGCCGTGTTTTTTGCACTAGGTACGTTAGTACGTGTAGCTACATGAAGTTATTGTAAAAAAGAAGATTTTTATTGTTAAATACCTAGTCTTTTCGTTGTTTCGTCAATTGTTTATTGGTGTAATAGAAGTATCGTTAAGAGTCGACGAAAACAATGACTGTTTTTTTTTTGTGATGTTACTAACAATAAAAAAAATTTGAAATACAACACAAACTGAAGTTTTATTTAGTAGGAAACTTGCAATAGTTTATTTCTTTGAGTAAAAAGTCCTAAATCCAGTAGTTCAATATACCTTTATTTTGTTTTTAGCACGTTTTCGATGCATCATAAATGTACGAGGTTTGAAAGTCAAAATACGAGATTTTTAGCTGCATATGTACGAGGGATATTTTTTTATGGTTGGCAACCCTGTAGAAAATATAAAATCTGTCCCACCCTATATTCCAGAACGTCTCTTGCCCAACGTCATTACAATACCATTAGCAACCACCTGTACAACATCATAAATAAAAATTGCAACATTTATCCAATGACTAGGTTCGAATGCAAGAAAAGTGTTCAAGCATGGCTACAAAAGCTAAATTACGTAGATACCGAACATTTAGTCAAGATAACCACTTGATCACTCACTCTAACTCTGACATGATCTCCCATTCAAGTCTATTTATTCAATTTATTACATTACATCTCCCATTCAAGCCTATTTATATATTTCAATTTATTACATTACACATACATATATACATTGTAGACGTCCCTAAACAATCACTCACCTACACACACTCACATTGTCCACTCTATTTTCTGTATCAATTTTAAGTTTTATATTCTTAGTTTTTTTTTTTTTTTCCACTGTGACAATTCAACTGCACTAACGCCCCTGTCGTCTCTCGTGAGAATAAGTGTACCCTAGTGCGTTTACTTTTGTTGGAACACAGGGGCCCAATTCTCCTAAAATAAATTGTTGCCAAACGCAATCGAACCACAACCGTCAGTCAGTTTTTGTTTTCGAAAACTTTCAAAATGATTGATTTTGTTTTTTGTGTCAAACAATTTGATAGCTTTTGAAATTGAGAACTGTCTGAATGAACGGTTCGGCCTTGGTTCGGTTGTGATTTATCAAAATTTATTTTAGGAGAATTAGGCCCCAGGTATTCTTCTATAACTGGCCCCAACTTGGTGTATGTACGTTTGTGATGTAAGATCGGTTTACTGTGGGTTTTCATAAAATGTTTTCTCTAATTTCGGTTCCCCGCTAAGAAAATTGCTTTTTCTAAATCTATAAAGTAAGTATACAGTTTTTATCTAAATCGACCCGGAGACTGTTTTGAGCATTTTTCGCTATTCCCTATACTTTCGGAATTGGAAAAGTCAATCTGTATTGGTGTATAATTGGTACCTATAGATTAAATTTATATAATTAACACACCTATTGTCTGAATGGCATCAAGGAACGTCTGTCCTTCCCCCTTCCCCTCCTATACACCATCAGTCTCTGAATTACCATAATAAGAAACTGTCGATCAAGCAACCCTTCAGGACCCACCCCCGCGCCTCCCCGCGCCTCTCTTGTACCCCGTAGTCTTCCATTTACCTATTGATAATACACGTTAATAAGGAAAGAAAAAAAACTAACAACTTTTGTTCTATAACTTTTGTAAAAACCTAAAAAAACATCTTCTTTTACAAAATATAAAGCTTGTCGAGTTTGTACTAGATGTTTTTTTAAAGTCAGTTTTCTTTAAGTTTTGAAACAAAAGTTGTTACTTTTAATGAAAATAAATACCAGTTCATAAATACACTAGCATGCTCTTGGCATACTTAGTGTATTGTATTTTTAGCTGTTTATATGCGAATCCACTGTTGTTATAAATGAGCTTGTTAAGCGAGGCTTTTAAATTACCATCGTTGAAGTACAGAGAGAACCTCATACGCTTGAATTTTATTTATTTCAACAATATTTGCCACCTAAAATAAATCTTGATATATCGTAATCGAACCACGACCGAACCGTTCATTCAGACAGTTTTCAATTTCAAAAGCTGTCAAATTTTTTGACACAAAAACAAAACCAATAATTTTGACAGTATTCGTAAACAAAAACTGACTGACGGTTGCGATTCGTTTGCGTTTGGCAACAATTTTGATAGTCGAATTGGCCCCCTGTTACCACGTGCCTGCTTGAAAACTCGGAAAAAGACATACTACCCCCACGGAAGACGGTGCAGTAGAGGGGAGATACGAACTGTGGAGGAATAAAGATCCCCTCCACACTTCATTACTCAACCAGAACACATGCCCACTGGACACGAACTGCAGTAGCTAATATGCAAGTTTCTGAACCGATTGCGAGCTCAGGGGCCTAATTCTCCTAAAATAAATCTTGATAAATCACAACCGAACCAAGGCCGAACCGTTCATTCAGACAGTTCTCAATTTCAAAAGCTATCAAATTGTTTGAAACAAAAAACAAAATCAATAATTTTGAAAGTTTTCGAAAACAAAAACTGACTGACGGTTGTGGTTCGATTGCATTTGGCAACAATTTATTTTAGGAGAATTGGGCCCCAGGTTGACCGCTGCAGACATAATCTGGCTAAATGGGATATAATCAAAGAATCGATCCGCTCCAAACACAGTGTGAATGAGGAGCCCCTTCGCAGGATATTTTTCATCTTCTTTCCGGTCCGTAAAGCACCACCTGCACACGGCAGAATTAAAATGAGTCAAACGACAGGGCCGTCCAGGTCGCATATTGATCGAATAAAATTTGAGTTGGTCTATTGACACAAGAAGAATAAGAACCAAATTTGAACCGCCAAATAGTACATTGTTACCCTAGGGGTGAAAGTAACTTATTTAGTCCCGAGACGGGGTTTGGCGCCCGAGCGTGGCGAGGACTCCAATAGTTCGAGGGACTAAATAAGTCTTTAACCCGAGGTAAACACTGTGCTTTTCATTACGAATACGAGGAAAGTAAAAATAAAAACATGAATTAGCTAAAAAAAATGAGTCATCGGATTGCCGCTTTCCCGCCTATTTTGTTTTTTTTTCTGTTGCCGGCCAGTTATTCAGCCTTTATTTTTCATTTTATCGGTGAAAAAATGGTAAATATTTTACCCAAATCTATGTTATTTTAAAAAAAAATGAAACTAAATTAGTATAAAGTCATTTAAAAAAAAATATTCTTTAATTAATACAATTTATAGTTTATTTGCCTCAAGATATCGTATATAAGGATACTTAACTTTACGTTATTACAATTTTACATCGCGCTGTAATTGAGTGGCTGTATAGAAAGTTGGAACATGGTTCAATAGAAATGTGAAAATTGAACTAGTTTTTTTTTTAATAATTTGACAGCTGTCTGTTGAAAACGATTCTCCCTAGGGCTGAAAAGTATTACTTTCAACCCGCTCTTCAGACAACTTCAGACCTACTTTCCGAGTATGAGTACCTAATGAAAAATATATTAACACCGAAAAGTTAAATACTTTTCGGTGTTTATAAGTTAACTAATTTACTAAAAAGTTAAGTATTTTTTTGTTGCTCCGTGTTATACAACGAGCCTATCATAAGTGTCATGTAAACAAAATATGAATTTCAAGACTTCTGCTAACAATTTTTTATGATTATAGACTCTCGAACACTCCAATCGCCAGAATTAATGCAATTAGAGATTTACAACCGATATTAATAACTGATCTCAAACCAAAATCTCTGAATTAATGTAGGTTTTTGACGTTACTTCTATTGAATATCTGTCAAAAAAATACATCAACTTTTAGATTTTGGATTGAGATCGGTTATTAATATCGGCCGTTAGGTGTCACTTTTAACTCAAAACTTCTTTTTGACGCACACATTGATAATACACTTCTCATCAAAAAATCGAAACACCTCCGATTTCTTTTTCCATAAGGAATTAATCGTCTTTTTTGAATAGTGGTCGAAAAAATGGTCGCCAGAAAAAAAAATAGATTAAATAATATAATAATGTACAGGGTGTTAACGAAATCGTGTAATTCCTTTAAACCGCGTGATCTACTGGTGACACAGATTAACCTTAAATGGGAATTCCCGAAAATAAACCAAAAAAAAAATCCCATTTTTTTTTGTTTTCAATTTCTGAGTCTTTTTAGAGCCTTGAGTTACCTGACTGCAAAGAGCAATATCGTGTTAGTCGTCACTGCCAGCCGTGTCGCCGTACTTTCATTAATTTATGTGTGGCATCGAAATGTTCACTCAAATAAAATTATTACTTTGCAAAAAAAAAACTAATTTTTTTACTGAATACTTATTAGGTGGTTTAGATACGATCAGTAACAAAGCCGCATGAAAAATAATATTTTTTTATTTTTAATCAATCTAAATCCTGTGCGGGGCCAATCTACAGCAGTAGTAGATCATGTGGTTTTAAGGAATTACACGAATTCGTTAACACCCTGTAGATAGATAATAGAAATATATTATGAAAAAAAGCTTCTAAAGCTCTAGGTTTCATTTTAAGGATCATCTGACTTTAAAAATATTAAAACGCTTAAAATCCTTTTCTGTGCTTTTGTACGCAGTCATCGAATATTGTTCCTCAGTTTGGAATCCTAGCTACAATATTTATATTAATCGTATCGAAAATATTCAGAAGAAATTTTTAAGATACATTCAATATAGATCCAAAACTTATTTAATAAACTATTTCAGTCGATGCTGAAAATTTCACATTTTTCCTCTATTTGAGCGAAGAAAAATGGCAGATATGGCCTTCCTGTTTGGCTTAGCTAATGGTTCAACTGACTGTCCCGAGTTGACTAGCAAAATTGGGCTTCGTGTGCCAGCATTGTTCAGAAAACACCAACTTGCACGTTCCTTCTGTACGATGTACTTATCGACAAAACTCGTACGTATATGGTAAGAGCCAGTAGAACATACAACGCAGTGTGTCAAAGTAAAGATACAGACTTATTTTCCACCAGTGTTCATTATGGAAAAAAGAAAATGTGTAATCATTTCTTTAATGTTGACTGAAATCTGTAGAATTCTTCCTGAGTGCCTTTCCTATCCTTCTTGTCTGTATATTGTCTACTTATTCTACTGTCCTACTTACTTGTGAAAACTTGTAATTAAAATAAATAAATTAGGGAAAGAAGGCCTTCTTTCCCTAATTCATTTACTACCTATATGTTAGCTGTAAGTTTTCTGAAGAAACAAAATAAAAATGAAATAAATGTTATAGAAAATCCCGAAAATACCGACTGATGTTAGTAGCACTCTGCAGATGCGCATACAACGATGAAAAAGCAGATTTGACTGACAGTTCATGACCTCCATAACAATCTACATTAATTGAACTGTCTATATGTACCCGACTTATTGCGACCGTCAGGATTGCTGGACCAATCGAGATATGTACAGTCAGCTGCACTAATTGGTTACCCCCTAAAGAACAAACTTGTTCGTGAGAGGGGTAACCAGTTGGTGCAGCTGACTGTACATGAGACCATGATGTGCACTGTTTAATATCTACTTGCTACTGCTTTTTATAGGAGCTTCTTAAAGTTGTGTAAAAAATATATGTTAAGTTAGCAAATAGGTAGTAAATATTTACATTAACAACGCGGTTAATACAACGCTAAAACTATGAGAACTTGGAAGTGGTCAGCCAACCTGACGTCAGAATGACTGACCACTTTATTTCTTTGATATATTTCTCAACGCAAAGGTAGCACATAATATCTGATTATAGGTAGTAAATAGTAGCAAATAGGTACCTATTAAACAGTGCACATGGTCTCATGACGTCTGTGGTCAAGTGGTTCGAGTCTCGGACTGCTGATCACGAGGTCGATTCCCACAGAACACAAACATTTATGTGATGAACATAAGTGTTTGTGTTGGTCTGGGTGTTTCTTATGTATTATAAGTATGTATTTACAAAAAAAAAGTATATAAATATTATATCCATTGTCTAGTACCCATAGTACAAGCTCTGCTTAGTTTGGGACTATATGGTGCTGTGTAAAAAATGTCCCAAATATTTATTTATTTATTTATGTACATATCTCCTTTGGTCCAGCCATCCTGATGGTCACGACTTCGTGACCGTCATTAATAACGGTGTTTAATATCTCACATCATAATAATATTGTAACGTTTCATCTTAAGTTTATAGCTTATTTATATTATGAATATTTTACTTTGAATGATTCACCACTCAGTCATGAGCACTTGAAGCGGAAAATTGCCTCTCAACGAATTAAAATATTATGTAGATCGAGCTTGTGTTTGTTTTACTAACAAGAACATAATAAGTAAATGGGTTTATTTTATATTATACCCTTTTCACCGTAATCTGAATCCTGACGTTTCTCTACAACACGTTACCATTCAAAGAATATCAAATAGGTATTTAAGGAAAACAAAAAATGGATAATATAGCTATTTTACGGTTTTTGATGACGTCGTTTACGTTTTTTCGATAGCAGTCTCCTTACCTTACGGCTACAATTTACGAAATGACCTCTATGTCAGGACTCATCCTTCGTTGAACAGATTATAAGATTGTTATTTAATTGAAAAACAATGTTTTTTTTTAAACTTTTAATATTTTCCTCACGTACCTTACATTCCAATGGAAGAGAAAAACCAACATATCCTTTATAGCTTTATCAAATTCTAATCAAACTCCTTGTTAGCTCAATAAAAATATATTGTTAAGTTAATCACGGTCGATTGGCAATGGCTGATCAATTCGCTCCTGTGCTACGTGTCATGGGTTCGATAACAGCACGGAAAAAAATTCATGATAACTGTACCGGGTCTGGGTGTTTGTGCATGTCAGATTTGTGTTTGTAAACACAGCCAGGATACACGAGAAATCCCAGTTTCAGAACCGTTAAAAAACCGAGGTGTAAGATTATCTACTGTTCATATGTCCGACGCGTCCGTCCCGTCCATGTCCTGCTGATGGTGGCGTTGTATATCCGGTCGTTGGGTTCCCTACATCCGCATCGCTTAGCTCAACCATATTATAGCCTATAATATGGTTGAGCTAAGCGATGCGGATGTGCACGTCATACTCGTGAACGGGTGCTGTCTGTCGGAACTGGTCGGCTCTTAACTGCTACGGCAATCCTAGAAGGCATATTTTTCTATTTGTTACTCTTATATGAGTTTATTTGTTACGTTTCGTATCTGCATTATTCTCATTCTATGTCGCGGGTGTGTAACGTTAGCTCGAACTACGATAGTGCGATGAACGTTAAGTCGAAAGATCGTTTGTGCGATGAACGTTAGGTCGAAAGATCGTTCGTGCGATGAACGTTAGGTCGAAAGAACGTTCGTACGATGAACGTTAGTTCGAAAGAACGTTCGTGCGATGAACGTTAGGTCGAAAGAACGTTCGTACGATGAACGTTAGGTCGAAAGAACGTTCGTCCGATGAACGATAGGTCGAACGAACGTTCGTGCTATGAATGTTGTAGTTCGACCTACTGCTGCCGCGAGGTCTAACGCGCAGAGGCCCCTTTAAGAGAACTTTACAATATATTATATTCTTTGAATCTACACTTTGGAACGCGGCAGTAACTTCTTTTTGTTCGACAACTCAGGAGCGCCTATAATCGGTTGTGATTACAAAGTTGACATTTGGCTATTCAAATCATATGACATATCATACAAACTTTATGGACTACTAGAAAAAAGTCACTATAATATATGTAATGATAATGTAGTAAAAATTATCGTCAATTATTATAAATGAAAATTACATAATATTATATAATAACCCAAATGTTGTATGGACAATATCACTATTATTTTAATTGGGAGAGGTAGGAGATTGTGGTCAGACTCCTGCCTCTCACAACAAAATTAGGCCCTGCATCGTTTTATCTTTAAGTAATATACGTTTGGATGACGTAGCAGTATCGTTCCTTCACGCAATTAATGCTTGCACCAGCAGTAAGTCGATCTACAGCTTTCATAGCACGAACGTTCGTTGAGTTCGTTCGACCTATCGTTCATCGGACGAACGTTCTGTCGACCTAACGTTCATCGCACGAACGTTTTTTCGAACTAACGCTCATCGTACGAACGTTCTTTCGACCTAACGTTCATCGCACGAACGATCTTTCGACCTAACGTTCATCGCACGAACGATCTTTCGACTTAATGTTCATCGCACTATCGTAGTTCGAGCTAACGTTACACACCCCTATGTCGCACGCTACTGTAATGGAATTGTCATGAATAGTCATGATCTACTATTTTAAAAAGAGTATTCATGAAGTTTCTTGCCGGCTCTTCTCCATAGAGCCTACCTTTTGGAACCGTGCACCTAGTTTTGACGTTTTAAAAGTATCTGAAATCTGGTCTATTTGAAATAAAAAACTTTGACTTTGACATTCCACAACAGGGGTCGGCCCAATAGATGAGCGATGTTATGACTCTCAATAAGCGAGTTAGTGATCTTAGATTAGTGTTACATTGGTCATTGCAGATGAGTGACGCTACTATTGCGAGCTTATGGCCCAGCACTGGATTGCAATAGACAATACCTACTACCATGACTACTACACAAGGTAAGCCGAAAAGTGGGTACTAATCCGCGGGCCACTGAAAGTGTCACTGACGACTGTTATCATCATCATCATCATCTTCCTGCCTTTATCTCATGTTACTTGGGGTCGGCGCAACACGTTTTCTTCTTCCATTCCGTCCTGTCACCCGTTATGATATCGCTGACTCCCTTCTCTTTCATATCATTCTTCACACAATCCATTCATCTTTTCTTTGGCCTCCCTCTTCCTCTCCAACCATCCACATTTATATTCATAACTCTTTTGGTTACATGAGTTTCATCCCTCCTCTTCACATGCCCATACCAAGACAAACGGTTCCCTTTCAACTTTTCTGTCACTGGCGCTACTTTCAAACTTCCTCTAATATACTGTAATAAAAAATATTGTAAATGTTAAAATTTAATAATTCAATCATTTTTATTACCACACACAACGGTTTAAAAAAAAAAAAAAAAAACTTCATCCCTGCTTTAGTTACGAATTAGGAAAGTAGAGCTTCTAATCCGTGACCCCAAATATAACCTGTACAATGTAAACACAGCTGATCATACCTAAGGATTTTAGCGTATTTTTCATGAAATCGTTGAAGAGCTATTTCTTAAACTTAAACTTGAGTTTTGGGTAAAGTGGTAGAAAAAAGTTATTTATTATTATGGGTACTTTAATGCCCTTTCTGATTAATACCCCCTTTCCGACTAACCTTGTATAGGATGCTTCATTTATGATTAAGTTAAATAGGTAATTTTACGCAATATAGTGCTTCTTTATCAATAAACATGTTTTGTAGAAATAAGGAAAAAAAATATGTTGCTTTTAAAATTATCTTACATCCTGTTAATAAAGAACTTCTAGTTATTATAATAGGTCAATACTTTGTATGTAAAATAAAAGCAAACAAAATTAAATTAAGAAATCCTTACTGACATAGAGTTTGAGATAGGTTACACTTTAATAAAAATGTATGTACCTACCGTATACCTATTACAGTTGATGTAGCTTACAATCAAAAGTGCAACTGCGTGACAACTACCGACTGGGTTACGATGCGGTTACAATTAGCGAAATATGATTCAGCATAATTTGGCATTATTAGCCCTATGATTAGTGTTGTCAGATCTGTTTTTCCAACTATCGGGACTTAAACGAAAAAACAGCGGGACTGGAACAAAAACATCGGGACGTAGAAGAAAATCATAATAATGGTAATTACAATAAGAAACTACGGGAAAAGAAAAAATCACTGACAAAGGAGAATGCGCGATATGTTTGGAAGTTTGTCTACTCTAACAATGAGTGACAGTTATTAAAAAGGTCTTTTTAAGTAAAACATTTGGTACTATACCCGTACCGTAAGTTGATTCCTGACATTTGTCTACAAAACGTTACCATACAGAGAACATCATATCGATGCCTTACACGTAAGTTGTTGTAAGCCACAAATTGCATTTTTGTGTTTTTCACGTAAAGGTATCTAATTTTATGTACTTATATTATGTTCCAAATATAAAAATACCGAAAAACCACATACATTTTTGCTATTTTTATGTTTGGAACAGATAACTGGTGAAAAAAGGTGTTATAACACCTTATAGTGAAAAATTATATTGTTTACATTCATACTATCACAATTTCTTCTTTGTTACTTATAATAAAGTATCACTACATTCTTATCATATTACTTATTTGCAAATAATAATTATAGTGTGAAAAAACTAGACTTTTAAATTATGATTTTCTATTCAATTTAATATGTAGATATCCCAAACATCATAAATTATCATCAATATTAATATTAGTAAGAAAGAAGGCAGGAGCATTAAAAGGGATATGCCCTCCGTAGCTAAGGTAACTACTACACTATAGATAGGTATAATGTGGGCAGTACGTGGGTGCACTAAATACCTCTGCTTACCCCTTCGAGGAATACAGGCGTGATGTTAGGTATGTAGATAAAAAGGTATTCAAAAAAATAACAAAGCTCGTATGGCAGAACGTGTAAAAAAGATAATAATTAGCAATATTTGAGAGTTAACATAGTTTTTAAATGGTTACATTTAATGAACTTTAACTGTGTGTCATACTGAATTTCGACAGTTAGTTATTTCGACACGGTCCCAATTTCGAAAAACAATAGTTCGACTGCTCATAACTTCGACAGAATCATATCAGTACTAATAATTGACGGTAGCTGAAATTAAAAAAAAACTACTTAAAATAACCTTTCTATTGATATATTACTCATTGCTAGAGTATGGGTAGACCAAAATACCCGTGCTCCTTTAATGAAATCACTATTTTTAAATTAAGGCGCCAATATTACCTACGCTATACCTACTACTAGGCGAAATAGCGGGATTTAAGGCGTACCGCCCAGGGTGCTGAAAGAGCTGAAAGACGGGACGTCTGGCAACATCGACCATAATGAATACCTAATAAACAGGAGCATCCTCTTAGACCAATACAAAGAACGATCGCGAGGTTACCTAAACGCTATAATATATCACCAGCACCTCGCTCACCAAACTATAAGTAACAGCAACTTAACAATATCCAGTTACTGAGAGAGTCGATGTTGAGACTGTGGCAGTAGCTGGTAAAACATTTTCGCTATTTCAGATAAAGGATCACCTAAAACCCGCTTAACAAGTCCTACATCTATCCTATTAATGTTACACTTTCTCAGCACCGACTCCACCTCGTTCCTGACACACTCCATAAGCAAACGTTAGACATCCTAAATTTTCCCACAAATTGTGCAATTTGGCGAGTCGACCTTCTTCATTAGATGTGCAAACTTTGCTGACGGATAGTGACCGGAACGTAGTCTAAATGCTAATTTTAATAAAAATCTACATATTTAACCTAGAGTTTGAAATCCAGGGCACTCGAGGGGGCTCACACTGAATAGTTTTATACCATATTCCTTTTTCCTTACTGCGTTCATCAAAAAAATATTTCCAAAGATTATGGCAAACCAATCTATATTTTGATAAAGTCTCCGAATGAAAAGGTGCAACATTTTTTAGTATTCCTTCTTTAGCAGCTAATTTCGCGAGTCGGTCAGCCTCCTTATTAAATAAAATAAAAATGTTTTATTTCAGTATTTTTAGAAATCCATATAATGTTAGTACAATGAAACCTAAATTTTGTGTTAGTAATTAAAAAATAAATTACTTCCTAATATGGGCAACCCAATGCTGGACGTAACACGTATCCAGCCTACCCGCTTCTTCTTCTTCTTAGCTTGTCGATGACAATCTACACCGTGTCGGCCCAGAACTCAGCAATGAGCACTATCCGTAGCGTCCATTAGTTCTTGTGGCGTACAGGTAATAGGGCAGGCGGGGCGTGATGTTAAGTGCGCCATAGTTTGCGGAACGGTACCACGTTTACACTCCAGGTTTGAGTTACCCGCAAATTTCCACCTGAGCAGGTTTTCCTTGCTTCGACCAACCTGAGTCCGAAGTATATTTAGAGACTTCCAAGTTAGCCAAGGCAACTCATGCCCAGGTGGGAGATCCTCGGAAGGGGCAACAAACGGAGTGGGTAGGGAAGCCTTGTCTCGCCACAATTGGACTCTTGCCTGTGAACGTTCGCCAGTGAGTGGGAAGACACGCTGTGCAAAGCTGTTACGGCTCTTAAGTCTTTGCCGAACGGGGATGTTGCAGTGCAGAGGGTGACGCGTATTGCTTTCCATTTTGGTTCTTTCGCTAGAGCTAGATACTGCTATACGAACTTCTGATGGCGCCTATCCGCTATAACAGCCAGGATACTGTTGGTGCTGGCGCGCAGCCTGCAGAGCGCCGCAGCGCATCGCTTGCGAAGCACGGCATGGAAGCCATCAACATGTGCGTCCGCGAACATGCCCGACGCACTGCACCAACGCGGCAGCCTCAACACTGCCCTGAACGCATTGTTATACTGGACGCGTAGGGCGCCATACAATCTTTGCGTATACTGAGCCCACAAGCTGCACGTGTATAGTGATGTACAGTGCGCTCAAAAAAGTGTTGTTTTAACTTGAGCATTACAACGCTTGTACCTGTGGGCTATCATATTCGCTCTGATCGCCAGCGCCCTACGCTCCCTGTCCATGTCCTCATCGTCATTTAGGTGTTCAGTGACGACATGCCCAAGATTTTAAAGCATCTGACCACTTTCAAAGGTGTTCCATTACCTGCCAAGCCTATATATGACGGAACCCATTGCAACTTCAGAAACGTTCCATTTTGATTGAATTTATATAACCAATCCAATTTTGTAGGTTGTCGAAACACCTCTGAAACTAGAAGCACATCGAGCCATATGCTGTAGGGCACTTTTACTGTCCGTTAAAATGACTACCCTGCTTAAATCTAAATTATCACAGTATGAAATAGCTTCTGAAATTGCAACAAGTTCTGCTGACATTATAGATATAGATTATATATCATTGCAGATTTTGATACCTCGAGAGTAGGTATCTGTATCTGCCCATACTTCTGACATCATACCTTTAGTCGGCCTTTTACGACACCCACGGGGAGAGGGAGGATGGACTATAATAATAATAATAATAATATTTATTTCAGATAACATAATCCAGAAAACATAATGGTTAGTAACAATTGACACTTATAACTATGTTAGTAGATATAAAATCATAAAATCGAACTTATCAAATTTATTTTACCATCCCAACACGTCTTTTATCTGTTCTGTGATCCCAACTACAATTTTTACCCAGAGCGAGTGCATCGGGCATTGATATTTATTAGATATCATCTTCAGGATATCATTGCTGCTGCCACGTACTCTGCCTAATAGCGATGACACACGCTTGCGTCTTATTGCGTAAAAGTCGTCCGTACGCGCTTCGGCAAACATCGCTGACGCACTGCAGTATCGCGGCAACCGCAATAGCATCCTGAAGACGTTATTATATTGTACCCGCAGAGCGCTGTATGCCTTTTGAGTGTAGTTAACCCACAAGCTGCTCGTGTAAAAGGATTGACAATATGCTTTGAAAAGTGCTAACTTCACCTCACCCGAACAACGAGCAAACCTGCGAGCCAACATATTACCTATATATACTATGCTAAGACGGAAACAACACAGCTATAGATAGTGTTTGTCTACATGGCAGTATGCAATACCCAATCGTAATGTCATTAAGAACGAACTGGATATAGCTTATTATTATAATGTGTTTGTTTTGTACTTACCTATAGGAAATAAATAATACAGGGTTATTCAGAATTAACTGGCGGAACTTCACAGGGTTACCTACTAGGTATATCAGAAATAGAACCCTTCTTATTAAAAGAATACTTACACTTTCGTTTATTAGATAACAAGATACCTAACTAATTCAGTAGTGAAGAGCGCGCACGTAGTAGGTATCCTGTTACCTACTCTTATAGTAACCCTGTGACTTTTCGCCAGTTAATTTGATGTAACCCTATGTATATTTTGAACCTCCACCATTTTTGAATTATTGACGTTTTTATAGAGTCCAACCAGCCATTCAATTGTTTTTACTTACAAAAATGTCAACGATTGTTTACATTCTGAATATTTTATATTTTGTAAAAAATCTTTTAAAATTTGCCGAATCATGTGTTTTTTTTTAAAAAATAATATTGGGATTGCAATTGCATCTGTTATCGGGTCGCTTCATCTAAGAATATGTATATTCAGTATTCAGCTGCTTCTGGTAGACTGAAAGCCCCTTTGGCGACACAGATAGTACACACTAAGGTGATGATAATTAAGAATATTACGAAGTGCATTGAACAGGTAATATAACCAGGTACGTTGAGCAGGTTATAGTATCGAAGCATTGAGCAGGAAAAATTACCAGGTACATTGAACAGGTAATATTAACAGGTGCATTGAACTGGTAACATTACCAGATACAGTGAACAGGTAATATTACCAGTTCCATTGACCAAGTAATGTTATCGTAGCATTGTGCAGGTAATATTACCAGGTGAATCAAGCAGGTAATATTCCTCATTAATCCTTCTCCTGGTTCATCCGTAGCAGTCACCTGTTAAGCTGATTATCGCAGCATGCACAATTAGATATCCTAAAATCAACGAGTTAGTGTTAGCTAATCTTAATTGTTATGTAATTCATCCTCATCGGTATATTTAGTTTCGATATTCGTTCCTGCAATGTTTTTTGTTAGTTTGTATTTTTGTTAAGGTTGAGCTGTCATGACGCCCATGTTTAGCGGGTGTAACTGAAACTAATTGCCAAGACATCACAAGTGTAAAAGAAACGCTAAAAGAATGGCTTTCTGGGTACGGTCGACAAGTGACTATTTGTCTTGATAATATTATTATAATCTACTTACATGACGAAAAAGCCATCCATTTCTATTGATACTTTACATCAATTTCAAACCGGTAAATTATAAAATATGCTCCAGCATGAATAAAGATATAATTTCCCTACAACAAGCCCAAAATTCATGCAAAATGGATCGTCGGATTCCAAATGGAACTCAAAAGGACTTCATTAGGCGCAAAAATCTTGTCGCACCCGTCGGAGGCGCGGCACCGAGGCACGGTGGCACCGAGGCGCGGTGCTGCGTGCGCGAATTATGCAATTTCATTTCAATTTGCAACCGCAAAGACTTCGCGAGGGCCGGAGCCCCGCGGGGGTGAGGCCGGCCCGCGGCGGTGCGAGGGGAGGGTGGGGCTGACACGGGAGGTGGCTATTAAGGCGGCTGCACACACGACGGGCCGCAGATTTTTCGCCACCCTCCGCGAGACTCCGCGCGACATTACACCCTAACACCACTACTTAAAATCGAATCGGCCACGAGGGCGTCTTGATTAAATTATTTCTCCATTATTTGATTCGCCACCTCTTTCAATATGGCGGCAAAAAAATCACCGTGACGTGGGGAGTGCGCCACAATAACATGCTCTCATCCACCAGACGGGCAAAGGATTAATTAGCGAAATGTCAATTGTGGCTAAGTACGTACTTAGTGCTATAGAATTTAATGCAGGTGGAAGTGTGGAGTACGGCCCTTCTTGTTTCAGTTTGTGATAGGAAAATTATAAATCACGGTATACTCATGAGTGAAATGCCCGTCAATATTTATGCGTGTAAGTATTGATGGAATCAGGAACTTTACTAACTTAGTTAACCAGAAAATAGGGAATGAAAATAAAAAATAAAATGCTTCCTTGGTCTCCCCAAGGAATGTGGGAGGCCTACGCCCAGCAGTGGACGTCTTTCGGCTGAATGATGATAATGTTCCTTGGTCCAAAGATATTATTTTCATTTTCAAGTAACACCTACTTTACTGGGCAGTTCAAACATCAAAATAGCTAGGTACCATTTGGAGAGGAGGGTATTACAAAAGGAGGTATATTAGTCATTATTTCACCAACCTATCATTAAGCTAATTCGGTCTCTAAACTTTTCAATAGCTAACATTTGCATTTCACTACATATCAATAGTGATAATTCACGACGACGAGATTATTGAACACATTAATGTCATATTTCTAGGTCACATTTAGCTTATCTGGTGAATAATTACGGACTACATTGTTGATATGTTGGTGAAACACCCCCTAAATGTTTAACATGCCGTTAAATTTTCGGTAATGTAACAACAAACACATATTTAGTGTAAACCAAGGCAAACAACCACAAGAGAAGCATCACATCTCAAACTGCCTCACAATAGCAACAAGTTACCGAGTTAATAAAATAATTATACATAAATAACAACTCAAATAACTACATTCAATTCATACATTTTTATTTAGAATAGATCAGTTACATCCACTGTATACAGCAGATTAGATGGTTACATCCTTGTAAAACCGTAATCGTGAGAAGTAAGTTAAGGGAACTATATTTTTTGTCAGCAAAGTTTATATTTGTCATCAACTTGCATCATCTAATTAATAGATTTATCGCCACGAAATATTTTCATTCTCAGATAAATTAAAGTGTCGCCAGTTATGAACCAAATTAATGTCAATATGTATCTAACTTATGAGATGGGTTATCAATAAAATCGTAGTTCATTCCTTGGATAAAAATTTTGTTCTCAAAATAATAGGTTTATCCCTTAAATAATAGCTTCGTACTCAGAATGGTATATCTGTCGCCAAATAAATCGATGATCATCCCCAGATTGCGACTTGTTTTTATTTGTTATTTTGTCACCAGTGCAGTAGTTACATTTTATTTCGTTCAGTTATCAAAATAATACTATTCGTTACTAATTAAATAGTTCTGTTTATAAATTTAATGAAAAATTTATCAAAGGGTCGGAGCCAAATTGGCGCGCTATGACATTATTATTTTAAGGGAGTGCCTCCGACCTCGGTAATTTGGGACACCCCGACGCGGATAGGTTAGGTTCGAAGGGGATGACGGGGGCTGGAGTGAGCGAGCAAAGCGAGCGAGCGAAGCCCCCGTCATCCCCTTCGTGTTAGGTTACTTTAAACCCTGCAGACAGAAGTAGGAGCCCCGGCTTCGTCGACTCTGCTTTGGAAACCCAAACAACCTTACAAACATCCCCTTAAGTTTTTCATTTGCAAATATGATGCTACTACTTTTGGGACTTTTATGAATTTTTGAAGTGCTATATAAAATTTTTTTAATGATCGTTTTGAATAAATTGATTATACAGTTATCAGGACAAACTTATTATAATAAATCGAAACCTGTTTATTTGATACTTGATAGTATATCCCGATGATTATATGTGATTTATTATAGAATTGTTTGGCAACTACATTTTGGCGACAGATCTACTATTTTGCCGACAAACCCTATTATTTAAGAAATTCAAAACCAATTAAATTGACGACAGCTTAAATCATACCCGTAAGTTAATATTCCTTATAGTAATTCACAAACTGGGTAGATGCTACCGACACAAACGAACCTTGTTTTATAGCTAAGTATGAAATACCATATTCAAGAGGAAACCTACCTCAGGTCCCAGGATGCTACCTTGAGGTACCTGAGTATCTACACCTAGCTGGACCCATGTCATGAATAGTGCAAATGGTTCAGGGAATTAGTTCTAGATTTGTTCCATCGAATCACACAAAACTGGGTGTGTTTAAAAAAGAAATAAACGTAGCTTTAAAGTTTTGGAATTGATATGTATAAAGTTAAACCTGAACCATTACCGTTTTGGTTAGATCTAGTGCTCTGCAAAAGAGGTAAAAAGAACCTTATCAGAAGGGCAAAAAATTTAAACTATTCTTTGTATAATATAAATAAATAGGTTCTGGCGTCGGATGGAAAGAGTATCATGGACAGAAAAAGTAACCAACGAAAAGATTCTAAGTAGAGTCAAAGAGAAAAAACTAATTCTTGAACATATAGAAAGAAGAAGAGAAAATGACTGGTCGCTTACTGCGACACGACAGCTTTATAACTAACATCATAGAAGGTAACTTAAAGGCAAAGAGAAAACCAGGTACACAAAGAAGAACGTACCTACACAGACCAATTGAAGAAAAAGACAGAAGTGATAACATACAGAGAAATGAAAGAATTGGCTCTAGATAGAGAAAGATGGAGATTGATACACCGACAAGTGGCCCGCACTTAAGTTTTGGATGATTTGTAGATAGTAAACTACTGTTATTATTATCATTTTTTAATTTTTTATAAAAACGTTGCCCCACACTAAGATTTCTCTTGTATCATGGGTGCGTTTACAGACACAAATCTCACAAACAAACGCCCAGACCCGAAACAACCATTTGTAGGCCATACAATTTTTTGTTCCGTGTGGGAATCGAACCCACGACCCGTAGCGCAGAAGCCAATCACTTAGCCACTGCACCAAACGTGTCGTCACATTTATAACGTTGAGATACAAGTGGCTTATTAAATTACATCTAGAATTGCTGAAGTGACAGCACATACAGAATAACAAAAAGGCTTCAAAAAGCACTGCTACTTGAAACCATCTAGATACATATTACTATTTATTAGTTACAGTAACAAGCTCACCAGTAAACTTACCTATGTTTATTACAAGCATTTCTGTATCTTTAGAGGAATTGTTTAAAAAAATGTTATTTATCTTTTGTTGATGTTAGTTGTTTAACCAGAGAATTAATGTTGGTGGAACAGCACTGAATTGACGGAGGCTCAGCTGCCGCCCATTATTATAAAGCACACCGAACACTAATTAATACATAATAGACAAGGATGTAAGCATAATCGGACAGAGGAGATGCTCGCTGTTGGAAAGTATGCCCCGCCCCGGGCGACAAGAGGCTGAAGAAGTGCAACCAATAAGATATTATTTAGCCCAATCTATAGTACTGCCTGTTTGTAACTGCCTGCAATATCTGTCTGCGATGTCTTCCGAATCCAATCCGAATATGAACCTTGGAATTAAATCCACCTGCAATGTTTCTATTGTCATCAAACCGCCAAATAACCGGGCTTAACTATTCGCTAGGCCGATTATGCCTAGGTTAAATTTTATTCGTACCATAGAACTTTCTTTTTCTTTGTTATTGATAAATAGACATAACACAATAGTACCTCAGTAATACAATACGTCATGAGATACCCAAAACACTGAACTATAATCCTCTATTAGTTGTACTAAAACGTTGTATTGTCCCAATAAAAGGAAATGACAGGCGGCTAGCCATCAGCTAAACAAACGAACCAACACCAGATACTATAGTGTGGTGGATGCGGAAGACATGCGGGGGGCGCGGGGCCGGGGGCGGGGGACGGTTGTTTGGACAGCGGCACAATAGCGGCGGATACGAACGCGAAAACGAACCATTATAAGCGCGATAAAGGAACTTAAACATCTTTAAAAGCATTGAGTCGAGGTGTCGCGTCCCGCCGCGCCCCTAATGACGTAAATCGAGCCCGCACTCTTTTGTTTTGTTTCCGATAACCGCCGCAATCCGCTCCTTATTGGGTTACCGCCTTTAATCATTGACGCGCCGAGCTCTGTAACCGAGCTGTGCCCCTAACGACGAGCAATCGATACGCACCTCCCGCCGCCCGCGCCGCCACCAGCCCACCACCGGCCGGAGACGATTGTGTAATCAATACTCCTTTGATTCAACCAAATAAAAAAATGAGTAATTGAATCCTACTCTGAAGATTGCACAAACTAGATGTCTTGTGTACTAAGGGGTCGTTTGAGGTGATAAATTAGAAAGGCTGCGACTTTACACCGAGCGACGGCGACGTGGGCTCTTATTACCTACTCCACCGGGGTAAAGTAATTTAATAATATGACAAAAAGATTTAGAAATTCTGTAATGATCTAAACCGAAAGTGGCGCAAATTATTAAACAGAAGATAAAAGTTTTAATGATGCCATTGAAATTAAGATAACGAATAAAGGGACTTTGAGGATATAAAGTCAGCTATGATAACCTTTATGTTAGCCCTTTACTACTTAGCTGAACAAAAAAAACTCAACTACACAGAAAAAGGGATGGAACTCAACGACAAAAAAAAACAAGAACAATTATAAAAATACTTAAATAAATTCTCAATTGTCTTACCATCGATTGGCTGGTACCTTGCTACTTACCAGTGGCTTCATAATTATTGGGCCACAGGGTTCAAAATAGTAAGGGGGCCTCACACTTTTTTATCGACACTGAAATTACATACATATGTTGCAGTAACATGGTTAATTGGTTTAGTCGTTATAAAATCATTCCTAGCGACATGATCATAACCCGAAGATAGTTATAAGAAAGCGTTCCGTAAGCATCTCCCTAGGAATATGATCATAACAGTACAACTAGTAACGTGATAAGATCGGTCGTCATAAAAACGTTTCACTACATCATACTAGCGAATTGCTTATTACTATACAAAGTTAGTTGGAAAAGGGGGTAACTACTTATCCGCAGGGCACTTAAAGTATCACTGATGACTGTTTTAAAGCAAGTGTTGAAAGGACATCATCCACGATTCATACATTTTTGGTCCAAATGTGAAAGAGCCGGCCAAAAAACAAAAGTGCTATATTCTGATAGAATTTGTCCGCCTAAGCATTTCTTATTAGGGCACCGAAGTTGTAGCACCGCTGTACTTGATTTTAATTGAGTTCAAAAAGTCGATCGTTTTATACACGTTCGATTAAATTAATTAACTAAAACAAATGATTTGTCTTGTCAGAATATGACGTTTTGAATATATTGAAGTTTTTGTGAAGCACAAGTTATTGTCATACATTTACAACCCGTATAAACCCGAAAAAAATAACAAACAAAGTACAAACAATATAAGGTAATCTTAAAACTTGACTCGGCCGGCTGTTAAACGGATAGATAGAACAGACAACGGATCTTTCACGATCGAGCTCAGTAATGATTTGCTAGACGATGATCAGGCGGAGTTGCAGGAGCAGCTTAGTAGATGGGGCCTGCTGGGGCCAGTGCCTGCCAGGGTTGCGGAATTTGTTCGAAAGAGTTACCGCGGCCCTGGAACGCAAAGGGCATTAGGAGGAACACGGATAGGTTTTAGTCAGTAAGAGTCTGACACTCCCTTCCGCTCCGCCCAGAGCGGAAGGAGTCATATGATGATTTCACATCCAAAAAAAACGGAGCAGGGAAATGATTTATGGATGTTTCGTGGGCGATTCCAATCCAGGCATATCAGAGCAAGACAATATTACCTACACATATATTGTGGTGGATAAGTCATTATCGGGAAGACGAGCAATCGCACACTACTATTGTACGTGCGACATTGGGAAAAGGACAATTGGGTGCTGTTCTCATGTGCATAATATGGTTTATGAGTTATAGTTACTCGGCTTTTACAAGGTATATCCCCCCCAGCTTTGAGATTAGATAATATTATTGTTATGCTAGATGATTTTGATGTCATTATTTAAGCGATAGTATTTCAAAGCCGTTGTTTTAATACCTTACAGTAATCATTCAAAATAAAAAGTATTTTTATCTATTTACAGCCACCCAAACATAAAGTACAGGCTATAGGATCTATGGCAGAACACATCATTAGTTTTTTTTTTTTTTGTTATAATAATTATGTTGCAATTGCCCACGAAACATTCATAAATCATTTCCCTGCTCCTGCAACTCCACTAGGTGTTTGTCTGGCAAATCATTGCTGAGTTCGATCGTGAAAGATCTGTTGTCCAGGATGTGCTCATCATAACAGCTTCTTGCTTCTATCTACCCGCTTAACAGCCGGCCGAGTCAAGTTTTAAGATTACCTTCTATTGTTTGTACTTTGTTTGTAATTTTTTTTTCGGGCATATGCAGTTTATAAATGTAGGACAATAACTTGTGCTTCACAAAATCTTCAATATATTCAAAACGTTATATTCTGACAAGATAAATCATTTGTTTTAGTTAATTCATTTTTAATCGAAAGTGTATAAAAAGACAGACTTTTGAACTCAATTAAAATCAAGTACAGCGGTGCTACAACTTCGGTGCACTTATAAGAAATGCTTAGGCGGACAAATTCTATCAGAATAAAGCACTTTTGTTTTTTGGCCGGCACTTTCACATTTGGGTCAAAATGGATGATGTCCTTTCAAAATTCGATAATTTTTATTTCCATGCAAAATTATTTTTTATTTTAGTTTCAAAAATTCTTCATCCCTGCTTTAGATACGAATTCAGAAAATTGTAGGTAGGTATATCAAATCCGTTACCCTAAATATAAACCAAAATGTAAACACAGCTGATCATAGCTGAGGATAGATAGATTTTAGCTTATTTTTTATAACTTTTTTACAGCTATTTCTCTTAAACCATTGACTTTTGGGGAAAGTTGTAAAACAAAAGTTATTCATTATTATGGGTACTTTAACACCCTTTCGGATTAGTACCCCCTTTCTGACTAACCTTGTATAATCATACTCCTAGCGACATGATAACCTGAAGAATTATAAGAAAGCATTCCGTAACCATCTCCCTAGGAAATTATCATAACAGGGGCCCAATTCTCCTAAAATAAATTGTTGCCAAACGCAATCGAACCACAACCGTCAGTCAGTTTTTGTTTTCGAAAACTTTCAAAATGATTGATTTTGTTTTTTGTTTTGTTTTGTCGTTCTATCTCATGGGCCCTCTGTTTATTTTGATAACACAATACATACCTACGTAAAAAATATCGGACGGTGCCCAACATACTCAAACTCAAACTATTTATTTGCACACTAATGTAAAACATGATCGGCATCGAATGTAATCAAATAAAATTATGTTACCAGTGGTCGGAATAGAAATGGCAGAGTGTTGTGTTGTGTGGAAACTTCAATTGGTAGGTACCTACTTAATTGATATTACAAAAACATAACCAAACATAATAGGACCCAACAATATTCCGCTGTCAATGTTTTGGCGGGAACCGATGCGCGGCTCTAAGGTATGGTTGTGAAGATGCCCCAAAGGCGTTACGAGCCGCAAGTCCTGGCTGGGTCCTACGGGAAATCGACGCATGCAACGTCGAGTACCTACATGACCCTGCGGCGGGGAGAATCGACTCTCTGAAGTGGATGCTTCTTATTTTGACGGTGAGTTGACTCTCAGGTGTGTCCGTGTGTCTCCGGAAATAAGTAACATTTTGTTTTTTTCTTCCACAGTGGAATAAGTAGGATAGATACGCTTCACGGAGTGCCTCTTTCCCTTTATTCTTCAGTCATATGCGGACGTGCTTCACGTCGTGCCTCTAGTCTCACTGTTATTACCTATGCGAACATAAATGAAGGGAACAGCTGATATTTTTTTCGCGTTTTCGTGTTTTGGTCCCATAGTAAAAGTTGTTCATAATGATGAGTACAGTGACCCCTCAAGAGGTTGTGCGTTATTTAAGTTACACCTTGTAGTGGTATGGGATATTCGGGAAAAATGTTTAGATCTTTTTTTCAAAATTCCTTAGTAGTCCAATATTATAACAAGTTCATTATAATAGTAAAGCAGTGTTCACTTTGTCATTTTTATATTCCTTTTCATTGCTCACTATGAAAAACAGGTAAAAAAGTTACAATAAATACTGACATAAAAATATGATTTGAACGTAAACCCCACACATTTGAAGATTGTCGCCGTAATAAAGTTTTGTCAACGTATTATTACGATTCGAATGAGATATGTTTCAAATCTGTTGGAGGGTGGGGACATTTTTTCCCAAGGTCCTTTGTAATTTTTCATTAATATGTAGGTAAGACATGCTTCACGTCGTGCCTGTCTTGATCTTTTGCTAAGCTATGCTTCGAGTTGTGTGTCCAACTTGGTTTTGTATCGAGATACGCATCACGTAGTCCCTTTGTATGATTGCGGTATATGCCCGTACGTTTTGCGTGATGGCATGGTTGGGTTTGTAAGTTTTTGCGCAAGTGCAGTGCAAACATTGAAAATGAGAAGTCTCATCATGCTGAACTACCACCAGGGGTAGATGATGCCTTATATAGGCTACCACCAGTCGCTAGCTACCGAGCTACAGATGCAGAGCTAACGATGCTGAACGAGAGACTCCGCGGACGGCCTCCGGTCAGGAGATGCAAAATTGGCAACATTAGAAAAAGCAATTGCTACAGGTTAAAGACAGCGGCACGCGCATGCATTGCGCTCTGTGGTAGTAATAACACCGCGATTGAGGAACGTCCAATATTTTTGCTACCTATTTTACCTTTATAAAGTTACGATAAACTCTGATGTGATCTCAATTACTGATTATGATTCAGCGGCTATGATTTTAAAAAGTACATTTAGATCAAGGTATACAAGAATGTAATATACTACAATTATGTAATAATAAAAAGAAACAAAAACACATAGATACAAAATAATTTAATTATTGAATGTTTTTACTGAACGAACATTGAGATGTCATTGACTCCTTGTCAAAATTAGACGTCACTGTCAGTGTCACTGACTGGTTGTGTCATCTGTCAATAATCAAACTTCAAAATTATAACCTCATTCTGCTCACAAAATATTTTACTTAAACAGTGAAAGAAAATGTTTAAATCATTGGTAAGCAAGCTGAACACAGCTCAGTTATCATGCGGGTTTCACACCACCGCCTGCTTGAATGAAGTGCGGCTGCTAAGTCGACTGAGAGTGGTCGATAACTCTGAGATCGGCAAGCGAGCCATGGCCGAAGGCAAACCTCCCAAAGTTATCTGCGTTTATAATAAGAAACGTACGTATTCACTTTAAAGTACATTAGTATAACCAATGCACTGTTCCATTTCGCCATGTGAATATTATGTACACGTGCAGTACAGTAGGTTCTATAGCTACCCCTAGCTTCCATTCTGCTCTAGAAATTTATTTAATTGGGGTGTTAGGTATATAACTAATATTAGTGAAATTATTTTATGATTTATATCCTGATTTATATACCTTATGCAAAAATTAGAGCCCATTTATTCATTAAAATTAACTTTAATTTACACAATATTAATTAATAATTAAATTAGTATTTATTAGTGTTATGTTTATTTTTCAGATGTGGGCTACATTGGTGACAGAGTATTAGTAGCAATTAAAGGTCAAAAGAAGAAGGGCATCTTGGTGGGTATGAAACAGACACAAAGTGTCAAAGTTCCTAAGTTTGACAGCAACAATGTGGTGCTAATAGATGACAATGGCACTCCTTTGGGCAACCGCATTCATGTGCCCATCCCCACCATACTGCGTACCATACTCAAAGAGAAGACGCACTCTAAGGGAGCAGACTACACCAAGTTATTAGCAATAGCAACAAGATTTGTGTAGATATTGTAGTTAATAGTCACATAAGTAGGTAATTGTAGGTTTTAATAAATTGTTAATTAACTTTAAACAATATCGTTTTTCACTGTGCGCTGTGTTTACTACTACTGGCTTTGTATTTCCAAATCAATGGAACAAAGACATGCAACTATGGATCTCAGACTAGCTGTACCTGCAGCTTTTCCTATGGCAACAATGTTACTACTCTTCACAAACAACTTAAAAAAAAGTAAAAACCAACTTCAAAAATAATAAAATAATGTTACATGGGAAACAAGAAATAAGGGCCTTTGATTTGGTTTGATTTAAATTTATTTTATTGTGTGTACAGATGTACAATACGGCCGACGTATCTTGGAGAGTCTGAAGTCAGTTGTTTGGCTGTGCAATGAATCTTTTAGAAATGAAATTGTCTACTTCATACAACTGCAGCAACACAGCAACTTCATACTCGCCAAGATATGTCGCCCGTATTGTACATACTTTTCTGAACAAAGGGTTATTCCTCTGCACGCGAATCCCACTCGCACTTGGCCGGTTTTTTTTGCTAATACCAGGGAGGATCATTGGAAAGAAAGGCATTTTGCGAAAGGGACGGTCTGAGAAATGAACATTCTGCGACAGAGCCCCCTAATAATCCTTGACAGCTCGTAACTATGCTATTCTGTAGCGCCTGAGCGGGACGAGCTCCGCCAGGTCCTGGTGGCCGAGTGAAGCCAGCGACTTGCGCAACTCAGTGCAGGGTACGCTGCGACAGCGGTCCGGTAAGGTCCTTCGTGGAGAGGCGCCATGGTACACTCGGCTTTTGGCCGACGCAGTTGCTCTCGGGGCACGGATGTTTAGGGAAGTACCTGTGTCGCACAGCAGGCTCCTGGATATCACCACTGCGTCGATTACCCTGAGGACAGAGGCGCTGCACACGCTGCAGGCGTGCCCTGCGTGGGCGACGCAGCGCCGTAAACTAGTCGCGGCAGTCGGTGGTGACTTTTCGCTTCTGACCGTAATTCAGTCCATGGTCGGGAGCGTGAGCGCGTTTGAAGCCGTCGCCTCCTTTTACGAGAGGGTGATATCCACCAAGGAGGCAGCGGGGGAAGGGAGAGGAACGCCACTGCCACTCCTCGCGCGACGTCAGCGATCTACGGCCACGGTAGTGCGTGGCCTGCGGGCGGCGGGGCTCGTCGTACGACCAGTTCCAGGTCCGAGAGGATGGCGTGCCGTGTTCCGCCCGCCTCATAGAAGGACGTGGGGCATTGGGGCGGGGCCCCACAAAAGGAAAGGTCCGCCAGGAGCTGGTGGACCCAGACTTGCCCGACTTCGGTCCATGCTATATTGAATCCCGTGACTCCGGTCATAAGTCAGAAGAAGGAACACCGTGGTTTAGCCGGTAAGAGACCGGCGTAATGCTTCGCCTTCCTCAGGGTGGAGGTATGAGGATTGTACCACGGTAAAAAAAGGCAGCCTAATAACAATATACCTGCAAGCTAATTCACGTAATTTTATGCCGCGCCGTTCAAGTTGCAGTGACACTGCAGTTAAGTTACCACGAGCGTATTTGACAGCGATCGCCTGTTAAGAGAATACGAAAAGCATTGTTTTGATTGAAACTTAACTGCAACTGAAATTCTATTACTACAATTGTTATTTGTAAGTATGCATTTGTTTGTTTCAGTGTTCTACTAACACCCTTATTACCAAAACACAAATCGGCAAAATTACCGACATCGGCATTGCTTGTTGGGAACATTTTAATGAATTGACTTCATTATACAGATCTGCAGATATTACAGACAGGTTGTAGATATCACCACACATCATCATAATCAAAGACAACCAGTACTTAGAGGATCCCCACTTGTTCAAAATTGTTGCCACATCGGTTATAGGTTGAATAATCATCAAATTAGGGATGATAACATAACTGGAAATAAATAAAAACTACCACAATCATTGAAATTTGAAAATTTAATAAAACTTATGTTCAGTTTCATTTAGAATAGACTTAATTAGACACGCTACCTACCGATGGAGATGAGCAGACGACACGACATCAACAATTACAGTGTTACTCATAATGATCATCTTCCTAGATAAGGTCATAGCGTAGTCGCGGATCCGCGGCGAGCGCTGCGCACGGCTCACGAGGACAGGGACTCACTGATCTGATGACTGGCCCTTTCTATAACATCGTTTTTCCTAATGACTTGTAAACAGTTAAAATATCATCAATATCTCGAAACGCGTTAAGAACATCCTAACGTTACTTGCGACGATTATATTACATCTACATTATTGCATGAGTTTTATTCAATAACTCGACGCGAAGCGTTACGAGTACGCGAGCGAAGTGTGCAGCGCACCGCGGCGCCCGGTATAAGGTATAAGGCTTTAGAATTGTTATATTGCTAATGTAACATTCAATTTGTTAAAGCTGTGGACGATACCTATGCACAATTACACTCGTCCGTAGAATCACATAAATATAAAGACTATCAACAAGGCAACACGCGTCACGCGTGACGTCACGCGCTGCCACCGCTTACAACGAGTAGGTAATCATATCATCTGTATAATAATGCACAACAGCTGTGACTAGATATTAAGATTCACGTGCGTTCACTGCTACTAAAGTATCGTGAGGTGCCGCCGACAACTCGGTAACATAAAACGATCAATTATCTAATTATAAACAACACACGACTATAAGAAGTAACTATGCTAAATAATTAAAATCTTCATGATAGATAACTATGTATATTTCGACTGAACAGACAGTCTCGAACGGATTAACGAACAAACACTCCTACATACAATATATTACAAAAAACCGGTATTTAACACAATAAAGTTAGGTACTTGAATACATAAATATTTGTACATTCACTGTTAGTTAGTGGGACCGAGCTAGGCTGGTACTGGTAACACTGGGACACGAAGGGAACGTTCGGCACACGGTCGGGATCACTTGAGGGCGGCGAGGATCTGCGGAGAGGACGGGAGGGTACACTGCACTGGGACGGGTGAGGCCAGCTGAGACCGCCAGAGATATCGAACAGTTCGTACTGACTGCTACGTCTGCAGACACACTGCGGTGTGCATTCATTATTCGCCATAGGAAGCGTCGGGATCATCCAAACCCGACCTATCTTCCCTTCTCCTATAAATTGGGCGAGTTCCAAATAAGAAGTGCTCGCACATTAGACTCCATATTTATATTTACTACTCCGTGCTCACGATGCGATGCATGTAACATGCTTAACATTATAAATTCTCTTTTTCTTAGAACGATATCTCTGACAGTTTCCTTGTGGTAAGCGGAAGTAGTAATGAAGTGAGCGAAGTGGAAGTTCTACTAATAGGTACATACATTGCCTTCGACTCTTACGTTATAATCGAGTGTTATTGATACAGATACTTCTAAACAGCTAATATCGTAAAACTTTAGTTGTATAAAAATTCGGATAAGGCGATAAGATCAGTGTATATAGTAAGAAGTACACGACGATTATTATGTGAGCTTCGTATCCACTGAAACTCGTGTCAACGATAAAACTAGATATTCTTAGGGTCTACTACTTCTTTAACCCTTTCCCTGTCCCATGAACCACATATGAACAAGTGCATTGTTTAACTATTGTGTCTGTTGTCTGGACAGTGAACTTATCGCGAAACTTGTCATATATTTTCAGCTATTCGAACGAATGAACGAAGCAGTTCATTAGAACAAAAAAAAAGCTATTTTGAAGTTTTTTTTTTTGTAATTCTAGAAAGACCATTTCCATATACCTTCTCTTCCATTATTTTCTCTTTCGCTATTTAATTGTCAGCCCTCAGAACTCATTCTAGTACTCGTGATTTACCATAAATACATTTACCGCGTTCAATTTACACAGCATTTTAATTTCAATTAGTTGACACTGGTTTCAGTGGACAGTAGGTAAGCCTATATTGATACCGATTCTGTCGTGCACTAACTAAACTTAATTTAGGTTATTGTCATCTTTTTTACTCTGATAAAATAAGAAAGAGACGGACGTAAATAAGAGCTGACAAATTAAAAAATTGGAAATATTAGCTGAACTAATATTTCCATACAAAAGTCGACACATCAGAACGTGTTGACTAACACGGTGAAGTTCAAGGCGTAAACTATACTTGGGAGCAAAAAAATCGAGCCAATTCTATTTTTCACGTATACCTAATTGTTATTATTTTTGGTACCTATTTTGGAACAGATCAATTCTAAACATTTATCGCGTAAAAGGTTATTTGATAGCCTTTACAATGAGGGTAGTTTTTTGTCAACTTAGTATATAATCCATGAAACCAAAACTAATAACCAGGACACGTGAAAAAAGGAGTGGCTCGATTTATTTGCTCCCAAGTATAGTTTAACATCTCTAACTTAGTTGTTATCTATCACCGTCCTTACCCGCGTTGTCAATTAGTAAAATATGCAATTCTCTAATTTTAGTTTAGTTGGTGAACAAGAGAAATGGCACCATTGTATGGCTCCAACAAGTATAAACCATAGAGTAGATAGATTAAACCTTAAAGTTAAAACATTTCCGTGCTGTGCGGCTGTCACGAGTGTCGAGTGACGTCACACGTCGCGACACTAACATTAGTCACACAATATAACTAAGCAGATTGTGTGTATTGGCACATAGATTGGTACCGGCTCTAGAGAGTGAGTCATCCATGTCAGAAGTATTACTGGAGCGGTTCTAATCCTGATTCAACCATTCAATCACAAAAAGCTTGAATTAAAAGAACACACTCAGTAATCCACTTCCACTGAAAGTACGACTAGTTTTAGTCCATGTAAAACTGGGCACGTAGGGTTCCTAGTTCTACCTCTCTCTCTTTTCCAGTTCCTAGGATGTTTGTCTTTTTCTACATTTGCATGTTCGAGAGCGACTCCGGATGTGTTAGCGCGACGTGTGACGTCACAAGTGGTCGACAGCGCCAGTTCTATCGCTTCCACTGGTACTACTGCAAGGCTACTGATATGCCAGTTCAGCTTAAACAATACATTCTCCAGTAAAACAAACTGCCGTCTGTGAATCCTCTACCGAAACTACCGTGTGATGGACTCGCAAACTCCGTCCAAATAAAATACTAAATAACAAAATAAACTAAAATTACTGCAACAAAAAACTACAATAAAAAATCTACGTCCGATTCGACTACGATAAAGATCGTCTAATGATGTATAACTATTTATAATATAATGTATGTATATCTTAAAGTTAAATAGATTTTTAAAATGTATTACGATAGATCTAGCGCGGGTCGGTCGCGCCGCTCGTTGCCTCGCCCGCCGGGTGACGTCACGTCACATTTTTTTTTTTATTTTTTTTTGTTTTTCTAAAGATCCACTTCTATAATGGCCGAACAAGATCACACACACATGTACACCAAACTAAAAATATATCGCAAGCGACCGCGATGGTTTGTATTTGTCTGAGATTACTAGCACGCAGTGTCAATGTGTGCGTCAACTTAGTAGCGCACTTTGCTTCATGTATAATGTTGTGTCGTTGTGTCGTCACCAATCTGTCGCGCGTGTCGTCACCGGCGTCATCGCGTCAGTGCGGAGCTAGCGCGCGGTATCAGTGTGTCGGACTGTCGCCGCTCGTAACGTTGTAGTTATCGCGCTATAATTAGCTCGCGCCGACACCCTCGTTAACGAACAAACCACGACCTGCTGTGATTATTCGACAATAAATATGTAATAATAGCGATTCTATCAACTTGTGGATGAAAACAATATTTTTTCTAGTTAACCTTTCTTTCGCTGACTTCACTGTTAAGTACTTACCTACTAACGTTATCGCCTCTTTATTTTAATAGACTTGACTAGGCGCTGTGATTGTGTATACAACGACCAATTACACGTAAACGTCGAGCTAATGACACCTATTATCTCCACAAGAAAAACACAAGTCGCGTGCGAGCGTGTCCGAACCGGACAACGTTACGACATACGGAATTATCATTCTTTACAATCATAACAGGTAACCAGGATAATTCATGAAAATAATTATGTATAAGAAAATAACGCGCCGTTTATGGTACGTTGTAGTCGATCTTATTAAGGGGTGCATGAAAAGAGCCTCCACGAGTGACGATATAACGAGTGACGTGCTGACACGATAGAAGAAGTCGATCTTAGAAAAGGGAACCGCAAATAAATGTACACGATTCTTCTAAATGTTCGATGACGTTTGATGGCACAACGCATCACACCTCATAAATATCAGTCGTCGCGTTCGCGTGTGTCTTACGTACGTTCGTCCAACGCAGCGCGATGTTTGTGAGACGCGATGTCCAGCTGGGACTAGGGTGAGAGACGCATGATATATTGATGACGTCACGTGCGTCGCCGACGGGCGAGCTCGGCAGAGAGAAGCCTCGCGAGGCGACCGACTCGCAATTTGAATAGTGTTCTAGCTAGTGTTGAGAGCTGAGCGGGGACGTCTACACGTCCACCACCATCTTCTTGTGTATGTCGGTGTTGCCCACCACGTTGCAGAACTCCTCGAAGGATATCTTGCCATCCTCATCCTTGTCGGCGAACAGTATGGTCTTGTCCACGATCTGCTGCAGTTGCGTGTCCTTCAGGTTGTTGCCCACCATCATCTTCAGCACCTGCGAACACGGATGTTTTCATTGTATAGTAACTGTCGCACGTGTAACATAACTGGTGAAAAATAAGCCGCGCTCCCTTTATTTTCCCGTGGCGTGGGTTTGTAAATGTAACTAAAGGGTATGATTTCATTAAAATGTCGTCAATTTAATTAGTTTTGATTTTCTTAAATAATGGGGTTTTGTCCGCAAAATAGTAGATCTGTCGCCAAAATGTACTTGCCAAACAATATAAAAACAATTCCAAAAACATGAAACATGCACTTCAAACATTCATAAAGTACCAAAAGTAGTAGCTTTCTATTTGCAAATGAAAAACTTAAGGGGATGTTTGTAAGGTTGTTTGGGTTTCCAAAGCAGAGTCGATGGAGCTCTGCTGCGCGGGGCTATTTCTGTCTGCAGGGTTTAAAGTAACCTAACACGAAGGGGATGACGTGGGCTTCGTTCGCTCGCTTTGCTTACTGGCTCTAGCCCCCGTTATCTCCTTCGAACCTAACCTATCCGTGTCGGGGTGCCCTAAATTACCGAGTTCGGAGGCACTCCCTTAAAATAATAATTTCATAGCGCGCCAATTTAGCTCCGCGCCTTTGGATATTTTTTCATAAACAGATCTATTAAATTAGCAACAGATAGTATTTATTTACATAACTGAACGAAATAAAATGTAACTACTGTAACTACTGCTGACAAAATAACAAATAAAAACAAGTCGCAATCTGGGGATGATGATCGATTTATTTGGCGACAGATATACCATTCTGAGTACGAAGCTATTATTTAACCTATTATTTTGAAAACAAATTTTCTATCCAAGGAATGAACTACGATTTTATTGATATTCCATCTCTTATTTTAGATACAATATTGACATTAATTTGGTAATTCATATCCGGCGACACTTTAATTTATCTGAGAATGAAAACATTTCGTGGCGATAGATATATTAATTAGATGATACAAGTTGATGACAAATATAAACTTTGCTGACAAAAAATATAGTTCCCGTAACTAAAGACAACAGCAGTACCTACCCTTTAGGTAATGATGATGAAAACGAGGATGCTGTTGCGGGTTGTGATCCGCAACAGCATCAGCTCCACAAGCATCGTAGTAACCACAAGGCATGTTTTAGCAGAATACCTATTTATACAAATGTATGTATTCATTCGTACGGGTGTCCACTGGTTGGCATAACATTTTTAATCCTAATCCTAATATTGAAAGTCATAAAATGTTCGGCATAAAGTTTTATGGCATAATTGTTTTTTACCACAGTTGCTTGTGAGCATTTATTGTTGTCATCGTCATAATTGTTACATGCTCTAATTTTATTTAGCTTTAGTGACCATAACTGTAGTAGTCATTATTAAAACGTCTAATAGTAATTTAATCTAAAATACGAAACCCATAATCAGATAAACCAAACAAATCAATTACCGAACAATAGGACTGTTGGTAGTAACTGGCTTGATAATTGTGACCTATACTATTCATTCGGACATACATGTCTGGGAGGATCTTATAACGGAATGGCAATGTAGATGGAACACGTCTATTAAATGCCGTCACCATCACCAGTTCCTTCCATCCGTTCGTGAGCGGCTGGCGAGGACATGGTCGGGGGTTGATCACTGTGTGGCTCAGTTTCTTAAATGGCATGGCAATGCCACCGGGCAGTATGGATACATAGGCGTTGCCCGTAGTATGGATTGTAAAACTGTGGCTGAAGTGTGTTGCCTGCGCAGCCGGCGCCCCCGTATACGCTTAGGCTTAAAGTAAATTATTTTCCTTCAAGCTTGTTGCCTCGCCATTTGGCACTTGTCCCACCGCCAACGATGAGATAGAAACTAGAAATGAGTTGGCGAGAAGCGAGTATGTAGTTCCGATAGTTTTGTCGCTGGGCCACAGAATAGTAAGCTGGGCTATAAGCAAGTGTGCGAGTGCGACGGACACTCGCACCACTCGCAAATGACCGCTGATTGGTCTCTCGGCGTGAGTTCTGAGTCAGAACTCACGCCGAGAGACCAACCACAGAAGTCAGAACTTCTGACCGCCAAGCAGCATCGCTGAGCGAGTATTATCTTTGATAGCTCTTGTCTTTCACGGAATGTATATTTATTGTATGTTTCTTGAGCGAGAAAATAGCCGATAGTTAGTCGCTTCCTCGCCGGCGGTGGGACAACTGCCTTATGCCAGAGTTCAACATTTGAATATCTGTGGCAAAATTAACGGAATATTACCTATGTTAGACACTTTGAAAGTTATATCCAGAGTTGTTTATCTACTATGCGGACCTTTTGACAACTAGGACAAATTTTCGTGCGTTCAAATATTTTTGTCATACCTACCTATTATTGGAATCAAGTATAGTCTCAAAGAGCTCACATAATAGGACCCATTAATTATTAATCCGTGTGCTAAGCAGCTGAGCTAATCCCAGTTGTATTCGTATATTTTTGTGCCTATTGTCTTTTGTTCTTAAATATCTCCCGCTTGATAAGGAGGGAAGTGGAAACTAATTTTCATCCTACTCCTCCTTTTGTCTTTTCTGGTTAATTTCGTAGCGGGTTTCAAAACAGTTCTATAATTTCTTCGGGACGCGCCGAAATTCATTATTTGGACGTTTTTTTTCATATTGGTCGCCATTGTAGATCCTGGCATGGAGGAGTTGCAGTGGTTGTGAAAGAGTGGCGGGATAGTCCCATAAAAAAGTAACGGCTTAAATATCGGTTTCCGTAACAAAGTTATGCACAAAAATTTTAGGACTACGGATCATAATAATAACAGCAATTATGAGGGAAAACTATGCTTAACCAGTAATTTGGTATGAACGTTAAGTAAGTATGACATGTACAGTTATAAAACTATAAAATACTTCCTTTTGCCCGCGGCTACGCACGCGTTAATTTGGAATTTTCCCCATCTATTATCATAAGAACGTTATAACGGGTGATTCATTTAGAGGTACTTTTCTCAAAACTAAAAAAATAATGAAAAAACAAAATCGCATTATCTTTATTATCATACAAAAGAACCATTCTTGACATTTATTTTTTCCTGATTATTTCTTTCAAATGTTGTCCGTAACTGCGGCTAACATGGTCCATTCTGCAGTTCCAATTTTCGGTGACGTATTTTCGTTTAATTATCGTGCCATGATAACGGACTAAGTATTTGTTTCCTGAATTTGAAGCCCGTGACCTCCAGAACATTTGGTACTAACAATACGGTGCCACAGCACGTGAAACCATGGCGTTATTGCGAAAACAATTTGGTGAACAGTTAATTTCGCGCTTCGGATCGGTCAGTTGGCCGCCTAGATCCTGTGATATCACACCCCTAGACTTTTTCCTTTGGGGCTATGTAAAGTCCAAAGGCTATATTGATAAGCCGCGTACGATTGAGCAACTGGAAGCCAACATTACTTGCGTTATTCATCAAATACCACTCGAAATGCTCGGACGCGTCATCGAAAATTAGAACTGCAGAATGGACCATGTTAACAGCAGTTACGGATAACATTTGAACGAAATAATCTTTAAAAAATAAATGTCAAGAATGGTTCTTTTGTATGATAATAAAAGTAGCCCGACTTTGTTTTTTTTTTTTTAAGTTTTGAAAAAAGTACCTCTAAATGAATCACCCATTAGGTAGTTGTTTTCCTCGGGCACAGTACTTTTTTTTCAGGATATAAGGATTTCCGTATATGTATACACAATTTCAGCATGATTGGTTCAGTGGTTAAGATGATTGTAATATACTGACTCAGTGGCACTGCAGTAAATGAAAGCTGTATGCTGTACCTAGATGTCGATATAGTGTACCTGAAAGAGTTCTCCGTTAGAGATGAACCCGTCGTTGTCCATGTCGTAGATGCGGAAGGCGAACCTCAGTTTGGACAGTTTATCGCCCTTCACGCTGAACTGCGACACGCCCTGGATGAACTCCTTGAAGTCCACCTGGAAAGCACACAAGCAGTATGAACCTACACGCCTAACAGCTGAACATGCCCCTCTGCCTCTGCAAAGCTAATCAACATCATCACTTTTCATTATTTTTTTCTATTGGTCAGCTGTAGATGGTCCTTGCGGACCGTTTCTACGTCACCGGGCAGTTATTGGCGAGACCTGAAGAGTCTCCATCCAATGGGGGGGAAGTAAAATATTTAACCTAAGCTAACTACTTGTACTACACTAACATCACGACTACCTGCAACAACAGCACTAAGGGCGACCCCTAATGGGACTCGGACCTCGGCTTAGGGCGTTGCTGGCGGGGGCTTAGGGGGGAAAGACAGCTTGATGAGGGTTGAATTATCGGTGTGACTGCAGAGTCTGAAGAGATGACCGGCTCTACGACAGGAGAGCTCGGTGGATCGTGACTGGAAAGATGATCACTGTCGCAATGCAGCAGGTATGCTGCTTCCCATCTATCCGATCTGATAAAAAAACAGCTACTTAAGGTTGGCCGACATGCGTACACTGCAGCGGAGGTTGATAGCCACAGTCACACTAAATCTTTTTTACCTTTTGAAACTTATCTTCAGCGCACATCTACGCAACATAGCTCACGGCTCTACAAATATGTTGCTGCACACGTGCTGCATTCTGGTGTGAGCTTATGGTGTATCCTACACATGAGAATATTTGTCTTATTCTTAGCCTGGGCTAGCCGAACTCATCCACTGTTATTGCTTTATCGTGTCTTTTGGTCAATCTAAGTTCCTGGTTGAATATACAAAAATAAATCAAAAACATCTATATCAATAAACAAATGAATGTGCCTTCCACGTTCTCGGTATTCTTTTGCATCCAACACACATACCTACTTACTAAGTTGTTTTACTTACTTGAAGGCACATAGGTAAAATTCCCTTCACAACGTATCTCTGCTTTAAAACCGGGTACAGACTTACGAAATGTAATATGCAATGTAACACGCAATGAAAGAATTTGTCGTCCACGTTGTCGCAATGTATCATGCAATGTAACAGAATTCTCATAGTGTGGACGCCTTGCGCGCAACAAACCGTGTACACTACGCGCACGAACAGAGCATTTCAACTCGTGCGCGCCGCGATCCGCCATTTGTCGGTTTTTTCGCCGAACACAAAGGGGCGCGCAGTGAGCACGAAGCGTCAGCGTCAGTGTGGACGGGTTGTGTGTGCCTGTATTGCGGAATGCGCGCGAACAATGGAAGAAGAAGACACAGCTACGACAGAGGCTACACTTCAATCACTTTTTATCACATGATTCACTATTAATAAATAATAATGAAGCACCGACAATCATCGTAGCCAGTAGGTAATTGGTCGTCACGATTCATTCTCTTCGCGTGTTCTCGGCAGAACATGCTCGGTTCGTGCACACTTATGAAATGCTCCTTTCATGTTCCATTGCATGTTACGTTACAGCGTAATCCGTATTTTTGTGAACACACGCAGTTTCGTGAAAATTCAGAACAGACATACTTTGATGTCGTCGATATACTTATTACTGACTTCCTAAACAACTTCTGCTATGAACTGGTGATTTATATCTACAGGATGTTAACGAAATTTGTGTAATTCCTTAAAAGCACATGATCTACTACTGATGTAGGCAGGCACCGCATGGGAATTAGGATTAAAAAAAAATTTTTTTTTGTTCATTCAGCTTTGTTATCTGTCATATCTAAACCATCTTATCAGTAAAAAAATAAGTTTTTTTTTGCAAAAAAATAATTTTATTTAAGTGAACATTTCGATGCCACGCATAAATTAATGAAACCACGGCGACACGGCTGGCAGGCACGACTAACGCGATATCGCTCTTTGCAGTCAGATAACTCAAGGCTCTAAAATGATTTAAAAATAGAAAAACAAAATTTTTATTTCAATTTTTTTTAGTTGGTTTAAACAATCCCATTTTTGGTTAATCAGTGTCACCAGTAGATCACGTGGTTTGAAGGAATTACACGAATTCGTTTACACCCTGTATCCGTTACCCTGTACCGTTATACATTTGTAATGATAATTAAACACTCGTAAATCAAAGCGCCTGCCATATATTAGCTACGTAAATGTAATCTTTATAAGCGTGACATGTTCACAATGCTATGAATTAGCGTTATCGATCATCGATATCAGCATTCATAAGTGTAGTAATGCAGTATTTGTTTATCAACAAATTATTATAATCTCACTGGTTACGGTCGGCCAGTTTAATCTAATATTCCGCTTCTTTTTGTCCGAACTTGACAAACACACTGTCGTGCTTCCAGATGCTAATTATAAATATTTTGTGAATTTGTCCTCTTTTGCTTGTTGCATAGCTAAGTTGACGGGTAGCTATTGAACGACTAGGTCGACCCCTCCAATAATTTATTTTACGATGATGTCATGAATTCTTCGGCTCTTTCTACGTTGATTACACGGATTTAAGAGTTGGTAGAATAAAACGCAGTACTTATATCAGAAAGTTTCACGTGAAAGTTGTTAAAGTCAACTGAGTGGAACAGGTTGGTTGCTTCCAAATTATGTGTTTTTGTTGTTCTTGTTATAAACAATATAGGTACTTACTTCTCTACAACTGCTGCGATAAGCTTATAGTGGTACTATTAACTAAAGTTCTGTTCACAACGTAACAAGGAAAAAGCTTGCAAAATACCTAACTAAATAATAAGAGCACTGCAGAGTCCCGCCAAGTCGAGCAAGACTCTCCTAACATTTTCTTTATTTATTATTTTCTAGTAACATTATGTGAGTGTTTACCTCTCCGTTTCCATCGGCGTCGAATATATCGATGACGCGCTGCACGAGCGGGTTCTGCTGAAGTTCTGGCAACGACATAAACTCGTCGATGGACAGTGCGCCAGAATTGTCCAAGTCCAGCTTACGGAACCGCTTGCCCAGTCGCCGAATTTCATCTGCGTCGACTGTGCACACACAAATACTTTCAGCGTAACCATGCTTCAGAGAGTAGCGTTGGATGCCGTCACACTCGCTAGTCTTGCTACGTGTATGTACACATTGGTAACCAACTCTTTACTTATTCTGTCTGTGTGTCATTTGGATCATCAGACTTTATTGCGATCCTCATATCTAACGTTAAAGCATTAGGTGTGCTATCATAAAATTAAAACACACAGAGAAAATATTAAAGAATTCTCCCTATGTAGCTAAATTTTGAACAGCATTCATGTTTGATCTAAGACATGTAGACGTACTTCTATATCGGTAACAAGACTAATACATTATACAAAAAAACAAACGATTATGTCGCCGAGTCGAGGTCTTGTTTGACCCCGCCCTGCATCGATACTCTAGATCCTAGATAATTTCAAATACGTAGCGTTTAATGCATGCAACGCGACATACCTATTTAATATTGTGAACCAGATGCATTAAATACAACAATTAACATCATCTACTCATAACATTCAATAATTAACAATACCTTAAGTATTAGAAATGTAAGTAATAGCACGAACACCTACACATTTACTATGCATGTAGGTACTTCCAACAGTACACAAGTTATAAACGTACACAACTCGGAAACGGTCTGTTCTCATGTACCTACAAAGAATGTATTAAATACAGACAGACAACTGTGTTTGCACTAATGAGGTAGTTTTATGCCCGTGTTAAGCATAGACTACATAGGCTGCAGCCTAGAGCCAGAACCACAAAAAAATTATGCGTATAATTACAATTTTCATAAACTGAAATACAGATTTTTGCACATTTCTGAAAATAGACATAAATCTCAACTTTGTTTTTTTTGTTAATATTGTTCCTTCATAACAAAGTTAAGAAATTATGTTATACTAAATGCGGCCCTGTAGTTTACAAGCTCACTCAGAAATTCAGAACGCACTCAACTGAGCTCGTTTGTTATGAAAGAAATACCATAGTCAACTTAGTCAAGTTCATGAATATTCTAACGATGTCTCCGGCTCCCAGTCTTATCGCACAGTGCGTCATTTCATACAATGTACACAGACATTTGCATAGACCCAACAATTTATTCAGTCAACGACGAAGAAAGAAAACGCAAAGTTAGACAAGCTGCGCGTAGCCGCTCGGATCCACTCGTATATCACAAGCACAACAACTCAGTTTTATGCGTCTTGTAGTAAAATGGGAAGAAATGCAAATAACAATACGTGAGCGCACACTGATAATAATATTTTATCGAGCTTCGTTACCGACTGTACCATTCTATAAATAACACACAAAGCAATACTAAGGATGCGCACTGATTTCACATTCGTTTGCAATTTACAGTTATATTTACTCAAATCTATATGTACATATAAACTATTAAATCATGATTTATTCCTAATACGAACACCAAATCCGTCGAAAAACAGGTGTACTTAGTAACAGTTGTGAAACAAACACACGGCGACTCGAATCGAGGACAACGCGACTGTCCTTAATTTGTCGATCATTGTGACATTATAGTCAGTAAAATTTAAAATCAGTAAGCACCCTAATACAAATTAATAGCCCTGTGCGAAAAGCGGACTTGTTATTCGATTCCCCGTGTGTATGTGACACCGTGCACAGTACGAGCGCACGGCCGTGCGCCACCGAGCGGGAGTCACCTCCCAGAACACACAACATTGACTAACACAAGCCACGAAAAAGGTCAGCGTATCTTATGGCAATGCACTACAGACAGAGTACACTCTGAGCACATCATGGCTAATGTATTAGCAATTTGCGACCAAGCATTAGACAAAAGGTCGCTGAACACGTAGCGAAGCGAAGCGTGGCCGGCGGCCGGTGGCCAGGCGGGAGTTTATTTAAGTCTACGACGAGGGCAGCTTGTCGTCCGGCGGGTCGCACATTAACACGTAATTCAAGCGTTTAGTAATGACGTTGTCATTTTATTAAACGAAGGCACACCGTTTACTGTGCGACCTGCCTTGTAATTTGTCCACGTCGGTTTAGAGCCATCCACAAGTCACTCTAAAGGGAAACGCGTCAGCTTTATTACACTAGGTATGCGTTTTAATCAACAGACTTCTACATATAATGTTATTTAAAAGGTACAATACTTACTATAAAACTTTTGAATAATTTATTTAAAACTTGCAAGTGCTTGGTTCATTCATCATTAACAAATGTTGCATGAACAAAGTTTAAAGGACTTCAGTCAGTGGCTTGTGGAAGTAGTTATATTGTTACCGTAAAAACCAGTTTTCAGTTACATTGCATTTTAACTAGTGAAAACTTGCATCTGAGTGAAATGAAAGATCATGTTCAGTTCAAATTATGTCAATGCAAGAGTGAGGCCCTTGACCTGCCAGGAGCGCAGTAAAACCGCGAGCGAATCCCGAACTCCCAGCTTAAGGTGGCAGGACGAACACCTTGTGGTTGTAGTCTGAGCAAGTTGGACATAACCACCCCGTGTTTCATCATGTGGGATCCAGAGGGAAATCACCAAATATTAAAACATTCAACACAATGCTAGATCTAAATTACATTAACAATCAAATTACTTGTTACAGCTGGTTTTGAATAGTCAAAATAAGTTGAAACAGAGGCATTCAGTCAAGGCAGAATTAGTTTTCACTATTTGCAATGCGCTAAAATCAGGTTTTAACAATAACATTTACATGTTGCTGACCTCTCTCTCCTTAGATTCCTTGCACCTGAGTACATAGTAGCATACTAACATCCAGAGCTCAAAAATATCTAACTAGAGGCTGGCTGTGACGCGGATGCACTAACAAAACATAACTATGGATCTCATGTAGAAACTCATCCAGAACAATTTTTAACATGATTGCTTTACATCAAGCTGGAGGAATTAAGCAAACAACAGCTCAAAGTTCCTGTTTAGTATATTTAATAAATACTTTATAGGAAGCTGAAAAAGTAACAAATAATATAAGATTTAAAGCAAAATATAAAAAAAAGTAATAGAATATTGAGTGAAATCTTTATTATACTTGATTCTTAAATTACTTATAACTGATCAAGTGTTATTTTAATTAAATAATTGCTACAACCAAACCAATTACAAAAGCCTTGAACAAGTCTGTTGACACTTAACAGTTCAACAGAGTGGACAGTGGTCATTAGCAGTGGCTGCATTCAACTTCCAACCAATAAAACATGACAGTACACAAAAATTGTTCTGGACGCTAATGTGTGTGCGTGCGGTACTCTAACATGTAGATGAACATCGGAGGCGAGTGACACTACGACACTCACAGTTCTCCACCTTAAAATCAATGCAGTTTACACGCGCTGAAAACAAACCTCTTGTTATGCTTTATTTGCACACCCTACATGGTACTGATACATTAGTACGGACACTAGTGGTCCTCACTTGTCGGCAGTTGGGGAGTGAGCACATGTGTTAGCCACACATACATGTTAGTATACATAGAAAGCATCTCATTGATTACTATGATTTATGTAAAACAGATATCAAAATTAACTTTGTCATCAAATTGTGATTTTATTGTCAAATTGATTATTTATTGTCAAATGTTTAAGCTACTTAGATATATCTCTAAAACACTTTAGGCAAGAATTAAGCAGTTAATATCATAGTAGTGTTAAATGAAAAGATAAAAAGAGTAGAGTCAGAAAGAAGAGACATCATAGTAGTAAGTGCAATACTCACAGTTTGAACATAATTCCATGGGAATAGAATTCTCGTTACCCTGGAAGAATAAACATTAGCACAGGGTTATTGCCTTACCATAAACGTGTTTTTTTACATGCTCCTACATACACAGAAGAAAACATGTCATATAATTTACAAATAGAACATCGAAGGTATCCGGAGACTTGTCCCTCCTTAAGCACCGGTTTCAGTATCGGGAATATTAGGAAGGACCCTACGTCCCAAAAACCTGAGACTCCCATCTTCTCAGTGTTACACACACTAAACAACAACGTCTATACTAACCATTTTGTTTGGATTTAAATTAGCTCCGATTTAATATCAAAAACAGTCGTCGACGATCGTAAATTTTGCACAAATTCTAATCAGTCGCAACAAATGAAAACTCACTGCACCTTCGCACCATCGATCTAAATAGACACACAGATTATATTTTACGTATGCTACAGATCCAACAAAAGTTGTACATTCTAAACACAACGCCCTATCTATTGAAATCTAATAATCCGAAAATCTTTATTAATCTTTGAACAAGACATTGTTTACAATAATTTATGATCTTAAATGAATCATTGAATATTGTTAATTTATTAATTTAATTTTACTCTGTTCCAAATACTTTATGGTAAAAATGTACTAGAGTGCGCGCAAGATAAGTCTGCGCGCGGCATAGAAGTATTACATAGGTAAAGTAATAAGCAAGGACTTTAGTTCTACGTAGTACTTATTACTTCTATGGTACTACGCGGCTGAAATCGAAACTAATCATGGTCCACCAAAGTGTGTGCCGTTTTATTAATTTTGATAGTAGAACTACATGATTGTAGGAATTTTTAACGGGAAAAATATGTTTAGCGATAAAAAAGATAAGCTTAAAAAGCGGTAATTTGAACTTTTGCGATGATTGCAACGTTGAGGACGCCCTCGGTCGCGCGCAGAGTTATCTTGCGCGCACTCTAATAGTTATGTCGTTTAAAGGATAAAGTTAATTTAGAATGTCTCTCTAAATATATACATATAGGCATATAGGCACGGACTAGAAAAAAAAGAAGGACTCCGCGCCACGCATATCAAAAGTGAAGCACCGTACCGATCTATGTGTGCGTGATTTGAGGGATACCAGATAAATGAAAATTTCCCTATTTTTTTTTTTATATTTTGAAAGTTTCATTTCTTTAAATGAAGCCATATAAGAAGTCCGCTTACATTATTTAATTGCAATTACAAACATATACTTAGAAAATTTAAAATTAAGTATTTATTTTGTATGAGTAACAAGAAAAACGTTTTCGACGGAATTCAATGTTCTTGATCTCTGCAGGCTCTTATTATTTTAATCCAATCATTATTCCATGGTTGATTTGCTGTAGGAAATCTATAAAAATAATCATATTCAATACTTGCAAAAAACTCACAAAGAACACAAAAAAATGGATTACCCAATCTCTCGGGAAAATTACCCATTTATTTTCCGACAGCACTCCTATGTCTTTTGAGGTTTTGTGTTCCAATAGTAGGTAATGATTTTAAAATGTCAAAAATACAATAAATCAACAGGTTAAATAAGTGTCTTACTTGTGAATGTTATTCCTTGACACTTTTTCTGGGATGTAGAATTATTTTTAAACCATTTCACAACACAAGAAGGCATTATTTTATTTTATTACTTGACGTAAACAGTACCTACAATGACGGCGCGGTGCCGCGTAATGGCGGCCAGTCGGCACCTTATGATGTAAATGTGTGCGTGAGGCATGTTTGTACAAACGGTCCGGCATACTTAGAGTGCTTCACTTTCGATACACGTGGCGCGGAGTCCTCCTTTTTTTTCTAGTCCGTGCATATAGGTTAAATATTATAGGTATTATTCATATTAATGTCGTAACTTTAGATTGTTAATGATTTTTGTACAGGTTCCGAAAAACCTTCGAGCATAAAGTTATATACTCTAGCGAAAAACCGACGTACATAATACTTAAACGGAGTTACACGCATGCATAACATTACGTTTAGTGGAAGCTTTAACTGGAACACAATTATTGTCATTCATAGAAGTATTTAAGTACTATTGTCATTATGGCTTTGACGGCCCTAGGGCCTAATAATCAATCTCAAAGTTTGATTTGACATATTTTCTTTAATTCTTTATGTCTAAGAATACAAACAAATACAAATCATAGATCATTGATCACAATTATCAACTAAAGCAAAAGCAGTCGAAAAACATCAAAATTATTCCTCATTCCTCAGCTAAAGGTTACGTGACGATTAGAAAGTCGGCCCATATAATATTATTTTGTATTATATTTTATTACAGTTATTATTGAAATGGTATTAATAAAATTGCTCTCCTCTTTTTCCCATTGATAAATGAAGAAAGCTTTTTTTGCGCTGTCAATTCAATTTTATGCAATGTCAAATTGTCAATGTCAAAGTCAGCCTCGTCGGCTCCTCCCCCCCGCCTTCTTTCTTCCCACTAGTGATGCGACTCGAGTGAAATTTTGCCATTCGATTCATTCGAGTCATTTTATAATGTCACTCGAACATCACTCGAGTCATCGAGTCACTCGAGTGGTGCCCGAGTGACTCGACCACTAACGTTCATCGAGTCACCTGTGACAATTAATCTGAAGTTAAGTGTTTTAAGCTATTTAAGGCAAAGAAAATAAAATCACAAACTGAATCAATAAATCAGAGTAAGTATTTTAATCAGACAATTTGAAAAATAAAAACAATTAAAAAATAATATATTATATGCGACACATAACATAAAACGTTTTATCTCACTTATAAACAACTTAAAATTATTAAATATAAAGTAAAAATCAGTCTTAAAAAATAGTTTGCATAGGTATAATCAGTCTTTTCCATAAACAAACAATAATCTTCTTTCATCACACTATATGAAATACTATGAATCTACCAACCATTTTTTTATGTTGTCCCTAATAATTCAACATAACATAAAACTTTTTATCAAAAACAATTTAAAGTTATTAATATTTAAATAATAATTATTTCAAAATCAGATCTTCAATAAAAAACAATAAAATAACGGCAACTCCGTCAACTTACTCAACTCGTCAGCGCTATGCACGCGAGCATGTACAAACCTGTTTGCCTAGGCGAGTGATGAGCGAGTGACTCGAGTTTACTCGAGTCCGAGTCAACTCGAGTCGCCTATTTCTTCACTCGAATACGATTATTTTAGGTATCACTCGAGTCACTCGAGTAAAAGTGGAATCGAGTCGCATCACTACTTCCCACCCTCTCTTTCAGAAGTTTCAACCATGGCGGCCGGGGTAGGTTAAAATTTATCGTGAAAAATCTTGATAATCGAAACGTTATTTACATAATTTCCATCAGAGGAACACAATTTATTAACGTATTGATATGTGATATATTTGTTTTTATAGGTACTTTACACCTATCCAGAAAACTTCCGTGCTTACAAGGCGTTGATCGCCGCACAGTACTCGGGAGCCGATGTGAAAGTAGCTCCTAACTTTGTGTTCGGTGAAACTAACAAGTCAGCAGAATTCTTGAAAAAGTTCCCAGCCGGTAAAGTGAGTGCCTTTCTGATCATGTTCGTGATAATTTCCGGTTCTGTTTCGGCGTTCATATCTTGTGAAGGTGACGTGTAAATTTTGCGTTTTATTGTAGGTACCAGCGTACGAAAGTGCTGACGGAAAGGTTCTGCTGTCTGAGAGCAATGCTATCGCCTACTATGGTAAGTCTGCACACAGTATTTTATCATTTATTTCCATGAACAGCTGCTCATACATAACCTACAAAAACTGTCTTGTACGGTCCGGCTTTTGCGAGAGAAATTTTAAGTACTGATTGGGCAAACTGCCAGGCATTACTTTTGGCCTAATAATTACGACTCCGCCTTCAATTAGATATTTATTTAATACCTATCACTAGCATACCAACGCAATAGTTCTAATAAATATGTTTTGTTTCTGAATGCCAAACTATTTCATTTCAGTTTAATTAAATGAATTTGTTCTTTATGGTTACGTAGGTTAGGCTACTTAAACTTCTGATCGATAATTACGACTCGCAAATAAATAGTACACTTTGTATTCTAACATGGTGAGTTCCAAGAAGGAATCTCTCAGAATGTTATTGACCTCCACATCCATGTACATGAAAACTACCTACCTATTGTATAAGCTGAAGAGATACATATTTTTAAAACAAGAATTTGGTATTGTTGTAAAACTACTTTAAAAAACCTTACTTTAAACCTACTTTAAAAAACCTTACTTTAAACCTACTTTAAAAAAACGATTGCTGCATGTAATGCCATTGCAGTATGTAGATCAAACACATTAAATAGTTTATTGGTGACTAACCTGAACTATGTTACTTATTCAAGTTGTACGGACCAATCAATAGGCATAATGTATGCAGCGCAACCATATGTAAAAGTATAATAATGATCTATAAACCAATACTTAATATTTTACTTGATAATGGATTGATAATGTGATACCATTACATTTTTAGATAAGAAATAATGTAACTAATACTAATTTATGTATAACTAGCGACCTCCCTGGCTTTACACGGGTGCAATGTATTATACGTAATGTAAACCTTCCTCATGAATCATTCTGTCTATTGATGAAAACTGCATCAAAATCCATTGAATAGTATAAAAGATCTAAGCGTACAGACGGCAGGAAGTGACTTTGTTTTATACTATGTAGAGATAATAGTTGGTCTGTTCAGTTAACTTTGTTTAATATGAATTCAATTTTACATAATTTAATTAAGGAGGAACAAAAGGTTCTATTATGTAAAAGATACTCTCGATTTCGGGGTAGAAGCAAAACTATTTATTTTTACATAATTAATATTAACTTATTTGTAAGTACCCACATAAATAATAATTTGATAGCAACCCACATAATCAATACATAACATTATGTATTTTATTGGTTGTCTGAAAACTAATAGACATAATAATTGTTGAGAGAATTTATTAACCTTTCTTTGTCATGGTATAACTAAATGTATTGTGTGGTACAGTGTCGAACGCTGCACTCCGCGGCGCTGACGCGGCGACACAGGCGCGCGTGTGGCAGTGGGCCTCCTGGGCCGACAGTGAGCTGCTGCCCGCCTCCTGCGCCTGGGTGTTCCCCTACCTTGGCATCATGCAGTTCAACAAACTGGTACAAATCCAACCTTACAACTTTATGATTAGAGATAGCCTTACAAGCATTTTATGCATGCAATAACATGAGGTACAAACCTAAAAATAAGGTGCATTTGTAAAAACAGCACCCTGCTTTTGTTTTTTGTGCCCAATTATATGAATACATTGCTCATTTCTTACTGTGAAAACTTCACTGCCATGTTTTAACTAGCACTTTTTATATCTGTACATCAGTACATACATAATTATGTCACAGCTTTCACCTGTCTTGATCTTCCTTTAAAGTCTTAAAGCAACAAGAACATGAGCCAATGTTCCATTTAAATGTCAGAAATATATTAAAGTTGTTTATTGTCAGAATGTAGAGCGTGCGAAGAATGACCTACTAGCTGCACTGAAGGTGCTGGACGCGCACCTGTTGACGCGCACGTTCCTCGTCACTGAGAGGATCACGCTCGCCGACATCGTCGTGTTCTCCACGCTCATACACGCCTTCCAGGTAAACCTATTTATAGCTTAGTTTTGAATGCAGATTAAACCAAATTCAAAATACTTCTTATAAAGTATGTATTAAAGGGTTTTAATCTTATTTTATCACCATGTAAATGGCTTGAACCATATTTGGACCTGTGCCCAATAAATAGCAAAACAGCCAATGAACTATGGATGTATAACTCACTATCAGATATAGTGAGTTATACACAACACTTTCAAGAAATTATGTTCAAGTTTGACAAAATATAAATAAGATAAAAAAAAATGTAGTGTATTGACATAATAGAACAGGTTCCAGAATCTGGATACATATTTGTAAATGATCCATGGGGAAGATATCATACAGTTTCACTTGGAGCTATGCTATGTCATAGGTGCCACATTCATAGATGTATAAAATTAACCTTTCATCAAGATGTAAAATTGATTATACTTTCAGTCTGTTAGTCTTTACATTGTGATTAGCACCGCAGTTTTACTAATAGTGAGTAGTAACGATAGTTTATGTTATTCAGCACGTATTGGACCCCGCTACCCGCGCGTCGTTAGTGAACGTGCAGCGCTGGTTCGTGACGCTGAGCCAGCAGCCGGCCACGCTCGCCGTGGTGGGACCGCTCACGCTGTGCAGCGCGCCGCCCACGTACGACCCCACCAAGTACCAGGACCTCACACACAACAAGAAGGTAATCATACAACATGTTACTGACCATGTATAGATAAGTAGATAACCACTGTCCGCGCGTCGGTGGACGTCACATACAACATTGTAATATCACACCTCAAATTGCGACAAATTTCTAATCTGTTTTTCGCTACAGTGTCTGATATTATGGCTAGTTACGGGTTAACTACTCCTTTGTCTGTGAAAGTTGAAGAAATTCATATTATACTAATTTTTCTCAGCCTCCTCCACGAAAATAACTAAAATGTGCCGAGTTTCAATACATATTGCTTTATTAAAAAAATAAAAACAATACCATCCAATTACTGTTTCTTTGGGAAAGTTGTTTGATATCATGTTTTTAAGTATTTGACACTAATTTATCAGTCACCCTATATGGATAACAAAATGAAACCATTTTTTTTGGTTGGAATAGAAAGAAATAAAGCAAAATACCTCAATTATATATTTTTTTAAATAAAACCCCTCTTACAAAGAGAAGCCATGTGTTGAACCCGCAAATAAAAAGAATAAAGGCTCGAAACTAGATTTTGTTCAGTCGTAGTACAAGGCTGTGTGGTTTTGGGACCTTTGCCTGCCTGCATTGGCTAATAATGTTACAACAACAATCATTTTTTTGTGTTGTTTATTAATCTGTGTTTCTACTTTCCTCACTTTAATAAAGGATTCTACATATAATATACACATCAGCATCATCACAAAGCGCATTATGAGTTTCACCCGATTATCCCCCAAGTTTAGTTGAGGGAGTAGTAGATTTACCATAAATGTGCAACAACTCTCACGACCCCTGACCGCCACTCATATTTTTCCAACTATTAAAATGAATGTTCATTCATTTCCAGGGCGCTGGCGACAAGAAGAAGGAGAAGAAGTCGGAAAAAAAAGAACAGCCCAAGAAGAAGGAGGAGCCCGCGGAGGAGCTCGCTGACGAACAAGACGAGAAGCCTAAAGAGTAACTACATCACCTGTATATCTACTTACCAACCACACAAACACTGCTTTTGCCGCGACAGTCGACAGTACGCGTAGAGTCGTAACATTATCTCTTCCCATGATAGATTTTTATTAAATAAAACTGGATACTGAACTGGCATTTTATGTATACATATAATTGTTAATTTCAGCACATTCGACATGGATGACTTTAAGCGTTGCTACTCCAACGAGGACGAAGCTAAGTCCATCCCCTACTTCTGGGAGAAGTTCGACCCCGAGAACTACTCCATCTGGTACTCAGAGTACAAGTACCCCGAGGAGCTCGCCAAGGTGTTCATGAGCTGCAACCTTATTACTGGTATGTTTATTAAATTGTTGGCAATTTGTTACTTATCGTTTTACAGGTTTGCTCATTTATGTCGCTGTACTATCACAATTTTCGTAACCCTATTTTAGAACATTATAAATTCAATTTTATTTATTGTGATGTTTTTTTTGTTGTTTTATGCTGAGCAGCCTTTTGTTTATCAAAATTATGCGAAATTGACAATTTTTCATGATTCTTCTGAAAAATATTGAATATTTAAACAATCCATTTATTATAAACAGATAAGTACTCGATATTCGCGTATCTTTTCTTTTGCACAAATATTTTGTAAACGTAATAAAAACAATATGTTTGGTATGATACATTTTCATGTTTACTATAATTTTTTTGGCTGTTTAACATTATTAGAAAATTTCAACATTAGTTTTAGTAAATAAATCAATAGTGTCTTTCAACAAACTACCCTTTGGTTTAAAGTTTTTGTAATGGTAGCCCATCTGTTTACATTTTTGATCTCGAATTCCATTGCCTGGTATGTTTGAGTTGATGCAGAAAGCAAGTATATTGTGATTGACGCGTTTGCAGGCATGTACCAGAGGTTGGACAAGATGCGCAAGATAGCGTTCGCGTCCGTCTGTCTGTTCGGAGAGGACAACAACTCCAGCATCTCCGGCGTGTGGGTGTGGCGCGGTCACGACCTCGCCTTCACGCAGTCGCCCGACTGGCAGATCGACTACGAGTCGTACGACTGGAAGAAGCTGGACCCGGCCAGCCCGGAGACCAAGAAGCTGGTGCAGGAGTACTTCTCGTGGAGCGGTACAGACGCTAAGGGTCGCAAGTTCAACCAGGGCAAGATCTTCAAGTGAGCGCGGCCGCACGCACTCTATTTATATTGTATAAAGTACTTGCATTTATTTTGTATCGCACCGCTCCGTCAGCCTGACCGAAGACTCGTGTCTATGTAAGCGGCAGTTGAAATAAATTGTTTTTTATTTATGCATGTGTTTGTCCTTCCTACACCTCTTTAACGTTCATTTCGCACGATGTAAGCTAGGTCTCAGAGCTAGGCTGCTAGTAGCTGTTCTAGGATTACGTTTGCGACTATCCTCCTACATTGAACCAATTAATTTGCAAATCTAATACTTGCTGCTGGATAGTCTATAACTACTACGAATACTCTGTAATATCGATTTGACTTATGAAATATATGTTGGGAAAATGTTATGAAATCAAAGACTGTAATTGGAAAGCAAAATTCATATTTTCACATCTCAGACTTTTGCCTAACTGATAGATTTTTATTTAACATTGTTACAGACATTTCTTACATATTATTGCGTTAATGAAATCAACTAACGTTACGATAAGAGTCGCTAAAGTAAAAGTTGCGAGCAAACCGTTTCAGACGCAGTCGCGCAAGTACAAACGAGTGAAGCGGGAGGATATACTGCACGTAGGTACTGTAGCGAAACATTCAAAAGATACAAGTGAAAACATTAACATGTTATATAAATACACAATCATAATAATAGTTATAAATGCATTAGTAGTTGCGCGTGGACTATACACCTTACGTACACTATACAACGCTACGCCGACTCGGGCAACTCGTCGGCCAGCCAGGAGTACACTACAATGTACAGCAAATCGTGTAACATGCTAGTCTCCACATTTACCTCCAACTTTAATATAACGTAGCCACCTTGGTCGGTTCGTACATTATCACAAAATTGTTAAAACAATTCTTTTATTGCACACTTCGTGTTACAAGTCCCAAAAAGCTCAATTTGCAAAAACAAGTACAAAGAAGAAACTAAAATTATTGCCGCGCTATTCATATGACTGTTATTTAAGGGACATAATATATCTACCTAAACATTGAAAATATTGGTCATTTTGAAAATATTGTTGGCATCGATAGTAATAGGTAGATAGACCGGACCCACTAAACTTTAACACAAAAGTTATCTATTAATACAAACATATTGGTCGATTTTCTTTTAAACTTCTATACAGCGCAACTTTTAACTGATTTAATAAAATCATTAAACCAATTACAAAAATCATTACGCGATGCAAACTACTTTATTCTGTTGAACGAAAGACGAGTCCTAACAAACAAAGCGGTCATTTCTTAAATTGTAGCCATTGTATCCCTATCTAGTCTGTGTTGTAGCCGTAAGGAGACTAATACCGAAAAAAACGTAAACGGCATTATCAAAAACCGTAAAATAGCTATGTTTTCCATGTTTTGTTTTTTTAAATAACTGTTTGGTAACGTTTTGTAGAAAAACCCTAAGACTCACCACAGTAGAAAAGGTTATAACGTCACTACGTACATAGAATTTGAGCCGCGATAGCGAGGGCGCCAATAGTTCGAGGGACTAAATAAGTCTTCAACCCGAGGTAAACACTGTGCTTTTCATTACGAATACAAGGAAAGTAAAAATAAAAACATGAATTATCTAAAGAAAAAATGAGTGATTAGATTGCCGCTTTCCCGCCCATTTTGTTTTTTTTTTTGTTTTCTGTGGCCTGCCAGCTATTCAGCCATTATTTTTCATTTTCATCATTGAAAAGATGGTAAATATTTTGCCCAAATCTGTTATTTTAAAGAAATAGTTGAAACTTTATTATGAGTCATTTAAAAAAAAAAACTTTAATTAATACCCACGGACTAGAAAAAAAAGAAGGACTCCGCGCCACGCATATCAAAAGTGAAGCACCGTACTGATCTATGTGTGCGTGATTTGAGGGATACCAGATAAATGAAAATTTCCCCATTTTTTTTTTAATATTTTGAAAGTTTCATTTCTTTAAATGAAGCCATATAAGAAGTCCGCTTACATTATTTAATTGAAATTACAAACATATACTTAGTTAAAACTTAAAATTAAGTATTTATTTTGTATGAGTGACAAGAAAAACGTTTTCGACGGAATTCAATGTTCTTCATCTCTGCAGGATCTTATTATTTTAATCCAATCATTATTCCATGGTTGATTTGCTGTAGGAAATCTATAAAAATAATCATATTCAATACTTGCAAAAAATTCACAAAGAACACAAAAAAATGGATTACCCAATCTCTCGGGAAAATTACCCATTTATTTTCCGACAGCACTACTATGTCTTTTGAGGTTTTGTGTTCCAATAGTAATGATTTTAAAATGTCAAAAATACAATAAATAACAGGTTAATTATGTGTCTTACTTGTGAATGTTATTCCTTGACACTTTTTCTGGGATGTAGAATTATTTTTAAACCATTTCACAACACAAGGAGGCATTATTTTATTTTATTACTTGACGTAAACAGTACCTACAATGACGGCGCGGTGCCGCGTAATGGCGGCCAGTCGGCACCTTATGATGTAAATGTGTGCGTAAGGCATGTTTGTACAAACGGTCCGGCATACTTATAGCAGGGCTCGGAAACGTTATTTAAAATAACGTTTTTAAAACGTTTCTAACAGTTCTTTGTACAACATTTTGTTCGGAACGAAAACGAAAAGAGAACAAAAAGCTAGTTTTCAAAAACCGGTTTATTCCGCAGGACGGAGCCGCACATAGTGTGCGGCAACAAGCATGGACTTGTTAAGTTCCGTAGGATATGTTTTCATTTCAATACATCATTCATTCCGAGCATAGTTCGGAGCAGGGTTGTTGCTGATGCATATTTTTTTCAAATCAGCGGATGCTGATGCTGATGTTTTACCATTGACATCAGCGGATGCTGATGCTGATTCTCATGATTTTCTTATTTTCTTAAAAAAACGGAAAAAGTAGTGACCATTTTGAATAATATCTAAAAGTTGCACAGTTTTCCGTGGTACTGAAATAAACGATTGTCTCAAAAATTTTGGGATTTTAATAAAACATATAATCAAACTTAGTAGATTAGTAATAATTAGTATAGTACTAGATTAGTAATTAAGTACCTAGACTACCTAGTGCATAACCTGCTACCAATCTTTCGTTTAATTAATAGGTATTGGAATTTAATCAAAGGTACATAATCCACTTTTCAATGGGGTCGGCATTATTTATCAAACTCAAAAGTTTACGAAAAAAAACTTTCACGCGTAGATACGTATTAAGTATAACGTAATGAATGAGACAAGTTTGTATTTGTTTGTAAACGCAATCCCGGTCTGCCCTTGGATTGATCAAAACTCGCAAGCAAAAACTTCACGGGATATAATCCCCGCCCTCTCTGCGGTCATGTCACGACTCGAACATCAGCATTAATATCAGCATCGATCAATGCGGATGCTGATGCTGATGTTGAAAAAGATGCTGAAGATCAGCGGATGCTGATGCTGATGTTCGCAACAACCCTGGTTCGGAGCATAGTCGAGCATAGTTTTTATTTTATTTGAGATTTATTTATTTATAGTTAATTAAAACGGTGAACACCAATTACAATAATTAACATAGAAACAAGTAACATGGAAGGTAGAAAAATACAGGTATGTAATGTCGACAATTGTGTCATACACAAAATACTTAAGACTAACATGGGATAGTGGACACCCTCGCATACTGTCTCTCACAGAACATCAGACATACACGCACAATTTCACTCCATTTATCCGCGAACACATCACATTCAGGGTTGGCAGCCAGGAGGGCATTGAGTATCCTTAGAGTACGACACACAGGGGATTCAGCTCTGGCGACAGTTCTGGCTGAAGGTTGCGCGAATAGATTGTGCCGACGGCTTTGACGGTGTCCGATGTATTTGTCGGGCACAAATAGTCGACAGAAAAGGCCATGGAGCTCAGGGCAGTCGATACGACCCCTAAGGGTTTTATAGGCTACTATCAGCTGATTTAGCAGCTGATCATGGCCTCTTCTTACTTCCAACGAGTTAAAGCCCAACATTCCTAAGAGATAGTTGGTGGGGTACATGTAGGAATAGAAATTGTACGACCTATTGAAAAAATATCTCAAGAAAGTTTTCTGTACCTTTTCCAGCATCAGTGTTTGGGTCGCAGTATGGGGGTGCCAGACACAGGCACTGGACTCAAGTTTATTGCGAACCAGTGTGGTGTATAACAGCTTAATAACATTTGGGTTGCGAAAGTCACGAGCATTACGCAAGACAAATCCCAAGCGCCTGAAAGATTCCTTCGCCAGAGTGGATACGTGATCTTTAAACGTCAGACAGCGGTCGAAGGTCACTCCCAAGTCCTTAACGTTGGTGACTCGAGGAACTATTTCACCACCCAAACTGTATTCAAAATGGATTGGTCGCAATCCTCGACCGTATGTCATGGCATTGCATTTGTTTTTGTTGAAGAACAGCTTGTTCACAACGCTCCACTCGTAGATGGCATTAATATCCCCTTGGAGGAGTTTACAATCTTCGTTTGATTTGATGTGTGCAACTGAACTGAAGATGGGTTTTCTCTTGACTTTTGTCAAGGTCAGAGGTGATAAAGACAAAGTCTGCGATGGAACGAGCTTACCCAGAAGAAGCCTGTTCATTGTAACTTTGAAGATATTCGGGTCGTAAGCGTGGAACACAGACGCAGTCAGTGAGTTCCATTCTTTTGCCGTGCGTCGTGTTTAGTGCGAATTGGTGGATTAGCAACTAGGTATGGATGGTAACTTGCAGTGCGTCTGGATGTTCGATGGTAGAAGGGGGCCGGTGGGATGAGGTTGTGGAGTTCTTGAGCACACTCACTGAATTACAGTCTATAGAAGACCGACAAGCAGGCAACCTTGCGGCGATGAGCCGAGCTGTGAAGCTTGGCATCCACCAGTTTTACGTCGCCAATGAGTCTCTTAACTCTGCATTCCACTGAGTCAAGCGCGGCAAGTTGGTATTTTGCTGGGCCATCCCAAAGGTGGCTGCAATACTCCATGCAGAATCGGACTTGCACTTTATAAAAGTCAACAAATGTTCAGGCGAAAAGTATCGCTTCACTCTATTTAGGATGCCCAGTTTTTTGGCTGGTTTAGACTTTGTGCTCAATGGGGGTGCCGAAGTTGAGACTGACTGTAAACTCCATGCCGAGGAGCTCGAGCCGGTCAGTTATAGGAACAGACATATGCCGAAAACTAGGAGTTTGGTCGAAACGACTCCTTTTTGCGGTTTGTGTTGCGACTTGCGAGTGGTTAGTTATTGGTCCTATTTTGATCACAAAATGAGACGCAAGAGAAAAAATTAAAAAACCTAATTTAAAAAGAAGCAGCTATGCTCCGAGAGCACCTGCGTCGCGTGAAACGTCAGGGAGCCGTGCCTTCTCCAGAGCCAGTCCGCCAGTACCGGCCGGATCGCGTAGATTGGTGATGACGTCGGCGGTAGGGCGTGAAAGCCTGTCCCGCCATTTCACCACCTGGACCTCGCGAAGCTACAGCCGACACAGCTCAAACTGGCGCTGCATCGGCCGCTCGCCTCGCGCCCGCGATTCATCGCGCCACTGGTAGAGTGACGCGAATATCTTCGCCTCCATGTCCCAGGGCAGAGATCCAGCCAGTACGCAGGCCGCCTCGTAGATCGTGCGATAACCCCTTATGACTCTGACAGCCATCGCCCACTGCGGCTTCCGCAGAATGCTGATGCTGCTGGCCGTCAGGTCAGCCGCCCATATCGGGGCCCCATACAGGGCCAGCGATCGCACGATCCCCACACACAGCCGCTTGCAGGCGGTACTCGGGCCCCTCAAATTGGGAAGCAGCGTTGTGAGCGCGCCAGCCTCATCCAGCAACTTGGGCGCCAGACGTCGGAAGTGGGGCCCGAAGTCCCACCGGCTATCGAGCACCAATCCCAGGTACTTCATGGTAGACTCGACAGCGATCCGAGCCCCCCCAACCACGATGTGCGAGCCGGGTGGCGGCGCCCACCGGGGGCCGTGAGACATCATGACCTCCGACTTGCTGAGAGCCACCTCCAGGCCTAGGCGACGTATGCGGTCCACCACCTAAGAGACCGCAGCTGTCGCCGGCAACGCTGCCTCCCTGTGCGAGCTCCCGCGGGCAGTGACCAGCGTGTCGTCCGCATAAGACGTCAGGTCTACCCCCGATCTGAGCTCGCCCCTTAGCACCCAGTCGTATCCGATGTTCCACAGGAGGAGGCCCAGGACCAACCTCTGTGGAACACCGCACGTCACTTGGTGCTGGTAACTGCCATCGCGTCCCATGTAGGTGTCACACCTCTCCGACAGATAAGCCCCAACGACGTGGCGGAGGTAGAGAGGCACCCGATGATAGCGCAGTGCCTTCCAAATACAACTTCAAATCACCACTGTACCTACTCCAGCCAACTTACAGAAAGAATCTTGCATCATCTTCCTGCCCTTGCCCTTGTTACTTGGGGTCGGCGCAAGATGTTTTCCTCTTCCATTCCGTCCTATCAACCGTCATGCTAACACTGCCTCCCCTTCTCTTCCATATAATTCTTCACACAATCTATTAGATCCATCTTTCCTTTGACATTTCTTTCCCGCTCCATCCATCCACATTTATAATCATAACTCTTTTAGTCACTTGCGTTTCATCCCTCCTCTTCACATGCCCATACCAAGACAAACGATTCCCTTTCAACTTTTCTGTCACTGGCGCCACTTTCAAACTTCCTCTAATATACTCATTCCTGACCTTATCCATTCTGGTCACTCCACACATCTATCTCAACATTCTCATCTCCACGAAATGCAATCTTGTTTCATGCGTCTTCTTTACGGCCCAACATTCCGTTTCATACAGTACGATAGGTCTTATCACGGACTTGAAGATTTTCTCCTTTAACTTGAGGGGCATTGGTGGGTCGCAAGTCGGGTGTGTCGCAAGTGGGATGGAAAAAATGTTTCAAAACCTAAAAAATTTTTTTTTAATAGTAGGGTCAAGTGTTGTACCTATGGACGGCTTTACCTATGGACACTACCAATATTTCAAAAACCAAACGGCGTAAATTCATAGTTAGAACACATTCGTAAACTTTTTTTGATCAATGGCAACACTGACTAACTGTCATTATGCTGTCAGTGATAAATCTGTTGTGATGAGCTGTTGAAGATTTTTATTTCAAAAAGTAAGTTTTTTGTACATTTTCATGGTGTTTTTCTGTGAGATAACTTAAACTAGAAGTACGACTGTGGATTATTTACAGAACTTCGTTGTTTTTCATTGAAATAAGGATTATTCTGCGTTTTTGTTAATGCTCTGTAAAAAGATTTAACCCTTTCTAGGTTTTGTCTTAATATTTGTACCTGTGGACAGGGGAATGAATGTACCTGTGGACTGTCCATAGGTACATAATATCGGTTGTACCTGTGGACAGTAATTTACACAGACAAATTACTACATTTCTTTTGTTTTTTTTTTCAGTGCCACGTAGTAAAACCGGAGAGAAACAGGATAAAATATGTCCAGACACTCTCTCCGAAGCAGTTATAGAGGTCAAAAGTGGATGTTTAGTTCGTAAGGTGTCTGAAAAACACAAAACACCAAAATATACGATTTTTAAACATTTTCAACTCAACAAATAAATAATGATCTCAATGAAAAATCTATATATTAATTATTAGATAGATTTATTGTTGTATTATTGAAGAATGACGTAAAAAAAGGTGTTTCAAGAGCATAAAGAAAATATGTTACGTGAATATTTAGAAAAGGCAGCCTGCATGCATATGAGTCTAGATTCCAAATAAGTCCTGGAACTTGTCTACCAGTTTTCTGTGCAAAAAATAAATAAAATACTCTTAAAAGCTGGCATCAATACAAAATAGCTGGTATAGGATGGTTTCGATGTTATCAACAACGTTTTCCAAAATTATCGCTACGAAAACCTGTTTTTTTTTTGCAATACCAAATGCTTGTCTACAGGTACATTATCGTCCATAAGTACATTTGTGCTGTCCATAGGCACATTGGTACGTTGTACCTAGGGACAAAATAAGGGTTTTTGAAAATCTTTAATTTTCTAAGCAACTGTTTTTGCTATCGCATTTGAGACTGATAATTATTAAGAGTTAATTAGTTACTAAGCCGTACGATAAATAATTTCATGATAAAAGAATGAGGCTTTTTTTTAAAAAATAGTTTTTTGTCAAATTCTGGAAATCGTCCACGGGTTGAGCACATGCCCCTACATAAAATGTGCATGTCAAAGATATTTTTTTGTCCAAGTTTTAACACACACTATACTCGTACTCACAGAATAATATTCACAGTGATAATAGGGTCTACTTTAAGCTTTAACGAAACGACGAACGGCAGTCAAATACCAACTGAATTAAATTCGTAATATTCGTAGTTTTGTTTCGAAGTTTCGTTGTTTCGAACGAACAACCCAAAAAAAATGGAAAAAAACGGTTAAAAACGTTTTATTAACCGAGAACAATTCAAATTTTGTTCTTTTTGAAAAACGTTTTTTATAACGTTCCGTTCGAACGTAACCGAAACAAACTGTTTCTTAGGTATTTAAGACGAAACCGTTTCGAAAAATATACCGGTATCCGAGCCCTGACTTATAGTGCTTTACTTTCGATACACGTGGCGCGGAGTCCTTCTTTTTTTTCTAGTCCGTGTTAATACCTAACTTTATGTTATTACAATTTTACATCATCGCGCTTAATTGAGTGGCTTTACAGAAAGTTGAAACAGTTCAATAGAAATGTGGAAATAGAAGTAGTTTTTTTTATAATTTGACAGCTAGGTATCAATTGAAAACGATTCTCCCTAGGGCTGCAAAGTACAACTTACAATTTTACATCGCACTGTAAGCTGTAATTGAGTGGCTTTATAGAAAGTTGAGACTTATTTCAATAGAAATGTGAAAATAGAACTAGTTTTTTTAATATTTTGACAGCTGTCAGTTGAAAACGATTCTCCCTAGGGCTGAAAAGTATTACATACTTTTAACCCGCTCCTCAGGCAATTTCAGACCTACTTTCCGAAGTTTCCGAGTATGACTAATGAAAAGTTATAATATGTGTTTGGATCCGCCATAATCAACCATTTTTTAACGTCCGACGAATATAAGTTTGAAGCCTATGTTTGTCTATCTGTAGCATCGTAGCTTCCAAACGGATGAACCAATTGAAATACTTTTTTTCATCCCCCCCATCTCGGAAAGAGTATTTTTGCTCTTTGATATCTCAGTGCAAAAGCCATTTTTATCCGCTAGAGGATAAAGTAAATTGAATTTAGAACATCGTATGCACCAAGTTTGTGAATTCAAAACTTCATTATACCTATTTACTTCTACCTCCATGGTGCCGAATTTATCATAAGACCTTTTTTAATTTGTTAAAACTCAGACTCGGAACCTTCTTGGTGTATTACTTTTTTTTTTAATTTGCTTTACGCGCGCCTGTTTCTTTTCACGTCTTACTGTTAAAACCTTAGGTTAAAAACAAGAAATTTGAAAACAAGTGAAAAACCTAAAATGAGTGATTCTAGCGACGAGGAAGTTTTTTTTTTACATTATGTCATTTTTCCTCGCTGAGGTGGGATGAAAAGTTACGTGTAGCACTCGAGTGCAAAGATGTTTCACCTCGTGATCTTTTGATTCCCTCGCTAACGCTCAGGATTCTAATTTTTTAATCACTCGCTGCCCTCGTGATTCAATTTTAGAATCCTTCGCTTGCTCGGTCATCAAAATTGAGCACGCGGTTAAAAAGCAACTTTGCACTCTTGTTTATCAAATACCTAACTATTTTTAAATAATATTTTAATATAAAATATTTTATGTGAGTACCTAGGTACCTACATTAAAAAGAAAGGAGTCTTTCAGATACATTTTATGTGATTTTTATCACAGTTGGTGTAGGAATTTCAGCCAAACAATGGGTAAGTATTTATTTCACAGTTTTTGACGTTACAGGGTTAGAGTATTGAAGATTGCGCAATGATTGAACAAAAGTTTGAGCAAATTTGAATATCATTGCACCGTGTAGGATTAGTACTTATTGCATAATGTTTAGGGAAGTCTTGCTCCCGCGAAAGCATTGATGCGTATGTGTGTGCCCTCAAAGTTATTGCGGGATAGTAATTGATCGTTTGGGTTCAAGGAATTATTCAATATTATAGTACAATGAAAGTATTGTAGTGTTCTTGTCGGTCTAGGGCCCGCCTTAGGTACATACCTACGTAAACTTACCTACGTTGAGTTTTTGCTTACTGAGCTTTTTGGTGTTTGATTACACATATACTAAGGCCGTTTTTCCAAGACTCACGACACGACACTACTTAATGTGATGACCACTCCAAGTGCCAAATAATTTTATAATTTGTTTACACTACATAAAGTGTGGTGTCGTTTCGTGAGTAAACGGTTCAGAAAAAACACATTCTATTACAATCTAACGTGAAGCACTTGTATAGGTACAGTTCTATTTCATCGAAAAAGTGGTTAGGTATGTACATAGAACGTTCACATACGTAGGAAAAGATGTTCACAATCACAAGCTTGTCCATAACATTAAAGTAGTCCGTATTAAATGCAGTAGGGAAGTATAATTATGAGTATGACAGATGACGCGACTCGCTCGCTGCATGACATTATATTAAAACACTAATCTGTGCATGACATCGGCTCGGCTGTCACGCGCTCGGCACGGTCGCGGGTAAGGCAGGTGCGGACATAAACTCCTCGCAAGTCGAACATACGTCTCCATCGTACATTAAACATACGACTACCTATCTCGTAAAAATCACAATGTACATTTCGAACAATTCAATAAACATCAAAAATGCAAAGATCAACGGTGGCTAATAGGAGAAATATAAACGACGCTATAAATATACATATATACCTAATGAACCGGGTAAATTTACATCTCAAAAATGATAACATCTCCTTCCAGTCAATAGAGAATATAATTTATAAAACGTTAAAGTTGTAAAGAGTGTGCGGGAGCGCGCGGCGCGGCGTGTCAGTGCGACCGCGACTCCTGCAACATAAACAGTACTGCTGAACGACGTCATCACACAGTATTGTTGATATGTACATGTTATCTACCATCAATCGAAAGCGTTAAACACGCCCTCATATGAATATGCCTACGCTGCTACGCCGCTAGGCCGCTACCGGTAAGGTTGTGACGACTGACGACACACGTGATTTACTGGCAGACATTGCAACATTTTAACTTATTCGAGATACGAAAAAACTAAATGTAAACATTTCACTACTCTCAATAAAAATATTTTTTTAAAACATTAATTTCTAACAAAAGGAAATGATATGACATTAATTTACAAGACTTCTTCCAATAGTAAGTTTTGAATTTTTTGTTGCCTAGTTTCGTATTTCACTAAAAATTACATGGTAAGATTGTTTATATTTAGTTGTTTCGTTCTTTGAATAGGGTAGCTCCTGTATAAGTTGAGTGGAGCACTATCGTGGACTCCAGAGCAAGGCACAGACTTTAACCGCCGTGTATAGAGTAAAACCAGGATCTAGATTTTCTTTAAGAAACTATTTATCAGGAAAGGTTACCCCGTCGCCGTGTGAGTCGGGATGCAGGTCGAGGTCGGCGGTGAAAGGCGCTATCTGCAGCCTCAGCTGTACGCGAGCCTCCTCCTCGCCGCACTCCAGCGACGACGAACTGCGCACGGACAATAAGGCTGTAAGACGTCTCGGTGGTTCGTATGTCAGTTGTGCCAAGTACTTATTGGAAATGAGGAATTATTAGAGCAAGAAATTAAAAAAAAAAAATGTTCCGTCGGTCCCCTCGTATTTATTGCGGGCGGTTTTTTTTAAGGTTGCGGTGCTCGAATGGTTTCAGTTTATTGTCAATGATTAATTAATGGCAACCTAGTTGTAGCCACGTGAGGTCTTTGCTAGTGCAGGTGTTTCGGCACAATGAACACATTAGCATGTGTTGCATTGACTGACATTGGTCACTGCAATCACAATCAGCACGACCGGGATCGATAAACTAAATAAAAAAAAAAAACTAAATTCGCACATTTTGATCCTTTTTCTCTGATAAACCGTGATAAGTAAACGTTAAGGCTTAAAGCCAACATCAACAAAGATGAATTAAACCTAGACGGATGATTATGCCTTTTAATTAAAATGAAGGTCCAAAAAAGGTAAGGCCCCATCCTTACTGTTAATTACATTGGCCCTTTGTGCTTACGTTTGGTATTATTTGTCTTGGCAAAGCAAAACTGGTAAAAGGGTAAAAGTACTTATGTACTTAACTGACGATTGCCCCAACATTGAGACTGAGGGTTAAGAAAGAATAAAGATAACCCAGATTTATAATCCCTGACAAATAACAATAAATCATATCACTATTAGAGCTGAGCTCAATAATCCCAGGTCGATGTTTGGGAGTAGTTCACCGTGAGAGAGGACGGGCTCACAGCGTAATGCATGATTGACTAAGTGCAGGCATAGTAAGTGGGGCGGGTAATGCCCACACAGCAGTGGCCACTGCCCAGGTGGAGTGACGTCATACCTGATGCGCAGCGGCTGCATGTCATAGTAAGTGGGGCGGGTAATGCCCACACAGCAGTGGCCACTGGCCAGGTGGAGTGACGTCATACCTGATGCGCAGCGGCTGCATGTCATAGTAAGTGGGGGCGGGTAATGCCCACACAGCAGTGGCCACTGGCCAGGTGGAGTGACGTCATACCTGATGCACAGCGGCTGCATGTCATAGTAAGTGGGGCGGGTAATGCCCACACAGCAGTGGCCACTGCCCAGGTGGAGTGACGTCATACCTGATGCGCAGCGGCTGCATGTCATAGTAAGTGGGGGCGGGTAATGCCCACACAGCAGTGGCCACTGCCCAGGTGGAGTGACGTCATACCTGATGCGCAGCGGCTGCATGTCATAGTAAGTGGGGGCGGGTAATGCCCACACAGCAGTGGCCACTGGCCAGGTGGAGTGACGTCATACCTGATGCGCAGCGGCTGCATGTCATAGTAAGTGGGGGTGGGTAATGCCCACACAGCAGTGGCCACTGGCCAGGTGGAGTGACGTCATACCTGATGCACAGCGGCTGCATGTCATAGTAAGTGGGGCGGGTAATGCCCACACAGCAGTGGCCACTGGCCAGGTGGAGTCATGTCATACCTGATGCACAGCGGCTGCATGTCATAGGAAGTGGGGCGGGTAATGCCCACACAGCAGTGGCCACTGGCCAGGTGGAGTCATGTCATACCTGATGCACAGCGGCTGCATGTCATAGGAAGTGGGGCGGGTAATGCCCACACAGCAGTGGCCACTGGCCAGGTGGAGTGACGTCATACCTGATGCGCAGCGGCTGCATGTCATAGTAAGTGGGGCGGGTAATGCCCACACAGCAGTGGCCACTGGCCAGGTGGAGTGACGTCATACCTGATGCGCAGCGGCTGCATGTCATAGTAAGTGGGGCGGGTAATGCCCACACAGCAGTGGCCACTGGCCAGGTGGAGTGACGTCATACCTGATGCGCAGCGGCTGCATGTCATAGTAAGTGGGGCGGGTATTGCCCACACAGCAGTGGCCACTGGCCAGGTGGAGTGACGTCATACCTGATGCGCAGCGGCTGCATGTCATAGTAAGTGGGGCGGGTAATGCCCACACAGCAGTGGCCACTGGCCAGGTGGAGTGACGTCATACCTGATGCGCAGCGGCTGCATGTCATAGTAAGTGGGGCGGGTAATGCCCACACAGCAGTGGCCACTGGCCAGGTGGAGTGACGTCATACCTGATGCGCAGCGGCTGCATGTCATAGTAAGTGGGGCGGGTAATGCCCACACAGCAGTGGCCACTGGCCAGGTGGAGTGACGTCATACCTGATGCGCAGCGGCTGCATGTCATAGTAAGTGGGGCGGGTAATGCCCACACAGCAGTGGCCACTGGCCAGGTGGAGTGACGTCATACCTGATGCGCAGCGGCTGCATGTCATAGTAAGTGGGGCGGGTATTGCCCACACAGCAGTGGCCACTGGCCAGGTGGAGTGACGTCATACCTGATGCGCAGCGGCTGCATGTCATAGTAAGTGGGGCGGGTAATGCCCACACAGCAGTGGCCACTGGCCAGGTGGAGTGACGTCATACCTGATGCGCAGCGGCTGCATGTCATAGTAAGTGGGGCGGGTAATGCCCACACAGCAGTGGCCACTGGCCAGGTGGAGTGACGTCATACCTGATGCGCAGCGGCTGCATGTCATAGTAAGTGGGGCGGGTAATGCCCACACAGCAGTGGCCACTGGCCAGGTGGAGTGACGTCATACCTGATGCGCAGCGGCTGCATGTCGTCCTGCAGCAGCGGCAGCTGGTCGTCGTCGCGCGCATGCGCGTGGCACTCGCAGCGACACTGGTCGGGCTCCACGTAACTGAACACGACGCCAGCGCCCCCCGCGCTCGCTGCGCCGGCTGCGCTCGCCGCCGCGGCCGGCAGCGTCTGAATGCGCTTCGGTTGTTTTCGCCGCTCTGGCACCTCCTCGAAGTCGATCCACTCGGTTTTTGGACGTGAGTCGAAACCTGATTACGGTGTGTAAAATAAATATGATATTAATATATACAATAATGCAAATAAAACGTTGTAGTTTGACTGCTACGAGTTTCGGAGTCGAGTGGACTTACTGTCACTGCCACTGCGGGTGCGAGGTCGGTCGGGGCGCTTACTCGCCGGCGTGACGGTGCTGGGGCGGCGCGGCAGGCGGATGCGCAGCTTGTCGGGCGCAGCACCCGCCGGCGGGGCCGACAGCGGCGCGGGTCGGGGCATGCGGGGCGCGCGGGGGACGGGCGCGGGCACGGCGGCGCGGGGCCGCGACACGCCCGACACCAGCACGCCGCCTCGCTCGCGCACCGGCACCATGGGCAGCGCCACGGAGCGCTCCTGCGGCAGCGTGGTCGGCACGTACGGCAACTCCTCCTCGAAGGACTGCTGCACCACGAGGCCGCGCTGCTCCACCTCGTCGCCGGCGAGCGGTGGCGGTGGCGGCGCTGACTCCGAGCTCGGTTCGGACTCGGAGGAGTCCCGCACGGCCTCCTGCGGCGAGGCGGGGCTGGCCGCCGTCGCCGTGGCGCAGGCTGACGTGCTCGCCGAGTTACGAGCGTCCGGCTCGGTCAGGGGAGTGTCAGCAACGGGTGCGACGGTTTCGCGCGTTGTCATCGACCGCACCTCGTCGCCGTCGACGAAGCTCGGGAAGGAACCTGAGATCTCACTAGTCACGCTCGGTGTCTTCGTGATGCTGAATTGAGTGCTGAACACCTGCTCGCGGCTGCCTACGTGAGTTGTGAACACGAGTCGCTCCTTGCGTCGTCTCCGCCCATCATCGGTGGTCTGCGCAGGTTCGACCCGCTCCGGGTCCGGGAGTGGCACGGTAACGCAGTCTTCGTTGTCACGGGGTGGCGTGAGAGGTCGGACGGGTACGTCAGCGGGCGTGCCGCGCTGTGTTTCCTCCTCGACGGGTTTGGTCACATCCGGTGGCGATGAAACTACAACTGGCGGACTTGGCAGACGATCGTCGGACGGTCGCTCCGTGGGAGAGCGAAGCGGTATAATAATACTCCCATCAGGTAGAACAGTTCGATGCATAGGTTTTTGAGTGACAGGCGGCGCAAACTCGCGATCGGATACAGGTCGAGATTGCGGGGCGGAAGCTGGGCGAGGGGGCTCGCGATGTGTTGTCACCTCTGCCGTGGTCTTGTTGGTCTCGGGCTCACGGCGAGTGCCGCTCGAACCGGGCCGCTCGTCCGGCGGCGTCCGCAATGGAATGTGAATGATCCCGTCTTTCGTATCTTCGTAGTACTTGAGTTTATCGCCGCGCTTAGCTCGCTCGACGGGCTGTGTAGGGACGGCTGCGATCTGCCGCTGCGGCTGGACGACCGGGGATCCTTCGCGTGAACTCGGCGAGGGGGACGCGGCGCTTTTCCGTGGCGTTCGAAACAGCGACAATACTGACCCTCTAATCTTTCCAGCAGAGGTAGGAGTCGCAGAGCGGTCGCGGCTTTTGCTCCGCGACCGACCCTCTGTGAGGCTTCTTTTTCGGCGGAGTGCGTCTGATGGCGAGTCGGGTGATGCGATAGTCTCTCGTGACTTGAATAGCGAGCAAAAGGAGGATTTGCGCGAAACCGGGACACCGGCAGGGGAGGGAGTGCGACTGTCGCGCGGCAGGCGACGGGAGCCAGGTGAAGGCGACGCGGGCGTCGGCTCGGCGCGCCCCACCAGCTCGGTGGGCCGCACGGCGCGCTCTCCGCACACCGCCAGCTCCAGTGTCGCGGGCTTGCGCGCCACCTCCGCGCTGACTTCTACGGTCGTCATCTGCGTACTTTCATTCTGCTCTTCTCCGTAGTCGTCATCGGGTTTCAGTTTAATTCGGATGATATCTTTCGAGCGGTTTGCACTCTTATACACTTCAGGTTCGGACGGTTCCCGCCGCACGCGAGGTCGCGCGCGTCTTTCTTGAGCTCGGGCACGGTTTTGCGTCTCCTTCTGAAGTTTATCATCGTCGAGCGCGGACATCAGTGCTGGCGCGGGAGCCAGTGCTTGTGCAGGCACCAGAGGAGGCGCAGGGGAGGGCGTTGTTACCGGCGCGGCAGGCGGAGCGGGGGCGGGTGCGGGCGGCGAGAGGGCGGGCGCGGGTAGCGGGGAGGGGGGAGGCGCGCGAGCCACGGAGCGCTCCACGGTGGCCTCGGTGCGCACCTCGCGTCTGTCGCGCGCGTCCACCGGCTGTGGCGTGACGCCCGGGGGTGACGTCGCGCTCATCTTTGCAATCTCCAGCAGGCGCTCCTCGACGGCCGCCGCGCATATCTCTGGGTCGGTCTCGATGGGCTTCGGCCCGCAGAAAGACGTCTCGAGCAGCATCCTGTGAGGCGAGGGAGACCGTGAGATGCCCGACACGACCGAAAGGCGACCGACTGATGCGCGGCTCTGATGGCTGAACGCCGATAGTGCCGAGTGCGCGGAGCACTGCGAACCGACGCTGGAAAGTCGGCTGGTGCGGCCGGACACCGCCAGCAGTGCTGCCTCAGAGCCCTGGCTGTCTTTTCGCGAGTGGCGGCGCGAGGCAGGCTGCGGTGGTGCGGCGGGTCGGGGCTCCCCGGGCGCGCCCTCCAGGAAGGCCAGCTCCTCGGTGGACGAGCGCAACTCCAGTGCGCCGTCCTCACGGAAGCCAAGTTCGAGCCGTCCGCGGGTCTCGTCGCTGCCGGTGCCCGCAAACAGAGCTAGCTCGGGCGAGCTGTCGCGCGAGTCGTGATGGCTGGAGCTAGAGGCGCGAGAGATGTCTATTCGCGGCGCGGCTGGAGTATGCAGGCTGGCTGGGACGGCTGGCGTGGAGTGCGAACGTGCGCGCTGCTCGGGAGGCGCCAGCGCAGCACTCGCCGTGCTCGCCGGGTCCTCGCGAATCTCTGGCAGCCGAAATGTTTGCTTCGTCTCCGGACTCGACTGTAAAAAGAACGACAATCATAGAAAAAAGAACGTAAAAAGAACCGAGATGTTCGGTCGGCTCCTCCTCGAGACCGGTGGGGACCGGACCGGATCTTTCACTGTTCACAAGGGACACCGACGGGCCACCTCGGACAAATAGCGAGAGACAAAGCAGGAAGAGGAAGAACGTGAGATACATACTGGCGGTCTCACCTCGTCAGAGACGTCGTGGTCGAAGGAGGCGATGGGCGCGGGCCCGCGGCGCAGCTGGCGCACGGGCGCGCCGCTGGTCGCCATCAGCTGGCGCCGCCGCCGACCTCACGCGCGACCTACTGCTGCCGCATCACGCTGCACATATACACACCACTCTTACAATACACACGAACTACACTCCTTCTCTCTGGTGTTGAGAACGTCTGTCTTATCAGATTAATCATTAATAATGTACCTTTGTATTATCTTGTACTTCCTGTAAAAATTTAGGGAAATGCAAACGATGGCTATTATTTCGGATATAATGGAGTGGATAATGATGATAACACTATTTTATCAGATGCAACAATAATTGTATTATCATCTTCTATATTTACTACTTAATTGCGAGCGTACCAATAGTTAATACAGAATATTAATTCTGTATTCTGTAATTAATTACACTGAATATAAGTTTCATTAAACTGGATGTAAGTAATGGTAAACTGTCGGTTCATTTCATGACACATATATTTCAAAGACGGGAAGGTTGTCGAAGTTCACATGAAACATTCGGAATATAATTTAGTCACTGCACGTTCCCGGTGGTTCGATCGAGCATCATCTCGCAGCGTGCGGGTGCATCGGATGCACCGTCAGCGCGGGCTCCGGAGCGGGCGCGCCTGGCGGTGCTGGCGCGGTGCGGTGCTCGTGCTCGTCGCGCACAGCGCCGCGTGACGCGTCACGTCGCTGCTCGGCGGGCGCCCATCGACGCGCGCCGTCGCGCATGCGTCCGCCTCGCGCATGCGCCCGGCCTCGCCCTACTTCACCCTACTTCACGTGAGCCGATGTATAGTGCATAGCGCTACGTCACAATATTACCTGCCGTGAGCGCCGTGTCAGCCGTGTGTGTGTCCGCCCGAAGCGATCTGTTGCACTCGGCGCGGCGGGCGGAGGGTTACGTAACGACCTTCCGTTATTGGAAGTGTTCTTGGTACGGGTCGGCGCTTACAGTAACCTTCTGTTGTTAGATCGATTGTTCGTTCCTCCTCGGCCCGCATATACGATGTAATATATATCATAAAGAATGTTTGACATGAATTTTGATGAGATCATGTGTTATGGTGTCATGACCTGTATTAAAAACCTCATCTTGTCTACAGAAACCTTACAAATATTTGTAACTCTGATCTCATTCATAGCTTTGCGGATCTGTTAATCCTTCCTACGAATTATCTTTGAATGCCTGGTGCCTCCATTCCTGCACACGTAGTTTGGGGCCCGTTTAAAAAGCCATAAAACTTGAATGAAAACATCAGAATGTACGTTTGTTTAGTGACTATAATGGTTATTAGATTGACGTTGAAAAGTTGCATCGTCTGAAGTTGGCAGCAATTTGTCTCAAATTAAAGGAAACTTTGTTGAACAACCCTAGCTATCTGCGTGCTTTTTTAATGATGCATTGAACCAAGAAAACAATGTGTTTTTTTTTATTGATTTATTGTATATAAAATACGTAGCCTACGTAAGTACTGTGTTTTGTCATTTCGGGGCCCCCATCAGGCCGGGGGCCCTGGGCTCGTGCCCCACGTGCCCTTATGGTAAAGACTGAATTGCATTCCTGCTTTAAAGATAATTCGTAATACATTAGTTTACAAGTCCAGTAGCCAAGTGACAAAGAATCCTATTTCGTTATTTCAAACTCAAAAACTCAAACTCAAAACTCATTTATTCAAAATAGACTAGAATTACTTAGTTCTTTTTGAACGTCAATGTTATACAATAGACAGCCCACAGAAAAGTGTTTCCTTCACCGCTTCCTAGTGTTTATACTTACTGTGAAGAAGAAACGGCGCAACAAATTCCCCAGCAACACAGTTCTGTCAGGTGAATAAATTGAGTCTATACAAAAAAAACAATATTTTTACAATAATAAAATTATGTAAACAAAAGAAAAGTAGTAAGTGAAAATTTTAAAAACCGGCTTATTGCGAGTCGCATTCCAGAAATGGTTGGAATCCTACTCATACTCATATTTTCATATATTTTGCTATGACAAATGTACCGTAATTGTGTGGAAATAAGGTTGATATTCTTCAATCAATTTTGCTTTTGGCAACTCGTGAGAGGAAATAGCAAGGTACGTTGTGTGTGTGGGCCGTCCGCATGTTGTTACTTATTATTATTACTTACCTAGGTAAGCATTTTACAAATACGTCCTTAAAAAAAACTTAATTTTGCGATTTAAGCATGAGATTTGATGTTTAGTTATAGTATTCTCTGAGACGGCCGTAATTCGACATTTTGAAGCTGAGCCCGTCATTTGGGATCCAAAGAACGTTCATCATAAAGAAACGGCCGAGGGTTCCGTATCTTGGAAAGTTCTTTTTTTAACCTCTCATATAAGTTTGTCTAAAAAACTGTCATAAAGGTATCGAATTATTTTTCCAACCTCTTCTTACCTGATTAATATCAGTTTTTTCGCTTTGCAAACATCGGAGATAAGGGGGGGGGGGGGGGGGTGTTTTTACAGAAATTTTTCAACACACATTAATTCCATTTCAAAATTTCACAAGCAATTTCTTGCACAAGCATTATTTATAATTACTTATTCCAAATTTCACGTACCAGAGCAATAGTAGTTTCTGAAAAAGAAGCTGTGACGGACGATCGGATGGACGGACGGACGAAGTCGCACCATAGTGGGTTCCGTTTTTACCATTTTGGTACGTAACCCTAAAAATAATTTGGCCAATGGAATTAACATAAAATCCACGCGGTCATTTTGAATTATTGTTATTCAATGCACGAAATTCGTACTTTCTTACGAAGCTGCTAATCTGACCACCGCATTTATTTTGCGAGTAAATCATACGAAGCATCGGAACGCATTGTTTCGTAACGTAACGATAGACACAGGTGCGCTGCGGTCGAAGCATAATTATAGTATTATTGAATTCTGTTTGATGCGTTTGCGGACAAATACACAATCTCGTAGCGTTTGCTACGAATCGTAGCACGTACCGTACGTAGTCTGTCCAGTTCAACGTACCATACCTAGGCGCCTACTGCAACGGATCGAACGCGTTCTATACGCGTAATAATTATGACCGTACCATCCCCGTTCAGTGCCCGTTCTATCGGTTGTTGTACATTTTTAACCGACTTCAAAAAGGAGGAGGTGCTCAATTCGGATGTTTGTGTTTTTTTTTTTTGTGTACGGATTTGCAAAATTCTTTTTTTGTTTGAAAGAGTATTCTCCCGAAGTGGTCCCATTTAAATTTGGTGAAGATCTGATGAAGACCCTCTGAGATTGACAATGGAACTCTTCATTTGATAACAGCAAATTACTCGGGATTGCAGTAATTGCATGTTTGTGTATTGTTTATGCCACTAAAAATAGAAAAATAAACTAACTTAAAAAAAAAAACTACTTAAAAAAACTAAAAAGAGTAAAATAAATACCATAATATAAAACTAACAGTTTCAGAACTCGGTGCCTTCAATTTGGTTCAGTGTAAAATTGCACCGACTTCTGAAACTGTTAGTATAATATGGTAATTATTTTACTCTTTTTAGTTTTTTTTTTAAAGTCGGTTTTTACTTTTTTTTTAAAGTTATCTTTATTCGTATTTACGAGCACAATCTATTAGATTTTCGTCCTCCATTTTTTTGTATACGTGCATTTGTTCAAAGGTTGTCAAATAATTAATATCTTGTATCAGACAGCGATTACAGCGCGGAGCTTAAGCGGTATAACCGCGGTGTGTAGGTACCCGTTACGTGTCAGGCACGGAGCGTTCAGTCGACTCATATTCTCGCCATGAAACTTTTGCCAGTCTGTGGTGTGGTACCGTCATGGTCCTAGTATGGTACGGTGTAGTGGGCAGAGCCTTTACCATATTAAATATTGGTAATGGTGCGCTACGGATTCCCATACAACACGGCAGCTACGTGTCGAGTAGGTCTAGGTACGGGCTATAAACGGATAATCGTAATCCGGCACTGGTGAGTGGCACCCCTCGTCGTATTGAGTTACAGCTGCGACGCTCACTCGGTGGAAGCCTGACTGGAGGACGTGGGGGCTTGTAATAAGGAATAATGCTTACGCTCATATTTAAATTTTATTCACAACAGAACATAGGGTTTGCGATGTAGGTCGGTAGGTACTAAGTACGTACAACACATCTCAAACAGCGGCTAGAACATTTTTAATTATAAATCAATGTATATCATATAGTATAATATGTTGTATTTGTGTATAACGCGACTAGCAGTTAGGAGTAAGTAGGTACATAAATAAACATTTTATTTAACTTTTTACATTGCGCTCTAATGTATAATATAATTATAATGTAGGGATTAGGTACATACGAGTTGCTCAGGATGGTCTTACAAACATTATTATCTAAGTTTGATTTGTAACTAGTGAGGCGTAAACACGAGATCACAAGAATATACCTACATGATAATGATCTAACAGCATAACATCTAACTACTCTGTATACATGTTTAAAGTAAATACCGCGACTAACTAACTACTTCAAACATCATATTGTACAAGATCCTTTATATTGGAATAATACGTTATAGGTTCATTTATTGTTGCATTAGTCTAAAACGATACGAGATCAATATGATAAAATAACACTAAGCCGAAACGTTGGCTCGCTCGTGAATACACATTGCTACGTGAGACAGTACCGGCGGCACAAGTGGTTTGTGCGGTCACACGCGGACACGCTGCGGTGTAGCGCCAACACGTGGTGCGCTAACACGTGGTGCGCTAGTGCGGCACCAACTAACAAACGCACCGAACACATTGCCGTACGCACTCGACATTATAACATTATTGCTTACATCTCTAATATACACTTCAACAACAGAGCGCCGCCAGGGCCGGATGAAATCAACGCTGGGTCCCAAGCTTATACATTTCAAGGCCTCATTTTATTTAGGAGTGAAGATAAACACGGCTGCATTTCACTTTTGATTGCTCACTGACGTTTGCGGCCTTTTCGAAATTTGTAGCATAAGTTTTGTAGTACGAACATGTCGAGCAACCTCCAGGGCCGGAGGGTATTCTGTTACAGTCAGCTCACTTAACTATATCTACTTACACAGCGACGGTGGGGTTGCGTCCGCAGTCGTTTACGACCTCTATCCTAAACCTTTATCACATTATTTACAATTTAGATATGAACCTTAGCCGGTATACCGCGTTGCTTACCATACACACGCTAATAACCGATTACATTTCTGTTCTTCAGCCCAACAAAGTATAGTTTAATATATTTTATAGATATGAATACAAATATGGAATGTACGATGAGATCGTTAAATATATTTTATAGGTATTTCTTTTATATTTTGTATAATACTTTATAATAAAATAGTGTCCCAGGTAATATTCATAGCGATACATCGTCCAGTGAAACCGCAAGGTTAACACACACTTTCAGGTCACTTCATACAATATACCTATTATGTAATTATCTATAGATTCCCTGGTTCCTACAGTGGATTTCGAGGGTGAACGTATTCAAAATAGCTTTACTTGAAGATTCAGCAAGTTCTCCTGAAGGAAGAGAGTGACCGCGTCACGTAGGCGTATATCATAATCCAGTGTGTTTAGTCAGAGTCGGAGTCAGACGAGGGCGGGTCCGGGTGTGCGGGCGGCGTGGGGGGGGTGGGCGCCGGCGCCGGCTCGGCGTTGCGGCCCGCCGTGGCCAGCGCGTACGCCGGCGCCGACGTGCCCGACGTGCGCTCGATGCCCACGCTGCAACAGGGACAAGCTCAGTACTGGGGCCCGGTGACGTCACTGTGTGCGCTCGGACGCATACTCACATGTACTCGTGCCTCGCCAGGTAGCGCACGTACTTCTCGGGCGGGTCGCCGTCGTGCTCCTGCAGCGACACGGAGCGCACGGTCATGTGCGACACCTGCGTGGCCGGCATGGTGAACTCCACGAAGGCGTGGCTGGCCAGCTCCGACGGCACCTGGTCGTATGACGTCAGCGCCATGCGACACACCAGGTTGTGAGTCGTGTATGCACCTGAACACGACAAACCATAACGAATATCATTATCATTATTAAATACACGGATTCATTTTTCAACTGGGCATGTTGACATAAGCGTACTTGTATAGGTACATACACGCGAACTAAATCAAGTTAATGTACTTAATATGTTCAGTGGACTCACCCTGTCCCTCTTTAGGCAGCCTGGGCATGCGCCACACGATGGCGCGGTGCTGGTGCTCGTACTTGGCCTGCCCCGACGTCACCTCGATCAGTGACTCCTGCAGCGTGTCCACTGCGCCCAGGAAACGCTCGATGCCCTTGATCTTGCCCGTACGTCTGTCGAAATATCATGTCTTTTCATGGCAAATTACAGGTAGGGCAGCCGCGGTTGTAATTTTTTATTGGGACCGTCGCGCACAAGTCGCGCTTGCGACAACTAGACCAATGAGGCAGAACCTTATGCGATGGCTCGATCGTCAGTATGCTAAATAATTGGACGCCGTCCATTCGGATGAACCCATTTTAACAGGGCAGCGTCCGTTTGAATGTTTAGTCAGTGCAGAGCTTAAAGGTAGCCACTGAGGAGCCTTCTAACAGTGCAAATGATGTGACCGCATTCCAAACTCTGCCCATGAATGTCCCGGTTGTGGATTTCCAAATCCACGCCACTCCATTCGGACGTATCGGCGTGGCGTCTTTGGAGTGATCCTCAAAGCGAAAAACGTGCAACATGCCATCTGGACGCACTCCAATCGTGAAGGTGCAAACCTACGTCCATTTTCTTCATTCTGCGCTGGGCCGCCTTAAATGCTTAAATCAATTCGTAATATTAGGAATTTTACCAAAAATACACACATCAAAAGTGTCTAGGGATCAACATATATTTTTGCAATAACTTTTCTCCTGATTGATATTAATTAAAATTTTCTTTAAGGATTCATCAAATAAAGTGTTTTCGTTTGTCACAGTAACGATAAACCAAGTCACCTTTGCATTAATAAAGAAATTTGCCATTTTCCTAATAAAGGGATTTTTGACATTTGAACCACTAACACAAAAGTTCGAAAAAAAGACTGAAATAACAGTTTTCTTTAAAATTTTATTGGGTAACTTAAACAATTAATAATCCGTGTTTCTACCGCGAACACTAACAACACAAGAACATCGGTTTGGCATACTCAAAATGAGTTCATCCAAATCACGCTGTGGAATGGCCGCCCATGTTCGTTGCAACAACAAAAAAAGGTCTTCTTGCGACTGGATACCCTCCATATTCGGCAGAGCTCTTCTCTGTAGCATATCCCATGCATGCTCAATCGGGTTCAAGTCTGGCGACTGAGCAGGCCAGGGCAGGGCATTGATGTTAGCTGCGGCGAGAGTCTGTCTTACAACTCTTGCGGTGTGCGGTCGTGCATTATCATGCATTAACTGAAATAAGGGACCGATTTGCGCTTGTAGAGGAACGATGACGTCTGATACAATCGTCTCAGCATAAATTTGAGCGTTGAGGTTGCCTCTGATCCAAATCAACTCAGTTCTTCCGCCGATCCAAATACCTGCCCATACCATGATGGTTCCACCACTATAAGGATGGACTTCCTGGCAGGATTTTAATCGCTGTTGGCGTCCAGGGGTTCTCCAGTGTCGTATACGTCTTGTATCCGGTCTCATACCAAAACGAGACTCATCAGAAAAGCACACGAAACGCCATTGTTCTTCTGCCCAATTTCTGTGTCCAAGAGCCCATTGATATCGAATCCTACGATTGTGCATTGCTATAGGTGGTACCCGTAGCGGTCTTCGGGAATGAAGGTTCACTTCATGCAAGCGGTTTCTGACTGTTTGGTCGCTAATTAAGTTCCCTGAAGAGTGATGAAGCCTCACGGCTAACATCATGGCGGTTATTGTTGGAGCTCTTCGAGTTAAGATTTGAATGTATCGGTCTTGTCTCCGTGTGGTGCAGCGATACCGTCCTCCATGGCGCTCAGCCACGGTACCAGTGCTTCGGTAACGTGTCCAAAGTCGACTGATAACACTCTGACTTGTATTCAGAGCTAAAGCCACAGTACGTTGCCGGGAACCAGCTTCTATCATTCCCACGGCTCTGAGCATTTCTTCCCTGCTTAAATGACGTCGCCGCTCCATAATAACGTTGGTTTTAATCAGTAGTAGGGAAACAGTAGCACTAATAATGTCTTCAATGCGTTGTATGTTTTTATAGGGAAAATATTGACAGCTGATTTTCATCTTTTACTCGAATTTGATTCACAGTTCCTGATTCAAATTATGAAATGCACCAAAAAGGATCCATATAAATTTATAAAATCATAAATTTATTACAAAGCCACATCTCAATCTCAAGAAATCCGCATAAAAATGCTTGATCCCTAGACACTTTTGATGTGTGTATTAAGGTTGTATTGTAATACAGTATACAATACAAAAACTGAGGATTAAAAAAAATATGAATATTAGGCCGGGGAATTAGAAAAAAAAGGCCTATATTTGGATCTAATTAACGACAGGTTTTAACATGGTTTAGTGTGCTCATTTGGGGTTCAGGAACATCGTCCTGAAATTGATCCCCATTTGAAGGTCAGAAACGAGGTCAAATTGACGATGTAATGTACAAAAATTGTTAAAAACGGACATTTAATTGATTTGCTATGGGACTATTAACATTAGAGATGTATTGTTAGCGACACTACAATTTAATCGTTAAGGAGTGAATCTATCATTACAGTTATCGCTAATATTGGTATGTCAGGATTGTGAGCAAGGTAAATGTAGTAAATAAAACCAACATAGACTCTCCACCACTGAGAGTACTTGTATTTGGGTTAGTGTTAGTAACATGAACTAGATCACAATATAATACTTTAGATAATTATTACAAGATCATAAAATAAGGACAAGCTAGTCAGATATAAAAGGTCAGACTTCTTCAGCTGATCTACACATAATACTCTAGACGAGTGTTCCGTCGTACGGTCCAAGAAGCAATCCTCCGGGCGCACCAAGCGAGCCGGTCTCCTCCCTCCAACGGGCAGTGGTGGTCCGATGTTGACGTCACGGTTACTTAGGCAGCGGACAACAGATGGCGCTCACTCCACGAAGTTCCCGACAGTATTTTTTTCTAATATGTAGGTAATTAAATAATTAAAAAAATACTCTATTTTTTAATTATTTAAATAAATAATTGACCAAATCGAACCCTACAAAACGCAAATTTACCGGATTTTCACTACCTACAGATTAGAAAAAAAACGATACCTCTGTGGAGGAACGAGGTGTGGTGTTCCTCCAACCAATGGGAGGATCCTCCAACCAGGCGGAGTCTTGTGCCGGGCGGGCTACCGCCCAACGGTTAATGTTGGGCGGTTGTATATACAAGGTGTAACATAAATAAGTGTACAACCTCTTAAGGTGTCACCGTACTCATCATTACGAATAACTTTTACTATGGGATCAAACCTGAAATCGCGAAAAAAAAAACAGCTGTTCCCTACATTAATGTTCTCATAACTTGTCAAAATGTAGGGAACAGCTGATTTTTGGTCCCATAGTAAAAGTTGTTCATAATGATGAGTACAGTGACCCCTTAAGAGGTTATACACTTATTTATGTTACACCTTGTATACAATCTGCGTGTTAAATCTTGATATCGCGATGTAGGATCGAATATTTCGCACGTGGCGTGATAGGTGCCGCCACACCTCTAATGTCCCAGAGCAAATCGATTAAATGTCTGTTTTTAACGATTTTTACACATTACATCGTCAATTTGACATCGTTTCTAACCTCCAAATTGGGATCAATTTCAGGACGATGTTCCTGAACCCCAAATGAGCACACTAAACCATGTTAAAACTTGTCGTTAATAAGATCCACGTTTCTTCTAATTCCACTGGCCTGTACGTAGACAGCCTAAAGTATAAAGAAAATCTTAGTTCCATTTTCTAATTACTTTTCTGCTTGCCCTAGGGAAAAAAAGACGCTGTTTCTTCCCGCTTTTGCGGTTAACAATGACACACTTTCAGATCATGAAGGATGAAAAATTATAAAAAGCCTTTTAATTTATAGATGCGGCTTCAGGGTTTTTCAATAGGAACAAGGTATCTTTGACAGCTGATGGCGGCCATATTAGATTGTCTATTGGTGCGATTTTTTGCCAAATCACTAGTACAGTAGAAGCCGCTATACAGTTGAACAGCGGGTTGAAATGTTTAAAGTGTATTATCAAAACGGCAGTTCAATTCGTCAAACGTTTCGTGCGACGAATTGACGGAATTTTCTTTTGCCAAAATTGGAAGAAATGGATGTGACAGACATCTGGTTTCAACAGGTGATACCGGTCATACCGCCAGAGAAACAGTTAATTTATTGAAAGAGAAATTCAACGGGTTCCTGATCTCAAGATTCGGCGACAAGACATGGTCTCCAAGATCATGTGATTTAAAGCCCCTTGATTATATTTTGTGGGGTTATGTGAAATCACTGATGTATGCGAACAAGCCACTGTCGAAGACCTAAAGAGTAACACGCGTCATCAATTAGATACAGGTGCCATTATGTCAAAAAGTGATGGAAAATGGACCTCGCGTATTTACACTGCCACACAAAGCCAGGGTAGTCATTTAAATGATATGGTTATTATTCCATACATAATGCCAAAAAGTAAGACTTCAAAAAAAGAAAAATAATCTAATTGTAAACAATCAATGTGTTTTTATTTCAATTCAAATATACTTGTCCCTATTGGAAAACCCTGTACTAAAGACTTCAACGAATAATCACCTGGAAAACTTTTTTTTAAATACCTTCGTTTGGTTTTTATTTTTATATTAACAGTGTAGGTATTCACCTGTGCGCAGATTTGACGGATCCGTATCGGAAGTGCTTCTCAACGCGGAACAGGTAGATCCAGCAGTCGGGGATGGGGAAGCGGATGGCGACGTCCTCGCACGGCACCTGCCCCAGCTTGCGCGACGCGAACCCCGGCACCAGCACATCCGCGCGCAGCTCCACCTGTGTACGGGAAGGTGAGCTGAACACTACTGACTACTCTCACGTCACTAACAGTAACTGTAAGTACTGATTCTACCTTGTTCCCCGTGACGCACCAGACGGCCTTCAGCTGCAGAGGCAGCTCGCGGTTCTTGGGCGGACGCACGCGGAACCGCATCAGCTCGATGTAGCACGCGTCCGGCGGCTTGAACCTGACACACACACACACACGCGCGCAGTCAAAACATGCACTGAACCGAACATAGTGACGTCAGCGCTTAACAAGTGTACGTAGTGATAAGCTTGTTCCTAGGGCTTGGGTGTCAATAAGGTTTTGTTTTATTTTGAATGTGTTAATGTCATAGCTACAGTGTAGAATGCATAATTATGTGTGAGATTTTTCTCCGCAAGAAATGACAGACTTTTTTGTATTGAAAAAGAACGCTATGGCCACTCCGGACTGATTTGTCGACCGCGCTGCTCTTCCATAATCAGCATGTCTATATTATTGGGTGTGAGCATTCTTGACTAGATCTGATAATCACGACTTGGGGGATAAAAAATAATGCAAATTTTGATCCTTTCAGCGAGATAGCCAGCTCAAATTTAATTGGTGTCTGAAAAACTTAATACAGATTTCGCCTTATCTACTTAGACACTTATTGCTGAATAAAAAGAGTTTAGTTAAGGTATATATTTACTTGATGATCTGCGTGTTGTTGAACTCCTCGGGCTGCACGCACGCGTGGAACTCTGTGTTCTCGACGCGGATCCACTCCTCGGTGACGACGGGGATGATGTCGTGGCGCCCCACCACCTCCTTGCCCTGACGCCGCAGGTCGTTCACGCCCAGCTCCACGTCCGGCATGCCTGTGCACGATAACCAAACACATACGAACATCACTTGTATCAAACTCCAACGGGCATTTACTTTACTTTGTTTGTCGTTGCTATGTGTAAGAAATCTGTACAATAAGAACATGATTTGGATATTACCGCTAAGGAAGCCGAGGAAGAACAGTCTGACGCGAGCGATCTGCTTCAGCACGGAGCCCTCCGCGTCCTGCTCCACGTACAGCTCGTCCACCGCCGTGATTTGTACCTGACACACACACACTGTTGTTGTTACGAATTACTTGACAAAAGCATTTGCAGGCCCAAATCAAGCTTAACGTCATACAATAGTAAACACGGCTTCCGCAATTCTTGAGACGGTTTATAAGTATTTTTTTTACAATTACGACCGATCTGTGGGTTTAAATAATGAATAAAGCGTAGTTGTGAAGTGCATCACACCTCTTCCATCTTGTAGGTGAGTGCGCGGTCGCGGTGCGCGGACAGGCGGAACAGCGACTCCTCCACGCAGCAGCTGAACTGCTTCACGTCCTCGTACGTCAGCGAGCCTATCTTGAACAACTGCGACACCTGTAATACATTACACTACTTTGGCGAGAGGCTTCCTGTATTGTAGGTCATTATTTTAATAATTATTATTATAGGCGATGTTTGATGGAAATCGGTTCAACCGTTACAAGATCTCTGAAGTGAATTTAATACATATTGTTTATTGCGCTGGGGTTTAAAGATAGGCATCAAACTTATAACAGCGGTTACGCACTACATCCGATCCGAATCCGTGAAAATACGTTCCGAAGTAGCCATAGAACTATTTGTATGGTAGCTTACGCACTACATCGGCATCCGTCATCCGTGAGTTTCTAATTCGGAAGAACAATTGACGGATCGAAGTAGCCGTAGTACTGAATTGTTTGAATAATTTGAATCAGAGATCGGAATAGTGCGTAAGCAACATCCGAATTCGGTCCGAGATTTTTACTCTAGATCGGTATTTTCACGGATTCGGATCGGATGCAGTGCGTAATCGCTCTAACACCCTTCTTTTTCCGTCGGGAGTTAGAAGAAGTTTTTAATAACTGTGAGTTTTATCTACTTTAAATAACTTTAAAGCGCGATATGTCATAAACTTTTAGCTATAGAAAAAAACTCAGAAGACAAGAATTGTAGGGAATTTAATCTTCACAAAATTCATCTGATCTATTTTAATTTTAATAAAAACACATTGTTGCGGTCTTTATTCCAAGAAGGCGTAGCGCGCGTAGCGCACTTTAAAGTCGAAAATTTAAAATTTTCAGAACACCTAAATACAACACATTTCCAAAATTTTAAACTACACGACCTTTTGCAAAGTAAAACTACGTGGCGACTGGGCTAGTTCATGTTTAATCGCCTATAGTGATTAAGATTGCCCTTTGTAGATGTCTTTTATTTTTATTATGACTATCTGGCTTGTTTTTGAGTAACTACATTATAGAGTAATATGCGTTTGTATTTATGAAATAAATACAAATGAACTAACATTTGGTTTAAATAGGTAGGTACTTATTAATCTAACTTTATATAACATATTTTTGTTTAGTTAAGTCTAATTATTTGTAGTCTAATTTTATATTAGTTATAACATTTTGATAATGTAATAATAATTTCGTGTCACAAGAAAAACCACTTTGACTGAAGAAAAACCAACCGATTCGAGGTGCTCTGAGTCCCAGCTCGTTCGCTCGCTCTTACAATTATGGTAGATTTATATTTTATATCAAATGAACGTTAGACAAAGTGTTACCATAGGAAATGTTTAAATGATTAAAACTGAACGCTGTTTTAAATGTAAATTATGTAAAATATTATTAGGCGAAGTGAAATCTATGTGATTTGTTCGTTATAGCTTTTAAAATTAGAGTATTTGTTATTATACTAAATGAGCAGCACCCATAAATAATAGTACTGGCCTGCGGCGCGTGTTCGACGGGCAGGCCAAGCTTGCGCAGGTCGCTGCCGAACTCCTTGACGCCCTGGTAGTCGCCCTGGATCGCGTACGCCGCGAACTGCGACAGCTTGTTGGTGATGCGCTCCGCCTTCGTCACCTGCCCCGGCCTGCACCACGCAACATGTTACACGCTAGCTCACGACATACATCCGACGATGTTGGTGGGGGCACACCAATATCCATCTGAGTACTAACTGACCTACAAATGTGCTTATTTTCAGTGGATGTATTTTCTGTATAATCTGTAAATCCTGTTCCGCCATCAACAAATCATGCGTGATAGTCAATTATCTCATAGGTCTAATATTAAATAACTAGCGTTTCGAAGCCTAAGTTATTTTACGTTGCGTGTTACGTTAGACAGCCTCGTGTGCTTCAAAGAAAAATACATCTGAAGTCTGAAAAAAATCTTAATCTTAGAATCCACCTAAATACGGCAGATACCTACTCAATGTTTTATGTATGTCGTGGCCATATCTTAGAATTGATCACTTCACGATGTGGCCATTTTATGAAATGGTTGTATTTCATGACATGGTCAGCTAAAACTGATCATATCATTTAAACGTCAACGTTTAATGATATGTCAATCCACGTTTGGCCATATCATTAATATTGGGTTTCCATGATATCAAAGGTTTAATAAAAAATCCAAATAAAGGAAGCATGTACCATGCAAGCAAAAGCAAGCAAGCATGGAAGTGTTTCTGAGTTTGCTCCGCCAGAAGACTCGCTTTGTCGCCCCTTCGCTTCGCTCACACACTCGATAAGCGCTGCGCTCGGGAGGTCGCCGTATAAGATTATTAAGTCGTCTACCTTAACTAAAACCTAAACTAGAACCTGATGACAAATACTTATAAAACGACAATGATGTAGATCTACTAGAATCTACCCAAACGTACCTGACACCAGGGCGCTCTTTATAGAAGACGTACTGCAGCTTCACAGTGAAGATTTTTCCGAATTGGTCGAACTGTTGCGCGCCGATATCGGAGACGGAGTAGCAAGCCTGCAGGGGCAGCTCCTGGAACGGCTCCTTGTCGCCCGCCGCGTTGAACAGCTGCACCACCGGGTTGTCACCCGCCAGCGTCACACGCACGAAGATCTTCTTCCAGAACCTGCGTGACTTACTCTTATCAATACTAAACGACACAAAACCCACCCAGGTTCCTACCTAATAGCTATACCTACAATATTATGTTTGTTGTGATAGATTCATAATCGTAGGTATACAGGGTTACTTACTTCAAATTAATTTGCGAACCTTTAGAGTGGTTACTAGGTATCAGCAGTAGAACATATTCAAACAAAAATATCTAAGTTTAACAAAAGGCAGTGACGACGTATAAAGCAGTAATAGCCTACCGATAAAACGCTTGCCTTTAGAAGGCGACCGGGGGTCTAAGTTTTGATCCCGGCCCGCTCCTCTGACATTTCGAATTCATGTGTGGGTGGTATCAGAATTTTATTTATCACTTGCGTTTGCAGTGAAGGAGCTCGTGGCTAAATAATTACAGCAGCATAGACCGATCTTCCGGGTTAAGCCACGCTTGCCGAGGTTGGTCTGTGGATGGGTGACCATTTACCATAGCGAGTTTCCTCCGTGCCTCGGAAAGCACGTAAAGCCGTTGGTCCCGGCTGTCATTTGTAGATCTTTGACAGTCGTTACTGTTGGTCAGAAGCCAGAAAGTCTGACAACCAGTCTTACCAAGAGTATCGTATTACCCAGTTACTGGTTTGTGGAGGTCTGATAGGCAGTCGCTCCATGTAAAATACTGATATTCAGCTGCATCCGGTTCGACTGGAAGCCGACCCCAACATAGTTGGGAAAAGGCTTGGCAGATGATGATGTTTGCAGTGAAGGAAAACATCACGAAGAAATATGCACAACTGCCGCCTGGCTTCGATAAAACAAGTCCTCGTGTGTGATGTCTGCCGCACCAGGCCAGCGTGGTAGACTAAACCCTTCTCATTGTAAGCAGAAGCCCAGTTGTGGACAATAATGGGCTGATTATGTATTAATACGTAAACTTTGAGTTTATTACATACCATGCAGTAGCGAACAGCGCGTGTATCTTGTTACATTTTTAATTTACAATTTCGGTACATATCAATATGACATCAAGACAACAAATACTCAAAACATCTTATTTTAGTTCTTTTTTTTTGATTATTTTTTTTCGGAAACTTTATTAGGTTAATTTAGGTTGTTAAGAATTAAGATACGACAACTTACCTCTACAATTTTTTTTTTTTTTAAATTTTTATCTTGCTGTTTCCCGTGTAGGGTTAATCTACACCAGTTTTAAAATATAGTGATCGGATAATCGGGCGCTTATACGCGAGTACCTAAACTTCTTCCTACGAAAGAATATTAATGGACATTCCTTTCGGAATAAATAAGTAATCCCGTCTTCCCGGGATTGAACAATTTTGTAAAAACAACTATAACAAACTTAATGAAATTATAGCAGTGGTTATTTTGATTTAGTATCTTTATTTTATTCAAAACAAATGGAATATCAATAAAAAAAAACGTTTTCACAACGAGTTCTAACTATATTTTATATGCAGTGTATGCAGGTAACATTTTTAGCAATCTCAGGAATTTCAAACTATTCCGGGATCCAGTATTCTGAAAGGTATGTCAGTATTATTCTTTTGTGGGAATAAAAGTGAATTTTAGGTGCATTAGCGCCCGATTATCCGATCACTGGTTATAAATCATGTGGTTTCAAGGAATGACCTCCACTAATTCGTCTAAACCCTGCATAATTGTTTTGTACTAGCCTCTGTCCAGTGATCTTCTTCTTGTTGGGTTGCCGCAGGTGCATCTCCCAGCCAGGGCCCGTGTACTGGGTACGAGGGAAGTCCTCCAACGGCTGAGACACGTCATCGTCGAACAGCGGCGTGGGAGGGCTTTCTCCCCCACTGCCCGCATCGCCATCGCCTCGCTCTGACGGCAAACGACATTCAAAATATCATACGATGGAAAACCAGGTGCATAGGTTCTTCGATCATACTATTTCGCCACTCACCGTATGGAAGCTCGACGCGCTGTTGCTCAAAGCCACTCTTATCGAAGGGATTGACGCGCGGTGACTCAGGCAGCGCCTGCGGCCGCGGCGGCGGCGCCAACACCGGCACTGACGCCTCCTCGCCGCTCGTCTCACTGTCCTTTGGTCTAACAAAAAAAACATTACATAAAATTCGACCCACAATGTTATAAGCTTGTTGCCGACAGATCATGAACGGTCATACATATGGTTTTCACTACGGAGTAATTTGAGCCCTCCACAGTCCACACTTCGGAAAACCCGTTAAGTTGGCCGCAGCTGGGACTGAAAACTAGATTTTATCCAATTCTTTTGTCTTACAACATCTGGCTTGTGTCTATTGAGAGACACCAACTTTTCAGTAGTTTTAATCTAGTCTTGTCATTTGAAACCTATGAAACTAAAATCCGGCTTCAAATAGAATGAAATGAAATATCTATTTGCAAGAAACATAATATGGTGGTAGAAAAGGAACCTTTAATAGACCTGCATACTCCGCCAGACGTCTTATTAAAAATATGTATTAAAACGTGTGTCTATTAAAAATGTTAACAATTGAAAGGTTAAATGGACAAAGGTGTTAACTAGCAAATAGTTCAAATGTAGAAATGGGCATTTTAAAATAGTAAATATTTAAATCAATTTATCAACTTAAGCTCAAAGTTTCAATGTGCATTCTTCCTTCATTAATTCATTTAATTTTCACTCAAAACTTTGAGCTTTAGTTGATAAATTGATTTAAATATTTACTATTTTAAAATGCCCATTAAGTACTACGTTTGAACGATTTGCCAGTTTCCACCTTTGTCCACTTAACACTTCAATAATTATTACTGCGCACATGTCAAAAACAATACGAATATTTATGAGCTATCAAATACTATGGAAGTATTCAATGATGATGACTTTCAAAAAAATGAATGTAGACTCGACTAACCTGATGAACACGGAGAAGGTGTCATCTACGGAGTCCCTGGAACCTTGGTGGTCCAGGCGCGGCGTGGCAGCAGGCGGCGGCGGCGCGCCCATGCTTAGGAATGGGTCGAAGGCTTCCGCCTCGAACCCGCTCGATGCCGCGTCCGCTCCACCGTCTTCGCCCCAAGCTCCTGTTGATTTACAAGTATTTTAACGTTTAGGCAATGTGCAAAGCAAAGCCGCTTTCTTTGACTTCAGTGATGTTTCAAGAAACTTACCCGAGTTCAAATTATTCGCAGCCGTTGCATCGAATTTAGCAGAGAATGCATCAAATGCATCTTGGCTACTTGGGAACGCATCATGCATCATTGCTTCGGACGGTGCGCCCCAGCCGGCATCCATGGAAGGCGATGGCCCGCTCGCCTCGAAAGCGTCTTCTGCTCCCATATCGAAAGGTTGGGAAGCGTCACTGAAATTTTCTGTTGGAACCGATTGGAGTAGGTTGGCTTGTGATTCGTCCATTCCGCTCATAGATGCCGGCTCAAAAATACTGTCGGTTGCATTATTAAACACTTCATGGCTAGCTGCCATAACTACATCTTCCGATTTTACACCAAATATATCGACAGCAGAATCAGAAAACGGAGCCGTTGCATCCGCTGGTGCGATCGCACTCTCGAATGGATTTCGCTCGTCCAAAACAGCTGGTTGAGTTGCGAAGTCGTCCTTTATTGCGTCCGCAAAGGGAGAAGTGTTAGACGTAGCGGAGGCAACTTCCGTCTGCGGATCCGAGCAATCCATAGGAGCTACCGTATCTGTCATCGAGTCCATCACTGAAGGAAAAACGCTTTCGTCCGGAACGCTCACTGCGCTCGGTTCCTCCGGTTCAAACCCGGCCTGTCCAGACATTGGCGAGATGAATGTCGGCATTTCCCCTACAAAAGGTTGTGGAGTGTCATGGCTCGCATCAGTGGATATGTCATCTACTATGTCATCGCTCAAGAAATCTATTTGTTTTTCTTCTTTTCTTGGCGCCGAGTATAAGCTCATAATATCTTCTTTAGTGGGTTTGATAGGGGCGGGCACTGGTGCGTCAAACAGATTAATGTCGTCGGCGTGCTGTGCGGGCGCCGGTGCGACAGCTGGCGCAGGCGGGACGGAGGGCGGGCGCGGGGGCTGAGGGCGCGGCGGGGGCGGGCGGGCAGCCGGCGGAGGCCGCGCGGGCGGTGGGCGCATCGGTTTGTTGCGGTTGATGTCAAAGCTGTCACTGGGCGGCTCCTCCGCCGGCTCGGGCTCTGGCGTGGGACTGGGTGAATGGATGTCACGCACCGATACGGGACTCGGAGTGCGCGTTGGTGGGATGCGGTCAAGAAGGTGGGAACTGGTGAATTCCATTTGTCCGGTTACACTGAGGATTAAATTTTGAGTTTCTGGTGGCAAAGGCCGTGCCGGCAAATGTGGCCCTTGAACCTCGTCATCGTTCAAAAATGTATGATCGATCGTGGTGGAAACTAAATCGAGTTCCGTTGGCTTGACTAATCGATCGTGATCTGCCGGGCCACTCGTGAATATATCAAGTGGAGCAGACGTGTCTTCGGAGAATCCTTCGAAGTGTTTTGCCCCAAGCCCGGTCGGTTCCGCACCACCGAATATGTCCACGGGAACATCCCCGGCAGGCGGTTCATATCCGCCGCCAAAATCCGAAAAGGGATTACTACTAGCGGCGAAAGGATTATCCCCAGTAAAAGCATCCGGTTCTGCATCTGCCATCATAAACGGATTGAGCACCTCTGCGTCTGCAGTAACTGGAGCACTCGGCTCGGTCATACTTAAGAATGGATTGTAAGCCATTTTTATTGCTTATTTTTTTGTATTAACCTAAAAATTCTGATTCCAGTAACTTTAATTCGGTTTTTCCCGGATTAAGATTACCTGCAAAGGAAGTATCAAAAGGATCGAAATCTGCTTCTGGTAACCTATTTGCGTTTGATGGTTCTGGTGTCAGTGCTTTTGCTTGAAAAATGTCGTCAGATGGATCCAGTAAGTCGTGATTGTTTTCTTCTAAGCTGTCGGTATCCTCACAAGAAAACTCTTTAGCTAGAAGTTTCAGTTCAGTTTTGCTAGGTGCGATATTACTTGCAAACGAAGTGTCGAAAGGATCAGGTACCACCGAAGATCGTTGCGGCTCCGACGGCGTCAGCACTTTAGCCTTGATTTCAGTTTGAGCACTATGCAGTAAATCACTAGCTTTCACGTTCACTTTGATTTTACTTGTTTGCGAATATTCTGAATGCCGCCTTTTATTTTGATAGTTAACTTTAGGCGCTAAGTCTTCGTCCGACCGCGTGCGAGTCAAAATATCCGGAACGCTATCAGCTGCTTCTGCTTCTTCACTTGCGTCTTCAGTGATTGAAATTTCCCGAGTATAATAGGGTGTGACTGGTTTAACGCACTTAACTTTTGCGTCCAAACCGAGAGATTCGTCTGACTCAACGTTAAAAACAACACTCTTGCTGTAAGTAAGGTTTTCAGGGCGAGATGCACGTCGCTCTGTTATCTTCGGCTCGTCCGCTCTAGGATCAAAATCTGGATCACTTGGTACTCTGTATACTGGAGAAGAATTAGAAGTAATTAATTCTTCCTCTAAAAGTTTCAATTCTACCTTACCAGGCGCTACAATCCTATCGACAATAGTAGTATCGAATGGGTCAATCTCACAATTATTAACATCCACTGGATCTAAGGGAGAGTCGCCCAATTGAGTTAAATCTGTGGTGCTTCCACCTAGTAAATCACGGACCGTTTGAGTCTCCTCTTTATCAATTATATCGTCAGATGTTATAGATTCTCGTATACCTGAAGGATCTGTTAAATGAATACGAACAGAGGATTTACGCCTATTGTTCAATCTTCCACGCACTTCTTCAGACCGCGGATCAAAATCGTCGTCGTCTTCTAGAATCACTGCCTCTTTGTTGGCCTGAAACTGTGTGACAGGAATCACAGCGTCCGCAAAACTTGTATCAAACGGATCGTCTTGATCTACGAATGGATCTACAACATCAATCTGATCTTCGGCGATGCTTTCTGCAAAAACTGACTCATTTTTATCAGCTTCAAAAGCAGACCACGATTCTTGTAAAACAGGTTCTGCTTTTATATCAGTTTCTCCTAATTTTATAACTTCTCCGCTGACTTCGAGTGACTTTGCAGCAAGCAGTGCGAATTCATCAATTTCTTCATCGACTGATGGTTGGTCAGTGAAAAAAAGATCTTTTGTAGCAGTTTTCACTTGGTCGCTTTTATTACTTTGTTGAATCAACGATGTATGAAGAGATACGCTCAAGTCTATGGGTGTTGTTATAGGAATGTCTGCATCAATGTCCAATATACTTTTTTCAATCGGCTCACTGTCAATTATCGCTTCAGTTGGTCTTTCGTCGTACCTATCGGTACTGTCTAATAATAAATCACCAGGAATTACTCTTTTAGGTCGCTTTGTGGTTACTGTTACATTATCTATTCTACCGGTTAGAACACCAACTGCTATTCCGATGTCCAATGCCTTTTTCCCTTTAGAGGTTTTGACTTCTTGTCCTTTTATTAACGCATCGACATGGGAAGTGTCGAATATATCATCGTCCTGGAACTCTTCCGGCGAGTCAGGGACATATGCAAGCTTTACTTCTCCCCTTTCAACTGCTTCCACATATGAGGTATCGAAGATATCGTCTTGGTCGTCTTCCTCAGAATCGTCGTCTGTTACACCGTATTCACTTTTATCTCCTTCTTCGGCTTCTGCCTGAGCCTGAACTAACTGTGGAAAGTCAGCTTCTGTAACCTCAACAACGGGCCTATGTGGAGCTTCCTTTTTTTCAGGTACGACCTGCTTTGGAGGTATGCGTTGAAAAAAGGAAGTCGATTTGATGCGGTCAAGATCACCTTGTGTTTTCTTAAGTACAGTATCTACGCCAGTTGTCAAATCTTTAAACTTAGACCACTCTTCATTTTCTTTGACAGAACTTTCGCCGTTCTCTGCGCTTTGTTGTTGGTGCTCTCTTCTATATTTTTCTAATTCTTCTTCTGTAAAAAGCTCTTCCTCACCCTTACGTTTGGATTTTTTACCTTTTTTCTTCTTTTTAAGACCTTTGGGTAGTTTTAGCATTATACGATTTTCTTAGTAATGCTTTGTGTTGCTGAAACAAATAAAAAGTTACTTATATTGATTGCCATACAAAGAGATAAATATGTTGGACTTTTGTATGTCTTTGTTGCCATGCAACTTATTAAACTTAAATAAAAATAATTAAAAGCCTTCATTTAATTAATTGTGATGAAGGCCAGCAGTGTGCCGTATTGAGAATTAGATAACAATTTAAATACCTAAACAAGTAGCAGCCATATTATTATTATTACTTTGACAAAGAGTTGCCTCACACTAGGATTTCTCCTGTACCTTGAGTGCGTTTACAAATCTCACATGCCAAACGTCCGGAGCCGGAACCACTATCTGTAGGCCATGCTTACAAATAATTGTTCCGCGCGGAACTCAAACCCGCGACCCGTAAGGCTGAAGCCAATCGCTCAGCCACTGCACCAAACGTGTCGGCCGTCGTGTCGATATTAAGAAACGATTTCTCATAATACGAGTCCTATGTACTTTATTACTTACATTACTTTCAGTAAATAGTACAAAGGGGATGGGTATCGGAGAAGATGGCTATTTTCATTAATCGAAGAACTACACGGATAAGATCTTCTTTGTGGTATATAACTTAGTTATATAATCAGATTCATATGCTACGAAAATCTACATGCATAGAGGTTTTTGTTTCTATTGGCCAATACTCAAACTCACTTCGTCTTGAAGTGGCAGTGACAGCACGAGACTTAACACCAACTGAAAATTGAGTAGCATTTGGCCATTTATGTGTTAAAAATTTGTCTATACAGGGCGGACGAAGCAAACGACACCTGGAGGGAAAAAACCATAATGTTGAGGAAAGCAAGTTTTACCCAAAGGAATCTTTTTATTTATAAAAACAAGAAAAAAAACCGGCCAAGTGCGAGTCGGACTAGCGCACGAAGGGTTCCGTACCATTGTCTATAAAAACGGCAAAAAAATCATGTCTGTTGTATGGGAGCCTCCTTAAATATTTATTTTAATCTGTTTTTAGTATTTGTTGTTATAGCGGCAACAGAAATATATCATCTGTGAAAATGTCAACTGTCTAACTATCACGGTTCATGAGATACAGCCTGGTGACAGACGGACAGCGGAGTCTTAGTAATAGGGTCCCGTTTTACCCTTTGGGTACGGAACCCTAAAAACTACACTTATAGATTTTTTAAAGTTGCTTGCACTTTTCGGGTATCAGAACTGCAAAAAGAAGCATCTGTATTTAAAATGGCATAATCGCGGATATTGTGGCACCGATAGGGTCAATAATGACTATGATCTCTGCTCATCATTCTGTACAACATTGTGGGACAAACTCTGAATTCGTGAAAGAAAAACAGCTGTTCCATGTAAAAATAAAACAATGTTACTTAACAAAATGTAAGTAGTAAAAGTTGTACGTACACAATGATGGGTAGAGTTCATGGTTTTCGGATGTAAAATGACTAAATGCTGTATAACGATGAAATCTCTGTAACAATAAAATTACTGCGTCAGTCCATGAAATAAGCCGGAATGACAAATAAAATATATTATGCTGTATTCAGTGCTTTATTATAATGGTCTTCATGGCATCATATTAAATTGTAATGTATCTTTCTAAGTTAATGTTAGATTTCACTGTCTTCTTTTTTGTAGACACCATGTTTATTTGAGAGATTTGGTCCCTTAATAATAACCCTATCGATTGGTGGCATAAAAGTTCTGTATTTTTTTTTTATTGTTATTTTTTATGGTTTGTGTTGGTCGAAATGAAACCAGCGTCTTTAAAAAATATGGGATACATTTTTTCTTACTATAAAAAATAGTGTAATTCTACTTTGGGCAACATTTGATATGTTTAATATTTAAGGTAGGTACTTTCCCTTCAGATGGCGTTAATTTTTCCACCCTGTAAGAGTAGGGGTGTGTCATAAAGATAGAATTATGTATCCTGCACAGAAAATTATAATTAGGTGTAACGACATTGAAACAATAATACAATGATGAAGATGTAATCATTACGATGTAGGAGCGTGCAGGTGAGTGATGGGACGAATGCATGGTAATGAGCAGCTCTTCGGAGGAGGAGCGCGAGCGTGAGCGGTGAGCGGGCGAGGCCGCGGCGAGGGCGCGGCGGAGCCCACGGCTAGCTACGACACGTACCGGGCCTCTGCTCGCCGCTACTTACAGCTAAGGCATACACTACCGCGCTACGGATGGGGGGCCTCTATACCTTCATCGCAACACACGGATAGTCGCGGCGGGCTCGGTTCGCGGCGAGCTGTGCTGCGCTCGGTGGCGCTGCTGGGCGCTGGCAGCCGACTGGACTGAGGCCGCGCCGCCCGCATCGACCCGCGCAGCCGCGCAGCGTCGCGCGCACCGCCCACACCTCCCCATTCCCCAACCAAAGTTCAAGTGTCACCGCTCAGCTTCTCTCGCTCGCTGTGCTTTACGTAATCATACTCTCTACAACTCAATCATTGCAATTATTAAAATTACTTTAATATCAATTTATCCAAATTAAAACTTATTTATACTGGTGGTAGAGAATGATTAAGTTAAAATACTACAATTATTTACGATCCACCAAATAACTATTTGGTTTCTCCTAAAATAGCAACCAGAGCGGTACGGCGCGGGCGGTTGCATGGCATTCAGATCAATACTTGGGAGTCTCTACAAATTAGGCATGCCATAGAACAGAGAGACTAGGTTTATTAGGTGTTGTAAACCTTCCTATGCGATATTATAGGTACCTATTGATTAGCTATCGTTGTTTTGGTACTAAATTAACTAAGAAGATACAGCAAGCATATCATTATTTTAATGTTGAGGTACCTCAAGGAGCGTATTTTTCTCTTTCGTAATGTTTTGAGTTTTGTTGTGTAGGTAGTCAAAAATGAACGACCACAAATTACTTTAAAAAATACTTTATTAACTAATTGCAAGTGTGCGTGTGTCTTGCTGATTATTGGAGTCTGCACGGATAGTACACGGGTGCACCTCCCATAGGTTGCCGGTGGGGTCAGCTGGTTATTATAATTACACTGAGAGGCCTTTGCCCAGCAGTGGGACAATACAGGTTAATACAAAAGGAACTATCTCACATTACAGAGACGCTATGTGTCAAGTAATTAAATATCAATTTTAATTGGACGACCTTTAGAACTTTGATGATGTTCTAATCCATTTTCTGATTAAGCGCCTGGTGTGGTGAGAATTTATAGAAGGTGCCTCCTACACCACCGAAGCAGTGAACAGCGATAATGTTAGTACCATAAAACATTCGTTTAATTTCTACACGAACAGACTAGTTTTCACACTTTGATCTCATTTTACCGGGCTCCCACGGACGGAGCCTTTTCTCCTTTGAAAGTTTGGATGTTTGTGAATTTGGATCTGAGTCAATCAATCACAACTTCATGGGTGAACAGATTTGGATGAAATATGGCACACAGGTAGGTAGACCATGACCTGAATTAGGATAGGTATAGGCATAGGATGTTTTATCCAGGTACATGAAGCTGTCCCCGTAAACCGCGGGCAATAGCTAGTTCTGAATAAAGTACCTAATCATGTAATAAAATAAACTCCAACTCTTTCTAATATTCCGTGGTCGAAAGCACAGTCACAAGGGTCAATCTAAGTAATGGTAACATTTCTCTTACTCGGAGGGCCCTATACGCCTTTCGGCCACCGTGTCGACACTGTATGGGCACTCTGAGACGCGGGGCAGTATATCGCTTGACCAAACACAGGCCGACTTTAGACCGCACCCAGTGAAGTGGCTCGACTTTTTGTGGATTTTTTATCTCTCGAGATCCCACGTGTATAAATGCCGCATGTTGAGCTGTGTAAGCCTGCTTATAAGTGAGTGTGTTGTAAAGACGTGATATACATTTAATACTTTTATTTATGAGAAAATATTAAATTCAAATCTAATTTAGTAAAATTAAGCCATCTTCTGCGGGAAATATTTTCGGAGAAATCATATGTAACGTCGTTGATCTAGCAGTAGTTTTAAATATCGAATTGCATAATTTACATCAGATTTTATAAAAAACTGGCTGACCCGGCAAACTTCGTACCGCCATTTTTTTTCGTGAATATTTTGCTGTTCGTTTTTTTTTTTAATTTTCTTATTTCGGCGATTTATTTTTATTTATATGTATAGATTTCCAAACTTGATTATTACTCGACAAAGTTTTTAGGTACTGCACTGCACTTGACATTTTTAAATTATATTTAGTTACGTTCAATTTTGCAAAGAAACTCATAAATGTCCAAATATGCGAAAAAACTACGCGCCCTCCACGGCTGACCGCAAGCCACGAGCGCGACGCGAGTCAGTTCGGTTCCCATCCCATGCAGTAGCGCCTATGGAAGGATGTCTTTATGCTTCTCCCTAATCCCGCAAGAAGAGAGATTACGTGTGCAGGATCCGCGGGATTTTGATTTTGAGGGAGTAGCATAAAGACATCCTTCCATAGGAATCATGCGGGATCGCGGTACATCTCTTGGTATACCGAGATTGGATGCCTTAACGTGGTGATTTTATTCGGTAAGGGTTATCCCTTCGTCTTTCCCAGGCGGAGGGTATCAATAAGGATTTCATTAGCAGATTTTGTTTTGTTTGACTGAATCACGGAAAACAAGACAATCCGCGGCCACAACCGAAACTATAATAAATGGAAAAACATGGTCAAACGAATCCTCCGCTCGATTTTGGAGGAATCTAAAACAGCATTAGGAAAAGAAATCTGTGTTTGTTGTGAATGTTTTTTTCTGCAAAATTGTCAAAGTAGTTACTAGGTAGATACTTATTGGTGTATCTGTACCTAGCGATTGACCATGCTCTGCGTCTTAACGAATACATTAAATAATTGTGTATCTATACCCTAGCGATTGACCATGCCCTGCGTCTTAACGAATACATTAAATAATTAGTTCTATATTTGTTCTATCGAAATATGCATAATACGCAATTTTTTCCGTTTTAGTTTTTATAAAAAATGGCTTCTTCTATAACAGTTAGCCAGCGATGTACTTTTAAATTACGCACTTTAAAAAAACAAAATCTAGATAGGCGATTAGTTCTAGGTACATGAACTCTAATTACTTATCTACTTTTTACTTATAAAATTCATTACTTTAAGTTAAAAAAGACAATACAGAGAAGTAAAGCTAGCGATGTATTTCTAAGTAAATGAATTTCTTTCGCTTACCTATAATGTGACAGTTTTGACCCCATTACAATTCAAATTAGATTTTATTAATATTTTTTATTTAATATTTGTAATGTAGATAATTATATCGAAGTTCACAAAATTTTGAAAAACAAAATCTTCTTTCTAGGCGTAGGTAGTTTCTGTGTTCATATTTCGATAGAACAAACTATTATTTAACTAATTATTTAACGTATTCGTTAAGACGCAGGGCATGGTCAATCGCTAGGTACAGATGCACTATGTTCAAAGATTTCATAAAAATATAGTCAAAGTCAAATATTTTTTATTGTGCTTTCAAAATGTCAACACTAGGTGCTCGGTTCCAAGTAGTAGGTCTTATGGAGAAGAGCCGGCAAGAAAATCCATGGACACTCTTTTGAAAAAATGACTGGTTTGACAATTTTCATTGGAGTAATGTAAGATCAATACAGATTAATGTACATGCGGTTAACAACACAAAAGTAATGAGAAAATTAGCCTTTTAAAACTATTGCTATAGCAGTTACGAGCTGACCAGTCCCAACCCCACAGACAACACCCGTTCACGAGCATGACGCATAGGTACATCGGCGTCGCTCAGCTCAACCATGTCGCAGGGAACTCATACGCTAACATCTATCTGATCTATCTTCAGATACGATCAGCTGTGCTTACATTTTAGGTCATAATTATTTGTGATCACAGTTTAGAGGTTCCATTTTCTGAATTCGTAGCTAAAGTAGGGAAGAGTAAAAAAAATAGAATTAAAAATGTATTGCATGGAAATAAAAATTGTTGAATTCATCATCATCAAACATCAAAACAGTCATCAGTGATACTTTAATTGACCCGCCCGCCCGTGTTATTACCCCCTTTCCGACTAACCTTGTATAGACTTAGAAAGTACCCCAACTAACATTTTAGCGTTAAGACAAGCTGTAGTGGACCTGTATATCGGTTCTGCTTAGATATTGAAGTGTTAGTGTAGATCTAACAAGAGAGTTATAGAGTGTAATAATACCTTTATATCTTCGATTTTGGCGCAAAATTTTGCAGGTAAAGTCTGTATAGACCCTTTAGAGTGGTTCTATATAACCTTTAGTAGGTGTGTTTGAGAGGTGTTACAAGATCGTCGGTTTCTGCTTGAAACTTTATTGCACCTTTATATTGAAGTTAATTGATACCTTGAGTTACATAAAATATCTATATCGGTGTCAGATAGAACTTGGATCGGTATTTTGATATCTAATAACTCATTTGTAGCGTTTTCGGTGTCAAAAGCAAATAGTAAAAGCTTTAAAGTCTTCAAATTATTTAATTTGTCGAGTTATTATTATCAACATGAGTTATCATTTTATCTGGCGGACATTGCAACATTTTCATCACGAAAAGTATTTTTGATTAACTGTATTCTTGAAGTGTACAGTTAATTAGATATTAGTGCGCTTGCAAATTTAATGTGATTCTATATTATGTTTTGCATCTCAATTTTGATGCGCCTTAAAAAAAACAAGATTTTGTGAAAAAAAATGGAAAACAATTAAAAATGCTAATAACCTAAAATAGTTTTTAGACACTCATTTTCAAGTATTGGTTAGTTTTAGTGATTGTATACAAAAACTATGTAAAATAATTCGGAAAATTTAGCTACTTCGTTACTTAAAAGTGATATTGTATTTATAAATTTTTAGGTTATGTTGACAAGAAGTCAAAGTCAAAGTTTTTTATTTCAAATAGACCAGATTACAGGTACTTTTAAAACGTCAAAACTAGGTGCACGGTTCCAAAAGGTAGGTTGCATGGAGAAGAGCCGGCAAGAAACTCCATGAATACTCTTTTCAAAATAGTACTTCAGGATAATTCCATTACAGTAGAGTGAGAAATAGAATGAGAATAATGCAGGTTAATGTAAGAAATAAACTCACATAAGAGTAACAAATAGAAAAATATGCCTCCTAGGATTGCCATAGCAGTTAAGGGCTGACCAGTCCCGACAGACAGCACCCGTTCACGAGCATGACGTGCACATCCGCATCGCTTAACTCAACCATATTGTAGGGAACCCAACGACCGGATATACAACGCCACCATCAGCAGGACATTTAAGTGAGCATGACAGACTCATACTACCAGACAATAGGCGGTAATATGATTTGATTATAGATGTATCATTAATTGCTGCATGATGCTCATACTTTACAATTTGGAACACAATATTATTAAAACAATATTTGTAAAACAATATCGGACTATTTAGCCAGAGTATTATATGTACAATAAAGAAAAAAAAAAATATTATAATACAATTGAATTTAAAAGAAATTATAAAAAAATTGATAAAATAATGTACAGGTTATTTTATAAGTCAATAAAAAATATAAGAATACTAGAAGTAAACATTAGAAATAATGTTAGGTCATGCAACCAACCAGTTAGACAGGGCCAGAGGGTCGCAATGTGCAGGACGGAGTTGTACGCCAGGCATCTTTATCTTCGATATATTGATTTATGCTGTAATACGCTTTAGATAACAAAATACGCTTAACAAATGATTTAAACTTTACATCCGGTAAATCAGTAATACTAGATGGTATTTTATTATAGAACCTAACACTGTTCCCCATAAACGACTTGCTGGTTTTTCTTAGTCTAAAACCAGGTACTGTTAGCTTGTGTTTATTGCGAGTATTTATGTTGTGGACGTCACTTTTCTTGTTATACTGGGCAATATTCTTTCGAATGTACATAATGTTACTAAGTATATACAAAGATGGTAGGGTAAGTATATTTATTTCCTTAAATAATTCACGAAGCGATTCACGGCAGCCTAGATTATAAATAGCTCGGACTGCTCTTTTTTGTATTATGAAAATAGTACCTACATCAGCAGCCGAACCCCACAGTAATATGCCATACGACATAATACTGTGAAAGTATGCAAAGTACACCAACCTAGCCGTAGCTACATCAGTCAACTGCCTAATTTTCCTAACGGCAAATGCAGCAGAACTCAGTTTGCCTGCAAGTGCCTCTATATGAGGTCCCCATTGCAATTTCGAATCTACTGTGATGCCCAGGAAGACAGTTGAGGGAACCGGATCCAACGCTTTCCCGTCAAGTTTCACATTTGAACTAAAGTGGGGTACATTTGAGGTGGAGAATTTAATACATTTGGTTTTTCCTGCATTTAGGAGAAGATTATTAGCAGAAAACCAATTTGAGATGACATTAAGTGTATTGTTAGGTTCTACAAGATCCCTGTCCTTCCTATCCACTTTAAATATAAGTGACGTATCATCAGCAAATAGGACTATGTTAGACATTGTATCCTTTATTATGTTGGGAAGATCATTGATATAAACAAGGAACAGAAAGGGGCCTAAAATTGATCCTTGAGGAACTCCCATTTTAACTAATGAGCCTACAGAAGTGACGTTACCAACAGCCACCCTTTGTTCCCGATCCGACAAGTATGAATTCACAAGATCTATAGATTTACCACGGATTCCGTAGTATTCCAATTTTAGGATGAGCGTGCGGTGATCCACGCAGTCAAACGCCTTCGAAAGATCACAGAACACTCCTACCGCATCCCGTGCCTCCTCCCAAGCAGCTAATACTGTTTTAATCAGAGTGGATCCAGCATCCTCCGTTGATCGTCCCTTCGTGAATCCAAACTGACTCTCGTGAAGAATCCTATTTTTGTTAAAATATACTAACATTTGATTTAAAATTATTTTTTCAAAGATTTTGCTTAATGCTGGTAACACAGATATTGGCCTATAGTTAGATGCGTTGTTTAGGCAACCTGTTTTAAAAATGGGCACTATTTTACTACATTTCATTAGATCGGGAAAAATGCCTTCCATAATGCAAGTATTAAAGATCGCCGCCAAAATAGGCGCGATGTTAACTATTATTGACTCGACAGCTTTAATTGACAAACCCCATAAGTCCTCGGTTTTCTTAACTGCTATTGTTTTAAATGTCTTTAATATGTCTGAGTGAGAAATAATACTAAATTCAAAATTTGCAGTATTAGGTACATGCAATTTTACATTTTCCTTTAAGAGTGTCTCAGCTGCTAAAGGGGACGATGGAGTGGTGGAAGTGACAAAAAATAGCGATTTTTTCTTAAAGCTACAGTCCTCTCTTAAGTCTATCATGACACCCGATGAACTACTACGCCGGTAGTTAAAAGTATTGTGCGGCCTATGGTTGACATAAGAATTACAACTTATTTATCTAACACCAAAACCTTTATATCAGGATCTTACGAAACTGCTATAACTATTTAACCTATCATTGCCTTTAGTCTAACAGGTGTAAGCTGTATATTAGAGTTATACAACGCATGCAGAGTTTGGTGTTATTACACTCTTAATTAACTCCGTTGCAGAACCAACGCCGTTACGGAAGTTGAAATACAGCCTTACGATATATAAGCAACTCCACTAGAGCAGATTTATGGCATTAAGAATTATAGGGAGTTAATGAAGATCTATATACAGCTTTTAGCGCTGCAGGCCGGTACAAGCTTTAACGTCTTAAGTACAAAAGCAGCCACTGCTACTACACTAACTGTAAAGAAAATACTGCTTCGTTGTTTACAGTTCTAATACATTCTGAAGAGCTAAACGTATTTCCTAAGTAAACTGTATCACCTTTAGTGACAACCGAATCCACTATAAATTAATAGTAGCACTCTAAGCTTTAAAATGACCTGCAACCAACGCTTAATTGTTTGTTGGGACGCTATTGAACATATTTCAAAAAGTCTTTATTTTCATTCTTTAGGTTGCGCAGATTCATCGAAACTATGTGGAACCGCATGAATATTATAGCTGACTGGAGTTTGTAACCATAATAGTTGGGCAGCGCCAATAGCAAAGATAAAGATAATAAATATTATCATGCACACAAAACCTTTTCTATGACGAAGATATAGGCATAGTATTGGGCATATACCGGCCGGACGAACCCTTGGGGCGGCGGTATTAGGTTCTCCTTGTAACCCTTGGTGACCTTGTTGTAACTTTCGCTCGGCAGTGGTATTAGGTTCTACTTGTAACCCTTGGTGACCTTGTTGTAACTTCCGCGGTGCGTCAGTATTAACTTCTACTTGTAACTCTTGGTGGCTTTGTTGTATCTTCCGCGGGGCGTCGGTATTAGGTTCTCCTTGTAACCCTCGGTGACCTTGTTGTAACTTTCGCTGGGCGGTGGTATTAGGTTCTACTTGTAACCCTTGGTGACCTTGTTGTAACTTCCGCGGAGCGTCAGTATTAACTTCTACTTGTAACTCTTGGTGGCCTTGTTGTAAATGCTGCGTGGCGGTGGTATTAGGTTCTACTTGTAACTCTTGGTGGCCTTGTTGTAAATGCTGCGTGGCGGTGGTATTAGGTTCTACTTGTAACTCTTGGTGGCCTTGTTGTAAATGCTGCGTGGCGGTGGTATTAGGTTCTACTTGTAACTCTTGGTGGCCTTGTTGTAAATGCTGCGTGGCGGTGGTATTAGGTTCTACTTGTAACTCTTGGTGGCCTTGTTGTAAATGCTGCGTGGCGGTGGTATTAGGTTCTACTTGTAACTCTTGGTGGCCTTGTTGTAAATGCTGCGTGGCGGTGGTATTAGGTTCTACTTGTAACTCTTGGTGGCCTTGTTGTAAATGCTGCGTGGCGGTGGTATTAGGTTCTACTTGTAACTCTTGGTGGCCTTGTTGTAAATGCTGCGTGGCGGTGGTATTAGGTTCTACTTGTAACTCTTGGTGGCCTTGTTGTAAATGCTGCGTGGCGGTGGTATTAGGTTCTACTTGTAACCCTTGGTGGCTTTGTTGTATCTTCTGCGGGGCGTTAGTATTAACTTCTACTTGTAACCCTTGGTGGCTTTGTTGTATCTTCTGCGGGGCGTTAGTATTAACTTCTACTTGTAACCCTTGGTGGCTTTGTTGTAACTTCCGCGGGGCGTTAGTATTAACTTCTACTTGTAACTCTTGGTGGCTTTGTTGTAAACGCCGCGTACTGTTAGGTTCTACTTCTAATCCTTGGATGCCTTGTTCTAACTTCTGTAGGGCGACGTTATTAGGTTCTATTTCTAACCCTTGTTGGCCGTGTTCTAACTTGTTTGCAATCTTAGCGTCAATCATCTAACGAGATTTTTCAATAAATTTTAAGTTCCAAGGCATAACGTTTTAATATCTATACTTGGAAAGATGTTCTGCAAAAATATAGTTTTAAAACAATTTAAGGACCACAGAAACTTCATAAAAGTTGGCCCTAAATTGGTGGATATTTCACGTGTTGTCATATTATAAGTAACTACAACCTGTGAGTTGACAAAAGAACAAAATATTAAAAAAAATATAGTGTAGGTAGCTGTCCTTACTGCTCCATCTCAAATTACCACTCTGTAAAAAATGATTAAAGTTCATTGCATGTGCTTTAGTGGCGGACATGTGCATGTATTGGTCTATGGACAAGTGTACGCGGCGGCAGCTGGGCACATGCCGCGGAATGCGCGCGTATGTGTGCGTATGCGACGGTAGCCGGGCTGACTGTGGTCGGTCGTGTCTGCCAAGCCGATTGAGCACTTTTGGGACGAACTTAAACGACGAGTGCGGGCACGAGATTCTGCCCCTACCACTTTTCAAACCCTTCAAGATGGAACAACATTCCTAAAGAAAATGTCGTTAAATTAATTGGGTCAATGAGAGACCGCATGGAAGCAATCATCAGAGCAATCTCCCCCCCACGAGTAACACTAGTTTTAAGGTTTGTTTTTTTAACAACTTTATTGTATTTTTTGCTGTTGTAATCATGGACGTACAAGTTGTAATAAACCTTATTTTTTTCTTTATTCTCAATGAACTTTTTTTTTATGCCTTACTTCCGGTTTCTGAATTGTGAATTCTAGGATAAGCAGTACCTACTTAAGTTACATTTGATTACGGAGTTGTCAAAAAAATGACGGATTTTAAAGCATTGTTTTGATAACTCCGTACTCAAATAGGTAGGATACTACTTAAGTATTGCTTATCTCGAATTCTCAATTCAGAAACCGGAGGTTTATAAACAAAACTCCTCGATTGTTTCTGAAATAAATTGTCTTTCAATGGTGCCTCATAGTCATACCCTTACCATTAATGTAAGGTTAGGGTTGAGAATATTTAGGGCACGCCGCAATAGCGGCGGTAAGACCCGTGATGGAGGAGTGGCTGGAGAGGCGGCATGGCGCCCTCAGCTTCCGGCTGATGCAGTTGCTCTCGGGACATGGATGTTTCGGGAAGAAGTACCCGTGTCGCTAGGCCGAGAGCAGACGCCCGTATGTCACCACTGCGTTGACTGCCCCGAGGACACTGCGCGACGCAGCGCCGTGAACTAGTCGCGGCAGTCGGTGGTGACGTCTCGCTTCCGGTCTTGATTCTGTCCATGTCGGTCGTTTTGGTCTGCTTATGTTGGTCGGGAGCGAAAATACGTGGGAATCCGTCGCCTCCTTCTGCAGGTGATGGCGATGACAAGGAGGGAGCGGAGAGGGAGAGAGAGGCGGATTAGGGAACCCGTCGCCCGACCAGTAACTGGCCCGAGGAGGCGGCGCGCCGTGTTCCGCGCGCGCCTCACTGTAGAATGTGGGGCGAGGCCCCACAGAAGGAGAGGTCTGCCAGGAGCTGGCAGGCGGAGGCCTGCCGGGGTTGAGGTGCATGCAGCTGCAAATCCCGCAACCCCGGTCAAAGGTAAGGAGAAGGAACACCATGGGTTTTTAGCCGGTAAGAGTGCGGCATAACCCTTCGCCTTCCCCGAGCGGAAAGAATCCAGGAGGATTTTCCCACGATAAAAAAAGAGTTAAAAATATTTTGAAGGGGAATTATTAAGAGGTGCTATTTTTAACCGACTAAAAAGGAGGAGGTTCACAATTCGTCTCAATGTTTTTTTTTGTATGTTTTGTACTACTCCAATTGTGAATGGATTTTGATGATTCTTTTTTTGTTTGGTAGGTCATACTTCAAAGGTGGTCACATATAAATTTTGTCGAAATAAATTCAACGCTTTTTGAAACAAAAAAAAACGAATTCTGTATTATTTACATTGTAGATATTGAACATACTGTATTAACTCCACGCCTGTAATCCCCGGAGGACTAAGCAGACATGTTATCCTATTTCAGGAGCCACTACACCCACTTTTCACCTCTGGTATTAAGTCGCATGTAATAGGGAGCTATTGCCATTTTCTGGGCCAATTATGGTGTCAGGTTCGTCGCCTCTTACTACCTACTCGCTTGCCAGGCGAACGCGGACGGAGAGGAGTTATGTTGTTAACCGTCTCCCCCGCGGACTAATACTTATAATAAATACTGAAATATTTAATATTGAGAGCTCATTTAAAGTTAAAATTAAAAAGCTAACAGTTTGCCGCAGACCGGATAGACGCCATTGAATATATTTTAAAAAGTATTTGTATTCATTCTTTAGCTTGCGCTAGTCCTTCGGAAGGCCGGAATCTCTTGGACTAACGTGCGAATGATCGGTTGGAACTTGAAGCCATAATAGTGTGGCAAAGGATATTATGCAGATGATGATAACACATATTATTATAACCACAATGACTTTATTCTGTTGAAGGAAAGCTGTCGGGCTTGTATCGGGCGGAGGACGCGGACGCCGCAGCGACGGCGCGACGGTTTTGGGTTCTATTTCCAACTCTTGTTCTAACTTGTTTGCAATCTTAGCGTCAATCATATAATGAGAATTTTCTATAAATCATTGACTTCCAATGCACAACCTTTTTATACTTACCTAGGTACCTAATTGGAATAAAATAATGTTCTGCAACAAAAAGTTTAAAAACAATTAAACAACCTCGGTTGATATTTCATAATTATACTAGGTAGGTCTTAAATCGATGGGTTTTATCGAATAGATATTTTAGTTCCTAGGCATCAAACAACGAAAATAACCTCTTGCCAAAATAGTAAAGAGCGTGCTTCACGAGTTGTAGGTACTGGCTATTATTTAATTTTACTGTAAATTACTTACATTTGTACCTATGCAAATGCATCCGTGAAGAATTAAAAGTAAATATAAGAGCGTGTGACCGAGTCAAGAGTTATAGGTATAGTTTATTGAATCAGGTAGGTACATACCTACCTCTATATCTAAACAAAAATAATGGTACAAATCGACCAAGTCCACCAACTATTCTGTGAAATGGCTGACTGCGGCTGATGCTAGCGATGGGCAAAACGAGTTATTTAACTCGAATAACTCGTGTTACTCTTTGAACTCGTAGACTCGAGTTGCTAATCGTTACGCTCGAGTGCTTCGAGTAGAGATGGGTAGCTATTCTAATAACTAGCTAAATAGCGGCTATTCAAAAAATAGCCACGGCTATGATATCCGTCAACACGATAACTAGCTATTGGCTACTGGCTAGTTAGATTAGCTACAATAACCGACAAGTTTATGGCACAGCCGGAACTGCACCACAGAGTATAAAACAACTAAGTTTTGTTTGCAGCCGCCACGGTAGCCGATAGCTGAGTAGCTGGCTAGCCGAAGTAGCCGGAGTAACTACGTCCAATTCTAGCCGAAACCTCGTTTTTTTTTAGTAAAAACCATACGAATAAAGAAGGAAAGAATTTCTTAAAAAAAAGTATCAATACATATTTAAACGAAATCACAACAAACTTATTATTATCATCTAAACTTATAGCCGCGGTGAGGATCGAACTCGAATCGTCTAGCTAGTTTAGCTACGCCGCCGCAACCGCTAGTCGGTTAGTGAGCCAGTTATTCAATAGCCAAATAGCTAAATAGCTGGCTAGCTAGCTGGCTATTTCACCACGAATAGCCGGCTAGCTAAGTTATTGGAATTTCGGCTAGTTACCCATCTCTAGCTTCGAGTTGACTCGGTAACGTACGAATACGGATGATGCACGCAGGCGCGCAATCGCGACACAGCGAGCGCGACTCGATCAACTCGATAACCGAGTCGACCGAGCACAGCAACGAGTGAGCGAGTTAGAATCGACCCGCGAAATCATACTCGATCTTGACCAATCACGTAACTTCGACGCTACTCGTTAATTTGCTGTTGGTTTGTTTCTTACGTACTTGAGACTTTAATTTGTAAATAATTATGGTGTCTGGCAATAAAAAACAATCACTGCATAGTATAAATTTATAAAACAAATTCGCTTCCCGCTGTTTGTACCTATGTTTGCTTAGATCTTTAAAACTACGCAACGGATTTTGATGCGGTTTTTTTTAATAAACAGTGATTTAAGAGGAAGGTTTTAAGCTACAAAACGTAGGCACGTGCGAAGCCGGGGCGGGTCGCTAGTAAGCAATATAAATGATCTTTTATGTTGATTTGTTTAATACCTACCACACTATTGACGGATATGACTTTTGCGAAAACTTGTAGAATAAAAGTAATTCATTATGATGGGTAATTTAACACCCTGTCGGATTTGTACTTACCTCCTTTCAGACTAACCTTGTATAAAACATTTTAAATAAGAATTATGTGTTACCATTATTCATTATCCTGAGCCTTATTTGCATTGGAATCAGTCGGGTTGAATACGTACTACCTAAGCAAGAAAAATAATCACGAAATGTTACTGTATTCGATACACATACCAACTCGGTGAATCGGCTCATTCGTACACAAAAAATTCAAGATACCGAGTTGAGACAACTGTGCCTGTAGACAAATGGCAAACGATGATCGTTAGAGAATAGATACGCCAATTAAATATATGGAAATGACTTATCAAATCGCCTGACCGGTCGAAAGCTTATTAAAAATGACAATCCAGTACATCTTTCTATTCTCTAGCGATCATCGATTGCCATTTGTCTACAGGCACAGGACTGGACTCTCGAGTCCAGGTATTGTATCCCTAACTAGTCTGTGGTCCAGGTGAAATGAGACCGTCCCAACTCGGTGATTCGGTTCATAAAAACAGTATGAGATGCCGAGTCGAGTCAATTCGAGTTGCAACTATCGAGTTGAAAAAAAATCGACTCGTCCATCGCTAGCTGACGTTTGACCACAGATATAAATATTATATTGACACTTGACACAAACAGAGACCATTGATTATTTTCATCAATGACAGTCACAGAATCTTATTACAGCACAGTTTAACAATACATACTAGGGACTAGGGTAAGGTGAACGCCCCCTTACCACCTAAGTGCAATAGTGATAGCCTGAGGAGCCCGCAGCCTTAGTGTCTAACTTGAAATCGATTACCAGTGAACTTGAAGTCGATTACCATTGGTCGACCCAGTCAGAATGTTATCGGTATTGTCTAAGGAATTCAACTGGTCTTCGGTTTCGGAATGAATGATCCATGTGAATCCAACTTCCAAGTTTTTGCGTTTCGGTAATGCAAGTAGGACTACTAATAGTGGCATGGTACTATTTGCGATTTAGTTGTTTTAGTAGTTGCAAAAACGGTAATTATATTTACTATGCTGTAAAAACACAGCCTATGCATTATTTTGGTCATTATTTGCAATATAGTCACGTATTTTGTCAGTAAGTTTACTAAAAATTAGTAACAAAACGCAAGTTTTCTTTCTTCAAACTGTCAAACCCGCTCATGTCACTCACTGTTGGAGTAGGTTGGAGTTGTCATGTTGTCATAGTGTATAGTCTATGGTCAAAAGTTCGCGGTTTATTTTGTAGTCGTTGTTGTTGTGTGAATTTTTTTTGCTGAAGATTCGTTTCAAAGTAAGTTTATTTAAAAAGTTACTACCGATTTTGGGCGTTACAAAAGTTGTTATGTTGTTACACAACAGTGCGATAATATGATAGTATGGCTATTTCAGAATGCCTGCAAAAAAGAAATTTCTTTGCCGAAATGAATGCACCTATCTACTCAAATAAGGGTGTTCACATGATTAATCATTACTTCTGAGATATTAGGTAGGAACTTATTTCTTATTCTTCAAACGCTTGTAATACAATGTTCATCACAATTTTCTTATTTTGATAAAAAATTGACCAAAACACTTCAAACAAGATTCGAATGAGCTCCCTGCTTCATCTGACGTTTCACATCGGCTTGAATTTACTACTGAAACTCATTTCCGTGTTACGCAATACCAAAACCAGCCTTACTACGAAGTTCCATTCATTCACCATACTCCTTAAAATATAGCTTGATTAGAATGACAGCTGCCAAACTAGTGTGACTAGTGCTGGGAAAAGATTGATCAAATCGATATAAATAATAAAAAAATATCTAATACGTATAATTTGTATATTTTCGTAGCCGTCATCTTGGATTTGGATTTTGACCTTATTTTCAGCATCAGCACACCGGAAAACCATGTAATTGACACCCATGACAACTAATTTGCAAATATTCATGGCCGCCATTTTGAATTTGAGTTTTGACCTCATCTTCAGCATCAGCATACCCGAAAACTTTGGATTTGATACCCATGATGAATAATCATAGCCGCAATAATTTATATCTAAAAAATACATTTAAAACTTTTAAATACCTTTTTAATATTGTACGAAGTAGGTATAATTATTTGTTATCATCGCATACAATTTTAAAAACGCAAACGTAATATTTTTTTTATTCAATCGATTTACATTTATCGATGTGTCCCATCTCTAACATTTTTGCAATATGACATAACTTTTGAAGAACGTAAGATTTATATTTTATGACTGTGAATCAGTAAGAATTATTTTAGTTTTCAAGCTGATTTTTAATATTTTGAATTATATGGGAAGCACTGTATTTAAAAAAAATGTTATTGTGGCGGCATCTATCGCGCCACATGCGAACTTATCCTACATCGCGCAATCAAGATTTTAACACGCAGATGGTATATATGTTACGGTTACGGCTAATAGCCGAAGTGCGGCTACACCTAGTTTTAGCCGGGTACAACTAGGTGCAACCAGTAGCAGTTGGTTAGAACTAGGTGGAGCTTAAGTCGACGGAGCCCCGCTGCGCGGGGCTCCTATTTCTGTCTGCAGGGTTTAAAGTAACCTAACACGAAGGGGATGACGAACCTAACCTATCCGTTTCGGGGTTACCCTTAACCATCGGTGTGCGGCTGCACCTAGTTCTAGCCACTATGATGAAGGCTAAACCTAGTTCTAACCGAAGATAAGTAGGATAGATTTAAGTTTAACCGCATGTGGCCGGCTGCACCTAGTTGTACCCGGCTAAAACTAGGTGTAGCCGCACTTCGGCTATTAGCCGTAACATATACAAGGTTAGTCAGAAAGGGGGTACTAATCCGAAGCCCACTTATAGTATCGCTGATGACTGTTTGAAAGCAAGTGTTAAAATTTCAAAATTCGATTTTTTTTTTCCATATAAAATTATTTTTATTTTAGTTTTTTCAAAAATTCTTCATCCCTGCTTTAGTTACAAATTCAGAAAATGGTGCTTCTAATTCATGACCCCAAATATGACCTAAAATGTAAACACAGCTGATCATAACTGGGGATAGATAGATTTTAGAGTTTTTTTTTGAGATTTTTGAACAACTGTTTCTCTTAAACTATTGAGTTTTGGGAAAAGTTGTAGAACAAAAGTTATTCATTATTATGTGTACTTTAACACCCTTTCGGATTAGTACCCCCTTTCTGACTAACCTTGTATACACCCTCCCAACATCAACCGTTGGGCAGTAGCCCGCCAGGCACAAGACTCCGCCTGGTTGGAGGATCCTCCCTTTGGTTGGAGGAACACCACACCAAGTTTCTCCACATTATCTTGCTAGTTAAGTGAGTGATTTTTCGTGCGCCAATTTATATCACCCGTTCGACGTAACTACAAAGTTATGTTGTCACTTTTGCTGACATCTGTCATTCTAATCAAGCTATATTTTATGGACTATAGGTAGATGTGGAATGTAAAAGTGTTTAATAAACAAAATCACATATCTAATGAGACAACAACAGATAACAACTTACGTCTCGGTCGTTGAAAACGGTCGTGATACGTTTATGGACTTGTAGACAATGATGTTTGTAGAAGCGACGAGTGTGCGAATAATGTTCCGAACATGTACACAACTCATTAACATAATTATAAAATCTTTGTATAGATCTCAAAAAAAGATTAAGCGTAATACGAGCACAAAAAAAATTTGTATTTTTTACTAATCTATCGTCACTTTTTTTGATTACTTACTAAAACCATAATAAGATAATGGATAGTGCAAAACGTATTAAAAAGTAAAAATAGCGCTATTTATTCTCCTAGTGGCAGACATACGGTACTAATTTGTCAAAATAGGCTATTAAGCAACTAAATAAGAAAGATTAAAGTGTAGTGTCGAATTAGATAGGCCTCCCTTTTTTCCTACGGGCTACTTATATAGGTTGTCTCTTTCTATCTTTCGTCAGACAGCGCTGCCGTAAATTATCACACGTAGACCGCGAGGCTACGTACCTACGTAGTAACATCGCTTACGTTCATGTTTTTTGGGAAGAAAAACGTTGAAATCTGTACATTATTGTAATATCAAACGAGAAAATGTTCGGTGGCAGTGTGCCCGTGGTGATTCAATACAGGTGAAACACGCGCGGCGACAGGGGAGTGCAAAACGTGGTGTGTCGAGCACGAGCTAGCGGTTGCCGTAGTTTGTTATCAAACAGCGCTCCGCGAGGCCGCGGCCGCGAGACCATGGCGGAGGCGGCGCCCGGGAACATCGTGAAGGAGGGCTGGCTGCAGAAGCGCGGCGAGCACATCCGTAACTGGCGCGACCGCTACTTCATCCTGTTCGACAACGGCGACCTGGTGGGCTTCAAGACGCAGCCGGAGCGGAACAACTACCGCGACCCGCTCAACAAGTTCACGGTGCGCGACTGCCAGATCATGGCCGTGGACAAGCCGCGCCCCTACACCTTCACCATCCGGGGCCTGCAGTGGACCACCGTCATCGAACGCAACTTCTCCGTCGATACCGAGAAAGAGCGGTCAGTGTGCCCATCATATCCTATGTTGTTATTGTGTGTGCATCACACTAGTTTGGGACTGAACTACTCATTCAAATTGTGTTCACAACACCCTCATTTCAATGGACATCTGATTCATATTCATCATCTCAACTTAGGAGTTTAGCAAAGTAAATTATTGTTTAATTCAATTTATTTATTTGAAAACACACTAATTAATAAGTTCACAATAGTAATCATTATTTACCACATGCTTTGTCTTATTAGATATTGACATTTGACAAATTTTAATGAATTTATTCATCTTAACTATCTCACATACTATCATACTTATGTTTATAACTATAATGTATATCATATTACAAGCCAATGAAATACTGAATCAATTAAATCTTATTAATGTAATAATGTCAAGCCTCTTATATGCTATTACAATTTGTATTATCATCAAATTTGTAGGTATCCGTGAATCAAGTAAAATCCCTTATCAATAAGCCAGTTACGCAATGGTCTCTTAAAACAAAAAGTTAGTAATTTTATGTCAGACGGGTGTTTGTTAAACATTTTTATACTCATGGGGTAGCAGTTCCTCCTGTAGAATTCTGTCCTTATATTTTTGGTACGGCATACATTTATGGGGTAGTGCCAGTGACTCAAACATCTCCATGCTCCAACGTCTGCAAAACATCATACTGAGAACAATAATTAAAGCTCATTGGTCTATTACAAACAATGAAATACACCAACACCTACATATGAACACAGTCAAGGAAGAAATCCGATTGGCTGCAGAGAAAATTAAATACAAACAGCGACTGTGTAATCACCCGAATGAACTAGCAGTCGAACTGATGCACCAAAGCTACCTCAATCGCCTTAAATGACGCAATATAATGAAGCTACATGCCAGATGGCTGTAGCTGTATAGTACAGATGAGTAGCTATTCTCACTGGAGGAAACACTCTGCAAAACAACATCCATGGAACTCATCTGATTATAGTCGAAAAACACTGATTGCAGATAAAACAAAAAAAAAAAAATTTTTTTGGTTGTCTTTGCTTGTCAAGGTATCTAGTTTTGATTACACAGTCTTCGATCATTTTAAGTAACCTTAAGTGAGTCTTAACAAAGATATGCTTTATGAATATACAGACGCGACGGGACACTGTTAACAATTTCAACTTTTTGAATAATGGTTTAAACAAAGTTAACAGGCATATAATTACATATTGCCCGTACACGTTGTTTTTAGATGAAAGCTCTATCAACATGAATAAAATTGAGTTATCCCATATTGCAATATTGATGCTGCATATGCATGGTTTGCTTGTAACAAGGCTTGTCTGGTTGATACTGTGGACAGATGCCAAAGAGCATACAAGAATCCATTTATTTTCCATATAACTTTTTAATATGATCTTCACATGTGCACATTTCCTCCATAAGGATTCCCAAACAACAAATGCTATTAGCTTGTTTCGATGGTTTAGCTCTATACCTATGTGTATATTATATATATATTTTATAACATCATTTACTATTTTATTAATGTTGTAGTTATAATTTATATTAAACGCATTGTTTTTAGGTATAATAACCAAATAATCATATGCGAAAAGTGTACATGTGTGATTGGTCACATTGGGCAGATCATTAATATAAATGAGGAAAAGTAAGGGCCCCAGAATGCTGCCTCACGGGACTCTGGTTTTATATTGAATAGTGTCAGATTGGGATGTCTGTTTCTTATTTTTAGGGATCATTATCCTTTATTTCAACATATTATGATCTGTTTGACAGAACTTCTAAGCCAGATTTACTATACATCTCATCCGATAAGTTTTACATTTCTTTATTAGCAAATTATGTGACACAAAATGAAAAGCTTTGGTCATGTCGAAAAATACTACTGTTGTTGGAAGCTTTTTATCAATATTATCAGTGACCATGCTGATCAAAGAAAATGCTGCTAGGCTTGTAGAGTTTTCAGCAGCAGTACCTATTCAAAGAAGCGTTGAATTGTTACATGCATCATGTTATTGAATATTTTTGAAAATATTGGTGTCAAGACAACTGGTCTGTAGTTATCAGTTATTTTAAGTCACCTTTTCTATGTATTGGTTTAATTACGGATTTTTTCAATACCTGTGGTTAACTAAATCCCAAGAGATAAAGATTGATTTATTAAAAATTTAAGCTTGAAGTGATTGTAGTTGTAATGATTTTAATAATGGATGTTGGTATTTTGTCAAAACCAATAAAACTAGTGTTTCTTAGAGCTTTGACAAGCTTAAAAACTACATCTTTTATTGTCAATAAATAAGCTGCAATTAAGAGGATCTACAAAATATTTTTTATTAGTGTCAAAGTCAGCAAGATTTCTTTTAGATTTAGTTAAAATTTTGATATGTTTTGAGATTCAAGTAATGTGTGTCTGCCTTGTTGTTTCTATGCAGTTTTGATAGCCACATTGGATTTGCCCATTACTTACTTGTGTCATGAGGAAACTATTTGTTTAGGAGGATGTTTTTGTTATTCTCATGTTTTCCTGTTTCAGTGGTTATTGATGCTGTCATACATGTAAATATGTGAAGTTTACATGTTTTCCTAATCGCAGTGTTGTTATCTCATATTAAATTTAGAATCATAAACAACTAACAAACAAGTTTGACATTTGCGATTTTATGTCAGTTAGGATTGCAAATAAACTAACTAAAGCTAGAGCCACAACTAAACTTGACTCATTCTGATGATACAATCTTGTTAAAGATATTTTTTTTCTAACATGAGCTTGCTATTTAGATCCATGAGTATATTTATTATGTTATACAAATTAATCAAGGTTTTATGTGTTTCTAGTAATTCTCATGGGGCCTTACTTTGGAGAGTACTGTTTATCATAGGGGTGTAGGCTCCCTGGACATAGTTCTCAGTACCTACTTGTAATATTCCAGTAAAATGGAGGTCAAATTGCCTTAATACAAAAGTTTTTCACTTATATTGCTTGTGTCCGCAAATTCGTTTGCGCGGACTTCAGTTCAGGACTGTATCAATTAAGTTGCAAATGAAGAACAAATCTAAATTTTCAGGGTTCCGGAACCCTGAAACCCCTCATTGGATCACTTTGTTGTCCGTCTGTCTGTCCATTGAGACCCCTTTTCTACATTATAATTTTAAAGTGTATTTTCAGAGTGGTAGACTACCTAACTCACTGAACCATCAAAATCCATAGGGTACTTCCTGTTGACCTAGAATCTTGAAATTTAGCACGAAGAAATGTATCATAGTGCAGGCTTATGAAAAATCCACAAATTATTCATTTCTAATTCTATGTGGAATTAAGTTCGTCTTAACTCCACTTTAAGATTATAGAACGATACGTAACCCTAAGAACGATAGTCCTACTCGTACTCGCACTTTTTTTAAAATTTTCAATGTTATTATTGTTTTTTAAATGACATGACAAGTAATATTGTTTGGATGTGTAGCGAGGAATGGGTGGCGGCGATCCGCTACGTGTCGTCACAGCTGAGCGCTGGCGGGCCGAGCGGCGGCGGCGGCGGCTCGCTCCCCGAGAGTGACGACCGCGACATGGCACAGCTCGGCACCAGCTTCAGGGACCCGCGCCGTATCGTAAGTACACTACGTCTCAGCACTCTCAACGTAGCCCATTCTACTTGTGTGACAGACATGCAAGTTTCTGATCGCAAACGCCATCTCGGACCGACGACGTCCGACAGAAGTTCACCTGTAATTATTAGGAGTACCGCATGCAGGCTACGTTGACGCTAACATTTCGGGAAGTTTAATAATTTGAACTGACAAAATATACAAGTACAAATACACGTGTCCCAAAAACTAGTGTCAAGCGGAACTCCAGAGGTAGAGCATCCTTAGAGATACCTGAATCACCCCCATGTATGTTCCGCGATTTTTTGCGTACCGGCCGTCGTCCCAGGACGACACTTAATTGTCTTATAATCTATTGTGTCTATAATTACCGTGCTTGAGGTTTTGTCATTTTTGATCATAGTGTCATGAATAGTTGAGACAAATGCGAGTTCTCTTCATCTAATTTAGAAAAAAATAACTATTCACGTCTACCTCTAAGGATGCTCTACCTTTGGACCTCCGCTTGACACTACTTTTTGGGACAGCCTATATATAAAATGAAGTCTGTCAATACAACTTATGTCACAAATAAACAGCCCCAAAAAACCTGCATGACTATCTATTTAAAAAAGGACAAAAAATCTACAAGTGAAGTTTGTAAAAGTGTCCTTGCATAATTAAGTTGGTATTTTAGTGAACAGGAAAACAGCATGTGTGTTAGTCACCCGCTACTCAGAATCACACAACAAACACCGCGTATGCGGCGCGGCCAGGGTTGGCACACACTTGCAATTTATTTCACTTTTACTTTTCACTTACAGACCGACATAATAGACAATATTATCTAAACAAAGCTGAGTTTGTAGCGCATCATCCGTTTTGTAAATTTCGAGTGACATTAATAAGCTTTCAACTTGGCTGCGGTTATTAAATGATGAGTCAGCCGTTAGTCAGTTCGCTCCAGCATGTTACAAAATCGGACATTGTTATGACGACTGTTGGTTTTTAAGCTTTACCCAAAAGGTGCCAACGGGACCCTGTTACTAAGCCTACGCCGTCTGTCAGTCCGTCTGTTAGTCACAGGGCTGTATTTTTTTAACAGTAATAGGTAACGAGCTGCTTTTCCTCCTGCCCCATCTAAAAATGGTAATAATTACAAACGGTGACGATAATAGGTACATTTTAGTATAGTGACATGCGTTGATACCTAACTATTTTGCATTTCTCTGTAGGTATCTTTATAGAGTTCCGTATACCCGTTTACCTACTCACTTATTATATGTATAAGGTTAGTCGAAAAGGGAGTATAATCCGCGGCCCACTTAATGTGTCAGTAATTACTGTTTTAAAGCAAGTGTTAATATAATAATAAGCAATTTCAAAATTCATCGTTTTTATTTCCATGAGGAATTTATATTAGTTTTTTCAAAAATTCTTCGTCCCTCCTTTAACTACGAAATCAGAAAATGGAGCGTCTATTCCGTGACCTCAAATATGTCCTAAATTGTAAACACAGCTACTCATAGATAGTAGTAGAAGACAGATTTAACGTATTTTTATGAAATGTTTGAATAGCTATTTCTCTTAAACTATTGAGTTTTGGAGGAGCTCGTGGCTAAATAATTACAGCCGCATAGACCGATCTTCCGGGTTAAGCCACGCTTGCCGAGGTTGATCTGTGGATGGGTGACCATTTACCATAGCGAGTTTCCTCCGTGCCTCGGAAAGCACGTAAAGCCGTTGGTCCCGGCTGTCATTTGTAGATCTTTGACAGTCGTTACTGTTGGTCAGAAGCCAGAAAGTCTGACAACCAGTCTTACCAAGAGTATCGTATTACCCAGTTACTGGGTTGTGGAGGTCTGATAGGCAGTCGCTCCATGTAAAATACTGATATTCAGCTGCATCCGGTTCGACTGGAAGCCGACCCCAACATAGTTGGGAAAAGGCTAGGCAGATGATGATTGAGTTTTGGAGAAACCTGTAGAACAAAAGTTATTCATTATTACGTGTACTTTAACACCCTTTCGGAATAGTACCTCCTTTCCTACTAACCTTGTATACATAGGTACGGCCCTGTGACCGCCGCGCCGCGCCGTAGCCTTAGTAATAGGCTCCTGTTGGCACCTTTGGAAAGGAAACCTAAAACGGTTTATTTTACTCGAACCATTAGCATTCTCATATCAATAAAACAAATCTTACAAGGCGCTAGTACTGAATCACGTAGTACAAGGATTAAAAAAAAAAGTAATATTTACGATTGCTAATGCTTTACGTATGTAATTTTAAATAGAATATGTACTGTGATACCTACATCATGGGCCTTAGATTGCAAATAACAGTTTTTTTACTTTGGACGCGCTAGACGCTGGAGAAGTTCGAGTTCGTCAAGGTGCTGGGCAAGGGCACGTTCGGCAAGGTGGTGCTGAGCCGCGAGAAGGGCACGGGCAAGCTCTACGCCATGAAGATCCTCAAGAAGAACCTCATCATACAGAAGGACGAAGTGGCGCACACCATCACCGAGAACCGCGTGCTCAAGAAGACCAAGCACCCCTTCCTCACGGTACGAGTTACACCCACTCTACAGGCTCTAAACGAATTCCTTCAAACTACATGATGTATTAATGGTATAGATTAACCCCGCACGGGATTAAGACTGATTAAAAATAAAAAGTTAACTTTTTTTCCCAAAAATGTATTTGTCATAGAAAATTTCGATGCCATTCATAAATGAATGAAGGCACGGCGACACAGCTGACGGACACGACTAGCGCGATATTGCTCCATGCAGTCAGTTAACTTGAGACGGTAAAATTACTCAGATACAAAACACCATGGTTCATTTTTTTAAACCTTTTTTTGTCACCAGTAGTAGATCAAACGGTTTGAAGGAATTACCTACACGAATTCTTTTACACCTTGTATACATTGCGCGGTAGCAAGCACCCTTCCCGCTGACGCGGTATAGCACGATATATTACGGCATCACTGTGCGCTGTGTGGGCCCGCTTATAGTCCTCATGACCGCCATCTTCAATGGCGCTCTGAGTAATAATATCTTTCCGCAAGCTTGGAAACAAGCCACCGTTATCGGTATCCCCAAACCCGGCAAACCCAAGAGTGAGCCCACTAGTTACCTCCCCATCAGTCTTCTCAATGTATTTGGGAAAATCTATGAGCGTCTCATTTATATCCGTTTAAAGGATTTCGCTGACTCCCGTAAACTCATCCCCGACGAACAGTTCGGTTTTCGAACCCAGCACTGTTGCATTCGATAATTGCACCGCATAGTCGAACAACATTAGTTTCCGCTTCATGCGGTCGTACAAAACGGGCATGCTATTCATCGACGTAAAGCCTTCGACAACGGTTTATTATACAAACTGTACCAATTCAACGTGCCGAACCGTCTCGTGCTCATCATTCGAGACTTTCTGTCGGATCGCTCCTTTCGCTATCGCCTAGAAGGTACCCTCTCGTCCCCTCATCCCATACGCGCTGGAGTCCCTCAGGGCTCCGTGCTATCGCCACTTCTGATCACGCTCTACATCAGCGATGTTCCCAAACGTGGCTTGGCCAAGTTAGCTCTCTTCGCCGACGACACGGCCATCTACTATTCCGGTAGGAGCCTTGATAGTATCACTCGAACCCTCCAAACCGCAGCCGACGCCCTCGAGGTCTGGTTCCGGAAATGGAGAATAGAGGTGAATCCCGAAAAGAGCGCAGCCGTTCTTTTCGAGAGATACGGTGACTCCCACACCCACATCCGTCCCGTCCTCATATTCGGCAAACAGCCAATTGGGAGATGAAAGCCAAATACCTGGGGGTTATCCTCGACCACCATCTGAGTTTCCGAGACCACATCAAAGCGGTGCGCGCTCGCGCCGCTTTCGCTGTCGGTCGCCTCCACCCCATCCTTAGAGCGCGCAGTAAATTGTCACTTAATAAGCTGAGAATCTACGTGACGTGCATCCGCCCCATCTTGACTTACGCTAGCGTCGTGTTCGCACACGTTAAGCCTTGTCGCTTCAAATCCTTCTAAACCCTCCAGAATCGAGTGTTGCGCAGAGCCGCGGCTGTCCCGTGGTTCATGCGTAACGTCCAACTCCATCTCTATCTAAAAATGCCAGCCATCAGGCAATTCCTCAAACGCATTTCCAAGCGTTACTTCGACTCTGCCCCCCTCCATCCGAACCCCCTAGTCGCCGCAGCGGCCGACTACAGTCCCTCTCTCATAAGTAAAGTTCGCCGTCCCAGGCACACACTTTTAGAACCCGATGACGAAATTACACTCCTCCAGGAGGCGAGTAAATCGACCAGCACAATACACAACGTCCGCCGCCGTTCGGCATACCGTCCTCCCGACGAGGCCCGTCGCGACGTCCCACCGCCGCCGGTCACGATCCACCGAGCTCTCCCGTCGTAGAGCCGGTCGTCTCTTCAGACTCCGCAGTCACACCGATAATTCAGCCCTCATCAAGCTGTCTCCCCCCCCCAAGCCCCCGCCAGCAACGCCCTGCACCTCGCGCTCCCCCCACTAGGGGTCGCCCTTAGTGCTGTTGTTGCAGGTAGTCATGATGTTAGTGTAGTACAAGTAGTTAGCTTAGGTTAAATATTTTACTCCCCCCCATTGTCTGGAGACCCCTCAGGTCTCGCCAATAAACTGCCCGGTTACGTAGAAATGGTCCCCTAGAACCACCTACAGCAGTCCAAAAGAGAGAAAAAAAAAGCGCTGTGTGGAGAAGAGGCGCTTCCATTTACCTATCGCGAGTTGTGAAAAGTGTACTGTATAGTGTAACTATACATTGATGTTATCTTATGCTATCATCATCTTTACCACATCATGGTATGTCAATAGAGTATAATGTTCTGTAACTGTTCGGAAATTGACACTTGTGCTCAGTCCGGACATATCAAATAATTATAATGTATTTCATCATAGCAGCCTATGTGACGTGTTAATATTCTTCTAATATCAATCCGCCTAACGATGGCGGTGCACAATTTGCATGCGTTATTTATGTTTAGGGTGGTAATTTGAGATAGGACATTAAGGGCAGCTACCTTAATCATTGTAGTTACAGGAAAACGTTCTTAGAAGACCAACCTTAACTTTTGGAATAATTTCTATCTGCTTTCACAGAATTTGGAAAAAATCGATCATCGAGAAAAAGTTTACACAAAACAATTATTTATGATGCCAATCGATCCTATTTTCGATAAGAATCAAAGGAATCTTCATGACCAACTGAGGTTGGAGTGGTAGAATCGTCAGAAATCGCAAACAACTTATTTTTGGTGGGTTAGTAATAAGGGCAGCTACCTTAACCGTTTTGGCTACAGAAAAATGTTCTCTTATGACCAGTGATCGGAGTAGGTAGATTGATTTTTGGTACTTGTATCATAAATGCACACAGAAAGAATAACATGGATAAGCCATTTTTCCGGAAAGTAATTCCGGTATTTCCGGATTCAATTAAATAATGTTAATGTTTTTAGTGAAATTATTACTACTCAATTCAGAATTTAACGGAAGGTATCAAAACTAAATTAATTTAGTAATTATCTGTTGAATAATAAAAACAATCGAATTCCGATCGAAGCATTAATACATTTTTATGCACTCTACGAACAGAAGTAAACGAGTCAGCTACCTGGCATGTCGTCGGCGAGCGTACGCATTGTTTTGATAACCGGTTAGTGCACCACCCATGATACTTTGTTCTAATTGGTCGTTGGGTTGTGTCAAATAGGGAAAGTGTGCCGTTAAAAAAAAAACATGAAGAATATAATATTGCTCATTTTAATACAATTCCTACCTAAGTTCGGTATTTTTTTTAATAATCATCCAATTCCGAAATTTTCCGAAAATTACGAAATTCCGGAGGAATGTCCATATTAATATATACGTTTCGGATCAATGACCCCAATTCAATCTACCTACTCCGATCACTGCTTATGACTATTCATAATTTTTGAAAATATTTCGAACAGCATTAAAATATTTTGAAGTAAAAGAACAAAAAAAACTTTATATCTGTTTGTTGGTTTGTTTGTGCACACTCATCGTGTAAAAAGTACTTACTCAATGCGGTTGACTTTTATAAACAAACTTTATTCGTATATCTGAGCACCTAACATTTAGTTTTTGTTGCGTGGTGATCGTTGCGCTCAATCAAAACATATTACAATTTAATGATAACAAAAAGAAATTAGCGTCGTTTGTACCATTTGTACCATATTTACTCAAAAGATGGCGTTACGTGTACGTTAAATCGCGTAATCAGTTGTACCTTTTCAGTTATGCTAACTTAATAAATAATTATTATCCTTATGTTACTAGTAAACTTATACCCCCTTATTACAAAAGATGGTTTAAACCAAGACTAAGGTAAACCCAGATTTAAAATATACCCATCACTTTCTTATGTCACATAACAAAAACCCCCTTATTACAAGTCATGGTTTAAACCAAGACTAAGGTAAACCCAGGTTTAAAATATACCCATCATTTTCTTACGTCATATAACAAAAAGAGACGGGGCTATTTTCAAATCTAGTATTTTCTTAGACCATCTTTTGTAATAAGGGGGATAATGTTTATTGTCTTTCACGTATAGTACAGATTTATTTTATCTTTACCCACTTATAATGAAAGATCTAGAATTCGAGACCTAACAGTCCGTGGAGGGATGGATTAAAAAAAAACAATTCCCTTTCGTTGCCAGGCAACGAGTCGCAAGAGGCGATAGTGCAATAGGCTCGTAATTACATGAGAATAAATACAAGAGGTGGAAGGTGGGTGTACGGACTGCTGTACTACCTCTGTTTAAACAGGGTGGAAACATTAAGAGGAGAGTCCTTAAGAAACACCTGAAAAGGCACTTACTGTTTTCGAAATTTCTATAAACTCTCTGCATGGAATTACATAAAAAAAAAAATGAAGAACCTTAATAGATGTGCCAACAGTTTTACCGCGAGATATTTGCGAAATCATCATTAATTTCGAGAAAAAAAAATGTTAAATTCCCTCAAAAACATCTAAATCGACCTTTTCTATTTGCAGAATTTACTTAATTTTACAGGACTACATAAAAATCTATTTAGTTTAATCGTGACACGAAAGTATGAATAACACGTCTACCGTTTTATTATTTTAATAAATCAAACCAAATGAGAGTAATCTACGTCTGAACATTGTTAATTTTTTACGGAAATTGTTTTCCGTTCCCCATACATTTTAGTATGGAGCAATACTCTCCCGTAATTTGTTTTATAAAAGAGTACGCAGGCGAAAAATTTTCAGTGCCATCCTAGAATCCAAGGTGACAGCACGTCCGTTTATAATTCGAACCGAGCTCTCAAAACATCTACGCACAAGGCATAAGGGTGGGTTGCGAGTGTCGTGACATGACTGCATTTTTTCACTCTTTGAACAATAAGACACACGACTCGGACAATGACCGAATTGACACATTTTAATTTCAATATTTTTTTCACTGAATATTTGGACACCATCAAATTATTGAAGCTTTTTAGTACAGTCAGATGAAAAAGTATATGTGACAAAAAAAGCGTTACCAAAAAAACTATTTGTGGCTTTAAGGTGGCATCTTTCAGTAATAAATAGCTTTGTGGACTCACCACTTTGAACTGCACCAAAATATTCCTCGAAACGCACCAACGATGAAACATAGAGAAGAAAGAGCATGAAGGATTCGTAGTGAATTATATCGATAACGTTTTAAAATTCAGTTGCCCCTTATTGTTTATTTATTAAAACTACTAGGAAAGCAGAAATGAACTGCAACTAGGTGCTTAAGCGACTTACCTCCGGTTTCTGAATTGAGAATTCTAGGATAAGCAGTACTTAAGTAACATTTGAGTACAGAGTTGTCAAAAAAATGACGGATTTTAAAGCATTTTTTTGACAACTCCGTACTCAAATACTACATAAGTATTGCTTATCTTGAATTCTCAATTCAGAAATCGGAGGTTACTACTACTTAGCCCAATAATGGTAAAAATATAGGTTTTGAAATTGATCATTTGTCGTTTTCAAAAGTACCAGGGTGACAGAAATGAACAGAAAATGGGCGCCTAAACGATGTCACTAAGTTGTGCACCAACGATTAAACACAAAGAGGAATATAAAGTATTCGTTATTATTCTTATATAAAATAAGATAGAAAACTTAAAACTGTCCTGTATATCTTACCTTATAGGTCACTGTCACTTAGTCAGATCGTCTAAGCGCCTATTTTCTGTTAATTTCTGTCACCCTGGTACTTTCCAAAACAACAATTGATTCAATTTCAAAACCTGTATTTTTACCATTATTGAGCTAATTAGTAACTGAATTGAGAATTCTAGGATAAGCAAGCAGTACTTAAGTAACATTTGAGTACGGAGTTGTCAAAAAAATGACGTATTTTAAAGCATCTTTTTGACAACTCATTACTCAAATACTACTTAAGTATTGCTTATCCCGAATTTAATTCAGAAACCGGAGGTAAGTCGCTTAAACACCTAGTTCCAGTTCATTTCTGCTTTCCTGGTAGTTTTAATAAATAAACAACAGTTGAATTTTAAAACGTCTATCGATATAATTTATCACGCACGAATCCTTCGTGCTCTTCTCTATGTTTCATCGTTGGTGGGTTTCAAGGAAAACTTTTGGTGCGGTTCAAAGTGGTTGCGCTTCGAGGAATACCCCATCTTTATTTTTACCTAACTGCCACAAGGCGCGTATCTATCTATGTATGTGGGTTTATAATATTATTTATTAAAAACGGCTGCTTTAGTTATAATCCGGTTAAAAACAGTTTTTTTATAACTATAGGCTGGGCGGAGGACGGATTTCCACAATTATTACGGTATCGTTGAAAGTTTTTTATCTGACTGTATAAAACAGCTTTTTTTATTGGTGTCCGAATCATCAGTGAAAAAAATATTGAAATTAAAATATGTCAATTCGGACACTGTGTCCGAATATATTGTGAGTTTTATATATATATTTTTCGCTTATTATTAGTATAATGATTTCCTTATTTTACCACGTTTCATGGCTACGTCAAGGCCGTGGGCAGACTTGCCAATTTTGACGTTTGATAGCTTGTCAGCTGAAGGGTTCTCTATTTCTTGTTAATACATTTTTCTGCATATTATTACTATTTCAGATAGAAATGGGAAAACGTAGGTAAAGAAAATTACAAATAAAAGTTTTATCTTGATTGTATGCTTCCGGAAATAACAGATTCAAGATTAGACAGAAAAATGGAAATAAATGAGCCCAATTATTTGATTGAGGCAATTTAAAAACGAGAATCTGAAAGAAAATCAAAGAAACGGAACAGCGAAAATTAATGTTTTATCTGATGTCAGCAGCCCCAAAGCGCCAAGCAATAAATAAATAAATTAAAGAAAATAATTTTATCAAGCATGAATTTTTGTATTGTACTAAGATGTAGGTACATACCTATAAATTTTTATAATAAAATATAATTTTAAAATATCAAACAGAAAAAAATGTTACTATACCCAGTAATTGAGTTATGTACATTCATTGTTTTTCATTACAAATCAATCACACATTATCTCGTTTTCATTTTTATTTTGGCTCTTATCTTCCCTCGCAACATTTACATACCCTAAAATATTCCCAAACAAAAATTATGTGTCATTATATTCGAAAATAGAAACACAGAAAATCAACAATAATATATTACAGTAATTATTCTAAGTTTAAATCTGTCAATACCGATTACACTGTGACCCCACCCTTTGTTCACGACACCAATACTATGGGCACGCGTGCCTCCCGGTGCGGTGAATAAATAGCGTATACATTGCGCGTTTTTTGCAACATACTTACTAGTCCTTCAGAAGCGAACGCGCACTGAAGGTTTATTTAACCCGGCGCGCCACAAAATAAACCTTCGGTGCGCTTTTGTTTTTCGGTATGTGTACTACTATATTGTGTGATGCAGCTGTATTAGTAGAAATGTCGAAGTGTGGGTTCAAAAATAAGTTCTCACGCTCGCAAACCTTCCTCTTAAGTGTCAACAGGCGATAATTTTGTTATTTTTACAGATATTGAAAAACTGAAAGCTGACATCAAAACTGGCTAGCCTATGGATTAAAATGACACAAATATCTTAACGAAATTAAATCGCCGATATGTTTGAAATTTGATTTACTCTGCGCCCATACATTAAGTATGAAAAGCAGTCTTGGGCGATTATTCCATAATTATACGTTACATCATAAAAACTTTAAACTGATACTGGAACTTGGCAACCAAATTAATACTAGGAAGTTACCGCGGTTTTCTACTATTAATCCGACTTCCATCTACTCACTACCGATTTCATTTTTCCCAAATATTAATAAAATGTAATTATAGTAGGTATGTCCTTTTCTATGAACTAATATTACTTTCACTCGAAATAAAAAACCGAAAGTCCTGGAATAAATGTCGTTCGCTGGCATACTGCAGCACTGTAGCACTGCAGCACATATAATTAACGCGTGGTGTTGGTCGGCAGGCGCTGCGCTACTCGTTCCAGACGGCGGACCGCGTGTGCTTCGTGATGGAGTACGCGAACGGCGGCGAGCTGTTCTTCCACCTGTCGCGCGAGCGATCGTTCTCCGAGGAGCGCACGCGCTTCTACGGCGCAGAGATCGTGTCCGCGCTCGGGTACCTGCACGCCGAGGGCATCATCTACCGCGACCTGAAGCTGGAGAACCTGCTGCTGGACAAGGACGGGCACATCAAGATCGCGGACTTCGGGCTGTGCAAGGTGAACATCACGTACGGGCGCACCACGAAGACGTTCTGCGGCACGCCCGAGTACCTGGCGCCCGAGGTGCTGGAGGACACGGACTACGGGCCCGCCGTCGACTGGTGGGGCACCGGCGTCGTCATGTACGAGATGGCGTGCGGCCGTCTGCCCTTCTACAACCGCGACCACGAGGTGCTGTTCTCGCTGATCCTGAGCGAGGAGGTGCGCTTCCCTCGCGCGCTGTCCGCAGTGTGCCGCGCACTGCTGGCCGGCTTGCTCACCAAGGAGCCGGCTAGCCGCCTGGGCGCGGGGCCCGACGACGCGCACGAGATCATGAACCACCCGTTCTTCGCGGCCGTCAACTGGGCCGACCTGCTCGCCAAGAAGATCCCGCCGCCCTTCAAGCCGCAGGTCGAGTCGGAGACGGACACGCGCTACTTCGACTCCGAGTTCACGGGCGAGTCCGTCGAGCTCACGCCGCCAGAGAACGACGCCAGCCTCGCGCGCATACAGGAGGAACAGTTCCCGCAGTTCTCCTATCAGGTGACCGCTCTTATATTACTACTACTGCCGAGCTAAGGCCGCGGCCCCATGTCTACGGCGCCGTGTAGGTTGCACCGTACGTCCATGGCTAACGTGAATATGACATGTCTAAAATTGCAATATTTCAGGGCGACCATTTTAAAGTTTTGACCTCTTCTGGTAAATTACTTTAACGAATGTATTTTAGTTGTAATTTTTTTATTTCATTTTGTAAAATTTCACAGCCGCCATCTTGGATTTTGACGTTGACGTCATTTACATTTGTATTTTACTGAATCCTCTGGTTTAGATTCGATCACTTAGCCATAGGTACCGCATGAAAAAAAGTTTTTTTTTTAAATTGCCTAATTTCCATGCCGGGACAATCTACACCAGTAGCAGATCATATGGTTTTAAGGAATTACACGAATTCGTTAACATCTTGTATATTTTAAAACGAGAAATAATAAATCAAGCCACAAATTTATTTATTGGCCACGTGACCAAACTTCTTATTTTATAACTAAGCAACGGGAAAATGAGATAACCCATATATATTGCAATTTTAGACATGTCATATTTACGCCAGCCACGCACGTACGGTGCGGCGTGCGCCGCGCCGTGTCGCCGCACACGCCGCACCGTACACATGGGGCCACGCCCTAAAACTAATAACTCCTTGCGTCCCCTTCTACGGATACTTTTGGGAAATCGATGTCCAAACATTACCAAATTATTTATTTACTAATCTTGAACCGAACGCTCTTCAAAGAGCGCGGTGTCCAAAGTCGAGAAGTCATTGAGGAATAGTAGATTGCGATCGAAAAAAAGAAACAAAAAGAAAAAAACTAAAATTTAAGGGGGTCTTGACCAAATGCGCATTAATTTCAGCAAGTAAAAAACCAATGAGTATTGAGCCGCTCGCTTAAACTCGATGCAGTGACGTTGGAAATCACAGACGTTCGTAAACTCTTAAACGCGGCAAGGTGTTTACTTTTTGCCCAACTACAGTAGGAAGGGACTTGGGTGTTTGAAACGTAAAGATACGTTTATATGTCCCTGCATACTATTATCACAGTTTAACAATCATACAGTTGGGAAACGAATGTACTTGCGCAGAGCAAGAGCGGGGAACTCGCGGGGAAGTGGGCGGCGCGGATCGCGGCCCCCGATCGCGCTTAGTTTGCGCACTCAAACGCTAAGGGCAGGCGCGTCCGGATATTTGCGCGAAAGAATATAAACCCATTAATTGCTACATTCATAAAGGCTAGTTTAAGTTCTTTAAATAGTACATTGTTACCCTAGGGGTGAAAGTAACTTATTTAGGCCCGAGACAATACTTCGAGGGACTAAATAATTCTTTAACCCGAGGTAAACACTGTGCTTTTCATTACGAATACAAGAAAAGTAAAAATAAAAACATGAATTAGAAGAAAAAATGAGTGATCGGATTACCGCTTTCCCGCCTATTTTGTTTTTTTTTCTGTGGCCAGCCAGTTATTCAGCTATTATTTTTCATTTTGACGACACGTTTGGTGCAGCGGCTAAGCGATTGGCTTCTGCGCTACGGGTCGTGGGTTCGATTCCCACACGGAACAAAAATTTGTATGGCCTACAGATGGTTGTTTCGGGTCTGGGCGTTTGTTTGTGAGATTTGTGTCTGTAAACGCACCCACGATACAAGAGAAATCTTAGTGTGGGGCAACGTTTTATAAAAAAAAAAAAAAAAAAAATTTTCATCATTGAAAAAATGCTAAATATTTTGCCAAATCTATGTTATTTTAAAGAAATAGTTGAAACTAAATTATAATAAAGTCATTTATAAAAATAATGTTCTTTAATTAATACTAATTTAACTTTATGTTATTACAATTTTACATCGCGCTGCAATTGAGTGGCTGTATAGAAAGTTGGAACATGGTTCAATAGAAATGTGAAAATAGAACAATTTTTTTTTTAATAATTTGACAGCTGTCAGTTGAAAAGGATTCTCCCTAGGGCTGGAAAGTATTACTTTCAACCCGCTCCTCAAGCAACTTCAGACCTACTTTCCGAGTATGAGTAATGAAAGTTATATTTATCTCACACGTTTCCCCTCTAGCCAGAGGGTGGGGGAGGTCAAAATCAAAATCCAAGATAGCGACTGTGAAATGTTACAAAATATGCGTCACGGGTATCGTTTCCGCTGTTTTCGGGGGCGCTGATGACGAAAGTGAGGTCAAATTCAAAATCCAAGATAGCGGCTGCGAAATTTTTCATAACATGTGTCGTGGGTGTCCTGTCCATGGTTTTCGGGGGTGCTGATGCCGAAAATGAGGTCGAAGTCAAAATCCAAGATGGCGGCTGTGAAATTTTACGAAATTTGCGTCGTGGGTGTCGTGTCCATGGTTTTCGGAGGTGCTGATCCCGAAAATGAGGTCGAAGTCAAAATCTAAGATGGCGACTGTGAAAGGGGAACGCCCATAAAATGCTTGAAATGAACGGAAACTACTAATAGTCCTAAATTCTAATTAGAATTAAATATGCATAATGAATAATTCTCAAGTTTGTAAACGTAGGAGGAAAATATAACGATCTTTAAAATATTTCGCTTGATATCCGTCTAATTCATTCTTATTTTTTAATGGACAACTGTGTTTAATCTGACATGTGTAATCGACATTCAGCCAAACAAGAATTTTCAAATAATTTATCGAAGTATTTTATAGAATTATTGCACAGTTATCGTTCATTTAGAATAATTCGACCTAATTATAACGTTTATCTAATGAAAGTAATATTATATGCATGTCAATATTAATTAAAATAAAATTATTTTCAAATAAGAAAAAGTATCGTAGGCTGCATGGATAACATGTCCTTTGCCTTACTGACAGTTTGATATTGATTACTGCATTTCATTTTTCCGTTGAATTGTGGTTTTGAATTGATCGATTCACATTTTGCGTTTGCGACTTGAGTATAACTTAATAGGATATAATAACGACGACTTTGGCCATTTTTAAGGATTTTGATTTTACTTCTGCACACGTTACCCCTTTTCGAACTCGACTTAGATTGAACCCGCCTTGACGACGACTCGGCTTTTTGACGACGGACCTGGACCTGCTTTTTATACGACTCTGCTATTGTTTTGGACTCTTACACCGTGTACATTTAAAAATGGATGGAAACGTACACTGTGTTAATTGCTATCTCGATCTTACAGCGATGAGACGTAATGTCGTATCAGAGCAAAATGATGAAGTACGTCGTTTAATACAGGCATGGATAACACCATTAGCTGTAAGTATATTCATTCCATAGTTTTTGTGAATAATTATATTGAACTGAACGCACTGACATTGAACAATTAGTACATTGTTTTTTGTTCTTTCTCACAGGTTGAACCAGGTAGTGTTGTTTGTGATGCATGTCTTAGATTAGCGGTTCACACTATCACCGAGACACCTGGAACCAGCCGGCCAGGTAGACAAGTAGGCCACCAACATGTGTGCGTTTGCTGTGGACAGTCTGTTCTACGACAACGATCACATGTTGTAAGAAATAGCAGTGATCGTGAGAGGCACATAATGAATGTAGTAGCACACAGAATCCAACCACGCCAGGTAAGTTCATTCCTCTGCCCTAATTCTGTGTAATTCCCTCTTATCCCGTGCAAATAACGTCACTATCATGTCTTTTAAAAACTTATCACAGAGTACTTTTTTATGCATAGGTTTTCGTTCATCGAGCTTGAAGTAAAACAAAACCAACTTTTACTTTTCATTTTGCTTGCAGCTACGTTCTTCGGATTTGATCTGCCACCCATGTTGGCAACGATGCAGCCGGGCTACCTCACCCCCTACTACTCCTTCACCAAGCCCGAGTCCGGTACCCAGTCAGGCAGGTAGTTTGAATATACCTCTACATGAAGAACCTCCTCAAATAAGATCCAGCGTACTGTTACCTAATTACGGAAGAGCAGTTGATACTCAAAGTCATTGTTTCTATCCAGGATGTAATATGATTGATAGACATGTGGTACCACTTTCATTAAGGGTGTGGCTCTTCAAGGACTACAAGTTTTATATACCAAAGAATTCAAAAATATGTAGTCATCATTTGAATAGTGACTTTTGGCATGAACTCCCTGCTTTGGAAGATATGAATCATGAATTCACTGTGGACCACATTGAAGACTTTGCATCATTTGTGAATTATGAATGTCGTGCTTTGGACTTCGAAAATATACACTTAATGGAAGAACATATGGTGTGGTACTTTTTAGGAATGAGTAGAAATAGTTTTGGTACTCTAATGGGAGAGGTGCCCCGATTGGCGCAAATGCATAGAGGTTCTACTGCCCTTGGAGCTTACCTGATGAAATTGAGAACTGGAGATTCTGATGAAAGATTATCATCTCTTCTACAAATACCGAGAAGTACTCTGGAACGTCTAATGGCTAAAGCAAGGGAAAAACTGCATCAAGATTTTGTTCCTATGAACCTTGGAATTGGACATATAACAAGAGAACAAATAGCAGCAAGAAACCTTGTTCTACCAAATGGGCTGTTTGGCGAAGTCGACGGAATAAGGAAGCCTGTCGTAATTATTGATGGAACATATATCTATGTACAAAAAAGCTCCAACTATTTGTACCAAAAAGAGACATATTCTCTTCACAAATATCGAAACCTTGTGAAGCCATTTTTGCTTGTTTGCTCCGATGGCTATATAATCGATGTGTTAGGCCCTTATCCAGCAACAACTTCCGATGCTCAGATAATGATTAGTGAATTTGATGAACCCAGTAAGCCATTGAGACAATATTTTCAGGATGGTGACGTATTCATTCTTGATAGAGGGTTCAGGGATTCCATTCCACTTTTGCAATCTTGCAATTATAGTGTTCACATGCCATCAACACTGCAAGTAAATGAAATTCAATTATCCACTCTGGAAGCTAATAAAAGCCGAAGAGTTACTATTTGCCGCTGGGTTGTGGAAGCCGTAAATGGAATATTCAAGCAGCAATTCAAATTATTTCGCCAAGATTTTTTTAATAGAGCTTCGAGACATTTAATGGTAGATTTCTCTATAGCAGCAGCATTAATTAATAGGTTTTATACTAGAATAGTTGACAGGCCAGATGCTGTTGATATTTTGCAAATAATACATCAGAATATGTATACAGAAAATATACTAGCTGATTATGTGATCACAAATAATTTGAATCGTCGCAGAGCGCAATTCCAAAGCATTAATATAAATCCTAACAATGTTGCTGATTTCCCACAACTGACATACAGCGAAATGGTTTTGTTGGCATGTGGTACGTACCAAATAAAACAGGCTCGCTCATACTATGGCGAGCACACACGAGCGAATGGTATTTATAAGATTGAAATATGTAGGGAACTGGATAACGAATTAGTTGAGCATTTATCTCTTCCGGGTAATTGCTTTTTACTTCGAGGAAAAATACAAAGCAGACATATTTCTCAAAAAATATATTTTGTTTATATAATAATTAACAATTCCTTATCAGGGATAAGGGCTTTACAGCATCGCTATTGTAAATGCCTCGTGGGACGGCGAACAGTTGGTACCTGTGCCCATACTATGTCAATAATATGGTACTTAGCATGGGCCCGGTACCAACCCAATATCAATCCTCCTGCACAGTTTCTTGATGATGTGTTAGTGGTTTTTAATGATGATTAAAACATTTAAATGCAGTTTTGTTTATTAATTATTGCGTAATAATCTTAAACCTTGACTTAACCTATATTTTAGAAAAAGATGTTTGGAACAAGTTTTGCCGAGTTTTTTTGTAATTATTGAAAATGATATGGGTTCCCTACGACTTATAGTGCAATTTGGCGTATATTTCATTGTTGTTTATTTCAGGCATTTTTATGTGTGGCATCTGGGCATTTCCCTTTACAAAATATGCGTCATGGGTGTTATGGGCGTCGTGTCGATGATTTTCGGGCGTGCTGATGCATGGAAACGACAACCATGACGCATATTTTGAAAAATTTCGCAGCCTCCATCTTGAATTTTGACTTGGGCCCCATTTTCGTTATCGCCGCCCCCGAAAACCGCGGAAACGATACCCATGACGCATATTTTGTGATATTTTACCGTCGCCATCTTGGATTTTGATTTTGACCTCCGCCTCCCTCTGGAGGGGAAACCCGTGTAAATCGCAAGCGAGTTTTACAAGAATCGTTGTATAAATTAATTATAATGATTATGCACGTATTAATACATATTATATTGAATATTAATATAATATAATTTATAAAATTTATTATTAATTTTTGTTTATTAATTAGGTAAATTATTACATAATAATCACATTTATTTTATTTTTCTTTTTTGACAACCCTTGCACATTTGCGATTGATAGCGTAAGTACCTACACGGGCGGCGGTGTCGTCCGACATCAAAGGCGTTTCCCAACTGTATGATTCTTAAACTGTGCTATTATGCATGAACGTACGTATGCAATGTATAAATTATAGTATACAGAATCATCTAACCAGTGTGTGGCCAAAATTTAAGCTACTGCAGATATAGAAAAATGCTCAATATATTCTTTTTATCGTATTCTTGAATGAAACAACCGAATCCGCATTAAATATTTAATTCTAAAATATTTAAATTTTTCATAATTCTTTTTCTTTCAAAAAAACGTTGCCCCACACTAAGATTTCTCTTATATCGTGGGTGCGTTTACAGACACAAATCTAACAAACAAACGCCCAGACCCGAAACAACCATCTGTAGGCCATACAAATTTTTGATCCGTGTGGGAATCGAACCCACGACCCGTAGCGCAGAAGCCAATCGCTTAGCCACTGCACCAAACGTGTCGTCTATTCATTTTAACGTTTATCCAACTATTCATATCAAAAACAAAAAAACGAATGACAATGATAAGTCTCATGTTGCAAGAAGTACTACTTTATGAAAAGGAGAATCCAATCAGGTATGTTACCTGTCCTCAAAACCAATAACGCCCACTTATTATAGTTATGTCATTACTACAGTTGTTATTATGGTGGCTTATTTCAAATCCCAGTGAGAAAAAAGTTATGACGTTGCAATGTGCTGCATTCCTACGACGACCAATACAACAAAAATAACATCACCATATCTTTTTTTTCACTACGATCTGAAATGAACCGCCATAAGAAGTATTGTAGTAAATTGAAATATCATTATATGTGTCGAGGATCAGTTTGTCTGGTTCTGCGATCATTTGAGATGGACAGTGTTGTACCTACAGGAGAACGTTGTTAGAAGACTGATGTCCATAAAGCGCCTCGTCCACGATATATTAAAATCACGTAGGATGTCTCTCGTAGAGCAAAACACGACGTTTTTTTCAATTGTACGTTGTATTTATTTTTTCCTACTTATCTGTGGCAATCTTAGTTACAACATCACTGTCAGTTTTCAGTCATGCTTATTCCAAAACCATTTCAAAACTTTAGTTTTCTAAACCTTATTTTACTATTTCCAGCTCTTTATATTACAAGATTGTGCTTATTTTTACATGAATACACGAATACGCTTGACATCTATTTGACCTCTTTTCGTCATAGATTTAGTGGAATGGGCTAAATACGTTCGATTCACAGTCTTAATTACAAGAACAAGTTTCTGAATATCAATTTTAATTAATGTATCAACTTTTCAACCTTAAAGCTAAAAACTAACTCTCTAACTAAATGTTGTAAAAGAAATCAACATTAAAACTATTCAGTGACGTCACAGAATAGGATCACAAAAAAAAGTTTAAAAAATAATGAAAAAAAACTTCTGCGTAGTAAACAAATATATTCAAATTAGTTTCTTAAAATAGCCCAATCTTTAAGAAAAAAAAAAATACAAATGAAAACTTTACATACCGAATTGGTAGCACTGCATGCTAGATCTTCTTATTAGATTTAATCTCTATTAATGACCCTATCGATTGATAGTATAAAGGACTTGTCACACAGGATGCGTTCTGCTTCCTACGGTCTGGTCAAATCGAACGCAGTCCGTATCCTATGTGAACATCATTTGTGTTTGATATGTATTTAATGTACTTAATTACGATCTGACTATGCTCGCACAAGCTAAGAACGTAGGGAACGCACCGGTCAGGCGGGCGGGGAGGGAAGGTAGCGGACGGGCACAGGGCTAAGGGCACAGGGCGACACGCAATCAAATATAAAATGGCCGCTGTTTGCCCTGCCCGTCAGATCGCTGACCGTGCCCGGATCGCTGACCGGTTGCCCTGACCATGAAGTTCACATAGGATGCGGGCTGCGTTCGATTTGACCGGACCGGAGGACGCAGAACGCATCCAGTGTGACAAGTCCTTTACAATACAGACTGATTTTTTCGCATTTATTTCTGGTTTAAGATGTTACTTTTAATTAAAAACCCAAGTCTTGTTTAAGAAAAACAATGTATTTCTGTATGTATTTATTTCGTTCCATGAGCACTTGATTGTTTAGTATTGTTAGCCTACCACTAACACTAGCGTGTGTGTGCAGGACATCTGCTCGTCGGCGCACTCCGCGCTCTCGCACCACTCGGCGCTGGCCGACAAGCGTCAGTAGCGCACAGTGCTAGCGCAGTACTAGCGCAGTGCTGGCGCAGTACTAGCGCAGTGCTGGCGCAGTACTAGCGCAGTGCTGGCGCAGTACTAGCGCAGTACTAGCGCAGTGCTAGCAGCGCTCCGACGGACTGGGACAGACCACGCGACGCCGTCATCGTTGTGACCTCGCCATTTATAGAGGCGTCGTAATACGTTATTCTACAATCTTAGTCGGAAAGGGGGCACTAATCCGAAAGGGTATTAAAGTACCCATAATAATGAATAACTTTTGTTTTACAACTTTCCCCAAAAGTCGACAGTCCTGATTACATTTTAGAGCGAATTTGGATTTCATAACTAAATCAGGGTTGTCGATTTTAACACTTACTGTAAAACAGTCATTAGTGACAGTTTAAATTTTGTGTGGCGCAGTACCCTTTCCGACTAACTTTGAACAGTCTATTTCACTACAACTGATAGAATTATGTTTTCTTCAAAATCATATTTTACCGACTCGTTGTGGTATAACCTGATTTTTACAACTGTGCACCTGTCTCCGTCAAAATATAACCGTGATGGCAGCATTGGTAGCCGTACTTGTTAGGCCAACTGCACAATTTTAACAATCGAGTTATATCGTACCTATATCAAGCGCAACACAACAGTACTGCAGTTGGAACGTTTCGTGGTACGGACCGTCGCACAAATCCTCAAAAACGGACATTATGTTTATATTTACTTATTTGATAGTCTCGCTGAGCGCGATGCGGTCTCTCAATGTTCAATTTTAAACCAATTAAGAGATATTCTTTTAGATTTCTTCAAGTTTCTTTTTAAGTTTGATAGATAAGTTAAATTTGTATATTTGATACTATTAATTTTATTTTCCGTATTAGTATCAGATAAAATAATATTTAAGGCGGCATTTGATATAGATTATTGTAGGCCATTAAGGTATCTATTCATAATATAATGAATCTGTAGACCTGGCGAGTCTGTACATTGGAAATATATCAAACAAAAATAGCGGGAGTGTTAATGGATAACTAATAGAATCCATTTCGATCATTTTGTGATTTTTTTGTCTGTTTGTTTGTGCACGCATCACGTACAAAGTACTGACTCAATGCGGTTGACTTTATACACAAACATTATGCGTATCTTGGAGTAACATTTAGTTTTTGTTTCAGCCTAATCGGTTCGCTCAATCAAAACATTTTAGAATTTAAATTATCACCAAGAAATTAGCATCATTTGTACCATATTTGCTCAATAGATGGCGTTACGTGTAGTTTAAATCGCGTAATCAATTATACCTTTGCAGGTATGCTAACTTAAATAATTATTACCTCTATGTTGGTAATACACTTATAATTATAATTTTTCCGCCAAGTATGCAATTAACGACGGTTTATTTTATCTAGGTATACCTACGTACATATAATGAAAGATCTAATCCATAATTCGAGACGTAATAATCCGCGGGGGACGTATTAAGAACACAATTCCCCTCCGTCAAGTCGTGGGCGAGTGAGTCTACCTGGCAATAGTCTCGCCATTCATTCCTCTTCCATTCATCTGCTTACCTCATCGGGCATTACAGGCGCGGGTGTGTAGGTATATAAAAAAAGACTGGAACTTTATAAACGGTGACTATAAGGCACTTTACAATATGCTCTTTCAAGTCTCGTGGCAAGAGCTTTACCAGCTTGATGATGCTTATCTTAGTACTAAATATTTTTATGATACCATCTACTGTATATTTGACACATGTATTCCTAAAAAACAACGTAATAATAAAAAAAGTACGAGATATCCAGTCTGGTTTACGAAAGATATAATACGCGATACGAAAGTTAAGCTCAAACTACATGGTCAATGGAAACAAACAAATTCTAAGGAGGCATATAAATCTTTCTCTGATTTAAGAAATGAGTTGAAAAGACGCATCGCGCGCGCTTACGATTCCTATGTTGCCACCATTGAACAAAATATTAAAGTCAACCCTCGCCAGTTTTGGCACCATGTATCAAGCCTGAAATCTAAGGGTGGCTTTGAGCCCAATGTGGACTACAAGGGTAACACATTGAGCGGTGTACAAGCTGCTGAGGCTTTTGCTGATTTTTTCTCCAGTGTATTTCTGCCTGAATCACCTCAATTAGATGCGGAAAATATAAACAACCCGATCTCGCTTCCTTCAAGTAGCTATGTGCATATTTATGAGATTACCCCTAGTGACGTAGCTACGGGTATTCGTAACCTAAAATCTGGTAGTTCTGTGGGACCTGATAGCATTCCCCCGTGGTTTCTCAAGCAAGGAATTAAATGTTTGATTTATCCACTCTGTCACATATTTAATGTGGCTTTAAAAACCGGAACTTATCCTTCTCAATGGAAGCTATCTAGAGTCATTCCCATCCCTAAAAGCTCAAAAAAGTCATTTGTGGAAGAATATCGCCCGATTGCTATACTGTCAACATTGGCTAAAATTTTTGAGCGTATTTTACATTCTGAAATTTATAGGCAAGTCGAGCCATTCTTATGTAATGAGCAACACGGCTTTAGAACAAGGAGGTCTGTTAACACGAACCTTCTGACTATTGTCGATTATATTTCCACCCGACTTGACAGTGGAGGGCAAGTAGACGTATTGTATTTTGACTTCCGGAAGGCGTTTGATAGGGTTAACAACGATATACTGTTGGAGAAGCTTAGCGCTCTAGGTCTTTCCCAAGGCCTTCTTCATTTCTTCGCTGATTACCTTCGCGATCGCCAGCAGTTTGTTCGACTCGGGCCGTACGATTCTCGACCCTATCACACGCGTTCTGGAGTGAGTCAAGGATCGATTCTCGGGCCTCTTCTTTTTATCCTCATGGTAAATGATCTTCCCACAGTCATCAAATACGCGAAGTGTCTTCTTTACGCGGATGACTTAAAACTATTTCTAGAGATTAGGAATGAGGAGGACTGTTTGTTGCTCCAACGAGACATTGATTCGGTATTTCAGTGGAGCGTTGAAAATGGAATGGAATTCAATTCCAGCAAATGCTTCCAAATGACTTTCGGCCGGAAGCGACAGCCCATTGAATTTATTTATAAACTAGATTGTAATATTATTTCAAAATCTACTACAATTAAAGATTTGGGTATCACATTCGATCAAAAACTTACTTTCCACGATCACTTCACATCACTGGCTAAAGAGTCCTTCCGACGATTAGGATTTGTTCTTCGGAATTCGAACGACTTCAAAAACATAGGGGTGATTAAGCTCATTTTCAGCACATTGGTCCGATGCAAACTTGAGTCAAGTGCATGTGTATGGCATCCACACGAGAGCACGTATGCACTCTTGTTAGAAAAAGTACAAAAGGCTTTCTTAAGGTACCTATACAAGCGCATATATGGTTACTACCCTTTTATGTATCCAACCAAATTCCTTTTAGGTTGCCTGGGGTACAACTCATTAGAGGTCAGAAGATCTAGTGACCAACTAATAATGATGTGCAAGATCCTCCGAGGGAAAGTAGATGCCCCGGATCTTAATTGCGAGTTGTGCCGATTATTTGTTCCAAACAATTACCGCCGGAGCAGAAAACATAAACTGTTTGCTGTTCCGACAAGTCGTACTGTGGCTCGTTCAAGATCACCCATACCGCGAAGTCTCACTGCGCTCAATGCCCTCCTGGAAGCCAGACCGAATTTTGATATGTTTGCGGATGAATGGAAGGTGATTTTGTCGGAATGTCTGGAGTTCTGCGAGAGGAATGCATCATGAACGAGTGAAAGAATATACTGTCAGAAGTACTGTAAGGGATTTATGAAAGAGTTTATTAGAATTATTTTTTCTTGTCCTTTTATATAAGTATCGTTTTTTTTATTTTTTTTTATTACTATCTTTAATTATTGTAATTGGTCTAAGACCGTTTTAATTAAAGTAAATAAATAAATAAAATAAATAATTCGAGACCTCGAATGAAAACATTTTAAAGACTGCGCTATGTTGAATGTATCAATTTCGTTCGCCTAACTAGATGGCGTTGTAGCCATTTTTGAATCGCGATATGGTTTCGTTACATCAACATTGTTTAGTTAGTGCGACACAATATTTGTTTCCGACTTCCACGCGGACAGAGTCGCGGGCACGGCTAGTAAAGTAAGTATGAATATGATGTCTGTTTTTGAGCATAGTATTTGACAATGTGCGTCGTCGGTAACTGTTTCGGCCGATGTCGACACAATCAGTTCTCGTGAAATAGACTATATTTTCGCTTCTCAGGGATAAAACAGAGTATTTCGTGAAAATTAATATTCCAGGGCAAAGTTTTCTGACTCTTGAAAAAAGACCACTATTGCAGTGTTTCCACGTAAACAGCATTTATAATATCAAAGGTCATAAGACTCACAAATTATATAATCAATCAAGTTCATTGCCTTTCCACAGTATCAAAGCACTGAAAGTTTAATGTAACCATATTGCTGCCTCATGATGTGCATTACCTTCAGTTGACCAAGTGTACGTTATCGACGTCCGTTTGTAAAGCGGCATTACCTTGATTGGACGAAACGCATAGTAGCTATGCTAGTGGGCAGAGTAGCCGTCATGTTTGACTCGTGTACATACATACCTCTCGGGTGGGACTCTTTCAGGAGGCATAAATAACAATCAGTTCATTACAGTATTAATATTGTATTCTGTTAAAACAATACAAATAGCCTGAATATCCGAAAATGTCTTACTTTCTTCACAAATAAATAATATGCTAGAGACAGACGAAAGAGCAAGAGTACTCTCCGCGGGTGTGCACCCGGATATCGTGCTCACAAGGCACTAATACTTACATGCACCGCCGAGCGGTCCACGACCGACCTGCTTCGACGAATAACTCGGCATGACAAGCACAAACATTGGAAACTGAAAATGTCGCTACAGAAAGTAGTTGAACGCGCGTCGAGACGGATGAGATGATCGCGAGCGCACGAGCCGGAGTGTGCCGGACGCGCCTGAGTGTGCCGGACGGGCCGAGGCGGGATGGACGCGTCGGAGAGTGCCGGACGTGCCGTCCGCGCCGGGCCGGACGTCCGCGTCGGCGCGCCGCACTGAGTCGCCGCCCTAGGCTAGCGCCGGACATGTATTTCCTTTTGTATATATTATTAAAGTTAGGATTAAAACGATTTTTGTGTTTTATTTTCGTCGACCTATCTTGACCCTGGAATTAAGCATTTTGTCACCAATATGTGAGCTCGACGGGCCGCTCGCTCAACTACTGCTGTTAGCGCTCCCGAGTAACTACGCTTACATATCAAATATCTCGGATAAACTTTAAAAACGTTAACAACCAATAACTATACAACAGGCGCTTCGGACGGTCGAGTCGGTGCACGTCCTAATAGTGAATATTATTATTATATCATTACGTAGGGCCCTACGATATTACTCGTGCGCCATTTTCGATTAGATATGTATGCGCGAGTATCCGCAGCGTCACATTATGTGACCGACGACACCACTGAGGCACATCTCGTGACGTCACTTTACAGCTAAATACATGAAAACTTGTAGCGTATAAAAGTTGCTTGTTGCAGTACAAAATTATACAAGAGGAGCTCTGTTAAGCAACAATATGTTACTGTGACGGACACTTGTCGCCGCCACTCTTACCGGTACCTTGTAGTTAAACAAATGTCATATCAAATAGAGTGTATACAATGAGATACTATTTATATTTAATTATACTAATTAATTATTCAACAATGAAGATAGCATTACTGCAGAACAGTGCTCTTTGCTAGTGTAGAGAAGATTTAGCAATCATATAAAAATAGTTGGTCGTCCAAGTGTTATCTGTTAAAAGTGAAAAAAAAAAACAGTGGAAAATATTGCTTTTAAAATGCGAAATATGTTAGATATACTTTATCTCTTAATAATACACAATTCTTTACAAATTCGTTAGTTTAGACCGTTGAAAAAGATGTGAACCGCTGGCAACCTGCACCCTACCGCACTGCCTGCCGACACTTTGTACACACTGCTTTAGTGCACAACGACCAAGGTAACATTGCACTTATAACGATATTAGGAACGCCGATTATTTAGTAGGAAGTGGTGTGTTGTGATCCTGGGATACATGCGCTCATAATACACTGCTTTTATTTAACTAGTACAGTAGGTATCTATATGGAATTCATAAACCAAAGGTACACGAAAAAAAACGAGACATTTGCTCATTTTTTATGAAAACAGGCTAGGTTGTTTAAAGTTATCAAGTTTGACAAACTGTTGCTGCTCTGTATTTTTTTCTTAATTACGAATTTTATGAATTGACTAAATGAAAATGAAAAAAAAAAGTACAAAAAAAACAGGGCCTTTTCAGTCTTCACCAAAGAAAGAAACATAAAAGCCAATATTGTTTTCATAAAAAAATAGCAAACGTAGGTATCCAAAGAGTTTTCCCGTTGTTGTGTTCCCTAGTTTATTGGTCGAGCCTAGCTTTGCTGATAAATATTCATTTATTTTGCATTCCATCTTGTGAAAAAGATGTTATAACGGGCTTAAAGCTAAATACATAAATATGTACCCTGTAAGGGCACAGCAAAGTACGAGACTGGGAGAGGCCTTTAATTTTACTAATTGGTATACAAAAGTAACAATATTCACAACAAAAAAACTAGTGAACAAGAAAAAGAGTCACATCTCTTGCAGGTTCTTCTCCATAGGACCAACTTTTTGGAACCGTGCAACTAAATTCTCGACGTTTCATAAGAGCATTAATTATTATTGATAATAAAAAATAAAAGAAAAAGAAGGAATTCTGAATATAAAGCTCCTTTGGTTTAGTTTCCCATACTGCACCAGTTAAATATAACATACTGTACAGTAGGATATCCTTAGTCCTGAAAAGCGTAAAACTTATTTTCAGTTGCACCTTTTCGATAGAAATATAGAGTAGGTAATCGGACACATAAGGCCCGATTGATATGGTTATATGCTAACAATAACTCTGCCATCAGTGAGCAGTACCTAGGTACGCGGGATCGCGCTTTACGTTTACGTATGAGAGTCACGTGATGACGTGAGTGCTTCTCATCCTCCAACAGTAGACACATCTCTGCCTACTCTTACGCGGCGCGGTCATATAGGAAGCAGACTTCAATTTTTTTTTGGGGACTAGAAAATTGACATTATCTACATTTGTCACGTGATATCCAATAAATAGGTGCTTAGGTATCTACGATATGGTTGGGTGAACACAGACGTGCCGTGGGTGAGCTTGCCAGCGACTCGTGTGGGTTCAAACGACAATAACGCGGTGCTACGTATCCGGGGCTCGACATGGTCACCTAACATCACAGTCGAGTCGTCGCACGAACCCCGTGTTACGGTGTCCATAAGCGTAACGCAGCGTGTCTACTCGTATCGTGTGTCGCTATGTATCTACATTATAGTAACTAGATATATACAGTGTGTCGGCGGGGAGGGGGGCGTCCGGCGCGCTACTGGGAGTCGGGGCCGGGCGCCGCCGCGCGCTACACGAAGTCCCTGCGCCGCTGTGCCGCCCCCCCCGCCCCCGCTCCCCCCGCGCCGCTGCTGCCGGGGCTGGAGGGCGCGTCACCCGGCGTGGTTGCCGGCGGCGTCGGCGCGGCGCCCTTGCTCCGCGCCTGCAACAGCAACAGTGAGCATCCATTGCGCGCTTTACGATCTGTTGCCATGACGCCATGGTGGTGTTTGTTCGAACCTTGGAGCGTCTCTTCCGCACTACAGTGGCGGTGTCGTTAGGCTTGGGCGCGTCGGGCTCGGCGACAGGCGCGGCGAGCACGCCGGTCGCGCCGAGCACGCCGGTCGCGCCGAGCACGCCGGTCGCGCCGCTTGCTCCGCTCGCGCCGCTCTCGTTGGGGTCGGCGCCGAGCCGTGACGCCAACATCGTCAGCAGCTCCTCCACCCGCCCTAGCTGAAACGCGGATAAAGACAAGGTAATTAAAACTATTAAAAAAACGATACCTCCTAGGCTCGTTGAGTTCTAAGTAGGTACTTTTCCCGATCTACTATATGTTTGCAGGTACCCGAGTACACATCTCTTATTTTAATTTCTTGGTGTAGGTCTACATGAGGAGTGTTTGTAATAATTGTTAGGGCCAAAACACACTTGGCGTAGGTATCTTGCGCAGTATGCAGCGCGAAATACACTTGTGTGTAGCTGTGGCCACTGAAAATACGCCGTTTATGTTGTTTAGCATCATTCTATAGAATCTAACGAAGGAACCTATTTAAACTATTATTTAAAATTCACTACCACTGAAGAGTAGTGATACTCAGCGAAAAACTAAGGAACAAAGAAGCTCGGTTCGTAAATCGTACGTAGGTAAGTTCGCAATCAAAACAATAAAACATTTTCGCAATGAACGGAAATCAATTAACACAAATATTATAGAGAGTGCCTCCGCTGCCGACACAGGTATCCAAAAAAAACGCCATTGGGAACCGGCACTACATTACTGCCGGCAGCCGAGATTGAAAACATCGGCTGCCGGAACCCAAAATGGACGCCGGCGGCGGTAATAAGTTGTTTATTTATTTATTTTTGTTTGGTAGGTATGTTAGTTGAAAGGTAGGTTAGATTTTGGGCCAAACACTGTAACTTGTCTTCCAACTGACTAATTTCTGAGCTTCTTAATTTGGGGCACCCCGACACGGATAGGTTAGGTTCGAGAGGGATGACGGGGGCTAGAGTGAGCGAGCGAACGAAGTCCCTGTCATCCCCTTCGTGTTAGGTTACTTTAAACCCTGCAGACAGCAATAAGAGCCCCGCACTGCGGGGCTCCGTAGACTCTGCTTTGGAAACCCAAACAACCTTACAAACATCCTCCTTAAGTTTTTCATTTGTTTTTATTGTGAAAACTAGCTGTGCCCGCGACTCCGTCCGCGTGGAAGTCGGAAAACAACATTGTGTCGCAGCAACTAAATAATCCATTTATTATAATAATAGACAAAGGTGTCCCACTAAGACACTTATACCTATCTTTTGAACCATTTCTTTATGTCGAGTTTCAGCTCCTCTTGATTGACCGTAAATATTCATAAAACCGTAATACTAAAAACGTGTTGCTTATTTCTATACATTTCCTTGCTAAAATGGATTATAATTGAATACTTTTATTGAAGATGTAACAAAACCATATCGCGATACAAAAATAGTTACAACGCCGTCTTGTTACAATCTGCGAACTAAATTATGATTTCATTCGAGGTGTGGTAGGTTTAGAAAAGAACTTTAAATATTTAAAAAAAAACTTATTGAAGACTTCATTTAATTTTAATAAGTTATAAATAGGTAGGTACTGCTTTCAAAAAGTCTGATCTGGAAATCGAACCAACACAAACGCGAAAAAACATCATCTATATTTTTATTTCACCAATCGATATGATCGCTCCAATAAACATAGTGCCTGAAATTGATGGAAGACCATAAAAACTAACATTAAGTACCTACCTAACTTAGGTACATTTCAATTCAAACACTTATTTGTTGTTACTTCTTATTTCTTGCACTTCCTTCAATTTAAGACAGTGTGTTTGTTGGAGAGATTTGATCCTTATTATTGACCATAATAGATACCTATCAATCAACAGGGGCCATAATATAATACCGGATGGTACATAAAGCTTTGTCAGTTCGATTCCCGGTTCAGGCAAAAAAATCAGTAAAAGGTAATTTCTTACTTTAAAAAAAAGTGAAATGAAGTTTCCTTTGAGTGAAATTTGCTATTTTTAATATTTAAAGTACTTTCCCTCCATGGCCACGTCTTTGGAACATTACCTAAAGCTTAAAAAAACTCAATTAAATAAACTTAATAAAACGACGGCGACAGGCTTTGAATAGTTCTGACAATAATGAACAAAATAAAATAAAATGTAGAAAAACATTCCAAAAAGTACATTGAGTAGATAGAATGATTACGAAATACTAAATTTCAACGAAAGCACTGGGTGAGCGCTTTCCTTGCAAATAGTCATGGCCACCGATTTTAATTTTAATTTGGACCTTATTTTCGGCATCAGCATTCCCAAAAAGTATGAACATTCAATGAACAAAAATCCTACTATTAGTCCACATCATGAATTAATTTTATTGTGAACAACAATAAGAAATTGACCTAATAAATTCTAAATAACAATATCTTCGTTTTTTTTTTGTAAAAGCTTAGTTCCTTCTTCATAAGGATAGCATTTCATTAGACCTTTCGTAGACTGAGAATAGGTACCAATTCAACAATGAATATTAGGTAATTTGTGGATTTATTCGTAGTAAAATATTTCCTCGCAACATTATTTGATACACGTAACGCCATCTATTGAAAATAAACTAATACATGCTAAGTTCTTCTAGAAAACTTAAAATTCGCATAACTTTTGATTTCGTGAACCGATTGCGATGAAACAAAAACCATATGTTACTTGGAGATAAGCACAATATATGTTTAAAAAGTCAACAGCATTGGGTCAGTTGTTTTTACGTGATGCTTGAACAAACAAACAGATAAACAGACAAACAGAAGAAACAAAATACAAAAATGTTAAAAATGGGTTCTTTTGGTTATTTTTTAACACCCCAACCATGTTTTTTCAAAATATTTGCTATGTACAGATACGCAAAGTCTACAGATTTGATAAATGTATAGAAGATATTGATTATTTGCATATCTTTTGAATGCGTGAACCGATTGCGATGAAACAAAAAAAATATGTTACTTGGAGATAAGCACAATATATGTTTATAAAAGTCAACAGCATTGGGTCAGCTCTTTTTACGTGAGGCTTGCATAAACATGCAAACATATGTTTAATCTTTACTTCCCTAGATGGCGTTGGCGTCGAATTAGATCGCGCTATGGTTTCGTTACCGCGCGATTTATAAGTTCTAGACAAAAATTTCGTAGTTACTTCTAAACCACGATTTTACTGTATGTATATGGATGAAAGTGGATGTCGGATAATCGTCTCATGAAGAGGCCTTGAAGGTTTAAGGCACCTCGCGCACTAGACGACCACGACCAGTGGCCGCAACGATCAGATTATTGGTGCGGCTAAGTGCGCGACGTTTATATGGTTTCTTTAGTTAATCTGATCGTTGCGGCCACTGGTCGTGGTCGTGACCGTCTAGTGCGCGAGGTGCCTAAAAAAGCAGTGTTTGTAGGTAGTCGGCGCGGCGCCGGCATCGGCAGCCAGTTTGGTACCCGGCGCCGGCACTCCCAATATTATAATATAATGTAAAGTCTGTAATATTATATATTTTTAAATATTATAGTACACACACTGCATAATTAGCGGAACATTTACAATATTTTCAGTTATTTATAATTTGGAACTGCTATTGCTATAACGGTTTTTTTTATTCAAAAGAACCTTTAATTTGGACTGCATGTTGAAGAAAAAATTGTTTTCCCAATTGTGGCCAGATTTGATTTTGCAAAGTTTTTGTCCTTTTGTGTTTTTGCTAAGAACTTTGTTTTATTAAAGTGGTAGTGATTTGGCCTTAGTGTATTCGTTGCATTTTGAGAATAAACATTGAGTAGAGTCTAAAATAAGTAATTTACCTGCGACAAAAGTTACGAGTGATCTTACATTGATCGATGACAGTCATACCGACAGACAGGTTACAAATAATAGAATAATGCTGTTTTTTTCTTTATATTTTCCCGAGTCACGTGGCGCTATCTAGAGTCGAATAACAGAAAGACAGAGTTATTTAAAGCAAACTTATCTTTCTTTTTCTCAGTTTTCTGACCTTTTAGATTCCTGTAACTTTTTTATTTGTAAAATATAGAATACAACAATTGCAGAAATATAAACATCTTTGTTGCATATTGATTTTGACACGTAGGCGACCGCCAATAGTCCTACTGATTATGTTTTTTAATTCCTTAGCGTGCTACGTACCTAGCCTACTATTGCTGTGCTAATCGTTAATATGGAATTTTGCATGCCAGATTTTATAATGAAAAATATTATTAATTAATACCGCGTTTACGTAGCGAGCGTTCACTATTCACTTCCTAACTACTTATAGTTTAATACCTATAGGTACATTGAAAAAATATATTAATAAAATTGTCCGTCACTTGACTATGAACCTTATACTTTATCTTTAAATTTTTATTGGTATTTAGTGTATTTACATTTGTTTATTAAAGTTCAAAGTCAAAACTAATAATGTCTTATTATTTTCACGTTTGCAAACACGACACGACCGACGCGACGATTCCCTGCCTGTTTTATTTACAGTGTATAGGTTCATATATTCTATTTAGTTACTATTTTACATAAAACTTTTATACAGGGTGAACTCATATGTTCGACGTATTCGTTTTAAGGCGTGATAGTGTGTCCTATTCAACTAATTAGCACCCCATACCCCATGTACCCTACGCGAAAGTCTATAGTTTTTAGTTGGTTGATGCGCTTATTCGTAAGTATGTACCTATGTAGATAGGTACGTTTATGAGTATTATGTGAGCGCGCGCGTACAGGATTCACCCAAACTACATGAAAGTTCAGACGTACCCCGAACTGTCAATTAGGTAGGTACCTACAGGACCTATTTAAAACAAATTTAAATTCATAATGGAACAAGCAGTATAGTGATAGTTATGACGAGTGGAACTACTTATCAACCTTGTGCTGAAGCCTCTGCACTTCGTTGCGCACGTCGCGCCGCAGCTCTGCAAGCGCGGCATCGTGGGACGCGTGCGCCGCGTGCACCGCGTGCGCCGACACGCTCGTCCGCCGCTCGTCCAGCTCCTCCTCGATGGTGTCCTGCCGTGTGCTCGCGCCGCCTACGCTCAGCGCGCTCGCCGAACGACCCTTCGCGAACGTGGCCTGCCAACGAGGTCAACGACATTTCTATTACAACCGAGCCGTCGTTCGAGTCCACTCGGAAAGCTAGATGTGCCCGCTGTTCACCTTCAGCGTGAGTGCGGTCGCCACGGACGCGACGGGCGTGACCGTCGCTGTCGGCGCAGTGTCAGTGGACGCAGCCGACGCGATGGGTCGGTCGCGCGCGCTGAGGCTGCGCGTGAAGGCGCCGCGCGGTGGCTCGGCAGCGCCCGCGTCCAAAGAGCCCGTGGCCAGCAGCCGGCCCCACTTGCCGCGCGCCGTGGTGGGCGCGGCCGGCGTGGCCGACGTGGGCGGCGCCGAGCTGACGGGCGTGGGCTCGCCGCGCTCGGGGTCGGCGGGTGCGGGGCCGGGCGAGGGCGCGGATCGTGCGGGCGCGGGCCCGGGCGCGGCGGCCACGCTTCGCTCGCGGCGGAAGCGTGAGAATATCTTGCGCACGAGGTGGTCCTGTGCCTGTTCGAGCTGCGGCTCGCGTTTGCGACGCTCCATGAGCTCGCGCTCGCGCCGCACGTCGGCCACCTTGCGGAAGATGAGCCGGTGGCGCAGGTTATAGGTGAGTGTGAGGTTGCGCGCGAAGCTGTTGGCGAAGGCCTGATAGAAGTCCAGCACCTCGAGCAGGCGGTCGCGCTTGATGGTGTGCAGGTCGCAGTACGTGAGCGCGCGCACGTTGGCCGCCGACTGGCCCACGGCGCTGTCCTTCCAGAACGAATCGCCGAACACGTCGCCCTTACCTGCGGGCGCGAGTGCTGTGAGTATACTTACGAACGAGCGGCCGGGCGCCAGAGGCGGGGCGACACATACCGAGGATGGCGACCACCTCGTCGTCCTGGATGACCTCGAGGCTGCCGGTGACGATGAAGCACAGCGAGTCGATGGACTCGCCCGTGTGGTACAGCAGGTCGCCGGGCGCCGAGTGCGACATCTGGAAGTGCATGGCGAGCGCGCGTAGACAGCCGTCGGACGCGAGCCGGAAGGCTGGATGCTCGTTGAACACTTTGCGGTTTAGATGCACGCAGATGTCCGCCTTCATGTCCTTGGGGCAGTAGTTGAGCACCTGTGGGGGAAGGCGCGATGACGTCACACGGCCGCGCGGCGCTAGCGGGCGCGGTCGGTCGGCGCGTACCTTGTCGGTGTCGAGGCCCTTCGTCATGGCCCAGGTGGAGACCACGTAGTCCATGACCCGCTCACTGAGCGCCTTGGGCACCTCGTGCAGTTTCATGAACTCGCGCACGTTGTTGAGCATGTCGTGGTATTTGGCCGTGGCTGACGTCATTTGCTGGATGATGGTGGTGACGTGGCCGAATATGGTAGCGTACAGCAGGGCTGCCAACATTGGAACGCTTCGCGGTGAGCGAGAGAACACTCCCCGCTCAACGTGATAAGCGTTTGAGATAGGAATACGTTAAATTGAAATAGGTACTGTTCTAGCAGCTAACGTTTCGCGTATGAGACACTAGGTTGTTTTGAGCTAATTCCTATGTTGATGAATAGGTACAGCGTTATAAAAATTAAAAACCACTTTTTGTACTGCAAACGCGATACAAATAAAGTGAAATCAAAATACGACATGAATCTCAACCTAAAGGGCTTATTACATTACCCGATTTTTAGGGTCCCTAACCACAGAATAAATAGTACAAGTACCTACCCTTACTCTTAATCATGCTCGGTTTCTGGGGTCCACAGTTAAACTCTCAATAACTATTCGATAAAGTTAACTGTAAGATAAACTAAGTTCATCTATTACCTACTACTTATTATTTAGGCCATACTGAAAGTTTCTGGATTCTGATCGGACTCCGATACTTTTACTTTTGTTTTCGATTCATCCAGATTCTAGGTAAATATTTTGTTTACCATCATCAATTTGCTTAATTTAATCAATGTAATTAATATTTTACTTTTTTGTGTATAGAGTCATTTAATTATTCACTTGACAGACTGAACTGTGTTGCTGGGGAGTTTGTTGCGCCGTTTCTTCTTCACAGCATTAACACTAGGAAGCGGTGAAGGGTGGGAGCTTTTGGGGGTGCAGTCAGTTGTAACTACCTAAATTTGACGTTCAAAAAGAACTAAGTAATACTAGTCTACTTTGAATAAACGAGTTTTGAGTTTAAGTTTGATGAACTACTCGAGTCCATAACGCTAGTCTCTTTTTCGCTGGGAATCCAATACACAATAAAATACTAACAATACAACTCCTAACTCAAAACAATAAATAAAGTTATGGAACCGATAAACGGCCAAAATTGACCGTTAAGTTACGTGTAGTTTGAACAAAGATCATCTTCTGACTGGGGTTTTCAGAAACCCATTCGATAGACTTTATCGAACCAATAGCACTATCGAATAGATGGATAAACTCCGTTCAAGAGTACCCCAGAAACCGGGCATCAGTGTAGTACCTACAATAAAAGTTCGGGTATCATCGGTAACAATCGGGTAGTGTAATAAACGCTTTACCTAGATACATTGTTATAGCGTTTGTGTCCAAATCCAAACTACTTAAGAAGAGCGTCATGTAAGTACGATACGACACGAAGTTTTTAAGCTACACAATTAAGATGTTATAATATTACGTGTCTGAGTCTGCCTGGTATATACTATTATATGATGAAAGAGTGATCATCAGCAACCACACAGCACTTGTTGTGTATCGTATATTGATTACAACTTATAGCCTCTGAGTGCAGGGCAGGTTGCTGACGCCGTGTACGCACGAACGAACACGAACACGGAATATCGAACACGTTGTTTGCATGTGCGTACCATTACCATACAGTTTTTAATTCGTGTTCGATGTACGTGTTCATTCGTGCGTACACGGCTTACCGATACGCAGAAAATGCTGGCGTGTTTTGTCATCGAGACTTGTCTTACATCGTATAATAGTATTATTTGGCACAAATATATTTTTGACCAATAAAAATAATACGCGTGCGAACCAAACTAAGTGTGATCCTGACTCGGAGACGTACATAACGCTTGTGACCACATATGTGACGCGCCGCGACGCTTCGTGGGCCTGCACGGGGACAGGGAGCGGGGACAGGACGGACATAGCGAGTACGACACGGGAGCTGTAGCGATGGTGCACAAGTACAACACACACACCGTGCACCCCCGACACACTGCTAGTGAACGTGTGGGTCAACATATCACACAAACGTGCGCACGCGACAGAAGTGACGACACAGAGGGGAGGGGGAGAGAGGCGCGGGTCGGGGAAGCTCGTGGGGAGGAGTATGAGAGATGCAGGAGGCGCGGCCCCCGCCACAGCGCGGGTCGCGCTGGGAGTGTTTGAGAGGCGCGGATCGAGGATTCGTGGTAGGACGGAGTATGGGAGGTGCGGGAGGCGCGGCCCCCGCCACAGCGCGGGTCGCAGGGACGCGCTGCGCGGGGGTCGCGCCGTGCTCCGGCTAATAACAGAAGAATTCCGGCACCTGCCACGATCATCATGCAGATGGTGAAGATCTTCTCGTTATCGGTCTCGGCGGCGACGTTGCCGAAGCCCACGGAGGTCATGCAGGTCATGGTGAAGTACAGCGCGGTGACGTACATGGTCTTCCGAGACGGGCCGTTGACGAGCTCGGGCCCGTCCGATTCGTTGGACCACACGTACGAGTACGGGCTCTGCGTGACGTTGGCCAGCTTCCACAGCCACGAGTATTGCAGGCCCGAGTCGGCATCGGAACGGCCGATGCTGTACCACACGCAGGCCAACCAGTGCGCCACCAGCATGTAGAAGCACAGCAGCAGGATGAGCATGGCAGCGCCGTACTCCAGGTAGCGATCCAGCTTGCGCACCACACGACCCAAACGCAACAGCCGCACCACCTTCAGCGCGCTGAACAGGCTGCCGATACCCTGCACACATACACACACACACTGGACATGCTGCATCATGATGTTACTTCTCCCTTCCTCTAACACAGTCTTTCTCAAAGTGGGCGATAACGCCCCCTTGTGGGCGCTGGAGGTCTAGAGGGGGGCGGTAAGGGACCCAGAAAAAATTAGTGGGCGTTGAAGTGGCTTAGGGGGGCGCTCGCTGATATTTAATTTCATCTACTTAATATTTTAAAATTCACTGAAATCAAAACCTACCTACTACACAACATCGATTATTTAGATCATATTATTAGCTTTTGCCCGCAGCTTCGCTTGCGTGAAATTTTGAACCCGTTAAGTGACGATTTTTCATACAAACCTTCATCCCCTATTTAACTCCCTAGGGGTTGAATTTCGAAAAATCCTTCCTTATTCCTTGTCCACATTATAAAGGGAACCTCTGTGCAAAATTTCAGCTTTCTAGGTCCAAGGGTTTGGGCTGGGCATTGATGAGTCAGTGAATCAGTCAGTCAGGACTTTTCTTTTTATTTATATAGATTTCTGCCCCGTTACAATCAAACATAAACACTAAAAGTATTTAACATAGCTTTCGTAGGATATCCGTGAGCAATCAAGTTTTAACAAGTTTTTGTTAAATAACGCGATTTGTGCAATCCTGTATCAATCGGCTGGTTCATCGATACCTACTTGTTCTTACTTGCTCAGTACGATTGATTGATTATAATGTTTCGTTTTAACTGCTCTCACTGGTAAAAAAAGTATCGTTTAGAATGTAAGTAAACTCCAGAGCAGACTAATATAGCACACTATAATTAAATGAAAGTAATTAATGTCAATGTGGTTTTCAAGATGTGGTAAAGTAAAAAAAAAATAGGGGGCGCTGAAAAATAATTGATATCCAAAGTGGGCGGTAGATGAAATAAGTTTGAGAAACTCTGCTCTAACATCACACCTTAGCCCGAAGTGAAGGTTCCACCATCGTCACCGAAACTGGTCTAACCTTCAGATGTCGGTATTCCACTACTTAGTTAGGTTTTGAGCTGACGCTCGACCTTCGTGTGACTGACATCGAAAACTCGAAATATAGTACCCAATGGAACGCCCAAGTAGGAAAATAATGTTGTACCAGCTAACCTGCAAGCATCAACAACGACACCACCTCCACCACCATATAAATGGTACAATAACGTTTTTTATTCAACTTTCAGCCTTTTGAAATAGTTTTATAATAGTTTTTTATACGTTAATATAACGCGGGTTTGGGCGCAGAATTTATAACATTTAAATCGTGTAAGGGTCGTTTTGCAGTCGCGTCAGCGACAATAACGTTGAGTAAAAATCACGTAGACGTTGTAAGTGTAACTGGTAAGTTTTGTAATAGTTTCTAATAATACTTTTACATAACTATACATATCATCGTATAGTCATTTTTATGCTGGTGGTCGGTCAGTGGTTATAAGACAACTTTTGTGACAATTTATAAAGTTGTGATAAAACTTGTAAAAAATAAGTCAAACGTTTTAATAACCATTATTATTTATTAATTTATTGTAAAGAAAGCTTCTTGTGGTGGAAGATGAACAGCTGTGACTTATACTTGGGAATTAAAATTTTTCGATGATATGTATGGTTATCTTAGTTAATATTTTAATGGGCCTTCATAATATTGGTGTTTCAATATTGTTTATAAAAATAAAATACATTAATCGTCATCAATAGTTTCCGCCATATTGCCAATAGACATTGGGCGACTGCATTTAGACATGTATTAACTGTTGGTCTTATACAGGTTTTTATACGACTTATGGCGTCCGCCATGACGGTTGCAATTAGGGTTCTGTTGGAAAATAGAAAAACCTTTGTGTATAGTCATGGGAAAACTTCTGTATTTTTACAGGGATATCATGGTGATATATTTATACGCCAAACTTTAGAAAGGGGAAAGTTAGTTTTATCAGCGGTGCCATGATAAAAATGTAAGGAACCACTTTCATTTTTACCACTTTCTTCTTGGCTAGGCACAGTTTCTTCCAGATTAAATGTAGGTATTGTTGCTGTATTTAACAATAAAAATTGATGATTTTTATTTACTTTTCTTCTAAAACCACCACTTCGTTTAATTTTTTTTCACTTTTTGAAATCCATATTAATATTATACTTAATAAAAAATGGCGACTGAGTTATATAAAAGTTGCTAATTGTTGTTTAAATAATCAATTGACTTATATAAGTTATATTAGAATAACGTTTCAACCTAAAAGTTACTTAAAGGTGAAAGTATACGACCTAGTATGACGGTTTTATAATAGTTAACTATAAAATCATTACATCACAGTTTGTTATTTAAGTGTTGAATAAAAGGTTCTAAATTTACAAAACATGGCGACTCATCACTATTTTCTGACTGAAACGTTTACTCGACTTAACGTTATAAAACCGTCACATAAAATCATTGAGATGACGTTTACCAGACACATTAACACGACTTAAATTGTATGTAACTAATGCGTCGAAGTGAATACTACTTTACAACTGTTTAGTTGCTGCAAAACTGTTATAAAGCCTTTACATGTCTGTTAGTTGTATAATTCTAATATTATACAACTTTTTTCCTACTTGGGCGGAGCTCAATTTAAAGGAAAACCGGTTATGATGTTTGTGTCAATATTTTAGTGTTGGGTGCGAGTACTCACGTCCTCGTCGTGGTCGAATGCGTTGAAGACGTCGTAGGGCAGGCAGGACAGCAGGTCGATGAGAAACCACGACTTGAAGTAATTCTTGCGAATGACCTTGGGGTCGCTCACCACCTCGCCGCCCGGGCCCACGAACGTGGTGTGGAAGTTGAGCACGATATCAATGAAGAACACCACATCCACGATGGAGTCGATGACCAGTAGCGACACGTCCTCGCTCGTCTTGTTCTTGAAGGCCACGTTGTAGGGCACCATGATGGCGGTGTAGAAGGTAAGGCACAGGATGATCCAGTCCCAGATGGCCTTGAAGGCGCAGTAGTGCAGCAAGATGTGCGGCGGCGTCTTAGGTGCCTCCTGCCGGTACTGCGGCAGCACGTCCCCCGACAGCGACATCACCTGCAGACACCAGGACCAGGACTCTTCACAAGCTCTCCAAATTTTATAATAAAAGTCAAATGTATCTAACGTTAGACAAGCAAGCGGACGTAAATAATGCTGCCTCTACAGTTCGCAGTTAAGGTGATACCCCAAGTAGGTATAATCAACATCTAATATATCGGGACGAACAGATTGTTCATAATTATCTAAACAACTAAAGAAATTAAACTTTATCTCAAAGGGATAAAATTCTTGTCAGAATGACTGTTGTCGTTACTGTGTTCATTCTGAAACACCACTTGTATCATTGAGATATAGGTACTTAGTTTAATTTTCTTATTTGTATTATTTTGAACAGTCTGATCATCCCGATATATTTGATGCTGACTGTACAACGTTTCGCAATTGTTATTATGCGGTGGTTCATTTATTTCAAGGCCAACCCTCACGGCAATAAATATTGCGTATTTATTTTTCTACCGGAATTCATGTGGATTGAGAGGATTATTGACGTGATTCCGCCTTCAGAAATTGAGAATTTTATTGTGACCATAATTTAAAGTTTCTTTGAAGTAGAATTTTTCAAAGTTATTACTGTTAAAATACGCGCCATAGGTATTGTTTTGCAGGATAGGCCTAATGGCTAAGATAACTTATATTAATAATTATTTTGTTGTAACTGTACAATTTATTTCATCGACGTATCTGCACTGCGCATCGAAATGCACGCTTTTTTTTGTTAATTCTTGTACTGAAGACTTGGTACTTCATTACTTACTTACTGGTCTGCGCTCAAGACTACATTATTTTCTCATACATATCTATCCTAAATCATAGTACTGTATTTACTGAAATTGTTAAAGATATTAATTTTAAAAGAGTAACCATGGAATTTCTTGCCGGCTCTTCTCCATAGGAAAAGACTAATTGGTACCGTGTACCTAAATTCGACTATTCATAAGTGCCTGTAATGGTTTATGTGAAATAAAAACTTTTGATTTTGACGCTGAGCCTACAGAGAGAGAGTAAAAAGGGCCACTGTTTAAAAAAACATGATAAGCTTCGATATATCGATAATTTGTGTGCTCCTAATAATATGTATGATTACAATTTTCTTTGATTTATCATCACATTCCTTTGCAGGATTTGATCAATAACATTTTCGATCGGTGCAATAATACAGGGTGGTATTTTTTCGCAAAAAATATGTATCTGGTTCGAATATTGGCTAAACCAGCTGCGTTTATCAGATATGCAGTTTTTGTTTTCTCCAAAAACCTTTGACGACTTTTCTCTATACGATGATATTGATGTGGCCAATGTATGGTTTCAACGAGACGGTGCCACATGCCCTAAAGCCCGTGAAACAATTCAATTACTGCATGAGACATCTCCAGGTAGTGTGCTCTCTCGTTTCGGTGATCAGAATTGACCCCCTAGATCGTGTGATTTAACACCATTAGATTTCTTTTTATGGGGTTATTTGAAATCACAGGTCTATGTCAACAAGCCCACAACCACCCGAGCATTAAAGGAGGAGATTTAACGCTGCATCAACGAAATTCAGCCACATTTATGCAAAATGGTCATGGAAAATTTCGACAAACGAGTGCGTATGTGCATGTGTACGGTTTCGTACACTTGCAGAGTTGTTGATGTTGTTGGTGGAGTGTGGAGAGAAATGATCACAAAGTTGATGTCACTGTAGTTATGTTTATTGTATAGGCCTAGTACAATATAGACCCGGTTGGCGATTCCTTTCTCTTATGTTGTTTACGTAGTTATTAGTTGATTCACACTGGCAATTAATTAAGTGAAATATGAATATATACCTAAGGAAAATGACGCGCGTTCGTGCCGACCGCAGAGTCAGCAAAATATGTATAGTTGAAGACTGTACAGCATGCAAAGCCGTGGAGGCCATTCGCCTGGTGTGTTATTCTATAAATAACCCTATCCTATGTACTTTATGATTCAATAAAAAAATAACTTTCAATAGACTAAAAACTGTGTTTTCTATTTAATTCAAATCTTGCGTTAACTTTGGAACAGCTCACGAAAACTATTGCCGTTTTTGTAATTAGCAAACACCTACTATAATAGGCGTAGGTACCTATTAAGCATTTATTTTACTGATTCAAGACCGAACCCTATGAAGATGGGAATATATTCGCTCCACACATACGCATACGCGATATCAGCGATATCTACATGGAAATAACATGAAATAGGACGGGTGATTCTGTGTTTGGGCGCGTTGTGTTTGTGTGCGAACGGGCCGGGAGGCAGTGAGCTGTGTGAGCACTAGCTAGTGCAGAGGTGCATGTGTACTCACATGCGCCAGGTGACTCGCGCGCTGCGGCTCCTTGAGCGCCGGCAGCGCCGACACCAGCACCGAGCGCGAGCGCGTCACCGAGCGCGCCAGCTTCGCAAACTTCGACAGTCCTGAGAACGAAACGCACCACATTACTCATACTGAAAGCGTAAGAGTCATAATCATAATACAGTTTGCTGAAAAACATAATTATGGTATAAACACACAAACTCGTAGCTCGCTTTGCTCTTGGGTCTAGGGAAGGGACTAGACTAGAGTTGTAACGGAACCTCGCCTCCGCCTCCGTTAAAGGGGAACTTCCGCAAGAAATCATAGCTCCGATCCCGCGAATGACGCCACTGTTACCTCATGATATGAAAATCATTAATAAATGAATAGGTACAATAAAGGAAACCGGGTCCAACTAAACGAAGACCCTTTAATGTGGTGTAGATATAACACGAAGTATCAAATTTTTATAAGTTTTTTGGCACTTATTTGTCTCTACCGCCAGGTTGGGTACCAAGTGAGCAATTGTTTAGTGGACCCGGTTTAATTTATGAACCATTAAGAAATCGCTTAGAAGGTGACAAAGCTGCAAAACTGTTGTCAAATATAATTTGCCACTTTGATTACCTATTAATAGGTCAATTTTTTCTTTAATCTTTTAATTTATGTTTAATCATTTTTTTTGTTTATTTTTCTCTTTCTGCCTCCGCCTCCGTTAACCTCTGCTTCTGCGGAGACCGAGCTGTGCACCTCCGCCTCCGCTAAAGTGACCTACGTTACATCCCTAGTCTAGGTATGAACTCAATTGATGCAGATTAGTAAGTGTGGGTGAGTACTGGCCTCCTTTGGGGTCGTCGGCATCGATGGGTTGCTTGAGTGCCGTGATGTCGCGGAACGTGAGCAGGAACAGCACCACCAGCTCGCGCTCGTTCCGGATCGGCGCCACGTGTACCAGCAGCCACAGCGGCGTGCCTGCGAGGAACACCACCCACTCAACAACAACCTTATAATACTGCAGACCACAAATAAGAGCTTTTAGATTAGTTATTACTCGCTCATAAAATAAGTAGTCTCCACGTTATGGTAAAACGGAACGGTGAGCTTCTATGTGTTTGGCACTTTGAGCGTGTCTTGCGTACGTACGGTTCTTCTTGTAGAGCAGGATCTCGAACTGGTCCGCCAGGTGGTGGTCGAGCGCGCGGTCCACGCGTTCCACCGCCTCCTTCTCCGTCAGCTCGCCGTACATCCACGTGCATCTACACACACCACACACGTCACACGTCGCCACGGTACGACACACATGCGCAATGCTCTCTATCAAATAAGATCCTACAAGCACAACAAAGGGCCGAGACAACGTCACTTTATAATTCGCCACGACACTAACCACGTGGTTCAGTGACTTTCAGTATTTCAGGTTCATACCATTTGGTTCAGCGGTAGCGTTGTGTATTGTAGTTGGAAAGTAATGATGTCTGGCTCTCAGGTCACATTGTCCTGGAGAACGATGCTAACGCAGCATAGCCTAATGACTGACAGCTTCTTGCCATCAATATTCTTTAACATATATGTTCGGTACCTACACTACCTACATTATCAGAAAATGTATGCAGAATTCACTGTTCCGACGGTGGCGTTATTGAAGGTAGGTAGAAACAAATAGCTTATCTTTGCTCTTATGCAAAACATATCACGAACTTTACTAACTAGACATCTGAAAGAGAATAAAGATCTGTTGAAAAGAATCGAATCACTGAAGATCATGACCTAAACATAATCATGGTTGTAGGTAAAACAAGAAAATAACATGTAAGTACCTAATCACTTCGCAGATTTTATGTTCGTGTCAGAGAGGAACATGGAAAAGATCAGAGCTTGTATTGTAAGAGATTGTTGTTAGATTGACGCGATGAGCCTGTAGTCTTCTTAATTAGCCGACACATACTAGCGCTTTTGTTTTTTAAACTTGCCTTTTAATTTTAAGACTTGCTATACTTATCCTGGGTAGCCACTGCTACGGTGGTATCAGTACTTGAAACTACTTGAAAACCTTAGCTTTGGCCGGAGAACAACTATCGAGTGGAGTGTGCCTGCCTGTAGCATTGTGTTGTGTTGCACACTCCAGTTGACCTTACACAAGGCAATTAAGCTAACACAAGATTAATCTAACATCAGCGACGACATGCAACAACATCACCTAATACTGTGGAATCATCAGCAATGGGGAGTACGACTAAAGGTGAGCAAGGACAATAAGTTTAATTTAAATGATAGTGGGTCAGCTGAGGGAGTATCTAATACCTGCATGACTTCTGCATGACCTCGGCGCGGTTATAGCCGCTCATCTTGCAGAAGGTCTCGTTGCAGTACACGATCGGGTAGTCCACGATCTGCGCGTTCGCCAGCAGAAAGCTGCTGTCTGCTGCAGGGAATCGAACACACCTTACAGTTTACACATGTACCTATTGTAAGATTTACTTGATGTGCGCGTATACGTGGTACTCACGCTGCGAGGAGGAGCGGCGGATGATGTTCTCGAGGAAGGTGTTCTGCGGGGCCACGAGCCCCCGGCGGCCGCCCGGCATGCCGCCGCGCGCCGCTAGCGTCGCATGCGCCGCACTCGCCGGTCGCCGCGGCCGCGCTCTCTGTCCTCCTTACATGCCTCACCTGCCGAACAAGAACGATCCCTGAAGGGTAGCGGTCCGCCAACGTCGTGCACACACGCCCGTACACCAGTGGCGGACTAAGGAGGGGGGAGGGGTCCTCAAATAAGAGTACACTCACAACTGATGTGTGTCAAATATCAAGTCGCCGATCAGTCACGTCAACGTTACGAGACGCGTATGTGAACAGTCATATTATGTAATCAGTCATAGCAACGTTCTATGTCCATGTTTTTTTTGGGACTATCAACGTTTGAACTTGACTGACGTGAGGCAGACATCTTACAACTTTTTGAGAACGTTTGTTTGTAGGATATTGTGGGACTTGACTGATTGGCGACTTGACGGCGACAGGACTGATGCGTGTCAATATACTTTAAGGCCCAAAAGTTTTGTTCAGTAAGAGGTAATTGGAGTTGTAGGTCCTACCTATGCGCAATATAAACGTGCAACATGGTAATGGCATCAGTGCCGTAGATAGGGCGGTGCGGCGGCACTGCTCGCAGACCCTAGGGGGCGCAGAAATCTTTTTCAACGCTGACCCTACCGTAGGGCGAACGGAGCGTTTTAAAATGTGTGAAAATGAAAGAGGTAATTCTTTATTTTATAGGAAAAAAAAATCGTAAAACTTAATATTATCTTCAACACACCCAATAAACAACCATAAACAGCATGTCTAACGCAAGGACTCATCAGTACCAATCTAATGAAAATTATAAAAAAGATACAGGTGTAGATTTTTTCGAATTTTAATAAGAATTAGTTAAAAAAGTCAATCTTCTCATAAAAACACAAAATAAATTATAACTCTGCAGGGGTTGACCTTAAGGACCTCCCGTAGAATAACTTTTTGCAGCTGATGACCCCATCTAACCCCTAGTTGCGTTTGATCCACGACTTTTTGGCCACCCTGTATACTTTTTTTTTTTTGTAAATACTTATAATACTTAAGAAACACCCAGACCAACACAAAACTTATGTTCATCACATAAATATTTGTGTCCTGTGGGAATCGAACCCACGACCTCGTGATCAGCAGTCCGATACTCGAACCACTAGACCACAGACGTCGTCAACAATACGGCCAACGTATCTATCTTGGCGAGTCTGAAGTTAGCTGATTAACTGCGCAGTAGACAATTTCGTTTCTAAAAGATTCATTGCGCAGCCAAACACTAACTTCAGACTCGCCAAGATACGTCGGCCGTATTGTATGTAATTGTATGAATTACTTAGATAGGTAAATACGACGGGTGATTGATTTCACTTATTTAAAAATAGAATAACCCAGTTCAAAAACACTGAAAAGAGTACAAATCAAATTGAAGGCACCGACTTCAAACTTTTATTAATAAGTATTATAATAAGGTACCTATGTAATTTTTTACTCAATTTATTTTGAAGTCGTAATTTTTTTATGTAGGGTAGGGTGGTGTAAGTTTGCGCAGTTTTGAATCAATCGGTCATAAAAATAAAACATAAGAATTAATCGCAGGTTTCTTGATTATTATTAAATCTAAACTTATCTAGCAATAAATTTTAACAACAATTATTGAGCAAACATAATCACTTTTTACTTAATTAACAAAAAAACAGAAGTCGGGACATGCGCAACTTTATACACCCCGGTGTGTAAGATTGCGCATAGATGGCGATAAGATTGCGCAGTGTTATTTAGGTGAATTACTTGCATAAGACACATTTAAATACTCCAAAATCCAAGTAATTAGTTCACTTTTCGTACCACCACACCTGGCACGTATCGCACACGGTTCAATCTTCATTAATAGGTTCTACGAAGACTTCAGAGCATTCTCCACACCACCATTCTTTTTTTTGGTGAATTCTTTATTTTGTCTTAGTTACACATTGTGGTTTGTACAAGCAGTGTCTTAGTGTTGACTCAGCCATTCCTATAAGTACTCAAAGCCAGTTGCCTCTTGCGTTCTCCTTTTTCAATGCGCTTACGAGCATCCTCGTTGGTGGAAGGTGACCAAACTTTACGGTCAATTTTGCGTGATCTTCGTGACATTTTACAACAAAGTGAAGCGCTATTTATAACCATTAAAAACAATCAATACTCATTAGTAGATATAGATGAATATTACACAATGGCGTGTAAGACTGCGCGCGCAATATTATACACCCCCTTAGTGCGCAAACTTACATACTTGACCTCCAACGTAATTATTTTGATACTACAGCCATCTCATAAAAAGTTATTGAACTACGTTATCACTAGCCGAAATTTCAAAAGTAAACACAAGTAAACTTATCAGCAAAACATTGAATATCCAACAGGTTTTTAATAAGTTATACTTGCAAAATGTCAAAAAACTAGATCAAAGGGCTATAAAAACTTTGAACTCACTTGGACTCGCCGTTTTTACTCGTATCTGAATAATTTTTTGTGAGCGCATACTAGCATGCAAAGGAATCGAAACACTACTAGAGTTGGCAACGTGTTGCACACCGGTGTCGAGTAATGACGTGTGCGCAATCTTATCGCCTGCGCGATCTTACACCACCCTACCCTAATACTTGTTATTTTTCTAATTTGAGTGACATAAACGAGACATAAACATGTGATTACAGCAATCGCGAGTGAATTCCTGTTAGGTATCTAATAAAGAGTTCCATTGTTTATCTCTGCAGGTTTTCATCAGATCTGCACTGCATCTGAATTTCAGATAGACGACACGACACATACATACACGATTGTTGTGTCAATAAATCCAAGTCTCGAGACTCTTGCCGTAAAAATTCTGAGGTCTAATATAGAGCCAATAGGTATATGTATTTTTTGGAAATGTCAATCACGGAGCATGAGGATGTACTGTGGATGCAGGATTATTTTAATTTTTACTCAACATTTTAAAATGTAAAAATAGTAGCCCACCGGCATCGGGAACATGGTTCAAGCTGCCGGTGGTCAGGGCCTCAGAGAGAGAGGAACGCGCCGTGGCGTATAATATGGAATCTATTCCGTCACACAACGCTCATGATGTCAAAGACCATGTTGCCGTCGGGTATGTTTTCAAATCGAGAATTAAGTCATTAAAGCCTAACATTTGTGACGTCACCGGCCGGGTTGACATTGGGTATATGTCGTGGCCAGATCATAGAATTGATCACTTCATGATGTGGCCAGCCATTTCATGAAATGGTTGCATTTCATGAAATGGCCAATACCCGTTGGCCATTTCATGATATGGCCTGGCCAGATCAATGAATAATCAGCGTTTAACGATATGATCAGCTAAACGCACGGACACTTCATGATATGGTCAAACATTAGTGATCATATCGTAAAATAGTTACATTATTCACCGTTAGAGGCGCTGATATCGTTTTGTTTTTGTGATGCATCATGGCGGCGGACAATTATTCTGACAAAAAAGCTAATAATAATAAGTAAAGTAGGGTGACCACGCAACGAAAATTAATGGACTATTATTGGATTTCAAAATATGACTTCATGGTAACTGCGGGTGAACTTTTCATAGAATTTTATTTGTTCGATTATTTATCTGGTTAACCTGTGAAACTACAGCACAAAATATCGATGCACGTTACTGCAAACATTTACTATTTAGTATATTGAATCATTTGGGTTAGGTTAGGTTAGAACAGTGACCAATAACGCGCGAAGGCGAGCGAGCGAAGCGAGCGTGCCGCGGCAGCGGCCGCCGAGCGCCAGATCCCCTTAATTGTTGGTGAATCAAGCTATTAAACTTTCGCGGTAACGTGCATCGATATTTTGTGGGTCGAAATTCCGTAGTCTACTCTTTTGCTTGCATGGTACGTGCTTCCTTTATTTGGATTTTTTTATTAAACCTTTGATATCATGGAAACCCTACATTAATGATATGGCCAAACGTGGATGGCCATATCATTAAACGTTGACGTTTCAACGATATGGCCAATTTTAGTTGGCCATTTCATGAAATACGACCATTTCATGAAATGGCCGGCCACATCATGAAGTGATCAATTCTACGATATGGCCACGACATATACATACTTTCAGATTTAGGATTACGCGCGTAGGTATTTTAAAACATAATCGTTCGGTATTATCACGTCACTATTTCAATCGTTCTTTCCTTAAAAAACGTTTATTACAAATGATCTTACTATAAAAATAAAATTGGCATGAATTAGTAAAATGAAAATATGAATTTAGCGCGCGATAAGGACATTCATTTTAATATTCTGTCCTAAGTCATGCTTTCGTTTAATGTGCGTTCTGTGTTAGACGGCCGTCCAGCTTGAATCCTACACTTAGTCTTTCCTATTCCCCTGTCTTTATGTCTGCTCAGGCTGTGCTTTGAACTTTAATTTTCGTTGGTACACGCCTTGTTATTATCTGATGTAAAATGAAAGTTCGTTCTTGCTCGGATGTTTTTGTTTTAATCATATTTATGAATTTTGCTAGTGGTCTTGTGAACCGCTAAACGTCCCTTTGTCTGTCTCTTTATTCGTTAGCGTAATTAAAAGTGGAGAGACAGTGAAACGGGTATACCTACATTACAGTATAGAAAAATGGAGTGTCCAACATGAAAGTATACCCCAGAAAAATATTGCGGGCGGGTATATTTTGAAATCCCTAACACGGGCGTATATATTTTGATTGTATAGGTACCTGAACTCAACACTATAGAGCGTTGGCTGTAGGTATAGATTCCATATAAACCGCGCCGTGTGCAGGAGTACCGCTCAAGCTGCCTAACGAGAGCCTCATTAGATGTGAGTCGAGACACATGGCTATTAAGCCATTGGCCGTAACTACTATCGGCACAACGACTGCTAAGTCAATCTCCCACGTGTCGACAACCTCGTGTACCAAGTCAAGGTATTTAATTGTTTTATCCTTCGAGAGTTTTCAGTAGGTACCTACTTTTTTCAGGCGGCCATAGAAGCGCTCCTTTAACGATTGCTTCATGTCAGTCTCATTGATGCCTAACCTAATGCCTCCGACTTGTCCAAGTATTTGAAGGATTCGGTTGAGGAGAGGGATCTAATGTGTGTGGAATCCGAGAGTTGGGTTCCTACGGATTCCATAATCCTCCCTCGCTTTGTATGCATGACTGCACATATTTTGTCCACACCAAATTTCATCTTGATGGAATTACTAAAAGTTTCAGTTACTTTCAATAACTCCAGCAGTCGCAAATGTAGGGGCAAAGAATTTCAGATCATCCATTTAAAGGAGGTGGGATATTACCTGACCACCTCTTCTCAACCGTTAGCCTAACCCCGACCCCTCCGGCAGTGTGCTTAGGAGTTTCAAAGCTAGGCAAAACCTCAGCGGGCTCAGACTATCGCCCTGGACTATACCCTGATCAATCCTGGTAGGTTCTCCTATCCCTTGAATTTTCCGACATCCTGGATAGTGTAGGACCGTCCTCCATTGCCCCATACATGACGTCAGGAAGATGCGTAGAGTTGTATTTACTTTATAGAACTCCAGCACCCTCATGAGCCATGTATGTGACACCGAGTCGTAGGCCTTCTTATAATCTATCCAACATGTTGACAGGATCCTTTCGGGATTGGCGAACTTGTTAGCTGATGGCCATGTCAATGAGGAGTAGCTCTTTCTCCTTAGTACCGTGGAAACCATTCCTACATCCATTTTGAGAAGCAGACATAATATAATTACTTTCAATGTGCTCGCTTCTTCTTCTCTCGTGTCAGCACGAGCTGTACGAAAATAGCTCCTGCTGTGGTGAAAAGATTAGCCAGTTAGCAAGGTTGGTAGCAGGGCTGACTGCCCAGGATGCGTCGAACGTACTTAAATATCGTCACTCGTGGAGGCTCTTTTCATGCACCCCCAATGTGCTCGCTGGACCTGCTACATCCAGTCACCTTCAGTGTGAGTGACAGGCACCGACAAGATATTGCGCCAGAATGCATTCATGACATCATTATCTGGTAGGTGCGAGTCACTCACACGTTGATCACCCAGGTTCTATTAGCCACCCTTCATCGCTTTGGAACGTGCTATTCTGGGTATACCGGTCCACTCGCCGCCTGTACCTTCGGATACGGTTTCCCCATGCACAGACTTTCTGCTTTAGGAAGTCGATGCGCTCTGTGACACCATAGACATAGGTATACTCTCGAGGACTAACATCAGTCCCCGAGAATGCTGGCCTCACAAAGTGCAACACTCTCGGCTGAGTATTGCCCTGCCTTAAGCAGATCAGCTTACCGATGAGTGCCCTAGCCTTGGCAACACGGCGTTCGATAATGCACTGCCAAGCCGGTGCGGCGTTGCTCTCTCATTATCTGTAAACTTGATATGAGCCACTTGACACGACGCAACAGCCGCACCGTATAGGATCGAGCGAGTATCGCCAAGGTCTTCGCTGCCATCAAAATAATTTGACAGCAGCGAGTCTAAGGCACTTATTTATTATTTCTTTATTCATTGTATGTAATTACATATTTAGTTAAAAATATAATTAAACATAGTAGCCCACCGGCATCGGGAACAGGGTCAGGGCCTCAGAGAGAGGAACCTGCTTACAATACGCGCCGTGTCGAGAAGTACCGCTTTCTATATCAGACCCTTGATCCAGCCGCCCAACGAGAGCTTCTTAAAATGTTGGTTGAGGCTCTTGGCTGTTAAGCCATTGGCCGTAACGACTATCGGCACAACGACTGCTAAGTCAATCTCCCACATGTCGAAAACCTCATGTACCAAGTCAAGGTATTTAATCTGTTTATCCTTCTCGGCTTTCACGAGACTCTCAGACAGTGATATCAACAATCATTGCGCGGCGGTCTGATCGATCTATCACCACTATATTTATCAGGCTTATTGGCTACAATAGTCCTGTCAGTGATGATAGATCGGTCCCAGTACAATGTGACATGACCATTCTCGAGAACTGGGTTGAGCACATACTTGTAGTATCATAGGTACCTACTTCTGCGTCCACAAGGACATACAAGTACAAGGAAATACAAATTTCAGAGCAAGTTGCTGGTGTATAATCCCAGCTACGAGGTTGTGCCTATAGATGCAAATACCTAGTCACCGTTAGCAAGACGAGAACAACCAGAGATAAGTACTTAATATGAGATAAAATCCTCACTAATATTATAAATGCGAAAGTAAGTTTGTTTGTTTGTTACCTTTTGACGCCTCACGAAACCGATCATCCTGAAAGGGGTTTGAACATTTTTCTATGGAAGCTGGCATAGGCCCCTACCGCCATTTTTTTTCATGGTTACGGCTCACTATGTAACTAGTAAATATGGGTAGAGAACACTTTTATACAAAAAAAAATGTCAGCAATACGATGCCCTAAAGTGTCACGTTGCCGAGATATTTGGAGAATATCAACTTGATGTTTATAAATGCACCACTAGTTCGGCTTTTGCTTGTATCCAAAAATGTGTTTTGTGTGTGAAAAACTATTTGTGAAAACTTGTAATTGGCCATATTCATGTTATTAACAAATTACCTACTGTGTTTGCTAGCTGTAAGTTTTCCGAAAATTATAAAATAAAATGAATGAAAAAACTTTATCGTCCCATTTTATTGTGTAAAAACATTATTTAGTTAGGTCTCATCTCTCATAATAGGTATAATCCTAACAAACATCTCAAATTCTCAATAAAAAGAGAGAAAGAAGTTCTATGTTAGTTAAAACCTTAATATTTAGTTACCAGTTCATTGTTCGTCATGCATCTTTGAACAATGGCATTCAACAAAGAAGACTCGTATCTCCCCGCTATGGTCTTTAGGATGTAGTTGGAGCTGGCCCGCAGAGCAACGTGGCAGATTTCTGTCTGACGATGGCATGAAAGCCATCGACGTGTGCCTGCGTGAGCATACCAGATGCACTACAGAAACGGGGCAGCCCCATCAACATCCTAGAACCGTTATTATATTGGACCCGCATGGCGCTGATAGTCCGCTGAGAATAATTGGGCTCCATAGGCTGCACGTGTAAAATACTTGGCAATAGGCTTTAAAAAGCGTTATTTTAACCTGTTTGCTACAGCGTGCAAACCTGCGTAACAGCATGTTACATCGAACTGCCATCGCCCTACGTTCCCTCTCTACAGGGTGGAAAAAATCAATGGGCCCTGAAGGGAAACCACCTCAAATCCTTAAGATAGATTATTTTTCTTAAAGGAAACATTCCTTCATTTTTAAAAAGAAACAAAACTGCATTCGTAGTTTTCTCGACAAGCTTACCTTAACCGGGAATCGAACAAGCTAAAAATTAAAAAAAATTAACACTCGCTATTTTATTCTACTAATCGATAGGATTATTGTCAAACGGAACGTTCTATTTTTAAACTTTTCGTCACAACGCTAAGAAAGAAAATGTGCATAAAATTATTATTACCAATTAAATGATTTTCTTCTCTAAGGGCCGACTTTTCAATCGTCAGATAACTTTAATCTGAGGAATAAATGTGGCAATTTGACATATTTTCTATACAAAAGCTGTCAAGATGTCAAAATTATTCCTCAGATAAAAATTATCTGGCGATTGAAAAATCGGCTCTAAGTCTTCAACGCGTCGTGAAAAAAAAGTGTCGTGGTGGCCCGGATGTTACAGCCACGCTTGTTAAACACCGGGTTGCTGGTTCAAATCCAGGCAAGTACCAATGTGACTTTTTCAGTTACATATGTACTTTCTTAGTTAATCTAAGACACCACTGACAAACGGTGAAGGAAAACACCGTGAGGAAACCTGGACTTTTGGTCTGAAATCACCAACCCGCAATTAGCAAGCATGGCGATCAATGCTCGTTCCTCTCTGTATGAGAAGAGGCATTTGCCCAGCAGTGGGATAGTTACAGGCTAGTATTTATTTATTTATAAGTCTTCAACGAGGTACTTAGAGATAAATTAGCAAGCTTGTAGTTCATAGAATGTCTTTGGATGTTAGAGTTTTAAGAAAATTATATCGTGTCTTTTACTTGTTAAAAGTGAACAGTTCTAGTCTAGGTAATGTTGATTAAAGCCCTTGTGTGCTACCTAAATATTAGATTTCATGGATATCTTGTACGACAGACGAGTGTAAGACCTAATGTTTATTGGAGAAATTTTATCTCTAATATCGACTGTATCGACTAGTGAAATAAAATAGCGAGATTTATTTTTTAATTTTTTTAACTGGTTCGATTTCCGGTTTAGGTAAGCATGTCGCGAAATCTGTGAATGCAGTTTTGTTTCTTTTTAAAATTAAAGGAATGTTTCCTGTAAGAAAAATAATCTATCTTAAGGATTTAAGGTGGTTTCCCTTCAGGGCCCATTGATTTTTTCCACTCTGTATATTTAAAATGAAAACAGTATTTTCGCAATGCGACACTATTTTGGTTTAATAAGTAGGTAAGTAATTAATTAAAGTTGTTTCGTGCTTCTAGTTTTGCACTCTTCTAAAAATTATTTAAATCAACCTGAAAACTATTACTTGAATACCTACAATGTAATGCATGTAACGACGTAATTGGTTCATTTTTAGATAATGATTGTTATTGTTCTCATATGGCAATCTTACTTCCAAATATATCGGCAACGTGACACTTTAAGGCACCGTATTGCTGTCGTTTTTTGTTTGTTTGAGTGTCCTCTACCCATATTTACCAGTTACAAAGTGCGCTGCAATCTTGAAAAAAAATCTTTAAGTCCAAATATCTCGGCAACGTGACACTTTAAGGCACCGTATTGCCGTCGTTTTTTGTTTGTTTGAGTGTCCTCTACCCATATTTACCAGTTACAAAGTGCGCTGCAATCTTGAAAAAAAATCTTTAAGTCCAAATATCTCGGCAACGTGACACTTTAAGGCACTATATTGCTGTCGTTTTTTGTTTGTTTGAGTGTCCTCTACCCATATTTACCAGTTACAAAGTGCGCTGCAATCTTGAAAAAAAATCTTTAAGTCCAAATATCTCGGCAACGTGACACTTTAAGGCACCGTATTGCTGTCGTTTTTTGTTTGTTTGAGTGTCCTCTACCCATATTTACCAGTTACAAAGTGCGCTGCAATCTTGAAAAAAAATCTTTAAGTCCAAATATCTCGGCAACGTGACACTTTAAGGCACCGTATTGCTGTCGTTTTTTGTTTGTTTGAGTGTCCTCTACCCATATTTACCAGTTACAAAGTGCGCTGCAATCTTGAAAAAAAATCTTTAAGTCCAAATATCTCGGCAACGTGACACTTTAAGGCACCGTATTGCTGTCGTTTTTTGTTTGTTTGAGTGTCCTCTACCCATATTTTCCAGTTACAAAGTGCGCTGCAATCTTGAAAAAAAATCTTTAAGTCCAAATATCTCGGCAACGTGACACTATGGCACCGTATAGTTTTCGTTTTTTGTTTGTTTGAGTGTCCTCTACCCATATTTTCCAGTTACAAAGTGCGCTGCAATCTTGAAAAAAAATCTTTAAGTCCAAATATCTCGGCAACGTGACACTATGGCACCGTATAGTTTTCGTTTTTTGTTTGTTTGAGTGTCCTCTATCCATATACATATTTTAGACTCATCGTGCGCCGCAACTAGGAAAAAAAAATCAAAATGGCAGCGGGGGGGGCTATGCTACAAAGGTTTTATCCCCTTTTGCATATACGTGGCCAGGTGTACAGAAACGGACATAGGGTACCTTTCATCCCAAAAAAAAAATACTGTTCCAGAGGGACAACAATAACGTTCTTATGATAACGATATGAGATGGCGCCACTTGTCTTTCTAATCATGATTCAATTATATTATACCGAAAAATACGGAATACGCGATAAACGACATCCTCGACCTCTAGTATTATTATATTATTTAACTACAGGTCGCCAGCGGCTCACCCGCGTGGATGTTGTTTATCGCGTATTCTGCGTTTTTCTCTACTATAATATGCATGTATTATACATATAAACCTTCCTCTTAAATCGTGTGCGTTCGCGCAGCGGAATGTTGTTGAATTTAAAGATTTAAATTATGCAGATATTTAGTGTATGACGTCGTATAATTGTGTATGGTAAAAAAAAAATTGTGCACGCAGCCATTGTGGAGAAATTCACCAAAAACTGATTCCGCTGGGCGAACGTTGTCCTGGCGGAACTTTTTTTAATCCATAGACTTTAGAAGAAAGGAGATGTGTCCAAAAATTAGTGTGTATTTGTGTGTAATTGTGTATGTATGAATAAAATTAGTGCATGCATAAACTTCGGAGAAATTCAAGTTTCCGCTACGCGAACGTTTGGCCATTAGCTAGTTTTCATATAAAGTGCTTACATAGAGAGCTGTAGATTTTTACATATGTTGTTTTGAATTTGTTTATATTTGTGTAAAAAACAGATTTAGAAAAAATTGTAGGGCTTAAAAGTTAAAAATATAAACGTAAAATACGCTTATTAGGTCTTAGTTCTTAAAGTATGCACTTTGGGGTCTAGATTTTCACGTTTATACAAACCTTGTAAGTGTCTGCAACATGTTGCCAAGTATCAATGATGTTCCGTTAGTAATTAAAGAGTTATAGGACAATTTACCATGAATAGATCACTGTTTACAAAGCAGTCAAATATCACGACGTTCTAAAGGAATTGCATGGTAAAATGTATGCCAATAATTAGTGTATTCATTCAACTATTCACATGCAAAATTTCATGTCATTAAATTCAGTAATTAAAGAAAAACAATTATAATACTGACGAAGCGTCGAAAACCTACATAACCCGACCAAGTTCGGATGGCTACAAAAAAGCGGCCGTGCCATATATCTAAGAAACGTTCTTAACCTTCCAATATAGTATTTATTAATATGGTACAGTTGCGTACACAAGCGTTAGGAAAAAATTAAACAATTGCATTTCTTAAATGAAAAATATTTTTTTAATAATAACGCCACTATCTACGATAATATAAATCTTCAATTAACAAGTACTTCTCTATTTAAATATCCGTGTACAAAAATATTTTTAATTACATATAATACTTTATGTAATTATAATAACGTTAACAAACGCTTGCAACGACAGCAATAGACTTAAATGTGTTTTAACTAAAATATTTATGATTATTTACGGTTTACTCACGTGCATTTTTCGGGATTGCCCGACTAATTTCGGACCCAAACGGAGCCCTTAATCATGAGCTGAACACGCGGCGAGGTCGCGAGACGAACTGTTAAATAATCATAAATATGAATGTGCCTCACGAAAGTTAACTAAAATAGGTTTAATAAACGATTATGAATATAAGGGTAAGTATAATATTTCGAGCTTCAATAAAAATTAAAATCACATCACATAACTAGACTATTCAGTTGTTTAGATTTGCACAACATTAAAAAAGTGCTTATAAACTAAAACTTGTGGTAATTATTTAATTTCCCTAAGGGGTCTACAGTTAGAATCCTGATCCGTGAAATCTTCAATGGAAATTAGCTGTATGAATTTTATTTGTCTTAAATAATATATCTAGATTATATCTCAAGTCTCAAGCGCATACTTAAATAAAGTACCTACATAAATAGTACCTACTTTCTGTCATAGTCAAATACATTTAAAAAAGTAGGTGTACAAAAATAAATGACCTATAAATTATATCGAAACAACAATTGTGTTATCACCTATACCAATTCCATACCGGTATTATACTGTAAATTTTGGGATGTTACCTAAATATATTGAACGGCCGCTTTTTTGTAGCCATCCGAACTTGGTCGGGTTATGTAGGTTTTCGATGCTTCGTCAGTATTATAATTATTTTTCTTTAATTACTGAATTTAATGACATGAAATTTTGCATGTGAATAGTTGAATGAATACACTAATTATTGGCATACATTTTACCATGCAATTCCTTTAGAACGTCGTGATATTTGACTGCTTTGTAAACAGTGATCTATTCATGGTAAATTGTCCTATAACTCTTTAATTACTAACGGAACATCATTGATACTTGGCAATATGTTGCAGACACTTACAAGGTTTGTATAAACGTGAAAATCTAGACCCCAAAGTGCATACTTTAAGAACTAAGACCTAATAAGCGTATTTTACGTTTATATTTTTAATTTTTAAGCCCTACAATTTTTTCTAAATCTGTTTTTTACACAAATATAAACAAATTCAAAACAACATATGTAAAAATCTACAGCTCTCTATGTAAGCACTTTATATGAAAACTAGCTAATGGCCAAACGTTCGCGTAGCGGAAACTTGAATTTCTCCGAAGTTTATGCATGCACTAATTTTATTCATACATACACAATTACACACATATACACACTAATTTTTGGACACATCTCCTTTCTTCTAAAGTCTATGGATTAAAAAAAGTTCCGCCAGGACAACGTTCGCCCAGCGGAATCAGTTTTTGGTGAATTTCTCCACAATGGCTGCGTGCACAAATTTTTTTTTACCATACACAATTATACGACGTCATACACTAAATATCTGCATAATTTAAATCTTTAAATTCAACAACATTCCGCTGCGCGAACGCACACTCTTAAATCACTCTATTAAAAAAAAAACCGCATCAAAATCCGTTGCGTAGTTTTAAAGATCTAAGCATACCTACATAGGGACAGACAGCGGGAAGCGACTTTGTTTTATATTATGTAGTGATTTTTATTCCCTTTATTTATCACCTACATATTTTTACATTTTTAAATATTTCTGTAAAAAAATGAAAATATTTAAAAAAAATGTAGCTGCCGGTAGTCAGGGCTCCAGAGAAAGGAACCTCCTCACTACGCGTACCTTGTCAAGAAGTAGGTATCAGCTGCCCAACGAGAGCCTCATGAGGTCATGTTGGTCGAGGCTCTTGGCTTGATAGTGTCAGTTTTCAGTCACAGTTTTAGTTAAACTACTCCAACTGCGAAAAGAGCTGATCATTTTGAAACGGTTTAACTGATTTCTATTAAACAGCCTTAACTTCTCAATTAAACCAGCTTTCAAACATACCTACATCCGTTTGGGAGCTACGATACCACATACAGACAGACAGACGTCAAACTTATATCACCCCACTTTTCTCGTCGGAGGTTGAAAATAGTTTTCATTGAAATTGTCCAATAAGTGCTACAAGTTTTTCATATTTTTGATGACTCGATTGAATTGTTAAAGACATTTGGAGCCCATAAATCATTAAATATTATAAAAACTTAGAAACCTTCATGTTTTACTTTTATTTCTAAAGACCTATTTAACGATATCGCGCATTATTTAGGGGTAGCTCTCCATAAAAATGGAGGTAAGAAAAAAAAACGCACGCATCTTTGTGTAGGGTATGGTTCTTCAAAATGTCATGAAGGATATTAAGTTTTTTTTTTTTTGAGAATTGTTACTGAATTTCTTCTACATATTTATATCGCGTGTGTGATTTTCACAATGATTCTATAAAAACGAAAATGTGCTTCCGGGGATTATAGGCGTGAGTGTACGTACCTATGTTGTTTATGTAACAGGACCAGATGCATGAGTTGATCACAGTTGTGGTTTAGGTGTACCTACTTATATTATACATAACATAACATTACACTCTATTCCCCGAAGGGTAGGGCTTGGGCAGAGGTGTATAGTAAGTACCTACACCCACATTTCGCCATTATGTTAAAGTCCCATGTAATAGGGGGTGAGCCTATTGCCATCGACCGGGCACAAATACAGGCTCCGGGCTGCTACTGAGAAATTCCTCACGGAAAAACCAAATAACACTTTGCCCGACCTGGCGATCGAACCCAAGACCTCAATCTCAGCAGTCGCACTTGCGACCACTAGGTATTTAGAATGGGTCAGAATTCAAATAATGATACCATACTAAAACTAATAGTGTTGGTGTAGTGAACGATTTTACGAAAAGAACGAATACGAAAAATAGTTCAATTTAAACAAATCTCTACAAATTCGTTTGCAATATAAGAATAAAAAGGAGAAGGAACTTAAATACTCTCTGTATTTAAGTTTAAAATAATAAAATTAAATAATTAATGAGTATTTAAATATTTATTGGTGAAAGATGATTTAATCCAAAGCCGAATTCCCAAGTTTATTGTGCTTTGTGATGTTTACGCTATATATTTGTGTTTAATGTTAAGGTATTTTTTTACGTAAGCTATTAACGACAGACATAAATTAATTAATTAACTTATTTATTAATATTCTAGACTTTCTGTAACTGTAAAGATTGGTATGTTTGTTATTGTTACCTACATTTAGTAAATATTGTTTGGTTTAGTTGTGTGCGTCTTTTGTGCAAGAAAGACTAATTTTCTTTATTTTCTATTCTTACTTCTAATAGCAATAAAATAAAAACTAATAATCATTTCATGTAACGTTTTCTTGGTTGACTGATGGAGAATGCCTTATGGCATTAAGTCCGCATTATGTACCACAATTGTGCATTGAACTATAGAATAAATAAATAACCTTATTTCAGTTACTTGTTGCATCAAAAACGTCATATCAGTAGTTACTTGTGGTTAAAACTGTTTTAATAGTGTTATATCGTGTTTTGATCATCAAGTTATTAAATTCAAGAAAAAGTATGCATATAAGTACATTATTACATTCATTCGATTTCATTCATTCTATTTTTCACCTCACTACCTTTTTTTTTGTCAAAAACTGGTATCCCTCCAACTGTCAAGTCACTGCATGGAATTAATGGTCAGACTATACATAGTTCGTTGTTTTGTTCACGCCTACGCGAGACCTCGCGACTTTTGACTTGGTGTGTTCTGTTCTGTCGTACCTACATGTATTTTCTGTAGGCACTCTGCTGTTAGATAAGTCGTATTGAGTGGTATCAACTGTCGCGCAGACTACATAATACAATTAACAGTTTAGACGAGGTGAGACGCGCCGTCACCAGTGTCCACTTAATTAACTTGTTCGTAACAACCGTTGAGTGAAATCAATGACGTTATAAAAATAGACGCGTCATCCACCAACATCATTGCACTACAAAACAGCACAATTTTTACGATAGCTACATATCAGTACATTTAATTACACCGTGCAAATGATAATTAACATACAGTATAATTCGTACATCGTCTGTAAACACAAGATGGCATTCTTTTCGCAAAATGTTGTAAGAGTTACACTTTATAAGGAATACGACCTTTTAAAGTGTAAGCCGCGACACCAGCATGCATCGCGGTAGAGGTGGATACACGAATATGATCATAATATTATAAGTAGTGTATAATCTATGGTGAGTATAATCATGACCATAACTTTCTCGGAGGTCGTCGCGTTGGTAGACTATCGAAAAATCGGGTAAATCCCTATTTTATCAAGTCCATGTTAAGTTTAACAACTGCAGCTTTCGACTGGTGACGTGCCCAGAAGGCTGGCAGCATTGCCACGTTGTATGGCAATGCTAATCCTTTGACCAAAGTAGAGGCCAGCCTTCGAGTCACGGGACGTGTCGACCAGCCGCCATGCAATATCTCTGTATAAGAGTTGGGCACTTGGACCCCACGGCTCGAGTGTTTCGACCCCAAACGGTTCGAATATATAATCCTAACTTTATAAATGCGAAAGTAAGTTTGTTTGTTACCTTTTCACGCCTAAACCACTGAACCGATCATCCTGAAATTTTGCACATAATTTGTCAGGTGTACAGAAACGGACATAGGTATTGTACCTTTCATCAGTAGTGAGTTAGGAGTTGAGTTGTAGTGTGTTAAGAGTTGATTGTCAATTTCTAAATTATCGCGAGCGAAGACGCGGGCAAAAACTAGTTACAAATAAAGTTATTATATTTTCGCCGCTTGAGGGCCTTCGCAGCTGCAGCAGCAGCGCTAGTACAGCCTGCCGAGATAGGAAGATGGGATGGCGCGATGGCGCAAGGGCACAGGATAAATAGTACAAAGCAAGGGTATCGACGCACCTTGCGTGCCATACCAGAGGCCTACCCATCTTCCATGGCATCAATGATATGCCACCTGCCATCGTCACGTGCCAAGTCATTTGGTTCTAATACAGCTGGAACGCCGCCGGCGGTGACAAGAGCACGACGGATAATATCATTTAAGTATTCTATAATGTTTTTTAACACATTTGATAAAAATTGTAATGATCTGTTGACTGTGACTCCGGCCAGCCTTGACCATAACCTAATTTGAAGGTTGGATCCGTGCCTGGTACAGACCAACCTAATTTAATATAATGTTTCATTACATTACTCCGTTGAACATTTGGCTTTCTAACTCTTCATAATTATAATAAAAGTATAGGTTAAGTATATCATAAGTAATCATAACAGACTTACGGTTAAAACAAATTTTCAGTTACAACGCGTTTTAACTAGTGAACACCCGTTCCGACTAAACGCTCTTGTTACAACTCGTTTTAACTATGGAGCCTGGAATAAAAAGTGTGGAGCCTGGTATTAAAATTTTAAACCACTATATCTGCGCTATACATACCTATTACCTACCTATAGGCTCGTAAAAAATTAACACTAAGAATTTTGTATGGTTATTCGGTATGGGTAATTTAACAACTTTCGTAGAACAACTTTTTATTCGCGTATTTTTCAGGAACAAACAAGTCGCTTGTTTTCTGAATGATTGAAAAAAAAACATTAAGGATTTTTTGTGGGAAAAAACCATTATGTAAATCGAGTAAAAGCTACAAAAGTATTATGGGGTCGCTGCTCCATCACATGGAATGGGTTTGAAGTGGTGCACTGAATTTAGATGTACCTACTCGTACGAGCACAAAAGATACTGAAAGGTCTGGACGCCCTGTTGGGGTCACCACTGATGCGGTGCGCAAATAATGTGATACCGTGTTGGAAATACGCCGAGTGAAGATACCTACGCGAAATAACAAACACGGTAAACATCTCTGGAGAACGTGTTTTTAATATTTTACACGAACATTAAGGTATGAATAAAAAATCTGCAAAATGGGTACCTACTGCATTTGCTCACCGTCGCCGTCGACCAAAAACGAAATCGTGCGTCGTCTTATCCGCGGGGCTTAGATTTTTCTAAGCCGCATAATACTACCAGCCTTTTCCGCTGATTGTAACTGTTAACGAAACTTGCATACTTACATTAATTATTCTACAAAAGAACAATGAAATGGCTCGGTGGAAAAAGAGTTTCATGTAGGTAATGAGGAGACCATAGCTGAAAGCTGAAACTGATGGAGATTTTTCAGAGTTCAAGAAAATACAAAAGACTTGAAGAAGTTGGAATATCGTTGGATTAAGTGTATCGAGCTGAACGAAGATTATGTTGATAATTAAAATAAATGTAGTAGAAAATAATTACATGTTCTACTTTCCAAAGTCACTAACTTGTTAAACAACCTTGGTAAGTACTATGTAATAGGTGGCGATCCTGTCGGCATTTTTCGGGTACAATAATTAGCAATGCCAGGTTCTCTTACGACTCGCTTTCCCGACAACGCGGCGGCGACGTGACGGAAGGGTACCTACCTACATGTTTTATACGCAGGTGTAAACAAAGGGGCAACAAAGGCGTTAAGTCAAAACGACTTGTCACTACGTTCAAACTGAAAACGGCTACAGGCTGTAGGTATCCGAATTTATGTAATTCCTTAAAACCCGTGATCTACCTACTCCTGACCCACATTTATTCTGGATGAGTTATTTAGATACAATTTTTTTTTAAACCTTTTTAACTGGCTGTGCGGATCGATATCGCGCTCGTCGTGGCCAACAGCTGTATCGCCGTGATTCCATTCATTTATTCGTGGCATCGAAGTGTCCTAACATAAACTTTAACAAAATATGCAAAAATTATGATCTAGATCCATTTACAACCATTGTCACAGCAGCAAAGCGGTGCTTAACCCTTGATTTTTGTTTGTAAGAACTAAGTATACCAGTTTTAATTGTTTTTATAGGTGAGTATCAAAACCCTTTTCAACTTGTAGTTAGTAGATTATAAAATAGTGCGCATCTATTATAATAGAGTACCTTGTTGAGACTAGTGTAAACACCAACAGTTATGTAGGTATTCAATTACCTATGTGTGAAAATCTGTAATTAGCTTCTTGCTTCCCTACTATCGCCACAACTGTATGCTTAGCTGTAGATTTTCCTTTAATAAATAAATAAAAAATATTATTAAAGCAAAATATATTTTGTGCATTTTTTCTCTTTATTTTTGTCAGGTTTTTTAGATACGACCTACCTACCACTATCCCAAGAAAAAACTATTTTACTTTAAATCAACCGAAATCCCGTGCAGGTTTAATCTAGGGGCCGTCCATTAATCACGTGATGTTTGTTTTAGCATTTTTTAACTCCTCCCCTCCCCCTTGGTGATACGTGGTGAGGTTTAAGACTACCCCTCCTCCCCCACCCAAAATCACGTGTATTTTTAGTACTTAAAAATAATCTTAAATTTTTTAGAATATTATCTTTTAGGCATAAAGTATAATCTAATTTTATTCTGATATTAAGGACCATGATAAAAATGTCTAGACAGAAACGTTGCAGGTTGTTTTCGACTGGCATAAAAATTTTCGCTTTTCGGTTTAGAAATCGCGCGTTTGACGAAAAAATAAATACACGTGATATCTTACTACACCCCCCCTCCCCCTTGTGATATTTCGTGATTTTTGCCAAACCCCCCCCCCCCCCCCCCCTTTCGAGCCTCACGTGATTAATGGACGGCCCCCTACCAGTAACAGGGATAATAACCAAAAAAAAAACAGTGTCTTGGTGGAGAATTCCCCCTTAAACTATACATTTTTAATGGGAATATTTTTTGGCCAATAGTTTGGCCTGTTAGCTACCTAGAACAGTCATATTATTTATGTAACGTTATCGCAGATGTATTTAATTTAAAAATATCTGAAACCTCGAATAGTTGATCGCTCTGGGCTGTCCTGCCTGACTCCCGTTTGGTTCAGAAAATAGTTCGTAGGCTTTTTGTGTTTCAACATTACTTCTTTTGATTTGGTGTGTTTTTCTTATGATTGGTTTCTTTTAATAGAACTAAATTAGATTATAACAAATAATGTACAGTTACGCTTAAATTAAAAAAAAAATGTGTCCGAAGCTGTTCGTTGATTGCTCTGGAACGACACGAATACGTGTTCTGAATCCCTAGCTCATGCTTTAGCTGACCAGTTTTCGCCGTGCAGGTTGTCATCAGCTATTCTCCTTCTATTGAGAGGACATGCATTGCTTGCTTTCCCAAGCTGCCGATTTATAGAGGTAAACGATTGATTACTCTAGCTTTGGATTTCTAAATGTTTTTTTTTTTTTTTTAAAAACCTTGCCCCTCTCTGAGATTTCTCTTGTATCGTGGGTGCGTTTACAGACACAAATCTCACAAACAAACGCCCAGACCCGAAACAACCATTTGTAGGCCATACAAATTTTTGTTCCGTGTGGGAATCGAACCCACGACCCGTGGCGCAGCAGCCAATCGCTTAGCCACTGCACCAAACGTGTCGTTTGATCACTATGGTACAATTTTATCATTTGGTATTCACATTGCTTAAGCTTCAATTTAGAACGGTTTTATTGATAGGTACACTTATTGTATAAAAATGATAGCTTTTTATTGTTTTAAATCTCTGCAGAATCGATGTATAAGTTACTTTTTTTATTGCTTTTGCATTGATTAGGTACCTACTCTCGCCAAAGAGACCAGGTCGATCCAATAATTGCATTATTTTTATGTTACATAAAAAAAATGCATTTTCTAAGTCACTAAGTCATGTGTAGCGCGACTGTGTCTAGGATAAACAGACTAACTAAACTAACTAAAATAGACTAACAAATTAATTACATAGAAGTTGATGCAAAAATAACAAATCGGTTGGTTGGGGTCAGAACACAACAATGCCTCCAAAGAAATTCATCCAACATCCAACATTCATCGTTGGTATTGCTCAGAATACAGACGTGTTGTTGATTTCGCTCATAGTCTACGCATATCCGTAATCTCAATTATAGACATTATACGTGAGTGCATAAGTTCCAAAGTACAGTGTTTGTCGAACGCAGGCTTGTCCAGCGACTAAGTGCAGCGTGTGACCCCTCACCCCCGCGAGTAAAGGAAACGGACACATATTTTTCATCCTTGTCGTGGCAACGACTAACAACACCGCGGATTTCGGGGCGCATCGTGTGCACTCGTACCGATTACGTATCCATCTCAGCGAAGAAATATTTTCAACTTACCTACCATCATTATCAAATTGTTCATACTTGTTACCCTTTCTTCAACTCCGACAACAGAATGAACAAATGCATGGAATGTAAAACCTCGATATCAGCGGCGGATAAGGTAACATGTTCAAAGAAACTCTGCGGTGGTCACTATCATCTGCTGTGTGCTAACTTAACAGCTGATGCTTCTGCGACTACCGTTAAGTCCTGGAAATGCCCCAAATGCAACAAAGGGCAATCTAAAAATCAGGATACACCAGCTAATACTACTGAACCGCAAGTAACAGACTGTAGTCAAACCCAAAATGTGACCATAAGAAAGGCGAGTACATCATCGGGCCTGCCTCTGTGCAGTCCCTCTGCAGGGTCAACGGAAGTGCTTGATGCGATACGCTTGGAGCTACCCATTATCATTCGCGATATGCTAACACCAGAGTTTCACAAAATGCAATCGCAAATGGCTGAACTCGATAAATCGGTTAAGTTTATTAGCGCCAAATATGATGACGTTATGAAACATATGGCATCCAATAACGCTGAATTAAAAGCATTACGGGAAGAAAATCAGGCACTCCGTAACAACGTTCACAACGTCGAGACTCGTCTTCGTCGGCTGGAGATTGAACAGGTGCGTCAAGACCAATGGGTTCGCCTACAAAACGTTGAGATCTCCGGGTTACCTGAAAATAAGGAGGAGCAAACTGTGGACATAGTGTTGAAGATTGCTGAACATGTCGGAGTTCCTATTAAAAGTGAGGACATCGAATTCGCCCACCGGGTCCAAACACAGCAGCATAATAACTCTAATCTGCCAAGGAACATAGTTGTTAGACTCAAGCAACGCAGCACAAAGGACGCGATAGTGGCTGCAGCACGGAAGCTGCGAGGTATCAATCTGCATGACCTAGGTCTTCAGACAATAACACCACATAAATCTAAGGTATACGTCAATGAACACCTCACCAAATTCAATAAAAATTTGTTAAAACAATGCAAGCTCAAAGCTAATGAACTTAACTATAAATATATATGGACAAAAAACTGTCGAATCTATTTAAGAAGGGTAGACGGGTCTCAGCATATCCTTGTGCTGTCAGAGGAAGACCTAAAAAACGTTACTTAATGATATATATTGTTATCTCATCTTGTTATCTTCTCTTATTTTGTACCAGTACTAGTTTATCAAGTTTTGGTTTAGCTATGCTAGATGCCACTTTGCATTTCTATTATTATTATTACCACTACAAAAACACCCACTTTTATAAGACTTATTTCTACGGCATAATTACCATACAACACTTCACAAAACATTACCCACAACAAAGTAATTCTTTCATCATAACACATTTACTCTTCACACAACACAACACAAACATACATACATACATACATCAAACATACAATACCTTTACTCAAACTTTACTGTCGCATTCTTATGGAGACCTATCTTTAATTGGTATACATAAATATAACAATGTGCGCAGTCGTGTTGGTAACTCGGACGCAGGTGTCACTATATTATTTTATGAATCATCGCGGCAACTATTCATTAGCGATGCCCAAGCTTAATAATGATTACATACAATTTTTTTATCAAAACGTGCGGGGTTTGCGCACTAAGACTAATACTTTTTATGAGAACATACTATCATCAAATAGTGACATCTTAATGTTTACCGAGACCTGGCTACATGACGGCATTTTAGACTCGGAGCTATGTAATGATAGTTATGATTTATTTAGACGCGATCGCGGCTCGCTAGGCGGCGGGGTGATGATTGCCTGTGCTTCGCGTTTGCAAGCGCGCGTGCGGCCCGAGTGGGATCAACCTGACCTTGAATGCATTTGGGTTACTATTCCCGCTCGATCGCTCGCTGTAAAGCGCAATCTGCACATTGCAACTGTTTACCTACCGCCAGATCGCGCAATACCGGAACGTATTCAATTATTAACACGGGTGATATCTGAGGTAATTGATCAGAATCCTAACGATTATTTTCTCATATTGGGCGATTTCAACTTACCTTGTATTGACTGGACAAGTAAACAGCCTGTAGTGCTGAAGAAGGGCGCCGTTGAGGTGCAAAACTCTGCGTCTCACCTTATTAACACAATGCTGTTCTGCGGTTTGAATCAATCTAACTTTTTCACCAACTCTCATAATCATACTCTGGATTTAGTTTTTGCCAATTTTCCTAATACTATTATAGAATCGAGCTGTCCATTGGTTCCGGAAGATGCGTTTCACCCTGCAATTATTATTAACGCTGCAGATATTTTAATTCCTCCCTTGAAACTCAAGTTATTTCAAAAACATGTTTATAAGAAGGGAAATTATGAAGCCATTAACAAAGAATTACAAAAGTGTGATTGGGGATTGGTCTGTAGTAATGATAAACAACTTGAGCGTATAATAGAAATGTTCTATTCGGTGATTAAAACAATTATTGATAAATATGTACCAAAAGTCACCATTGGGGGTACCTATAGCTACCCTGTCTGGTACAGTCGAGCACTAATTAATGTTATTAAGGAAAAGTCTAAAGCGCATAAGCAATGGAAAAAATATGAAAACCCCCAAGATTACGCTACTTTTTCTTTGTTAAGGGATCGACAAAAGAAGATGCAAATGGAGTGTCATAAGAATTATGTATACAGATCACAAGAGAACATAAAAACTTCACCTAAATATTTCTGGGCGTACGTTAAAGCTAGAAAGAAAAATAAAAGTAGTTATCCTAAATACATGACATATGATAATAATCAATTAACTAGTGAGGCCGAAATCTGTAATGCTTTTAATTGTTTTTTCTATAAGAATTTTAGCAGTAGGCTCGTGACTTACACTCCTTTCTCAACTGACTGTGAAACATACGGCAGCACACTGCACAGCCTGACCATTGACAATGCCAGTGTCCTGAAACTCCTGGAGAATCTGGATACGTCAAAGGGTCCAGGAAGTGACACTATACCCCCTCTCTTCTTCGTTAAATGTGCCAAATCGCTCTCTTTACCAGTCACTTATATTTTTGATAGATGTTTTCGTGAGGGATACTGTCCAACTATTTGGAAAACTGCGCACATTGTGCCCATTCATAAAAAAGGTTGCAAAAACTCCATAGAAAATTATCGTCCCATATCAATTCTAAATGTTTTGGGAAAAGTAATGGAGAAAATAGTACACAACTTTATTTATCCTACCATATCTAAATTAATTCCGCAACAACAGCACGGTTTTATTAAGGGGCGGTCTACTAATACCAATTTAGCAGTATTTCTCGAAAATGTGGTCCGTGATATGGATGGTGGTGGGCAGGTTGACGTGATCTACACGGACTTCGAAAAAGCCTTCGATCGCGTGGATCACGACATCCTTCTACGTAAGCTGCAAGAGCTTGGAATTCGCGGTAACTTGCTCAGATGGCTCGAGTCATACCTTAGGAATCGGTCTCAAATTGTTACAGTGGGCGGAATAAGGTCTAACTGCGTAACCATACCATCTGGAGTGCCTCAGGGCTCAATTTTGGCACCTCTTTTATACTCTGCCTACCTATACGATATAGGAGCACATGTTCTTGATGCAGGGTTCCTGATGTATGCTGACGACACCAAGATCTTTATGACTATAAGAAATAAGAACGACTGTGAGAAGCTACAAAATGACTTAAATAGATTATCTAATTACTACAGGGTGTTAACGAATTCGTGTAATTCCTTAAAACCACATGATCTACTACTGGTGTAGATAGGCCCCGCACGGGATTTAGCTTGATTAAAAATTAAAAAAAATATATTCTTTTTTTTTCATGCGGCTTTGCTACCGATCGTATCTAAACCACCTAATAAGGATTCAGTAAAAAAAATAAGAAATTTTTTTTGCAAAAAAAATGTTTTTATTTCTGCGAACATTTCGATGCCACGCATAAATTAATGAAAGTACGGCGACACGGCTGGCAGGAACGACTAACGCGATATCGCTCTTTGCAGTCAAATAACTCAAGGCTCTAAAAAGACTCAGAAATTGAAAACCAAAATTTTTTTTTTATTTTTTTTTTTGGTTTATTTTCGAAAATTCCCATTTAGGGTTAATCTGTATCACCAGTAGATCCCGCGGTTTGAAGGAATTACACGATTTCGTTAACACCCTGTATATTATCAATAGAATCAATTTGAACGTAAGCAAATGTCAGACTATAACCTTTACTAGGAAACGAAATCTCATTAACTACAGCTACAATCTTAGTGGTGGCAATATTGTGCGTTGCAATGTTATTAGGGATCTTGGTGTCGTCCTGGACTCAAAACTTCTGTATTCGGAGCATGTGTCCTGTATCGTCGGCAAGGCATACAAAAACCTAGGATTTATTATGCGTACATGTAAATTGTTTACTGATATTAACTGCATCAAGGTACTTTATTATGCGTACATACGCAGTATTTTAGAATACTGCAGTAATATTTGGAATCCGCACTACTTGGTTTATATACAGCAAATAGAATCAATACAATCTAAATTTGTTAAATATATTAATTATCGCACTGGTTTCAGATCTAACGATTATCTGCTATCATGCAAACATCATAATATGCTACCACTGGAGAACAGACGTATGATTCTGGACATGCTATTTCTTTATAATGTCTGTGGTGGGAACATCGACAGTACCGTTTTAAATAATTTAGTTATGAGATTCAGTGCTCCGTCTCGACGGACTAGGCACACGCAGTTATTCGATGTACCACATAGTGGTACAAACTACGCTCAAAATTCAGTGATTGGTAGGATGCTAAATAATTTTAACAAAAAATTCTCTCATCTTGATATATTTAATACAAAAAAAGGTATTTTCAGGAAACAATTAATAACGGCAGTATGTGACGAACTGACAAATAAATCTAAATCTCTCAATCACCGTAATTATAATTATAGACACAATAGATAAACAATGGTGGTGTCGTCCTCGGACGACACGCGGGATTAAATAAATATAATTGAATAGAAGGTATACAGACTATCACCACACACCACTATAGTACATTCACACACCCATTTGCAACTCCTCATGCACTCTTACACACTCACCCACACTGTACACTTAGCAATGCTTAGATGGTTCTAGCAGTTCACTTCACTCTGTATGTTCGTTTCTGCTGCATGTATTATATGTATAGACTAGCTTCTGCCCGCGACTTCGTACGCGGATCCTGTTGCTTATGCCAGCGACAACGGGGTCGTCAAAATCGAAGATCTGAAACGTCTGATGCTGAATTCTAAGAGCCCGGGGACGGGAAAACAATGGGATGCGCGAGATGATTCGAGACGTTCCAGATCTTTCATTTTTATAAGTCAACAGGAAATGCTCATAACACTAAATAACTTTAGCTAAGACGTCATTCCTATATATTGCGTCGCGTCACTCAAAGGCCAGCGACACTATAACATATATTATAGTGTCGCTGGGCTTTGGAGTTCCACAACAGGTGTTCCAGATCTTCAAATTTATTCTCACAGCAGAAAATGCTCTTCACGTGGAATAATTTTTGCTATGGCACCATTTTTATATCTCTTATACTTTAGCTGGTCCACATCCGATTCTTCAGATAATATCGACATTCTGTTCAGAGAATGTCGAAGTCGATCAGAATTCAAACGTTCGTTGCGCTCTTCTTCTGTCTCTTCATGCCATACTCCAGCAACTCTTTGTCTCTCACTTTCTAACTGATTATGAATATTTTGTTGTGTGCGTGTTCGGGACAATGTATGATAATCTCGATTAGCAGTTAGTCGCGCATCCCGTTCATCACTCGTTTCAAAAGACCTGTTAGTAGATGTACGAATACGCTGAGAACTCAAGCGTGATTCTGTATCGGTAAACGTTTCCGATTCGCGAGACATTGCATGTCGCTCACGATCAGCGTACAGTTGCGCATCACGTTCCGCACTTGTCTCTAGAAACCTGCTAGAAGTCAATGCGTAGATACGCTGAGAACTCAAGCGCAATTCTCTATCCGTGAACGTCTCCGACTCGCGAGACAATGCGTGACGTTCACGATCAGTGGTCAGTCGCGCATCACGTTCCCCACTTGTCTCTAGAGACCTAGAAGTCAATGCGTAGATACGCTTGGAACTCAAGCGCAATTCTCTATCCGTGAACGTCTCCGACTCGCGAGACAATGCGTGACGTTCACGATCAGCGGGCATCACGTTCCCCACTTTTATCTAGAGACCTCGAAGTCGATGTATATATACGCTGAGAACTCAAGCGTAATTCTCTTTCCATGAACGTCTCCGACTCGCGAGACAATGCATGACGTTCACGATCAGCGGTCAGTCGCGCATCATATTCTTCACTGGTCTCTAGAGACCTGGATGTAGATGCGTAAATACGCTGAGAACGCAGGCGTGCTTCGCGATCCGAAGAGGTTTCCACGGAGCGAGTTGCAGCCTGATGTTCTCGAACAGCATCAAGTCTCTCCTGACGCTCTACGGTAGATTCTTGGGATCTTATGATCCTCAATCTTTTAGCTCTTTTGGAACATTCGGAAAGATTTGACCTCTTTCTAGGCATGGTTATAGTTTTATTGTGAAGATACCTGATCAATTACGATCTAAGTGACTGCTCCCCTGCGTTACCGGGTAGGCTACCGTGTCACGAAGATAAATGGAAAAGGAAATTAAACACTCAAATAACATAAGCCCGAAGGCATATTTATTCGATAAAATAAAAAAATAAATGCGACTTTTGGCCAGTAGAGTCAAATCAGTGATATACCTTCGCCATCGAAAATCAGTCCTTAACTGTTACCGCCGTCACCGCGTGGAGGTACTCCCAGCTTATGTTATTTTATAATTATACAGTGAAATTAGTGATAGCTTTTATCTCCACAACAGGTGTTCCAGATCTTCGATTTTTATAAGTCAACGGAGAGTGCTCATCAGATTGAACAACTTTTGCTAAAACGTCATTCCTATATATCCTATAGTGCAGCTGGGCGCTTGGAATTCCACAATAGCTGTTCCAGATCTTCGATTTTTATAAGTCAACAGAGAGGGCTCATCAGATTGAACAACTTTTGCTAAAACGTCATTCCTATATATGTTATAGTGTAGCTGGGCGCTTGGAATTCCACAACAGGTGTTCCAGATCTTCGATTTTTATAAGTCAACAGAGAGTGCTTATCAGATTGAACAACTTTTGCTAAAACGTCATTCCTATATATGTTATAGTGTAGCTGGGCGCTTGGAATTCCACAATAGGTTTCCAGATCTTCAATTTTTATAAGTCAACAGAGAGTGCTTATCAGATTGAACAACTTTTGCTAAAACGTCTTTCCTATATATGTTATAGTGTAGCTCGGCGCTTGGAATTCCACAACAGGTGTTCCAGATCTTCATTTTTTATACGGCAACAGAGAGTGCTCATCAGGCTGAACAACTCTTGCTAAGACGTCATTCCGATATATGTTATAGTGTAGCTGGGCTCTTGGAGTTTCACATCAGGTGTTCCAGATCTTCAAATCTATTCTCTCATCAGAAAATGCTCATCACGTGAAATAATTTTTGCCATGGTACCATTTTTGTATCTCTTATAGTTTAGCTGGTCTGTTGCGGTTCTGCATCAGGTGTTCAAGTTTCCAAAATAAATTATAGCCTATATGTTGCCTAGACTTAATACTTATACAACAAAAGAAAAATCATTCAAATCCGTCCAGTAGTTCCGAAGATTAGCGTGTACAAACAAACAGACAAACAGACACACAGACAAACAGACAAACAGACAGACTTTTTTTTTTGGATTCGTGCTCTATTACTGTTTCTAAACCCCCCTCAACTATTGTTTTTTTAATATTTTCAATGTACAGACACAGTTTTTTTACTGTTTTATTATATGTATAGATATATAGATATTAAATTGTAAATCCGTAATTGGCTGTAAGACTAGTTATATGTTATAGAATAAGATTTCAAAGAGCTGTGGATTTTGTGAACAATAAATAAATAAATAAATAAATAAATAGACATTAGAAGAAAAGCGAGAAGAAAAAGAAGTTGGCCAAGCGACGTAAGTAGGATGGCTAAAATAAGAGTAGATGCTCTGATATTGATCGCTCTGGTCTCGAAAATTTCAAACCCAAATATGTCCAAAACTACTTGGTTAAAATCGAGGCCAATATAACAATAGGCTTATTTAGACACCTTTTCGAAATAAAAATACGGAACACAATATAAATCAATTTATAAAAAGCGTCAGAGAATTCTACCGAATACGCTGATTTTGGAGATCCTCCTATTAGATGATTCGATAGGGACAAAATAACACTATAAAAAGACTCGGTGAGGGTCAATATTATTTTTATAAACAATAAATGTCAACAAATCTAAGTTTGTTTACTCTGTTTTTTTTTGTCTTAGTTACTACCTACATCTGATTTCCAAGGGAAGCACTTGGTTGTAGTGGTGAAATTGTCTTTGTAAATTAACATCTTTAATTTTGAACTCCTTATCGTTGCACTAAATCTTTGTTATTCAAATTCTTTCTTATGGTCCGTTTCTCCGTGCATCGATATCTTAGGTAATGAATTATATTTAGGGACCAATTTCTTTATAATGACTTAAGCATAGGGTAAAACTCGGTAATACGCCCCAAGTGACAAAACGCCCCACCACTCCAGCACTCACACTATCAAAGCTGCGCCGCTCACAACTAGACGCGCGGAGACCCACTAGTAGGCGAACAACATGGCCGACGTGTGCACGTAGTTTGTGATGTCCGTTTAAAAAATATTGCAAAATCTGTATTTATTGGAGTGAAATAATTTGCGGTAAGTTTCTAAGAAATTCATATATATTGATACTTTTAGATTTTGTGTTATAATGACCCACACTATCGTAAAATAGATGAAATTACCTTTATACTTTTATTTTGTCGAACGTTATAACCTTGAATCTACTGCTTTGACCTCGGTGGGGCGTATTGAAAATCAAATTTGACAATATGCCCCTAAGTCAATTTACAAAACGCCCCAATATTTGAACTGTGTTAAAGTATTTTTTATCGCGTGTAATTATTTCAGATTATGTCTCGGAAGTATCAAAGAACAACACTACGAGCATCATGGAGTGCAGACGACTTAGACAAAGCCATACGCAGTGTACTTAGCAAAGAAATGGGTGTTAATGAGGCATCCAGAAGCTTTGGCATACCATCTCGAACCCTAAGAAGACACATTTTATCGGGAAAATCAAAGGGCCCTCTTGGACGCCAACCAGTATTTTCTGGAGAACACGAAAAAAAACTGGTTGCCCATATAAAGAAATTGGAGAAAGGTGGATTTGCCCCTGATAGAAAAGATGTTAAAAAAATGGCATTTCAACTTGCTAGGAAACTCCATATTAAAAATCCATTTTCATCAAGTTCAGCATCAGCTGTAAATGTCTGGTTTTTAGGATTCATGCCTCGCAACTCAGAATTAAGTCAGAGAAAATCAGAAGGCTTGTCAAGTGACAAGCCTTCTGATTTTCTCTGAGAAAAGGAAGGTAATTGCCGACAAAAAGAAGCCAGCAGCTGGAAAATTAAAGCAGACTAAGACCACAAAAATAACTAAACCTATCGAAGAAAAAGATGGTGATAAAAAGAAACAAGAAAAAGGAGGTAAAAAGAAGCCAAAGAAAGTGTCTGTCAAAAATAAGAAGAAGAAAAAAGTAAGCTATTCATCCTCTTCTGAAAGCAATGATGAAAATGAGGGCAGGGTAGATACTTCTGAAGAAGAAATCTCAGACGAACATGACGACATTATCAGTGCGTGCGTGGAATGCACGGAAGATTACTATAATACAAAATCCACAGAAGATTGGATTCAATGCCTGTCTTGTTTAACGTGGTTACATGAGTTTTGTACCATGTTTATTTAAAAAGTCTGATTTGATAAAGAGACTGAGTAACTGCCTCTTATTATCCTAAGTTAAGATTGAGAGTTAATTTTTGTCAAAACAATTGTTGTTATAGTTTAAAATATGCAAAAATATATGATTAATACACTTGGGCATTTTATAATAAGAGTGAGTCGTATTAGCCAACGATCACACTACAAAACGCCCCACCTAAGGTTTTTTTAAATAATAAATATTATTGTATCCTTAGTTCCTATTATCATTATTACTTGTGGTATTGTTGTTAAAATACTAAATATTGTTCCAAAATAAAAAGTTTGATTATATCTTGTAAGATTTTTTATTTATTACAATTTTAAAAAAAGTGGGGCGTTTTACCGAGTTTTACCCTATAGGGATCCTATATAGGGTAATATTTCAGGACTTTAGACTTAAACATTATACAAAATTAATTATCTTTTTGTAATATGTGGTTAAGCATTAATAGGACCTACTTGATATAGGTAAATATAAGTATGTATTATATTTATTAAAGAGGAGAAACAAACAACATTACGTACACGACGGCGACGTCGGTAACGGAGATCGATATTAGTGTTTACGTGTACGTGTGAACATCCAGCAGTCGCTAGCCGCTGCAGCACAGCTGAGCGCGTCGCGTCACCACCAGTCACCTCGCAGTCACCTCGCGCTAATCCACTTACGAGGCGCGAGCGACCGCACGCACTACAACAGCTCCGGTGCTCGCATCGCTCGATACTATCACGTCACGGCAACACTATGCACCGCACACTCGACTGAACATCTGCCTCAAACAAACTCTTTGCCTCCTCATACGAGGCGGACGACGCGGCCGTCGGCTCCACGAGCGCCTCGGAGGCGAGCCCTCGTTCGGCAGACAGCTCGGCGCGGCCGGCACCTACCTAACACCTCCGCGGCATATCGGAGACACGAGCGCCACGGATCCCAGGACCACCCCGACTACCAAAGCTGTTCGGTCGCTAGATTTGAGTATGTTGCAAGATGATTTGTACTATGATCATGTTTTCCCAAGATTCGCGTGCGTCGTGATGGATGGTGGGGTGGCGCGGAAGTGCGGCGGCGGCGGCGCGGCGCGGCTCACTGCTGCACGCCCGTCGCCCGCAGCGCCGCCGCCTGCCGCGCAACGCCGACACCGGCGGCTCGCGCACGCGCCTCGGAGCCCACAGCCCAACCCTTAACAGTAACACGATGTACTCTATTAATCGGTGTCACCGATTACGGTAAAGCGGACGCCGCTCACTGCTATCGTGCTGCGGACGATGACTTACGTAACGACTGCCCCGCTGCCGACCTTTCGTGCTCTGAAAGCAGTGTGTCGTGACCCCAGCGCAGTGTCTGCCGACTGGCGGCGACCAGATTCCTCTCTGTCACGAAATCACAACACGAAACGACTATACTTTAACAAATTGGTGTACCCAGTACCATTTACGATATTGCATTGCAAGTGAAAATCACGTCTGCGAATAATACTTGCATGGTCCTCATCTTCTTGTATGATTTGTAGGGGCCTGGCGGTTATAAGAGCGATCCTTGATTTTGTTCCATTCGGAAAGTATATCTACTTAGTCGCTGTGCCTAATTTACCCTGTAGGCTGAACTGCTGAAGACTAGGGCGCAAAGTAAATATCTGCGGGGCGCAACGACAAGGAGACGCAATGCCAAGACTCATGGTGACCTCATCGAGTTTGATTCACGCAATTGGCGAAAAACTAATTTAAAACAAAGATTTCATGAAAACCTAGTTTAGTCTAATTGTTCAGTTTATAATTAAAAACACTTGACTCTAACAAAAATTAGCACTGTGACGGTGGCAGTGGTGGCGACTAGCAGGGTGCGCCTATAAAAGAGCCGGCACGCTGCACTTCGACCTCTCACGCGCCTCAGCAGCCGCCTAAGTAGTTAAGTTACTGTCTACCCATACCTGAAGACCCTGTACTCCTCGTATCGTCGTCGAACCACGCCCTTGTAAACTAAACTCGTAATTATTGTACAATATATATATTGTATGGCTAAAAGTGTTTTCATTATTCTTATGTAAGTACACTCCTGCTAAACTGCTTCTTGCTAGATTCTGACTTTATGTGCACATGCTCGTTAAGGGTTGACTCCTCAAGCCACCCTTAACCCGCTAAGCGTGACACTGGCGCCCAACGTGGGGCGCCAGTGTACTTGTACGTGTACTTACACAAGAATATTAAGGAAAACACTTTTAACCATACAGTATTTATTTCACAATTATTACTATTTTAAGATTAGTTTACAAGGGCGTGGTTCGACGACGATACGAGGAGTCCAGGGTCTTCAGGTATGGATAGACAGTAACTTAACTAGGCGGCTGCTGAGGCGCGAGAGAGGAAGAAGTGCAGCGTGCCGGCTCTTGTATAGGCGCACCCCGCTAGTCGCCACCACTGCCACCGTCACAGGACTTTAAAGCTTAATATTTCAGAAACGGATCCCTTAATCAAAAAATTGTGTTCACAAACCCGCAATACTTTTGAAATACATATAATTCAACAACACCCCACATCATAGGGTAGACGAGAAAAAAAATACATTGCCACTTTACGTGTACAGGAGGTACCTAGGTATACATAGGTACTGTATTTTTTTTTCTTTATTTTAATTTACCTTTGTCTGCGAGATTAATATGTAGGTATATCCATGCCTTATAGCTTTCTAGTACTAAGAGTCTTTAAGCTAAGCTGCGGACGGAAAGACGGACGGACATGGCAAAACGATAAGGGTTCCTTGTTGACTACGGAATCATAAAAACGGGGCTCGACGTTTGAGCCATGAGGGACTCCGGAAACAACTTTGCATATGTTGGATTTGAAGCCACGAATATAACACGATTGTGTATGTACGTATATGATTCACAACAACTAAGTAGGGACCTAGGGGCCCATGAATAACAGTAGGTATCCGAGACGACTACTTTCAACCAGATCATTTGAGCTTTTTAAAATCAGTGTACAGACCTACACTGCATGTACTTCACCACCTTTATCCATGCTCTCAATATTGTCGCTAACGCAACCAACTAAATTGGATAGAGTTAGATCTGCGAGGGAGGAAACCATGTTTATTAGGGTCTATTTGCAGCTGCAAGTGAGTAAGGAGTTTTTTTTATTAACAATGGCCTCCAAACTGTGCCCATTGCAAATAAAATCAAAATTGGGCCTTATTGTCTAGCTGGCCACCTTTATGAAATACGAGTTAGGTTCCACTGTAAAGGATACGTGCCATATTGAAAAAAAACAGTTATTGTAAAATGTCACATCCATTTCGACGCTAAAATTAATTTAGGTGTAATTTACAATGGGTGACCTGCACATTTTACAGTATTGTTTTTACCAAAACAAAACAAATAAACTTTAAATAATAATAATCATTTATTTCGAGTAACAAGACTCATAGTGTTAGTAACAATATACTTATAAACTATGTTAGTAATACACAAAAACAAACAGTTTATGACATCATTGCTGCAAGGTGACAGGCCCAGCCGAAACCTTGCAGCAGTGGTTCACAAACGCACAATCAAGCCTGCTTGCTACCATAGACAGGATGCTGTTGGCGCTGCCCCGCACTCCACGGACCAAGGATGCGCACCGCTTCCGCATCACCGTGTAGAAACAGTCCACGTGAGCTTCAGCGAACATCCCTGATGCGCTGCAGTATCGGGGCAATCCCATCAGCAGCCTGAATGCGTTATTGTATTGGACGCGAAGGGCGCTGTATGATTTTTGAGTATAATGAACCCACAGACAGCAAGTGTAAAAAGACGTGCAGTAAGCAATAAATATAGTGCGTTTGACCTCTTTAGAGGCACGCCTGAACCTGCGGGCAATCATGTTAGCTCTCACACACAGCGCCCTCCGTTCCCTGTCAACATCCTCATCGTCCTTGAGGCCAGTGGTCAATAAGTGACCCAGATATCTGAATTGGTCTACCCTCACAAGGGGTATACCGTTTAACTGTACCGAAGGTACTGCTTCTGGGTATTTACCCCTGGCCCCAAAGACCATGACCACACTCTTCTTAACATTATATGCCAGACCATGTAGTCTGGCATATTGCTCGCAAGTGGCTACTAGTTTCCTAAGGCCGCAGATTGACGCGCTCAGCAGCACCATGTCGTCAGCGTAGCTAATGTTATTGACACACATGCCATCAATATGACATCCGACACGCATGCTGCTAAGCGCGCCAATCAGATCATTCACGTATAGGTTGAATAGCGTAGGCGAGCATAACCCCCCCTGCCTCACCCCGCATTCCAACCCATACGGCCTAGACAGCGCACCAGCCCACCTCACACTATTGACTTGGTTTCCAAAAAAAAAAAAAAGTAAAAACCGACTTCAAAGAAATACTAAAAGGAGTAAAATAATTACCATAATATAAAATTAACAGTTTCAGAAGTCGGTGGCTTCTATTTGCTTCAGTGTAGAGTTGCACCGACTTCTGAAACTGTTAATTTTATATTATGGTAATTATTTTACTCCTTTTAGTATTTCTTTGAAGTCGGTTTTTACTTTTTTTTAAAGTTTATTTTTTATTAAATACGTTTTAGTGTCATAATTTTAACCCCCTTCTTCATAACCCTTCTTTTTGGCTTTGACGTGGTCGGGCATAAAAAGTTCTTTCAAATGATACCTTACACGATATAATGAAAACATTCCAAAGGGGGGGGGGGGGGGGGAGGGGGGGGGACACGCACCCCCTCCTCTTTTCAAGTAGTCAGTTCCCAACAACAAATATAAACAAAACAATATTAGTAATTTGAGAATTTTGCTTTGATCCGATGAGGAGTTCCGTTCCATATCTCTGAAGTTCATGGTCTAATCATAACAAAATTTAAATGGGACCAATCGGGAAGTATACGCTTTCGAACAAAAAAAAAATTTTTCAATTCGGTTCATATATGACGGAGATATGAGGTAACAATCGTAAAAAATAAAAAAAATAAAAATACAACCGAATTGAGAACCTCCTCCTTTTTGAAGTCGGTTAAAAACAATGTAGGGTTTCTAAATTTGGTTTCTCTTTAGTTTGGTCCACTTTCCGTTTTGATGCCGCCGCGCGCCGATTCTAAAATCATTATGTGTGATTCTTTTGTGTTGTATACAAGGTTAGTCGGAAAGGGGGTACGTACTTATCCGGAAGGGTGTTAAATGACACCTACAATGAATAACTTTTGTTTTGTAACTTTCCCTAAAAAGCAATAGTTTAAGTGAAATAGCTGTTCAAAGATTCCATAAAAAATAAGCTAAAATCTATTCTCAACTATGATCAGCTGTGTTTACCTTTTGGGTCATAATTATGTGGGGTCACGGATTAGAAGCTCCATTTTCTGGATTCCTAACTAGAGAAAGGAAGAAGAATTTTTGATAAAACTAACGAATATTGAATTTTTTATACTTGCTTTAAAACAGTTATCAGTGATACATTAAGTGGTCCTCGGAGTAATACCTTGTATACAGGTGAACATTCGACGTAATCCTTGTAAGGCGTATAATTCGAGTCCAACCTGTAAACCTAGCGTAGTGGCTAGTGTAGTGGGACACTGCACAACATTAGAGCCGCGAGAGTGTACTGTCTAGGGCATTTAGATTATATTATGTCTATGGCGCTATCTATGGACACAGCTCAACCTACTTCTGCTTATCTTCGTTTAAATGTCCGCACGTAAATGAATACCTTCTAAAAAGTAACGCGGGTAAACGTGGAAGTAAATAAAACTCGTATTTAATGACTTAACATGTTTATTTTATTATAATTATAAAAACGAGGTTTATGTATGGTGTTCGGTAGTTAGTGCGGGCGGGTGTCGCGCGGCAGCAGGCGCACGCCGCGGCGCAGCAGCACGGGCCGCGCGCTGGCCACGCCGCGCCCGCCGCGCGACGCCACGATGACGCGCGTGTAGCTCGCCGCGCCGCCGCGCGTGTAGCTCGTCGCGCCGCCGCGCGTCCAGGCGCGTCGCACGCCTGACGTCACGGTGACGGGGCTGGCGGGCGCGCCCGGCTCGCTGACGGGCTCGTCGTCCGCGAACACTATGGGCAGACGCATGATGTCGGCGGCGGCGAGCGGCGAGGGAGCGCGGCGGCGCGGCGGGAGCAGTGCGAGCGGAGTGCCGCCCGAGGCGAGCGGAGAGGGAGCGCGGCGGCGCGGAGGGAACAGCGCGAGCGGAGTGCCGCCCGAGCCGCGCGACACCACGCGCCCCTCCGTCAGTGTCACCGAGTTGTGAGCGTCGAGTGACGAGTTCACTCCTCGTCGTTTCGAAAATTCTCCGACGATTTCTATTGGCCTGTCAGATCTGAAAACGATGTCCTTATGAATGCTATGGACCGTCAAACTCGCAATGAAGGTGAGAAGATTGTCGATATAAATAACTTTTATGCAAGGGTTAATATGAAATTAGGTTTTCGAAAAAAGTTAAAGGTTGAGATTGGTCTGGAGAGCCAAAATCGAAAGAAAAATTGAGAAATATCGAAAATAAAACTCCAATTTTAAGCACCAAATTTTGTTGCGTAAGATGATCTCTGCAACCGATTTTCAAACCGTGGACACACCCATAGCGAGTCGACTTCTGCAAGTTTTTCAAACGAAGCGAGCACTTCTTTGGCGCAATAACTTGTGCAATAAAACTTGCAAGTGGATTTGGTGTTTTTGACATTTGAAAAACTGGTCTTAATCACGTTACCATCAACTAATCGGGAATCGAATCTGAAGTAGTTTTTTTGCATTTTTTTACTGTGTCGGTTGTGTCAAAATATTGTATTATGAGGATCTCACCCGGCGGAGGGTACAGTGACGGAGGCGGCGGGCGCGGCCGGTGCGGGCGGAGCGGGCGGCGCGCTCCTCGTCGTCGGCAGGTGCGCGTACTCCTCCTCGTCGTCGTCGCCGGCGAACACTCGCTCGTTCTTGAGGACGACGCCCGCCGCTCGCACCTCTCGCCGCCGCGGCCGCTCCCGCGCGGGTGACTCTCCGCCCGAACTCATCGCCGTCTCGATCGCCCAGCGCGCGCACTCCTCCTGCATACACGACAACAGATGAGCGGCCCGACGACGCCGCGAGGAGTGGCTCCCTATCGACCGCTCGGGTGTACTCACCGCGACGGCGGCGTCGAGCGCGTGCTGCGGCAGGCGGCGGCGCCGGCGCAGCTCGGCCGGCAGGCGCAGCGCGTCGTCTGCGCCGCGCAGCTCCAGCACTCGGCGAGGCGGCGCGTCCGCACGAGCGCGCGTCACCTCGCGCGCCGCGCCGCGCCAGCACTGCGCCGCGCCCGTGCCCACCACCACCAGCATCGGCAGTCGGATCTGTAACCGACAGTGAACGCGTCCTAGCGTATCCTAGACGCCGTAGGACGTCTCAGGGTAACGGTCTCTCACCTCCGCCAGCAGGTCGTCGGGCGTGTCGCGCGGGCCTTCAGTGGTGAGCAGCGGCGGCGCCAGTAGCAGCAGGCCGCGCACGCGCGTCGCGCTCGCCGCCAGCGTCGTGCACAGCGCCGCACCAGCGCCCGCGCCGCCCAGGATCACCGGCCGCTCCCTGCACGATCCACGTTAATCGACCGTTTTCGGAGCTAAAACACCTCTCCCGTTGGAGCGAAGAGATTTTAACTGCACTCACCCGGCCTCTACCAGAGTGTCCGCGAGCGCGGCACGTACGCTACCCGCCACCGCAGCGCACCAAACATCGGGAGCCGCGCACGCCGCGCTCGTGGCCGGCAACAAACGCGTGTGCACCAGTGCGCCCAACCGCCGCTGCCAGCGCGCGTCCAGCCGCGCGCGCCCGCTGCCCAGCCACACCAGCCACGGGCTCGAGTCAGACGGGAGCGACGGGCCCACCGCGCTCAGTGGGTCGCGGCGCGGCGGCGGCGCGCGCCCGCACATCATGCGCTCGGCGAGGCGCGGCGCGGCGCGGCGCAGCTCGGCTGCCAGTTCGTCGTAGAGGCGCTTCACCGAGCGCGGCATGTACGCGTGCAACGTGGCGTGCAGCCACACGGCCGGACGCTGGGTGTGCGCCGCCGGGTGCGCTGCCGCGGCCGCCAGCGCCAGGCGCAGTCGTCGCGATGCGGTGCGTGCCGCCTCGGGACGGGCGCAGCCGTGTGGCGCCACGAGTCGCTCGAGGCGCATGCGGCGCAGGGTGTCGAGCGCTTGGTCGGCGAGGCGCGCGTGCACAGCGCTGGGCGCGAGCGCGATGACGCGCGCCTCCCACTCGTCGTCGTCATTGTCGTCGGAGTCGGCGCGGTCGTCGGGCGGCAGTGCGGCGGCGGGCAGGTTGGGCGGCGGCGGCTCGACGCGCTCTACGTCGACGGCGTCGCCGAGCTCGGTGTCGTGTCTCGGCGCGAGCAGCACGCGCACGTGCGAGGCTGGCGCGTGTGAGGCACCGCGGGGTCGCGCGTACGAGTGCTCCACCCACACGCCGGAGCGCGGCTCCTGCGGGCGGCGCGCGTGTCACTAAGGTCACTCTCGGTGACGTCACAGGAGCGATAGGTACTCTCGTGGGTATGGATGGTACTCACGTGTCCGCCGGCGAGCGCGTGCACGTAAGCGACGAGTCGTTCGTGCAGCGTGGCCGCCTCGGCGCTCGCGTCATCGCTCGTTTCGCCCGCCTGCATCGAAAACGCGTTGTATTATGCAGACAGTAATCTGTTTGAACTCTTCACTTATTCAACAGTGAGACTGGAATGGGTGAGGTGGTAGGTAGGCCGATGCAGTGAAAATTTCAAAATATATCTATACTTAACTTCAAAACGCAATTACCTACTTGGGAGCCAACAGATTTATAAAACACCAAGTTATTTATTATTTAACGTTTCTATAAAAACGCAATATAAATCCTAATAGTCTGCAGATATAAAACGCTTGTGTTATTTAGGCATATTGTATCTTTTTTTGTTAACTCTGTTCGTACTTGTACTGTTTTTAGGATAAGTATCCGGGACGAGATTTTGTGTGAATATCGTGGTGTGGAGTCAGAGTGGCGTTAATGCGTTGTGGCGTCAGCGCACAAACTGTTGTCTCTATCTGATATGCAGTTTATGACATTGTAACGCGTGGTGTGCTGGTGTGGAGTCAGAGTGGCGTTAATGCGTTGTGGCGTCAGCGCACAAACTGTTGTCTCTATCTGGTATACAGTTTCTAAACACTTAAACTTGGTCTTTTTTCTAAACGTTTTATTAGTTTCTTCTCTGTTGCTTATCATTTTTGTAATAGTTTCGGTATTTATAATAAACATATATTATGTAGTCATACGCCCTAATGTTATTCCATAACATTTAACCGTATTATTATATGTATGAAGCAAAGACTTTTTTCGTAATAGAAAATCGCGACGACCCGCAACAATTGACCATAATTATTCCTCATAAAACAAACAAAAAATATAATTTTTTTAGTAACTATCTCTTTTGTTATTTAAATAAGAAAAAGAAAATTTTATTGGTTTATAAATGGTTAATTATATTGCAAAATGGTTTATAAAACAATTTTGCGATCTATCTAACCATATTTGACAGAAAAAGAGCTCATATTTATGATTAACTAGCTTTTGCCCGCGGCTTCACTCGCGTTAATTAAGCTCAAAAAAAACTCTTAACACAATGCTAAAGTTTCTATAATAATATAATTAAATCGTGATTCGAAAGACACGTGGCGCCATCTATTATCGTTATTGTTGTTTTCCTCGGAAACAATACTTTTTTTAGGGATGAAAGGTACCCTATGTCCATTTCTGTACACCTGACAACGTATATGCAAAATTTCAGGATGATGGGTTCAGTGGTTTAGGCGTGAAAAGGTAACAAACAAACAAACTCACTTTGGCATTTATAATATTAGTTAAGATTTTTGTCAGTAAGTTTTTTGTAAGTACCTATACTTATTGTTTTTTTTGCTTCAGGGTTGCTCTGGGCGACATTCAAAATGTTGATCAAAAGTTAGTATTTAGTTTACTTTTAATCAGTAAGCAAGTCAGTAGTAAGTGGGTGAGTGATGTAAGTGCCTGGGACATTTGTTCTTCATTCATTTCTAAAATAAATAAATAAATTTCTAGCCTGCGTCATCCCACGTCGTTAAGACGAGAGACGGGCGCCTACCCGCTATTCGCTACGACCACTAGTCGTACGAATGCGGGTGAGCGAGCGCCCGTTCATAGAATAATTAAAAAAAAATATACATTATTCGTTAAAATAGATATTTCTGCCTCTACTCGCAATCAATTTAAAGATAATATTATAAATATGCTTCGTCATCTACAATAATATGATAAACATTTGTCTTATACTTACATTAAATTTTTATAAACACTTACACTTAGATTTAAGTACTAGCTTTAAAACTTCAAGTAGGTTTAACTGTACTTCTTAAGGTAATACATATGTGGAAACGCCGTGGATTGTACATTAATTTACTTTGTTATTACCTAGCTAGTAAGACACTTTTCCCCAATAAAAATAAAAATCCCACTGCTGGGCAAAGGCCATTTAATTTTGTTCTTAAACATTTTAAAAAAAGAATGATTTGTTTAATTTAGTAGGCCTATGCACGGGAATAGAACCCGTTTTCTTAGTTGAGTGTGACTTGGTTCACTTTTTTGAACATTTTGCTGATTTGAACACAAACACCGTAAAATAACCTTTTTTTGTAAGTATATGTATAATTTCTAAAAAGAGTTTTTTTATTTGTTAATGTGTCAACATGTGAATAAATTTCCTTTTCCATAATACCAACTATAGTTTTATTCACACTAGGTTTCGGCCGCGGATTCCCCCCATGTAATTAAGTAACTTACGGTTTCTGAATTGAAAATTCTAGGAAGAGCAGTACTTAAGTAACATTCGAGTACGGGGTTGCCAAAATAATAATGGATTTTAAAGCATTTTTTTGACAACTCCATACTCAATAAATATTACACAAGTATTGCTTAACCCAAATTCTCAATTCAGAAACCAGAGGTAAGACTGCACTCCCTCAAGACCTACCTAAAAATTGTGATTAAACATATCCCATGACAGGACCTAAAGAAACTGTAACCCAAATTCATCCAAATCTGTTTAGCCATTGTGGTGTGTACACACTATTATGTATAACACAAACTATTGCATTTATAATATTGGTTTGTTGTGATTATTATGCTGAGAAAAATGCTATCCAAGTTGAGGTACACATGTCTTCCTTGGTGCTGTCACCATTGATTGATACATACAAAACTGTGTTCATTGAACCAATCATTTTTTTAACTATTTGATATGTTGTACTGATAACTTAGGTACTAGATACAATTGTTTATAATTATATTAGATTATTCATACATATTTGTGTATGTATTATGTAGATATACATATATGTATACACACATATACATATACATATATATAATACATATGCTTATTATTTTATACATATATTTCTTCCTTACACACTGTGTATACATTTCTTTAGAAATAAGCAATAGGTAGTTTTGTAATTTATTTTTCTACTTCATCTTTCATCTAATGTTCTGTGTGTGCATAAATAATAAAGTAAATATAAATTATTATGACAATAACTGTGTATAACATACTTTTGCCACATGCTACAGAGAAACTCATTGAGGAGGTTACAAACAAAAACTGTCAGAAAGCGAGAAAATCTTTTTACGAGTAGGTCTGTTTGCCTTGTGAGATAATGTCACTTTTTGATCAGAATGCAACTTGGAGATGCTATTTAGTCTTTGACAATTGCACTTTTTGAACCAAATCTATTCAGAAATTGATAAAATTTAAGGCTGTGGGTCCAATGACAAAAAAAAGATATATCAAGCCCAAAGTGTAAATAGCACTTTTGATCCCGAGCTCTTCAATTACAGTACATCTGACAATGTTTTTTTTTGAACCATTTTGGCTTCCATAGACTATGAAACTGTCAAGAAATATAATGGAATGCTGAAAGTAAAAGTAATGTTTAGTTTGCGTTTGCCTTTAGTGTTCCTAGAACCATGCAAGTGAAACAGTATACGACTTCCTGTTTACTGTGAAATCTCTGTTTGCATTGCTACACACTCCAGGTAACAAGCACAGAGGCTGAGCATGCAACACAGCCTGGGTGGACTGCTCCCAGTACTTGAGCTGTTTTAAATAGTCAGCCAATATCATCTGAATATCTATCTAGACATTAGATGCAAAGCATGCCACCTGCTCGGACGGTCCTTAGACTCTTGTGATTTAGTTAAATTGAGGGCTATGTTGTAGTTTAATTTGTGCTTTGCAAGATAATAGAGTCATAGTACTCAGGCGCAAAGTACATGATAGCATACGATAGGGTTACGGTACCTCATGCGATAGCTCGCCGGCGGGGAATTGTTGACACACACTGCCAGTGGCCATCACCATCTATACCACGGCCCAGGCCCGCTGCTACTCTTTCACACTTATTTAAACAGAAACGTGCTCTTTTCTATGGCTTGTATCTAGACGATTTCATGACTGCATTTAAATCCTTGCACAAAGAAATAAGTTTTGGACGGAATATCAAATTCAAAACAAAAGTCTTATAAAACTGTTAAATAAGTAAATCGATAAATAAGTCAATGGTCATATAATATTTTTTCGGGTCTAGCCACATTAAGAAATAAGTTCTTATTTTATTTTAACAATTAAAATAAAATAACATTAAAAGAAACAAATTGACAATTTGACTGAAATTGACTGGACTGACGTGACCAGTGTTGCCAATGATAATGATGTATTTTTTAATTTTACCCACAAACCTCGGTCAAAAATCCCTGGAGAGGAAATCCTAGAAACCTGGAAATGACTATTCATCAAAAAATCACGAATCAACAACTTTAAGAGTCCTTTTAATAATAGATTGATTAGAACATAGAAGTAATAAGTACTAATTAGAATGACAGATGTCAGCAAAAGTGACGAGTTAACTTTGTAGTTACGTCGAACGGATGATTTATATTGGCACACGAAAAATCATTCATAACTAGCATGATAACATTTTTTTTAAATACAGTGCTTCCCATATAATTCAAAATATTATATAAAACCAGCTTGAAAACGAAAATAATTCTTACTGAGTCATGGTCATGAAATATAAATCTTATTTTATAAGACGTTCTTCAAAAGTTATGTCATATCGACGGTCATAAATTCAATTGGCGTAAGGGACATTTGACAAAAAAAATATTATTACACCATCGTACTTGATTTTTTCTCCTCTATCTTTCTGCATATTTAAAATTCTTGTAGCTCTACAAATAATTCCTTTACACCCCTGAAATTTTGGTACATAAAACGCTGCATTTTGCTTTAAAGGACACTAATTTAAAAAATATTTCAAACATTTGACGTAAGTACTAAAAAGAAAAAAGAAAATTGTTTTAAGGTTCACGAAGTTTCCGTTTTGTCCCATACGACATATGACTCAAAATAAAAAGCCCCTTACGCCAAATCGAAGTAACAATCTTGTCCGTTACGCATCATTACATCGTATTGTTTGTCCATGTAGTTTGCTATATTGCTTTCACGGTAACTTGATTAATTTGGCAGATGTCAGTTCATGACATGAAAATAAATTGTAATGGCGCTTGTGTATGACAATTTAATTCAACAAGTATTAAATCAATTTAAAATATTAATAAAGCGTTACCCAAAAGGTTGTTTTAAAATCAGAAACATAGAAACAATATAGTTATATGTGTTTAACGCCATAATTATATATTACATAAATGATTTTGAAAAAACCCCGACGCGTTTTCAAACTTGCGTCATAAGGTACCAGTTGCCAGAGACGTGCGTATCGATAAAATAATTTCGATAAATTTATATTAACAGAATGAATATTTTGACTATCGTAATAATTATAGACGATAGGCTCAGTTGATTGAATAATTAAAATAAGGCTCATTATAGCCCAGTTGCCTTGCAAAAGGTCGGTCAGTCCTAAATTTTGGATACGTGTTATGGATATGTGTTCTTATAAAAATTACAAATTTTGTACCTTGAGTGACTTCGGCACGCTCTGCCATCTTGGGTTAAAGAACCCAAAAATGAGTTTTTATTAAATAACTCCTTATGGGTTTTATGCCAAAAATTATTCACATCAATTTTGTAGAAAATTAAATTCTTATTTTTCATTCCCGACTCAAAATCAGAGGTATTTTATAGGTTTGAAGCCCATGTCTGTCTTTTTGTTTGGCTGTCTATTTCTCTCTCTGTCTGTGTGTCTGTTTGTGGGCTTTTCATAAAAACACCTAACATGACACATCCAAAATTCAGGACCGACGAACCTTTCGCAAGATAAACCTCTTTTTCGCGACCCGGCTACTGGGCTTATTTTTTTCAAATCAAATCAAGTCAAATCATTTATTTGTGATTCACAGGTAATAATTAGGTCTTATTTATACAAAGGTCATGCTGTGATCAGCCTCATGAGCATACAAATGTCATAAAAAAAATAGTTTAAGATCATAATTCATTAAAAAGTTATAATCATATAGGTAGATTCAATCGGACATTAACACTTTAAGAATTAATTATTATTGGTGATAAATAAACATTTATGTTCACTCATCCCATACTTGCTGGATTCATTATCACATCAGCACGTAATCGTCTATTGTTGAAGATATGCATGCTAATTGACTTAATCCTAATTACTTAAATCACAAGTATTTGAAATGTACATAAAATCACATTACAATAATTTGTCAAATTCTCGCTGAAATTTTACAAATTTTATCGATAGTTGAATCGACTACAGTCACATGTCTAGACATGACAAGTCACAACTCCTATTGACATGATTGTGTCATTTTAATCTTCTTATCGTGAAAACAATATAATTTTTGTTTGAGTAATATTTACCTATTTAAAACAAATAGGTAACACTTACGTTAAAATCAAAGAAAGTTTGATTCTTTATTGTATTTTTATCTAAAACGATTTTTTTTCTTCTAAAACATAACAATAAAGCGAGCAATTATCACTCGTAAGTATTTATCAAAATACGCGTGACGGGCGGTTTGTTTTTCGCGCCATTTAGAGATGCCAATAGATCGAATTAATTGATTCAATCTAACAAGTTTCTGATGTAATCGATGTTGCATTTCTGCCTTACTATATAAAAATTCATAAATTAATTTAAGTGAATCTTATTATTATATCTTTATTATTGGTTTTCTAGTATTAACTTTTCTTTTAAAACGAGCTTAAGAATGTAATTACTCGTTATTTGATTTTCTTTAAGGGGCTCCCCGGATTTTAGGCGTGCACAATAGCGCGTGATGTTGTGTCGATAATGTGGTGTTGATCTCAAAATGATTAAAACTAGAAAGTTATTGTTTTTGTTCTTAATAAAAGTTGATTCCATAATAATGGCGGCATTTTCAATTATCCTATTCATTTTTTACTTCAAAATAGGTAACACAAAGTAAAATATAGCTTTAAAGACTTTCCGATGTGCTACATTTACATCCCTTTTGGGGTGTTTCTATTTGGGTACATGTTACTTACGGCATATTTTTCATAAGACTTTATAGTATTATAGTCACTTACGACCAAACTGACACAAACTATGTATCGGTGTAAGGGACAAGTTCTCATATTAAAGCAAGAGTAAAGGACACTATCTCCGAAACTATTAAATTAAAGTTATTTTGAGTATTACCAGTCAAAAGAGAGCTTTATTTCAAGTTCTTTTGCCAAAGACATCATGAAAATTGCTTTAAAAATGAAAAAGTTAAGGTAGATAATGCATACTTTTTTTGTTTTTTGCTCGTACTGAAAACCTGTACTTTGTCCCTTACGCCAATTGAATTTATGACCGTCGATATTGCAAAAATGTTAGAGATGGGACACATCGATAAATGTAAAACGATTGAATAAAAAGAAAATGCGTTTGCGTTTTATATTAAATAATTATACCTACTTCGTACAATATTAAAAAGGTCTTTATTTATTTATACTTTCGCACATAAATTTGTACAGAGGCGGACTTAATGCCATAGGCATTTTCTACCAGTCGACCTTAGGGTGATGCAGAGAAAACATGGTAGGTGCACTAAAAGAGCTTTGTGATGTGTACGCAATTAAAAATAAACACAAAGATAACCAATGAACCATTTTTGGCAATAATAATACCTACATACATATTATACACATATTATAAAACATTTACGTACATATTAAATAAAATTATAAATAATAGATATTATATACATATGTATATATATTAATAATACACTAGATATACAATACCTACAAATATATATATTATACATATATACAAGGTTAGTCAGAAAGGGGGTACTAATCCGAAAGGGTGTTAAAGTACCCATAATAATGGACAACTTTTGTTCTACAACTTTCCCCAAAAATCAATTAATTTAGAGAAATAGCTGTTCAAAGATTTCACTAAAAATACGCTACAACAACCCTATCATCAGCTGTGTTTACATCTTAGGTCATATTTCGGGTCACGAAACAGTATAGGTACAAATAAAAATGGCCGACTTTTCCCCTCGCAATTGCAACTTTGTAAGATTACCTTACAAAGTTGCAATTTAAACGAACAAAAAAATTGCGCAGACACGACAGTTCGCAATAGTATTGTACCTAATAATGCTCTGCATCTCAGCGTGTTTTGTGTTAGCGCTGTTAGACCAATATTTTATCGGCTTATTATTATTAACAATTGACTAACCTGAAATTAAGGTTCCCTGTACCTACTTACTTAGAATATCTGTAATAACAGATGAAGAACCGTCAACTTGTCTATCAAAGGCTTGGATCACAAAAGCACGTAATTATTATTATGCTCTATTCTACATTAACAACTATTCCGATGCATCAGCAGCCAGTACAATAAGTAAGTTAATACGAGTATCACAAACAATCCGAACAAAACAAACCATCAAAATTGACCAATAATCTTACCGCACGATGTCGCTTCTGCAATTACTTGGTTAGGCCGTCATCAAAAGGATGCCGCGGCGCCAGCGGCAAATTCGACTATACCTTAATTCCATATCTCAGATAATTTATGTAAACAAAGAAATGTCATTGTCAAAATGACAGGTTAGTGGTACAAAACATTTTATCATTAAATTTTTACTAAGTAATCATTTAAAAAATTAAAGTGAATTATAAAAACAATGCAAACAAAATACCGTAGCCAAACAATGTCTTGTGTAGTGTGTCGGAGACGCGCCTTTTAATCATTTTAATCAGTCCTTTTAAGTCCAATATTAGACTTCTCAAAATCGGACCAAATTTCCAATTGGAACAGTTTACAGTCCTTTTCATCCAACATGTGGCAAGACTTGCTAAACTTACAAAATTAATCTATGAATGAGAGTTATGTGTTGTTGAAGATGTAAGTAGTTAAATAAAACATCTGATTCAAGATCTGATTTCAAATCAGTAGCTTCGATTAGAATTAACTATTATGAAATATTTTTTCATGATGTGTCTGAATCTGAATAACTATCACTTTCAGAATCAGATGAAACAATGACAACAACAAAATGAAAAACTTAACACGATGATAATATAGCACAATAACAAAATTAACAAACACGCAGCGAAAACGGGAAAAGAAAACGAATGTACTGTTATGACTTAAGACGCTAAGAAAACAACTTTGAAATTTTGTGAAACGAAATTTGAAAATGTTTGGTACTCCTACAGTGTTACCAGTATCATAAAATACTTTATACCAGAAAATCTTCTTTTTTTAATAACTTTGTTTAAAACTGAAAATTTATAAAAATAATTACGGTATGATCTTTTTTAAATTGTTATTTCTAAAATCAATACATAAAAGAGAGTCTAACCTTTTTTTCCCGCATTTTTAGTGAATTACCATTAATAAGATATTTTTTTGATCTGTTATCCCCTTTGTTTACATAAATTATCTGAGATAGGAATTTAGGGTATAGACTCTTTGTTCCGGCCGCTTGCCGCTTTAGTGTTGTGCAAAACTCAATTTTTATAATTTTTTTTGGGAATGCGTGCATGTTAAAATTTATTGTAAAACGTAGACCTGTCAGTCATTTAGTAAGACTAACAAATTAATGATTATTATCGTACGTAATAAACGTATGTGTAGGTACTAAGAAATGTACCTATGCACTATCTTTTGAAAGCGCATGAACTCGACGAGATAGATTTATCGATTTCCGTAATTGACCGTATTTCATAAGTTATTTTCCTTTTTGATAAAAACTTTGCGAGCATTTAAAGTTTCATCCTCTCATAATAAATCAGGTTTTTCAGCATGCTATTGCTAACCTAAGATCTTAGGCTTTAAATGTGTTTTCGAATCCCATATTATTATGATGTAGTGATAGATCCCCGTGATAGAAAGACACAAAATTTAAGGAATTTAAAAAAGTTATTGAATTTGAATCAATTGTCAAATTCTCCGGAATATCGCGGGATTAAGTTTTTGGGATAACGTTGCACAACTCTAAGGCCGGTTTTAGTGCTTGACCGACCGTCAGTGCGTACGTCGGTCGCGCTTGTCATTTGTATGAAAATTCACTAGTCGTGACAGTGCTCGACCGACGGTACGCACGCGTATATTGCTACGCACTGCGTACGAGGACCGTCGGTTAAGCGCGTCCGCATGCGTGCCGTCAGTCGACCGACGCGCTATGGATACATATTAACGCGTTCAGTGCTACACCGATCGGTGGACCGACCGTACGGATGCGCGTATCATCGTAAAAAGAATGAAACCTACTAGTTCAAAACTTCAATAATATTGTTTGATTTTATTGGTATCATTTTACCTTTTAATGATTTAAGTACCTAATTTTGATCAAACATGGCATATATTGACACCGAACGCCTAATTACCGAAGTTCGACTTCGTGAACTTCTGTGGGACAAAGGCCACGTGTTATACAAAGACCGTGATGCCAAGTTAAAGGCATGGGAAGAAGTTTGTACAGCTTTGTGTTCAAATTGTGGTATCTACGTCTTCTGTTCCTTATACGTTTACGAAGATAGTAAGCAGCAATTAAACAATTTGTAAACGCGTTCATTTCGTGTACGTGTTTGTGACTGTACCAATCCGGCCAGTTTGGTTGGTCAGGAGAGCACTGAACGTTAAAAACTGACGATCGGTTATGCGTATCGTCAGGAACGATGGTACGCACCGACGGTCGGTCGAGCACTAAAACCGGCCTAAAACTTTTATAGCCTAAACATTTTATCCGTAATTATTATTGTAGGTTTCTTAGTCGCTTCAGTCGCTTGCAACACTTTCCGGAATACAGTCGATAATTTTGATTGTTTACGCGAGTCGTGCTTTAATTTTTGTCGTTTTTAAAATGTTGACGGAGTACCAAATGAGAAGTGTTATAACATGGTGATGTGTAATGATAGTTGTGATGCCGTGCTCTCAACAGGCCATGAATTGTCCGGCAAAGGTTTTCGGTCTAGTATTCGAGGATTGTGTTGTGGTTGTGATCCAGCTAGTACAGCGGCGCGGCGCCGGCGCTTCGTTTCTTTTCGCTCGCAGCCGTAGAGCGTACTGGGATCAGCGCTTCCCCATGTAGATCGGACGTGGCGTTCCTGTAGCCTGGCCTCCTCGCTCACCAGACCTGATTCCGCTGGACTTATTGTGGGGTCACGTGAAGTGTATGGGTTACGCTGCGGACTACAGCAATGAAAACGAGATGGGGTAAAGTGTAATATCTGCGTTTGAGAGCATGAAAGACAATCCGCAGATAGATGTTACGTAATGCGATCGCATCCGTCCGTAGGTACCTACATCGCCACGCGTCTTTGTGCATCACGCGATAAGGGCGGCAGATTGATCCTATTTTGTTTGTGATAACCAAAAGTGCTTCTTGTGTTCCAATTCGAAATGAACCCTTTTCGTAGTGTCCGTGGTGATAGATTCATTTGTAGGTATTAACGTAAGTTCATAAAACTAATAACCGAAAGTGCTTGTTCCATTCGGAATTGAACCCTTCTTGTAGTGTCCGTGGTGATACGGGGGATACATCCATTCGTAGGTAGGTTAGGTACCTACGTACTTACATAAAACATTAATAGCCAAAAGTGTTTCTTGTGTTTCAATTTAAAATTAAGACGACACGTGTGTGACATTCTCGTTGGCAGAGAACAGCGTCGACATCAGAAATGGTAAGTTTCTAGGTAATAATCATAATTATGTTCAAAAACTTCCGCTACAGGCACATATACACAGTATCATAGTAACCTACGATTTCGGCGGCAGTCGTAGGTACGTAGGTACAGCTGGCGCTTTGTATTTTACCGCCGCGCCACACCGAACCGATAGGCTTATAACAAACTTAGGGTTGCGGAGTTTTTGAAATAAATAATATTTATTTACTTTTGTATGGAAATAAAAACATACGAATTTAATTTTTTTAACACATGCTATAAAACAGTCTTCAGTGATACTATAAGTGGCTTTCGGATTAGTACCCCCTTTCTGACTAACCTTGTATAAAGATAAATCAGCGCTGTGATGATTCTGCCAACTCCTTGTGAAGATGTTCACGCACTTTAATTTTAAAGGAATAGCGACTATTCGCCATCCTGATTTCCAAGGGGAGAGCATTCCACAGAAGAATAGACTGGACGAAGAAAGAAGAGTGTATAAAGTCAGAACGGTGAGAGGGACATTGAAGGAGTCGGTTGTGTGAAGAGCGAAGATTTCTGTCATGATTGGAGCATAAGTACTGAAAGTGAGAAGTTAAATAAGTAGGAGAAGTGGGAGAGTAGAGAAATGAGAACAGGGTAGTCAACGTTCTTTGGACTCTACGTTGGCGAATAGGCAACCATTTAAGAAGCACACGATACGCAGAGACATGATCATATTTGTCTTTTGATCATATTTGTCTTTAAAAGTTTTAAATGATTTTTTTTATATAAACTATTGCGACTATGATTATTCGTCATGGGTGTCAAATCCAAAGTTTTCGGGTATGCTGATGCTGAAGATGAGGTCAAAACTCAAATTCAAAATGGCGGCCATGAAAATTTGCAGATTAGAGTTCGCGCAAGATAACTCTGCGCGCGACTGAGGGCGTGCTAAACGTTGCCGTGATCGCAAAAGTTCAAATTACCGCTTTTTAAGCTAAACTTTTTTATCGCTTAACATAATTTTCCCGTTAAATATTCCTAAAATCAGGTAGTTCTACTATCAAAATTGATAAAACGGCACACACTTTGGTGGACCATGATTAGTTCCGATTTCGGCCACGCGCAGACTTATCTTGCGCGCACTCTAGTCACTCTAGTCGTCATGGGTGTCAATTTCACGGTTTTCCGATGTGCTGATGCTGAAATTAAGGTCAAAATCCAAATCCAAGTTGGCGGCTACGAAAATATACAAATTATACGTATTATATTTATTTTTAATTATTTATATCGATTTGATCAGTCCTCTCCCAGCACTAGTCACACTAGTTTGGCAGCTGTCATTCTAATCGAGCTATATTTTAAGGACTTATAATATAAAATACAACTTAGAATATACTATTATACATATAATTCCTTTATTCTTCATTACATACATACTTTTATGACCGCCATCTTGAATTTGGGTTTTGACGTCAATTTTAGCCTCAGCATACCCGAAAACCATGGATTTGACACCCACGACGACTAATTTTGTAATTTTTTGTAGCGCCCATCTTGGTTTTGAGTTTTGACCTCATTTTCAGCATCAATACACCCGAATACCATGGAATAGACACCCATGATGACTTATTTACATTTCCAAGGACTTTATTGTACGTAGTACTTATTACTCCTATGACATTTTCATGGTCGCCATCATGAATCTGGGTTTTGACCTTATCTTCAGCATCAGCATAGGTACTTGAAAACTAAGGAATTGACATCCATTACACATAATCATAAAGCGTTAGTTTTTATCTAAACTAGACTTTTAAGACATTTTGATTACAATTTTGATTAATACATTTTTATTTCTATTATATTTATAGATCTCCCGATTTTGGCTATCATCTCCCGATATGCCGAGTTTAGGTAGTGTAGTGACCTCCCGATTTTCTATAACATGCATGTAAAACTACGCAAATGTTGTAATAAATATTTTTTAAATAGTGTATTGATAGGGCGACTTCAATAAATATTAAAAACGGCAACACACACGTTAGACGTGCAGGGATTCCCCTGATTAATTCCAACTTTCGACACATTATTTAATCAAAACATGCGAAAATGAGCCGAAACGTGTTGAGAACGGAGTTCAATAATATCAAACTACTAGATGATATGCAATCTTATAGGAGTTTGCCTGTAGCTAGGTAGGGGAAAAACACATTTCCAAATGTTTTGGTTTTTTTTTATTGAACCTATAAAAATAAAATTTAACTTTATAATTATCCGTTCTAGACACCGGATCGGCTGTGACGATGGTATGATTTAGATTTTTTTATAGTTGCATTATGTTCGATAGTTCGGAATGTTACCCCTCCATCAATTAGCAACGGAATAAAACGCTGAAAATACGTCCAAAAATATTAATTTTTAAATAATAATAATTAAAACACTTCAATAATTGCGTTATTTAGAAGATTTTTTGAAAAATACTTAATTTAGGAAAGAGCTGAAATAATGACTCAAATTATAAAAGTTGATGGTGGCGTTCTTGACTGCATGATGAACGTGAGTTATCGTTTGTACCGATTTGTACCGTAGGATACTTCGTTTTTGCCTCAATTCGACAGATAGAAACACCTAACACTATTATTTTTCGACTGATTCAACTATTTTACGAGATGATCTAATTTTACGACTAAAACTCGCGTTTATATCGGCAGATCCCGTTTTTACTACATGGTATTTTGTTCCTGTCACTGATACCGCAAGAACCTTCATTTGTACTTCAATTAGACCTACCTACCTTTCAGTTTTTTTGCAAGCATGTGACTGTGTATCATACGTGCAAACGATTTGAAAAGAAGTACAATCCGGCACAAACGTGATACAATCGAATGGAAGTCATAAAAAAAATTGAATACCCAGTTACCATTTCTTACACGAAGTTACCAACCCCTATATCTCTTACACCCTTACGGTTACACACAACGATACCGGAAGTATCACTTAGCGTAAGGGACATTTTGGCCAAAATGAGTTATATACATCGTTGGATTCGGAATTTTCTGCTCTATCGACTGGCGTACTCAGAATTTGGATTATCTTGAAAAAATGTCTTTTACGTTACTCATTTGAACAGCCAAGAACAATTTTTGTCTAAAAAAAGGATGTAAAAGACCTTTACAAATATTTCTTATACGAAAAGTAAAGTAAGTCACTGCAGTCAAATAGTTTGGTCCCTTACATTAAAGTTTATTTCAAAATATTTTGACAAAGTGTATAAAATTGTCTCTTACGTTAATGTTACATGTCTATTAATGTTGCATTTTGTTGTAAGTAAGACTTTCCTATTAAAGGTAATGGTAATATGGAACCGTATTACTATAGAGTTAAAGTCTATAATTTGTGAGACTTATTTTTCATTAGAATGAAATAAATCCGTTCATTTTAATCAACACTTTTATTTTAGACTCATCGTAAATCAACAACTTAAGTAATAAAATCAATCCAGAAAAACAGTAAATATTGTATTAAATTGTATAAAAGGGTTAATACAAAAATTGTTAAGTAAGTGAACAATTGTTACTAAAGAGTTTATATCTCCCAATTCAGGTTGAAAACACTTTGTTAATACCAATATTTTAACATCATTTAACCGTGAGACAAAAAATATTTAAAACATGATTTAAACTAAATGAACAGTCTTAGACTTACCCGTAAAACCGAAACTAAACTAACACAAACTTATCAATCCAAATTAACAGTCTTTTTGATTAAAGAAAACCCTTATTGCACTAGAGACTGCACATAGTTTAACTTAGTTAAGAAGTTTGTGTTAGTTTACTTTCGGTTTTACGGGTAAGTCTGACTGTTTATTTAGTTTGAATCATTTGTTTTAAATATTTTTTTGTTTCACGGTTTTTTTTTTTTTTTTTTTTTTATTTCTTTTAAAATTTAGGGACTTTTATAACGCACAGCGTATGTCAGTCCCATCGTACCCTAAGACAAGTTACAAATCAAACGAGATCAATGGATCCGGGCCATAAACTCGAACAACTTTCTCGCATCATCGGAAGTCGGTTTCACGGTTAAATGGTGTTAAAATCTTGGTATTAACAAAGTTTTATCAAATTATAGTTATTAATAGTAATTAGTATAATATAGTAATTATCTATTAATTATATAATATAGTAATTATCAATTAAAGTATTGATTAATATGGATGGTTTTATTTATTTCTTTTAAAAAAATAAGTCTCACAAGTCATAGACCTTAACTCCATAGTAATACGGTTCTATATTACCATTAACTACAATAGAAAGGTCTTCTTACATCAAAATGCAACACTAATAGAGACCTTTACACTAAAATAACGCACAATTTTCTTATCCTTCTTGACACATACATCATTCACGTCGGTTTACATCTAAAATTTGTGTAGCGTAGGGCACAACTAAACATGATTTTTTAACGTAAGGGACATGCTATTTTCGAAACCACTAGGTTTTCTTAAATTTTGTATTTTTAGTATAAAAGAGGCAAAAAATCTAAGAAACTTTGTCCTAGACCCCATCAAAATCGAACCATAAAATAAAAAGATACAGACAGTTTTCGAAAATAAAAACTGTTTTTTGGCTCTCCTGAAAAGTCGTGTTTTGTCCCTTACGCTAAGTGATACTTCCGGTATCGACAATTTGTTAAGCAGTACGATCCGGTACAAACACGGTACAATCGAATGTAAGTCATCAGCTGCCTAGCCTTTTCCCAACTATGTTGGGGTCGGCTTCCAGTCGAACCGGATGCAGCTGAATATCAGTATTTTACATGGAGCGACTGCCTATCAGACCTCCACAACCCAGTAACTGGGTAATATGATTACAATCGGGTAATATAATTATGACTTACAATCGAATGTAAGTCATAAACATTAATAATTGTACACCCCCAAGATACAATTTTTTTTTTCCAAAATTCCTACCCCTATATCTCTTACCCCCTTAGGGTACAAACGATTTAGAAAGTGGTACAATCCGGTACAAACGTAGAACAGTCGAATGGAAGTCATAAACATTAATAATTGTAAACCCCCAAGTCTCCATTTTTGTTACAAAGTTACCAACCCCTATATTTCTTACCCCCTTAGGGTACAAACGATTTGGAAAGCAGTACAATCCGATACAAACGTAGAACAGTCGAATGGAAGTCATAAACATTAATAATTGTAAACCACCAAGTCTCGCATTTTCTTTACAAAGTTACCAACCCCTATATTTCTTACCCCCTTAGGGTACAAACGATTTGGCAAGCGGTACAATCCGATACTAACGTGGTACAATCGAATGGAAGTCATAAACATTAATAATTGTAAACCCCCAAGTCTCCATTTTTTTTACAAAGTTACCAACCCCTATATTTCTTACCCCCTTAGGGTACAAACTATTTGGAAGGCGGTACAATCCGGTACAAACGTAAAACAGTCGAATGAAAGTCATAAACATTAATAATTGTAAACCCCCAAGTCTCCATTTTTTTTACAAAGTTACCAACCCCTATATTTCTTACCCCCTTAAGGTACAAACGATTTGGAAGGCGGTACAATCCGGTACAAACGTAAAACAGTCGAATGAAAGTCATAAACATTAATAATTTTAAACCCCCAAGTCTCCATTTTTTATACAAAGTTACCAACCCCTATATTTCTTACCCCCTTAGGGTACAAACGATTTAGAAGGCGGTACAATCCGGTACAAACGCAGTACAATCGAATGGAAGTCATAAACATTAATAATTGTAAACCCCCAAGTCTCCATTTTTTATTCGAAGTTACCAACCCCTATATCTCTTACCCCCTTAGGGTACAAATGGTTTGGAAAGCGGTACAATCCGGTACAAACGCGGTACAATCGAATGGAAGTCATAAACATTAATACTAATATACCCAGTTGCCATTTTTTTTAATTTTTTATACGAATTTTCCAACCCCTATATCTCTTACCCCCTTAGGGTACAAACGAAAAAAAAAGCGGTACAATCCGGTACAAACGTGGTACAATCGAATGGAAGTCATAAACATTAATTATTAGATACTTAGTTGCCAGCTTCACATAAGTGCTCGCTTGCATTATTTTTTTGCGATAATCTCATTATTCTCTTTAGTGTTCTGAGTTGCGTGATAGTGATTAGTTGATTAGTTTAGTATTGATTAGTGTGATAGACAAGATGTTACTACTAACAGTATCTACTGTGTTTGTGTGAGTGTTTGTGTGTGTGTGTTTTAGTTGGGTGGTTAGGATTCGTAACTTACGAAGATGCCATTTCATGTGTACCTACACTGCGCGCGAGTATGTAAACATGGTTTACTGCTACGGCATGGCCCATGGAAATGCTGCAGTGGCCCTACGTCTGTACGGGACCGAGTATCCTACCGCGTATCAGCCCGCTGATTCACGCATTTTCATTCGAGCTGTGCAACGCGATGTAGGTAAGTAGGTACTTACTCAGGCTATCTACAAACGAGTTATTTTTTTAGTTTTAGTTGATGAAAGTGCAACGGTGCTTGTAGTTGTCGTCACAGAAAAAAAAAACATTCCTACCTACCGACAAATCGCGCGAATCGAGTGAGGGCCGAGATTAGAGATAGTAGCTGTTCTAATAACTAGCCAAATAGTCACTACTACAAATACAAATAGTAACTAGCCAATTGGTCTCGTTTGTGCGGCGTTCCGAGGCGGACGCGTTTACGCATTGTTTATATCGATAAGCGCGGCGCAAGCTGTCGCTCGTAAGTACTCGCCATGAGTAATGAACTTGTGGCAAATGAGCTGCTGGCGTTCCTGCAGCAGAAGCTGGATGTGATGGACGAGGTGTCAGCTGTCCAGATCTGCGCAACGAACTTCAACGAGGATGACATAGCTGCTGCCAAGCTGTTGTTGTTCAGTGTGCTGAACAAGCGCGACCGGATGGTGTCCCGCCGGCGTGACGGGACTAAGAAAAGTCTGCAAGACATCATCACGCTGTTCAAGGAAACCGACCCTGACGACGTGCCGACGTTTGTGGCGAAGGAGCTACACAAGCTGCCTCCCGTCACGTTCGACCACGTCGATGTAACGAGCCTTCTGAAGGACATAGTTTTTCTGAAGGCCAGTCACGCGGATGTGCAGGCGAAGTTAGATGCATCCCAAAACACTGTCGCCGATTTGCGCAAGGAATTCAGCGAGTTGCGCAACAGTGTAACGGTAACTAGGTCACCAATCGATGCATCTAACGTAAACACGCGTCGCGGAGCCGGCCTCGATACATCGTCGTCGAATTCCGCGTCAGCAGTTTCGTCGCCAGCGCAGCCGTCGATTGCTGAGCCTGCAGTGCGCCCCGCCTGCGCACTCCGCAGCTCTGTGCCCCTCACCGCGGCCACACCGCGCAGCGCCGCCCCCGCCCCTCGCCCCGTCCCGCTGCCAGTGTCTGCAGCCCCGGCGAAATCTCTACGTAGGGAGTTCGCTAGCGTCACCGCGAGCGCCCCTGACGTTTCTAGTCGGAATCCTGTGCCAAAAAAGGTGCCGAAAAAGGCTGAGGATGGTTTTGTGACGGTGCAAAAGAAGTGCCGTCAGAGAACCAACAAGAACTGCTGCGGCACGGCTCATGAGGAGCCGAACATGACGTTTCGTGCCGTGATGCCGAACACTCCGGTGTATATCTCCCGCATACACTACACCACTAATGCGGAGGACATCGTGGAATACGTACGCCAAAAGGCCAAGTCCTTGGTGAGAGTGCAGCTGCTGGAATCGCGCCGTAACGCCAACTTCAAGGCGTTCGTGGTGCGAGTACCAAAGTGTCTTCTGCACCTCGTCATGGAAGAGAACTTTTGGCCGAAGGGAGTGGTGTTCCGTCGCTTCCGCGGACAAGTGCCATATGACCGCACAATGACATAGTGCTCAAGTGAAGTTTTACTAACATAGGCTTAAGTTTACATACTAATACAAATGTATTATTATAATATATATGTTAGTTTGTAAGGTAATATCTATGGGCCTAAGTAGCCTGATAATAAAGAATTTATTATTATTATTATAGCGGCTATTCAAAAAATAACCACGGCTATGATATCCGTCAACGCGATAACTAGATATTGGCTACTGGCTAGCTAGAATATCCTACAAGTTTACGGCACAGCGGGAAGACACCACAGAGTAAAACAACTTCGTTTTGCTTGCAGCCGCCCCGGTAGCCAATAGCTGAGTAGCTGGCTAGCCGGAGTAGCCGGACTAACTACGTCCAATTCTAGCCGAAAGCTTGTTTTTTTAGTAAAAATCATACGAATAACGACGGAAAGAAATTACTTAAAAAAAGTATCAATAAAAACGAAATCATAACCAAAAACTTATTATTGTCATTTAAACGTTTGCCGCGGTGAGGATCGAACCGCCTAGCTAGTTTAGCTACGCTGCCGCTAGCACTAGTCGGTTAGTGAGCCATTTATTCAATAGCCAAATAGCTGGCTAGCTAGCTGGTTATTTCACCACAAATAGCCGGCTAGCTAAGTTATTGGAATTTCGGCTAGTTACCCATCGCTAGCCGAGAGGTCGGCCGCCAGTGGCGTGCACAGAGATTTTAGACAGGGTATGCACAAAAAAAAAGCTGGGTTCGTCATGACTACGGAATGCTAATTCAGATTTACCTAGAAAACAAACTACATCAATCAACCATTTGAAGATGTTTCTATTTCTGTTGTCTTTCGCGTTGTGCCTTTCAATATCTAACTTTAACTGGCTATTCAAACTAGTCTCTATTCTACCTTTATCAAAAGTTTGGAACTTTTAAGCAGGATTCTAGATGTTTTTCTGAAGAATCATGCTTAGCAGCCGCTTTGTGAAAATTATTTAAATCTGAGTATCCGCTAGGTCCATACATTATTTTTAACTTGATTTTTAAACGAAATGCAAGGGAAACAATCCAATGTATTTGTGTGTACACAACGAAATAGCCAGTAATAGTCGGCATAAAACATTTTATGAAAATAACGAGTAGTATTTATTACCTTTTCTTTGAGTTAAATCCAACCCGGGTACACACCTTCCCTTTGCAATCAATTTAACTGTTTCCTCAAAAGATAACGTGAAAACGCGGCCGATTTAATTAATTTAAACACATTTCGCCAGCACAGGTCTCACAGGTATAATTTTCCATTTTTACAATAAACTTACTAAATAATTACTCGACAGTCAATCACTTGCGCCTGTTGACGCATGAAACGTAGCAAGCATGATCTTATCGTAGTTCATGTACGCAAGTCATAGATGGCGTTGTTTAACAATCGGTAGTTGTTATCGGTCCGAGTGTATTAGTTCACTCCCTCACACCAGAGATGGAGTTGTGCCGTGACGTCACTCCGCTGAATGGCGGTGTTAAGATTTTCCGTGTTGTATACATATAAGCAGGACATTTAATATTAAATTAATTACTCTTCAAGGAACAAGTTGTTTTATTTAGTTCCTCAACTGTCACAGTAGTGCAGTGAAGTTCAACACATAGTGGTGTCTGAACATTTGGTCCTGTCGAGTCGGACAGACGGAGGCATAGAAACCTGAGTGGATCGCTCAGAAGTGCCGCATAACAATCTCCACACAGTAGTGGGATTGGTGAACGAGCGAAGAGCTGCAGAGTGAGTGTCGCAGCAGCAGCACAGTGACGCGGCAGTATCGACACAGCGACGCGACGTGGCGGCACAGCGACGCGACGTGGCAGCATAGCAGCGACGCGGCAGCACAGCAGCGACGCGGCAGTATCGGCACAGCGACGCGACGTGGCAGCATAGTGACGCGTCGGCGACGACACGGTTACGGCGAAGTGACAGTGGTCAACAGCAGGGGGCGCATCAGTCGCTTTTCTCAGTAGTGATATTTGGAATGCAGTGATTTTGGATTGCAGTGAAATAGTGATAAAAAGGTGGTAATTTACGGCATCATCAGTGATTACGTGTAAGTGTGCGGTCAAAGAAGAAAAACTGTAAGTAGAATTCTGAACTTTGAACTCTGAACTTTGAAACTGTTTATGTGTGTGTGTAGTTAGAACTGTAGTACACTAGAACCTTTTTATTGTGTTGGGTCACTATTGACCTATATGTGAGTATCTTTAAGTCCCTATTGACCTGAGATACATACTTATGTTCTATGTGCGTGTGCCATTCTTCAACACATTGTGTTAGTACGTTAGTTCATCAATACTTCGTAAATTTAGTCATAAGTCTCGTTGCACTTATTTGTCTGAGTCTATTCATATAGTATCTATTTGGTAGTTTGTTAAGATAACACTTGTTCAATATGGAAGCTCTAATTAAAATACAATTAGTAAACAAATCTATTATAGAAAAGGGTTTCGTTAACTTTAAAAAATCACCAAAAGAGCGGTTAACTCCAGCCTATATAACGACTAGATTAGAAACTTTAGAAGACCAGTGGAAAGACTTTAGTTTAACGCACAAAAATATTGTAGGACAAGCAGCAGAGTCAGATTTAAGAAATACATATTTTACCAACGAGTTATACGATAAAACAGAAGAGGCATATATCACGTACAAATCCGAGTTAAAGGAACACACACTTAATTTGAAGGGTATAACCTGTAGTCATGATAGAGATGCTTTAAGTTCAAAAGATAAGTCATTGTCAAATGTGCGTTTGCCCAAAATTACATTGCCCACCTTTTCGGGATCATACACTGAGTGGGCTTCGTTCCGGGATTTATTTTCATCACTCATTGATGGAAACAAATCTTTGGATGAAGTTCAAAAACTTCATTATTTGAAGGGACATTTAACAGGGGAGGCAGAGCAGTTGTTGCGCCATACCCCAGTTACTGCTTCAAATTATAAAGAGTGTTGGTCCATTTTGGTCAAGAGATACAACAACAAACGATATCTCGCTAACTGTATGTTAAAAAGATTTGTTAGTCAGCCGATTATCACAAAGGAATCTTCATCCAATGTCAAATCACTTTTAGATAACACTGTAGATTTTTTACATGGCTTACAGAATTTAGGTATTGATGTGAAGTCTTGGGACACAATTGTAGTTTATTTAGTCTGTGAAAAGTTAGATAGTGAATCCCGCAAATTATGGGAAACAAGGGTAAGTGCTTGCGATGATTTACCCAAGTTTGAAGAATTTAAAACTTTCATGGAATCTAGATTTAGATCACTAGAATACTTAGATTCGAAGTCAAGTAAAAGCAACAAACTGCAAAACAATGTAAGCTCATTTAATGTAACTATAAAACCGTCATGCGTTCTTTGCACTGGAGACCACAAACTATGTAATTGTAAACAGTTCTCAAAAAAGAGTTGCGACGAACGTCGTGACTTTGTCCGAGTCAGTAAGCTATGCTTTAATTGTTTAGGAAAAAATCACTCTGTTTATAATTGCCGCCAGAAAACAAAATGCCAACTATGTAAAAAGAAACACCACTCATTGCTTCACGTCAACACTACTGACAGTCAGGCTGATTCGTCAGCTAAAGGTGAGGTTGTGACTGCCGCGTTAGCCACAACTTCCATTAAGAGTAACAACGCGGCGAATGACGAACCCATTTGTTGTTTTGGTCACCTGGATCACAGTCACGGATTGCTGGCAACAGCCCTGGTCCATGTTGAATCCACCAGAACTGGCGCTGCGAAGGATTTAAGAGCTCTGTTAGATCAGGGCTCTCAAGTCTCGTTTATAACAGAGGCTGCAGTTCAGTTCCTCGGGTTGCGTAAAAAATACACTCACACAAACATACAGAGATTAGGCGATGACGAGGGAAGTTCAGTACCCTCTAGGTCAATGGTGACATTTAAATTGCAATCTCGTCTAGATCCAAACTTTTGTTTGTGTGTCGATGCTTATGTGCTAAATAAACTCACCACTGTTCTTCCTGAGAGGAAGATTGTTCAGGTTTCTCCATCGATTGCGAATTTGAACCTAGCAGATCCGTCATTCCACACGCCTGGGAAGATTGACCTGTTGTTGGGCACGCGTGTGGTTGGCGAAGTTCTTTTAGATGGTTTGGTCAAGGGTCCGCCTGGTTCTCCAGTAGCACAGAGAACCAAACTCGGATGGATCTTGTCTGGTGAGACCCAATCGTCAGCAATCTCTAGGCCTGTATGTTATCATACAGTAGTACAGACATCGGACGTCAATGACCTTTTGCGTAAGTTTTGGGAGTTGGAGTCAGAACCCTCAGTTCGTAGTGTAACCTTGACTGAAGAAGAACAAAAATGTGAGGAGTACTACTCTAAGACCACCAAACGCGACGCGACCGGCAGGTATGTTGTAAAACTACCATTTAAAACCGATTCGCCCGGTTGCACGCTTGGGGGGTCAGAGGTCATTGCCCGAAGGCGTTTTATCAGCCTAGAGAATAGATTAGCAAAGGAACCGGAATTCAGGAAAGAGTACAGTGCAGTTATTAATGAATACATTCAACTGGGACATGCTGAAGTTGTCCCTCAGATAGAATTAGGTAATGATGCGTTCTACCTACCACATCACGCAGTAGTTCGTGACGATAAAAGCACTACTAAGGTTAGGGTGGTCTTCGACGCTTCATGTTCAGGCCACAATGGAGTATCATTAAATAAAGAATTAATGGTTGGCCCAACCCTACAACCTGATTTGCGTCGAACTATTATGCGATGGCGCTGCCATCCCATAAGTTTGGTCGCAGATATTGTTAAAATGTACCGGCAGGTCAAGGTTGCAGATGAGGATGCTGATTATCAGCGCATTTTGTGGCGTGACAATCCAGAAGCTGAATTGAAGCATATTCGGTTGTTGCGTGTCACCTTTGGAACATCATCTGCGCCATATCTAGCGGTCCGGTCTCTACAGCAATTAGCTCGTGATGAAGGAAATGACTTTCCTCTAGCGGCAGAACGAGTCCTTACATCTTTTTATGTAGACGACCTGTTAACGGGTTGTCAATCTATCGCTGAAGGTGAACAGATTTATCACCAACTAAATGAATTGTTAGGTCGTGGGGGCTTCAAACTTCAGAAGTGGTCCAGCAACAGTAATGAATTATTAAACAAAATAAATGAAGGCACTGTTAAGCAGGACAATTTAGAACTTAAAATAGATACATTTACGAAGATTTTAGGGTTATCTTATGATAGAAATTTAGATGAGTTTAGATATACCGTCCAACTTCCTCCGCTTGAACCCCCCATAACCAAGCGAAAGGTGATCTCTGACATCGCTCGTTTGTTTGATCCTCTCGGATGGCTTGCGCCGGTGATAATAACAGCCAAGGTGTTTATTCAACGCTTGTGGTTAGCAGGATCCGAATGGGACGATGAACTTCCAGAACACCTATTAAAGGAATGGCTTAATTATCGAAACAACTTTAACCATCTTAGGGACTTCCGTCTGCCACGATGGCTTCACACGAGTCAACTTGACGTCTTACTAGAGTTACACGGGTTTTCCGACGCCTCTAATGTTGCTTACGCAGCCGCCGTCTATGTTCGGTGTGTTGATGCCAATGGTCACATTCATGTTAGTCTAGTTGCAGCTAAGACCAAGGTGGCCCCTGTCAAACAGGTTTCCATACCTCGTTTGGAGTTATGTGGCGCCTTGCTGCTTTCAAAACTTCTACGTGAGGTTTCCGACACCTTAGGTATCTGTAAAGAAAACATACATGCCTGGACGGACTCGACAGTGGTGCTCGCCTGGTTGAGTAGCCACCCGAGCCGCTGGAAGACATTCGTTGGCAACAGAGTGTCTGAAATACTTACCGTTATGGAGAATAGTCAGTGGTCGCATGTCCAGTCTAGGGATAATCCTGCAGACAGCGCATCGCGCGGCGTGAATCCTTCTGATTGCGCTTTCCTAGAGTTGTGGACACAAGGACCCAGTTGGCTGAAAAATAAAGAAATTAATTATAGTCGAAGCGAAATTAAGGAAACTAACCTAGAAGAAAGAAAATCAGTAGTAGCATGTAACACAGTAGTAAATGAGGAGAGTGAGGAGGATTGTATAATGTCAAAATATTCATCTTTAAGAAAACTTATTAGAGTGATTGCTTACTGCAAAAGGTTTTTAAAATTTAAACATAAAGACAATAATACAAGGTTTAATAATGTTTTAACACACTCTGAAATTCAAGGGGCATTGTTTACATGCATTAAATTATGTCAAAGGAGATACTTTGCATCAGAAATAGATAGATTAGAATCAAGGGGAGAATCCATCAAAAGTGGGGTACTTACCTCACTTAATCCTTATCTGGATCAGGAACAGCTTTTAAGAGTGGGTGGCAGGTTACACAAGGCCAATCTTCATGAAGACGCGAAGCATCCTCTGATTCTTCCTCGTAAGTCACACCTCACTCACCTTTTAATCGCTGACGCTCATGAGCGGACATTGCATGGCGGGCCTCAGTTAGTTTTAAATTATTTGAGATCCAAATATTGGATTATTAATGCAAGGGGTATTGTTAGGCAATATGTACGTAAGTGCGTTATCTGCATTCGTCATTCCGCTCGGTCTGTACCTCCATTAATGGGGTCATTGCCCGCAGCTCGAGTTAATGCTAGCCGACCTTTTCTAAAAAGTGGTGTGGACTATGCAGGTCCTATCAGCGTCAGGTCAGCAAAGGGCCGCGGTCACCATTCCACCAAAGGGTACATCTCCTTGTTTGTATGCATGTCCACTCGGGCCATACACTTAGAGATCGTAAGTGACATGACGTCGCAAGCCTTTTTAGCGGCTTTCAAGCGTTTTACAGCAAGAAGAGGCCATTGTAGTGAAATGTGGAGTGATAACGGCACTACCTTTGTGGGAGCTGATAAGGAATTGAGAACAATGTTTAACCACGAAAGATCTAGAGTAGCAACCGACATTGCCGAGTGGTTAGCAACCAATGGCACAACATGGCACTTCATCCCACCTCATTCTCCAAACTTTGGAGGACTTTGGGAGGCCGGGGTGAAGTCTTGCAAGCATCACCTCAAAAGGGTGATAGGCAACAGTACTCTGACTTTCGAAGAAATGACAACAGTTTTAGCACAAATAGAAGCATGTCTTAACTCTAGGCCAATTTCAGCGTTGAGCTGCCATGCCGAGGATCCGTGTCCTCTCACTCCGGGTCATTTTCTGATAGGAGAGCCTTTACTTCACGCACCAGAGTCTAATTTCGAAGGCTCAAACATTAGCAATTTAAAAAGATGGCATTTAACCCAACGCATGGTCCAGGATTTTTGGCGCAAGTGGTCTCGTGAGTATCTCGTTCAATTTCACCAGAGACACAAATGGGCGCATCATACTATGGAACCGAACGTAGGTGATGTGGTGTTAGTTATGGAGGACGATTTACCTCCCACGAGGTGGCTCCACGGTTTAATTGTTGATAAGCATTCTGGCTCGGACAAGGTCACACGAGTAGTGTCTTTACGCTGTAAGGGCACAATCATAAAGAGACCAGTCTCAAAATTAATTGTACTGCCTGTCACTACTTAAGTGAACACATTTATTTACTATTGATTGGCGAATGACAGTATGTTGTCATTTACAATAATTATTCATAGTGATTTGAAATTTATTGATTAATTTAGTTTTGTTTTATATCTTTACATGTATCCTGTTTATTTTTAGTTATGGTAGAAGTTGCGCTGGTTTAGAAATTATTGTTTACAGTCCACATTCGATTAACCTTCGTAACTTGAAGCTACCACATAGTTTAAACACCCTTTTTATCAAAATGTCAGTTACGGACAGTCTGTCCATGGTGGGCGGGATGTTGACGCATGAAACGTAGCAAGCATGATCTTATCGTAGTTCATGTACGCAAGTCATAGATGGCGTTGTTTAACAATCGGTAGTTGTTATCGGTCCGAGTGTATTAGTTCACTCCCTCACACCAGAGATGGAGTTGTGCCGTGACGTCACTCCGCTGAATGGCGGTGTTAAGATTTTCCGTGTTGTATACATATAAGCAGGACATTTAATATTAAATTAATTACTCTTCAAGGAACAAGTTGTTTTATTTAGTTCCTCAACTGTCACAGTAGTGCAGTGAAGTTCAACACATAGTGGTGTCTGAACAGCGCCAAAAAAAACAATAAGGCGAAATAACTTTGCAATTTATTACGTTACGAACTAATTAATACGAACGAATGAATCATTTGGTTAATCCGACTAAAATAAGTCGACTCTCTGCAATCAACAATTAAACGGTGCATTTACGGGTTCTCAATTTGGACGGTTTGCAATATAAGCTATGCTTCCAAAACTCCAACACACGCACACATTTTCACGCACACAGTCACTCTTTTGCTGTGTACTACACGAGATGCGTTGTATGAAGAATAAGCCAGGCGTAGTACAGCCGAGACACGAAAGTGTCATCTCGCTGAAGGAGACTGCGGAAAGGGAGAGGGAGAGTGCAAGCACTCTTCCAGCCCGCAGAAGGCGCACCGGGCGTCGGCGGAGGGCGGATAACGCCCTCTTCCAACCCCCGTAAACGGGTCCAGGGGCGGCGGACTTGGGGACGTCCGCCTCCCCCATCCAAATGGACCAGAGGCGGTGGCGCGTAGTGTTCCACGCGCGCCTCCTAGATGACACAGGGGGAGTCTCACTCCCCCCCGCGATTGAGGTCTGCATATGCGGGCCGGCACTAGTTGGGGGCTGCGGACGAATGTACTGCTCCCGCGGCCCCCGGCCTAAGTGTGAGATGGAACACCGGGGTGGTTTTAGTCAGTAAGAGTCTGACAGACCCCTCCGCCCGCCCCAGGGCGGAGGACATCCATGAGGATTTCCACCCCGAAAAAAAAAAAAAAAAAAAAAGGTTAGGTCACGCTCAGATTAGGTTAGGTTAGGTCACAGGTTAGTGCACAAGCCGCCTCGTAGGAGATCGTGCGATAACCCCTGATGACTCTGACGGCCATCGCCCTCTGCGGTTTTCGCAGTATTGCGATACTGCGGGCCGTCAGGTCGGGCGTCCACACCGGGGCGCCATACAGGGCCATCGATCGCACGATCCCCACATACAACCGCCTACAGGCGGTGCTCGGGCCCCCCAAATTGGGAAGCAGCGTTGACAGCGCGCCCGCCGCGCCCAATAGCTTGGGCGCCAGCCGCCGAAAGTGGGGGCCGAAGTCCCACCGGCTGTCGAGCACCAATCCTAGGTACTTCATGGTTGGCTCGACAGCAATTCGAGCCCCCCCGACCACGATGTGTGATCCCGGCGGCGGCGCCCGTCGGGGGCCATGGAAAGCGATGGCCTCCGACTTGTTTAGGGCCACCTCCAGGCCTAGGCGCCGTATGCGGCTCACGACTTGTGAGACCGCAGCCGTAGCCAACAACGCTGCCTCCCTGTGCGAGCTCCCCCGAGCCGTGACCAGCGTGTCGTCCGCGTAACACGTCAGGGTCACCCCCCGTTGGAGCTCGCCCCTCAGCACCCAGTCGTACCCGATGTGCCACAGGAGCGGGCCCAGGACCGAACCCTGTGGAACACCGCACGAAATCTCGCGCTGGTCTCCGCCTTCGCGTCCCCTGAAGGTGACACACCTTTCCGGCAAGTAAGCCCCAACAACGTGACGGAGGTAGGAGCGTGACCTAACCTAACCTAACCTGAGCGTGACCTAACCTAACCTGAGCGTGACCTAACCTAACCTGAGCGTGACCTAACCTAACCTAACCTGAGCGTGACCTTTTTTTTTTTTTTTTTTTTGCGTGGGGAAATCCTCATGGACTATCCCCCGTCTGGGGAAGACGGGGGGGTGTGCCGGACTCTTACCGGCTAAAACCACCACGATGTTCCATCACTTGACCGTGGGCCGGGGTCGTGGGATTCGCAGCTGCATGCACCGCGACCCCGGCAGGCCTCGGTCCGCCAGCCCCTGGCGGACCTCTCCTTTGTGGGGCCTTGCCCCACGTCCTGCTGAGAGGCGCGCGTGGAACACGTCGCGCCGCCTACTCGGGCCTGTTACTGATCGAGCGGTGGGTCCCCTAACCCAGCGCCCGCAGGCCACACACTAGGGTGGCTGGAGGTCGTCGCGCGGCCTCCGCCGCCCGGTGCGTCTGGCGCGGGAGGGGAGAGTGGCAGCTGCCTCTCTCTCTCTCTCCGCTCCCTCCTTGGTCGCCATCACCTCCTCGCAGAAGGAGGCGACGGCTTCCCACGCAGTCTCGCTCCCGACCATGGACAGAACCACGGCCGGAAGCGAGAGGTCACCACCACCGACCGCCGCGATTAGCTCGCGGCGCTGCGTAACCCACGCAGGACACGCCTGCAAAGTGTGCAGGGCCGTGTCCTCGGGGCAGTCGACGCAGTGGTGACAACCGGGCGTTTGCTCCCGGCCTATGCGACACAGGTACTTCCCGAAACACCCATGTCCCGAGAGTACCTGCGTCAGCCGGAAGCTGAGGGCGCCATGACGCCTCTCCAGCCACAACCTGAGCGTGACCTTTTTTTTTTTTTTTTTTTTTTCGGGGTGGAAATCCTCATGGATGTCCTCCGCCCTGGGGTGGGCGGAGGGGTCTGTCAGACTCTTACTGACTAAAACCACCCCGGTGTTCCATCTCACACTTAGGCCGGGGGCCGCGGGAGCAGTACATTCGTCCGCAGCCACCAACTTGTGCCGGCCCGCATTTGCAGACCTCAATCGCGGGGGGGAGTGAGACTCCCCCTGTGTCATCTAGGAGGCGCGAGTGGAACACTACGCGCCACCGCCTCTGGTCCATTTGGATGGGGGAGGCGGACGTCCCCAAGTCCGCCGCCCCTGGACCCGTTTACGGGGGTTGGAAGAGGGCGTTATCCGCCCTCCGCCGACGCCCGGTGCGCCTTCTGCGGGCTGGAAGAGTGCTTGCACTCTCCCTCTCCCTTTCACGCTCAGGTTAGGTTAGGTTAGGTCACGCTCAGGTTAGGTTAGGTTAGGTCACGCTCAGGGGCTGCAGTCTCGACATGAGATAGCGATCGGTAAGCTTCCGAAAAACGGTATTCATAGTGCAGTATTATTAAAGGGAAATGATGCCTGTTGTAAAATCTCCCAAAATTTTAAGGAAGATTGGTAAAGATGATTTTATCCTAATAAATATTTAAAAATATAAAAATATAAATAAATTACATAAAACTATAATTGCAACACCTATTTTACATTGAAATTATATTCCTTTATCGTTTGAAGTACAAAATACCTTATAAATGGACATAAAAGTTTCTTTCCTTGCAACACTTGCAAATGTCACAGTATTTGTCAATTGTCACTTTGTCGTTATTTGTTAAGTGTCATGTGCTCTTTTTTGTGAATTTTAATTATTGAAAATTGTTATGGTTTAGACAGTTATTAGACAAAATAGACAATGGGTGATAGTCACTCCAACTCACGGCAGCACACGGGTGCGTTGTCGTAGAATGTAAGAAAGTAAGTAGGTACCTGCAATGCAACACCTATTGTAGAGTCTAAGGGCGCTTTAAATTTAAAGTGTTGGTGTCGGACTGCAGTCGGGCGGCTTGTGTTGTCTGTACCGTGCACGCACGGCGGCAGTACGGACTACGCACTGCTCTCTCGTCTCGTCAACTGTATAAAAAAACACAACCACCCCCGTCCGCAGCACGACATCCGCACCGCAGCGGCAAATGATATTATAAACAAAAAAAATATCATTGGCTGCGGCACGGTTGCAGTCCGACACCAACCGTCTTTTAATTAAAGCGCCCTATAATTTCGTTTGTTGTACACTTTGTACCTTAATAATGTTTACGTTTGTATTCATGTTTTAGACGTAGACGTACAACACGTCCTTCAAGTAACCATATACATAGAAGCGTTGCTGGCTAAATAAGATGCTCGGCCGTTTTTAGCCAGAAGATGATTTACTGTTCATCAAGGAAAGGTGAATTTTGAGTTGGCGTGGAAGGAAGTTGCTGCAGAGCTGAACAATATTTGAAACGGCTCAATACAATAAAATAAACAGAGGCACTGGCTTGTGATTTCGTGGAAAATCGTTGAAGAGATGGTCGTAGTTCATTTTGGTTGCTAATAAACGTTATTTCTTTATTTTATTTTTATTTACGAGCTTGTTAAACATCTCCTTTGATACCCAATAAAGCCTGAGACTACTGCTACAACTACAACACCTTGTAAGCAGATAAACGTTTATTTTCAAATCAAAAATCTCTTGCACAACTTATCGATCGTAATGAATACTTTGCGGGCTTTCCAATTTGCTCGCAAAGTTATTCGCTAAAATGACGTCAAATCGTAAACTTGACAGTTGAATTCGTTAGGTTTCCGACAAAAATCAATAAAAAAATTGTCATTATGACATAAATAGTGATGTGCCGAGTTGGCCATTTATGGTATTTGAATAAATTAGTACTCGTTAAAAAGAGAATCGATTCAAAACTCGAGTCACTGACTCGAATCTAGTAGCGATTACTGCGTCAGGTACTCAAGTACTTCATAGGATTCGACTACTCTAATGTTTCTCACTTCCAAAAATACAAGCAAAAATACAAAATTTGGGTCATAAAATACAAATCAGTTTTATTGATAAGTCAATAAAAAGAAAAGTAAACATTTTAAATAATTAGAAATCATATTCTTACTGTCTGATATACTGTAGGTATAATCATAAACAAATTCTCTTTTTGATTTCTAGGCGCCAAAATTAAATCAATTCAATTAAATATTTAAAAAGCAAATCTACGATACTTATTACCACTGTCCAACACTTAACAGATCAATCGCTTCGAAACGAATGTCACTTTAACGTTAATATACAAAGTTAGTTGGAAAGGGGGTACTAATCCGCAAGCCACATAAAGTATCACTAATGACGGTTTTAAAGCAAGTGTCAAAATTTCTAAATTCGATCATTTTGCATGGAAATGAATTTTTATTTTAGTTTTTTCAAAAATTCAACATTCCTGCTTCAGTTACAAAATCAGAAAAAAGAGCTTCTATTTGGTGACCCCAAATATGACTTACAATGTTTGAATGTTATAACTGAGGATAGATAGATTTTAGCGTATTTTTGCGAAATTTTTGAACAGCTATTTCTCTTAAATTATTTACTTTTAGGGAAATTGGTAGAACAAAAGTTATTCATTATTATGTGTACTTTAACACCCTTTCGGATTAGTAAGCACCAATAATTCTTAAAACGCAACTTGACAATCAACAAAATCTCGTGATCACAAGAAAAACAAACAGGTACACAACAACAACCTGCATTTTTCGGAAGAGAGAGGTCCCGGCAACAACATAAGGTCGCGATTTAAGTACTCGGTTCAGTATTCGCGTACCAACTATGAATAATCGAAATCTTTACTCGAGTTGCGATCATTCGAATACTTCAATTCTATAACTCGATGAACGAATCACCTATCTATAGTTAAACTGACTCGATACATCACTATCACTTAACTACCGATTTCGGTCGATAAGTGATAGCGATACATGTCGAGACTGCTGCCCCAGGTTAGGTTAGGTTAGGTCACGCTCAGGTTAGGTTAGGTTAGGTCACGCTCAGGTTAGGTTAGGTTAGGTCACGCTCAGGTTAGGTTAGGTTAGGTCACGCTCAGGTTAGGTTAGGTGAGGTCACGCTCAGGTTAGGTTAGGTTAGGTCACGCTCAGGTTAGGTTAGGTTAGGTCACGCTCAGGTTAGGTTAGGTTAGGTCACGCTCAGGTTAGGTTAGGTTAGGTCACGCTCAGGTTAGGTTAGGTTAGGTCACGCTCAGGTTAGGTTTTTTTTTTTTTTTTTTTTTTTTTTTTTTTTTTTTTTTTTTTTTTTTTTTTTTTTTGTTTTGGCAGGAGTGGGAAATCCTCATGGACACCCAAGCCACCTCACTAGTGAGATGGCTTGGGTAGTGTCGGACTCTTACCGACTAAAACCACACTCCTGCCCCGGCGTGAGCCCCTGCCGTACTGGTTACGCAGGGATTTTGCAATGGGCTGTTTCTATTGTATTGCGCCTTACATGTCTTACTATGTTCGGTATATTCGGTATAATATGAAATCCAAATTTTTAATTTTCGCTACTCTATTTAAAAGTCTATTTTATGCATCTATTTATTAAAATTAATTATTTATCCTATAACTTGACACCTCTATTTATTTCTAATATTTACTTGTTTCACTATTTTTATTATATATTCTATAAATTTTGATCTAGTTTTCTTATTCACAATGTGCACGCTTAATTTATCTTTCGTGATTTGGTCTCCGATTACCATTTCTAGGTTGTGTCTGTGGGAGCCATATACAGGGCACTCCGTCAGGAGGTGGAGGACAGTCTCTTGTGTGTCGGGGTCGCAGGCGCACGCTGGGTTCTCCTTGCACTTGAAGCGAGTCAAGTATTCGGAGAACCCACCGTGCCCTGTTAGGGCTTGGGTCAGGTCTTTCGTCATCTCCATCTTACGCACCGTCCTGTACGCCGCGATCGCACAGGGGAAAAACAGTTTGGTGGTGGCCGCCGTTTCTCCCGTACAGTATCTCCGGTTCCATTCGCCCAGCGTCTCCATTCGGATCATTCGCTTGGCGAATGAAACCGGGCATCTGTCGTAGTCGGGTGCACGCTTGGACTTCAAGGCAGCCTCCTTCGCGAGCGAGTCGGCTCTCTCGTTACCCTCCAGCCCCGCATGAGCTTTTATCCAGAACAAGGAGACGCTCTTGTTCTGGATATTGCTGCTGCGGATGGCGTCTCTAGTTTCTACTGCGAGAGGGTGGAGGGCTTCGGGGTTCACGACCGTTTGGAGGGCTGCCATGGAGTCGCTGTAGATAGCGAACGCCGTCTCGGTCCTTCGGAGGACTTCTTTTGTGGCTTCGCAGAGCGCAAGGAGCTCAGCCTGGTAGACGGTACTGTAAGACGGCAGAACAAGCTTTCGGGTCTTCGTCTCGGCCGCGCCAGTCCATACTGATAGCGCGGCTCCGACTTTACCATCGATCTTGCTGCCGTCTGTGAAAATACGCACCGCGTAATCGCAGTGGTTGCTATATTGTTCCTCGTCTACCAGGCGTGCTCAGGTTAGGTTAGGTTAGGTCACGCTCAGGTTAGGTTAGGTTAGGTCACGCTCAGGTTAGGTTAGGTTAGGTCACGCTCAGGTTAGGTTAGGTTAGGTCACGCTCAGGTTAGGTTAGGTTAGGTCACGCTCAGGTTAGGTTAGGTTAGGTCACGCTCAGGTTAGGTTAGGTTAGGTCACGCTCAGGTTAGGTTAGGTTAGGTCACGCTCAGGTTAGGTTAGGTTAGGTCACGCTCAGGTTAGGTTAGGTTAGGTCACGCTCAGGTTAGGTTAGGTTAGGTCACGCTCAGGTTAGGTTAGGTTAGGTCACGCTCAGGTTAGGTTAGGTTAGGTCACGCTCAGGTTAGGTTAGGTTAGGTCACGCTCAGGTTAGGTTAGGTTAGGTCACGCTCAGGTTAGGTTAGGTTAGGTCACGCTCAGGTTAGGTTAGGTTAGGTCACGCTCAGGTTAGGTTTTTTTTTTTTTTTTTTTTTTTGTTTTGGCAGGAGTGGGAAATCCTCATGGACACCCAAGCCACCTCACGGATGACATGGCTTGGGTAGTGTCGGACTCTTACCGACTAAAACCACACTCCTGCCCCGGCGTGAGCCCCTGCCGTACAAGTTACGCAGGGTTCTTGCGATGGGCTGTATGTTATTCTTGGTCGCCTTTTATTTTGTGCTGTTCCAATCCAAACTTTTAATTTATGTATAAAACTCTATTTCAATATATATTAAATCTAATTTATCGTGACTTCTACTTGTTCCTAATATTTACTTTCTTAACAATTTTAACTATATATTCAATAAATTTGTCTCTATTTTTTCTGTCGCTGATATATACGCTCAAGTTCTCTTTTCTAATCTGGTCTCCAAACGCCATTTCAAGGTTGTGCCTGTGGGAGCCATACACAGGGCACTCCGTCAAGAGGTGGAGGATCGTCTCTTGCTTGTCGGGGTCACAGGCGCACGCTGGATTCTCCTTGCACTTGAAACGGGTCAAGTATTCGGAGAACCCACCGTGCCCTGTTAGGGCTTGGGTCAGCTCTTTCGTCATTTCAAACTTGCGGACCGTCCTGTACGCCGCGATCGCACACGGGAAAAACAGCTTGGTGGTGGCCGCCGTTTCGCCCGTACAGTACCTCCGGTTCCATTCTCCCAGCGTTTCCAATCGGATCATTCGCTTGGCGAATGAAACCGGGCATCTGTCGTAGTCGGGTGCACGTTTCGACTTCAGGGCAGCCTCCTTCGCGAGAAAGTCGGCTCTCTCGTTACCCTCCAGCCCCGCATGCGCTTTGATCCAGAACAAGGAGACGCTCTTGTTCTGGCGGTTGCTGTTGCGGATGGCGTCCCTTGCTTCCACTGCGAGGGGGTGAAGGGCTTCGGGGTTCACGACTGTTTGGAGGGCTGCCATGGAGTCGCTGTAGATGGCGAACGCCGTCTCTGTCCTTGGGAGGACTTCCTTGGTGGCTTCGCAGAGGGCGAGGAGCTCAGCCTGGTAGACGGTACTGTAAGACGGCAGAACAAGCTTTCGGGTCTTCGTCTCGGCCGCGCCTGACCATACTGATAGCGCGGCCCCGACTTTACCCTCGATCTTGCTGCCGTCTGTGAAAATACGCACCGCTTAATTGCGGTGGTTATTATATTGTTCCTCGTCTACCAGGCGTCGCAGTTCCATGTCCCTCTGCTCCGCCGGATGTGGTGTCTCTAGTGCCGATGCCATTCGCTCGATCTCCCGGCCCGCCAGCGCGGGATGGGACACTACCCCCTTCTTGGCCTCGTATAGCGAGGCCGCCTCTCGGATTCGGAGGTCAAGAGGGAGTATCCCAGACAGCACCAGCGCTGCGTTCAGGGAGACCGTGCGATAGGCACGGCACAGCTTCTGAGCGAAGCTCCTCTGGACGGCGTTCAACCTCTTCTGCACCCCGACTTTGTTCGCGGCTGGCGACCACGCGCTCGCAGCGTACAGGACGATGGGCTCCACTGCAGCTGTATAAATGCAGCGTATTATATCTGGGTGGAGACCCCAGCTGACCCTCGCGGCCCTTGACAGCTGCTTGTAGATGCCGACGGCTCGGGAGCAGACGTTTGCGACGTGGGTGTTGAAGGTCAACTTGTGGTCGATGGTGAGACCGAGCAGCTTGATCTCATTTGACATGCCAATGTCGACTCCACCCATACTCAGACATGGGATGTCGTGCTTCAGCTTCCGCGTAATAAGCATAGCTTTCGTTTTGTGCGGTGCAAACTTGAGCTTGTTCACGACACCCCACGCCTGGACATACTCCAGGGCGGCATTGGCATGCCTTTGGACCTCAAGTGCAGTCCCCCCATCGAACACAAGGACGACGTCGTCCGCAAACGCCTGGCATTGGACCCCCCTGCTCTCCAGCCCTTTGAGCAGAGGATCCAGCAGGAGATTCCATAGTATGGGACCACCGATTGACCCCTGGACACATCCTTTCCCGGTCCTAGTCTCGTGCTCCGCACCCGCATATCGGACTTTCACCACTCTCTCGGACAAGTAACTGTCGATGACCCGCCTCAAGTTTACAGGACACTTTTCCTCAGCCAGACGCACTCTAATGGCCGGCCACCAAGCGCTGTCGAAGGCTCCCTCAATGTCCAGGGACACAACCGTGACAAGCCTCTTCTCAGAGAGTCTGCCACGGATGTACCCCATCAGGGCGTAGAGGGAGTCCTCGGTGCTTCTTTGGGGCATGAAGCCGTACTGGCGAGTACTCATCCTGGGCAACAGATAAAACTTGAGTCGGGCCACCAACACCTTCTCGAACATCTTGCCGAGTACAGGCAAAAGACCAATCGGCCTGTATGATTTCGGAGTGGTGTAGTCCTCCTTTGCGGGCTTGCGGAGCACAACGACCGTTGCCTCCTTCCAGGACCGCGGAAAGTATCCATGCGCCAGGCACTTGTTAAACAAGCGCAGAACTAGGTCTGGGTCGTGGTGAATCGTGTGGCCCCATATGTCCGCCGTCAGACCGTCGGAACCGGGGGCTTTTTTGGGGTTGAACGAGGAGACCGCTCGCTTCAGCTCGTCGAGAATGAAGGGGGGGTCCAAAGGCTCAACTTGGTTCCCCCCATTCACCTCTTCCGCTCGTTGCCGCATCCTTTTATGCTCCTCGTTTTCCCCCTCCGTACGGTCTTCCGGGTAGAAAGTCTTCGCTAGGAACCTCGCCGAGGCCTCTGGGTCCAGGGTCCTTGCGTCCCTCACCATCGGCAAATCCTCCTGCCTCTTCTCCGTTCTACGAATGACCCTGTATATACCCTCCCACATGCCTTCCCTGTCCTGCTTCTCGCAGAAACCCTTCCAGCTCTCGACCTGAGCTTTGACTACTGCTAATTCGTACTCCTCTTTCTGTTTCAGGTACTCCTCAACAACCTTTTGTCTCCGGACTGGCGCTGCACATCGGATCCTCCGCTTATGGGTGACGACCTTTCTCTTCAGGCCAGCGAGTTCATCGGACCACCACGGCACGGTTACTTTCTCTACTCTTTTCTTCTTGGGCATCATGTGTGCACACGTTTGTTGCACAGTTTCTGTGAGCTTTTGGACTACCAGGTCTATACGTTCCGAGCTGTCGATGCTATCGATCAGCTCGGACGTAATGTCATTTTCAGTTTTAATTTTGGCCAGTTTCTTACGAAACTGGCCCCAATTTGTCTTCCTAGTGTTATAGACTCTGGTAGTCCGGCTCACCATGATGCCCGAAGACTTTTCGAGATTTATAGAGAACTCTATGCCGTTGTGGTCCGACCCTGTCAGATCGTCGACGACTCGCCAGCCGTCTATCACCGTCAGCATATCCGATGTACAGGCTGTGACGTCGACGCAGCTAGTGTAACGTCTGTCACCCCTAACTACGTCGAAGGTTGGAGTTTCCCCTGTGTTGAGTACTTGCAGTCCGAGCTGGTCGAGAGCCGCCAGCATCTCGTCGCCTCTGCTATTCGTCTCGCTGCTGCCCCACCAGATACTCCAGGCGTTGGCGTCTCCTCCCATTATGAGCTTATGCGGGCCGGTCTCGCTTTCGATCTTCCTGAGCGTGTCCAGGTATGGCCCCAAGGGCTGGTCTGGCTCAAAGTAGAACGAGACCAGCGTGAGCTTCCAGGCACCGGTTTGGATCCCCACCACGACGATGTTATCCGTGGTGAGTTTTGGGTACTGCCTTACGGTAAGGTTTGGGTCAAAGACGGCGATTGCCGCTTTGACAGTCCCTTCAGTCCAGTTTCCAGTCATACGTCGTGCTCCGTTAAAAAAAAATCTAAAAATAGTAATAGTGTGTAAAAGTGAATAAAAACCTTTTGAACTTATAAAATATTGACTAATAACTAAGTGACAGTGTTATCTAAAAAATTTAACATAAAAACTGTGAAAATAAGACTAAAAAACTTAAAATTCTCCAAATGTTCCAAAACAATAACACAAAAGTGACTTAATCAGCAATAAATAAACAAAAACAAACCTCACAAAGTTATTTTATCCCAACATCTCAAAAAGCGATAAATAAACAATAACAATTAAAACGAAGTGAAAAAGTGACTCATACAGTGATTTAAATTCTCAACGGTCACATACAAAAGTAATTTTGTACAGTCATTGTTATTCTATCCAGTGATCTTTGATTTGCGGCAAGCAGTCAATAAATTTGACAAAATCATCAACTGTTCAAGTGGCGCAGAGCTTTAAGTCGCTATCTACTTTTGCCGTTCAAGCACCGCCCGATCGAGTGGTCGCGAGTTCAAACCTCAGTGCTAGCTTATACTTTTCGGAGGTCTCTAATATTAATATTTGGAATTAAATGTTGATTTTCCTGGTTCCGGCGAGTAAACGTTGGCTGTCTACTTGTAAGTTTGCAATAATAGCAAAACCGTCCGCAAGATGGCATCACTGGTAAGATGTCATAAATGTAAAAAAGATGTGAACATAAAAAGTACTGCTTTGTGTTCCGCCTGTGATAACAGATATGAGTTTGATTGCGACGGTTATCCGGAACCTACATATCGACTAAAAGATGCAGAAGCGAAAAAAAAATGGAGATGTAAGGTGTGTATTAGAAACAAAAAATATTCTAATACCGACGGAGCTTCCAATATTACCGTACGAAAGAAGCAGAATTATATTAAAACACCTTCGCCAATAAAACAAACATCTAAGACAAAGAAAGATCTAGTCGATGATACGTCGAAACGTCTGTCTTCAATTCAAAGTAGTACAAAATTATTTGACTCTCACATACTTACCGACTGCGAATCGCCTGATGAGTCATATACTACTCCCAATAAACTATCAAGGAGTGTTGACAGAACTGTAACTGACTTGGTATCAGTCTCAGAAATGAAGGATACAATAACTCAACTTACGCTTCAGTTAGAAAACACAGAAAATGAACTGGGAAATATATTGCTAGAAAATACCGAACTACATAAACAAATAAAAAAGTTATGTACAGAAAATAATACTTTAAAATCCTTATGTCATTCTTCCTCTTTATTCGGATATCCGGGTACAAGCTCCAAGAAAAAGAAGCAAGCCCTGTCACAACAACACTACGTGCATTCCACGCCATCCTCTCCATCGTCATCCACATTGAACGTTGAAGTTAATGATCACGTAAATATATTACGCCTGCAACAGGAAATCCTAACCCTGCAACAGCAATTAAGGACTGCAGAAAAAGAAATTCTAACTCTTACAGAACGTATTACATTATTGATACAGAGTCAAAATACCTGCGAACTTTCCATTGAAGAACCGAAACGGAATACGGCTAGTGTAAAAACTTGCACTGCCAAGCAAGTACAAAATCTGATTTCTGGGAAGAAAATACATATTTTCGGTACTCAACGCTGCGTTGGCTTAGCAGCCGCCTTATCACACTCAAGAGTAAATTCACAATACGAAAATTATCAACTCGTTGCTCAAACTAAACCAAACGCACCATGTAGCGAAGTAACATCCAGCTGCAGAAATGTAAAATTAACAACAGACGATAAAGTTGTAATTTGTTTAGGTGAAAATGACCGTAGCTTAAATATTATCTTGTCTCAATTGAAAAATATATTGAATATATTTAGTTGTAACACTGTAATTGTATTAAATGTCGTAAAAAATGTATTCCTCAATGTCAATAAATTAAACAATTCTATAAAAAATGTATGTAGTAAGTATAAAAAATGTCACTTTGTAAAACAAATAAGCACCGAATTGTCTGATATATGTAAGTCAATTAATTTTGTTATAGATTGTAATGACTATAATGATAAATATTTGAACCCTAGCGAAATTCGAAAGAGAATAGCAAGTGGCAAATCAAGTTTCAAATTGAGCATTGGTATACATGAAACAAAAAAAGGGACAATTCCCTACTACTTTAAGAAACAAAGTCGCATTGAAACTGTTAAGCATCCTAAAAGCAATAACTTTACGGAATCCAATACGAAGGTTACGAAAGGAACTATACCGTACTATTTTCCTGTTATAAATAAGAGCGACTCATTTTTTCGTACCTAAAGCCACCAACAAATCGCACTATTTTAAAATATTACATCAAAATATCGCCAGTGTTCTATCCAAACAAGAACTACTAGAACTAACCATTCAAGAACTAAAGGACGATAATAATGACCCAGATGTAATATGCCTATCTGAAACTTTTATAAAAAAAGGTTTTGACAATTATGTAAAAATAAATAATTATGTAATGGCTACTAACTTCTGTAGAGAACAACAAAGGGGTGGCACTTGTATATTGGTAAAAAAAGAGCTAACTTATAAAGAATTGTTAATAGTTAAAAACTACGCCACTCAAAATACGTTTGAAGCCTGTGGAATAGAATTAATGTGTGGTAAATTAGTTATTATATGTGTTTATCGCACTCCTAAATCTGATCCAACACAGTTTTTATTAAAATTACACAAACTTCTGCACGATTTAATAAATAAATACAAGTCTAAAGTTAATATAGTTATAGCTGGTGATTTGAATATAAATACACTAAAAAAAGGTAACATTACAAATCAGTTACAAGACTTATGCAATAATTATAATTTGAAAATGCTGATAAATGTTCCCACACGTAAATTGGCTTGTATTGATCATATTTTGAGCAATATTTCCAATGCTACTGCAACCGTACTACCTTTACATCTCTCAGATCATGATACAGCACAAATGCTTAGCTTTCCTTCGCAAAATGTACCACAAAAAGCATCAATACACTACGTTTATAAAAGAGATTACAAACTAGATAATATCCGAAAATTCCGGGAATGCTTACAAAGTCTTTGCTGGTCTGATATATATATAAACACAGATTCAAATTCTGCCTTTAATGATTTTCATGATTTGTGGTGCCTTTTTTACAATCTCTGTTTCCCTAAGGTAAGAGTCAGGATCAACAGTACCGCTAAAAACACGCAAAAGTGGATAAGTAAAGGTCTTAGACAAAGTTGCAAAACAAAGCGAAAATTACGCTATGAATTTTATAAAAACAAAAATAATTCTAATAAATTAATATATAAAAAATATTCCTATATGCTTAAAAAATGTATTTACAGCTCAAAAAAGAATGCGAACATAAAATATATTGAGACACAAGATAACAAATGTAAAGCCACTTGGACTGTCATCAAAAATGAAATAAATAAAAATACCACCCCTAAAGATAATATAGATTCAATAAAATTAAATGGTATTGTAGTTACAGACCCTGTAGAAATAGCTTCTACATTCAATAACTATTACGTGAATTTGACGCAAACGTCACCGCAAGCTGTTCAAAATTATAGGCAAAATAGATATGTCAACTCAATGTTTCTTAAACCAATGTCAGAAAACGAAGTGCGCCTTGAAATAATGTCCCTGTCCAACACTAGATCAGAGGGCTATGACGAAATTAGTACTAAAATCATAAAACCTTGCCGTAATGAATTGACTAGTATCTTAACCCATTTAATAAACATGTCTTTTGCAGCAGGAACATTTCCCGATAGGTTAAAATTATCAATTATTAAGCCGTTATTTAAAAAAGGAGATAAAAGTGATATTAGTAATTACCGTCCAATTACATTGATACCTATTTTTTCAAAAATTTATGAGAAATGTATGTATAAAAGGCTAATAGAATTTTGCAATAAATTCCAAATAATAAGTACTGAACAGTATGGATTTCAAAAAAAGAAATCCACATCATTAGCTATTTACTCTCTTATGAAGGCAGTACTTTCAAATATTAATAATAATCATCTGACTACGGGACTTTTTTTTGATTTATCAAAAGCCTTCGATTTTGTGTCGCACAGCATATTGTTGGATAAACTAGAGACTATTGGGATTAGAGGACCTGTACTTGAATGGATATCATCCTATTTAGGCAATAGACAGCAACGTGTCATTATTAGTAAAATTAACAGTAATAGAGATATGATACCATACTCATCAGAATATAAGCAAAATAAATGTGGTGTTCCGCAAGGAAGCGTGCTTGGTCCAATATTGTTTCTTTTATATATTAATGACATCATAAAAATAACCAATCATAAATGCATATTATTTGCCGACGATATATCAATCATAGTGACATCAGATAAAAAGAAAAACAAGACTGACCATGAGTTTGACATAAATAATACAATAGATAAATTACTACTTTGGCTTGACATGAATAATTTAAAAATAAATTTAGATAAATCCGTTTATATCCAATTTAATCAATCAAATAATAATAAAAACAATATAAAACTTAATATTAATAAAATCGAAGAGGCAATCCATACAAGGTTTTTAGGTGTAATAATAGACAAAGATTTTAACTGGAAAGAACATGTAGATAATGTAAGCACTCGAATCAATAAATTTGTATACGCACTGAAGCAAGTTAAAAACGTAACTAACATAAAAACTGCAATTATGTCATACTACGCCTATGTTGAGTCGCTACTGCGATATGGTCTCGTAATGTGGGGTAATGGTACCAATAGGGATAGAGCATTTATCGCGCAAAAAAAGTGCATCAGAGCAATAAGTGGTATTAAACCTGATGACTCATGTAGACCAATGTTCAAGAGGTTTGGTCTGCTACCTCTACCATGTCTGTATATATATGAGGTATGTATATTTGTAGTTAACAACAAACATTTATTTAAATCAGCAAATGATGTAAATCCCAGAAACAGACGAGATCCTCATAAACTGGTATTAAGTGATTTGCCAAGACTTGCGAAATACAACAAAAACTGCCTTGCAATGTGCGTACGTATTTATAACAAAATACCAAGTCGCTTTAAAATATTGAACTCGAGAAAATTTAAGACAGAATTACACAAGTGGCTTATTGAATGTAATTTTTACTGTTTAAAAGATTTTATGGATGTGAGATGTTGATTCCTTTTGTCAAAATATAAATTTTTGCATGCTATGTTATATCTTAGCGAAACATGTTGAGCTACTGTAATAATATTAACATCAATGTATACCATGTTTTACGCAAATAAATGATTTACTTACTTACTTACTTACTTCTCCTTGCCTGGTGCTCTGAAAGATTCTCACGCCTCTGGTCCCGCTCATCCTTTTCGCGTTGCCGACGTAGGGCTCCTGGATCAACGCTGCAGTTGCCTTGCGCTTCTCGGCCTCGATCATAAGCTCATGGGTCGCCAGCTTCTTCCTTTGGAGATTCGCCTGGAGTATTTTGTGCGGCATTTTGCTCATTGGGACCACCTTAGCAGTAGGCAACGGACGCGCGTGCCAGCCTGTCCCACTTAACCCGGATAGGACACTCGGGGCTAAATGCGTTGTGGTCCGACCTCTCCATCTTCGCCTTGACGCAGTTATGGCACTGAGGGGTATCTGCCCTCAGCCACTGGGCACATTCTGCTCGGAGGTGTGGGCCCCCACAATGACTGCATAGGTCGGCAGGCTCTTTACAGAGCCGCCGGCCATGCCCATATCCCAAACACCTCGTGCATTGCACCAGTGGCGACTGATCGTCGACGAAGACGGTCTGGAGGTCGATACGCGCCTTCCCCTTGTCCAGCATCCTGCTCCAGATTCTCGGGGACGTGCTGACCACCACGTTGCTGGTCTGAGGGTTCCTGGAGTTCCTTCGGTATTTCACGGTCAGTCGATCCTCCTCTTTGTCGAGGCCATGAAAGACGTCCCGGTTCTGATTCCGCAGCGCCCTCAGCACTTCCTCGTCAGAGTGGATGCGGAGGACGCCCCGGAAAACCAGCATCGGGTCTTTGTTTTTCACGCTCAGGTTAGGTTAGGTTAGGTTAGGTTAGGTTGGGGGGGGGGGTGCGTGGTCAGAAACCTCCTCGTGTGCCCGGTGGCTGCTGGTCCCTTATGGATACGTCCGGGGGGAACAGCAGTTGCTCGGGCCGGTGCACCCTGGGCACGGGCAATAGCTTCTGAGCTCCCGGAGGCTATTGTCTGTGGCGAATTCTGACCATGGGGGGGTGGCCAGTTGGCCATGGGAGGGAGGGCTCTTCCCCGCCCTCTCGTCTGGGAGAGGGCATGGTGGAACGAGCCTTGTAGGGGCGACGGGTTTGTCAGCTGGCAATAGCCGGCTGACGAACCCGTGCTGCGGAGGACGCGGCGCGGCACACCCTTGGGTATTGACGGCTCAGTCTGGGTCGCGCCGCGGTCTGATTGCGGGGATCGGCCGGGGCCTCTCGCTTCCCGGCGTGTTGCGTTCCGTTCCCCAGGGCGGAGCGCGCCGCGCTGGGAGGCGAGGGATCTTGGGCTGCGGTCGCCTCCTTTTGCGAGGACGTAATCGCAAAGGGAGGCGGCGGAGCGCGCGCGGGAGGATGCCCTCTCGTTGCGCCTCTGTGGGCGAGGAGGAGGTCGGAGCGGATATGCCGGCTTTCCCTCCTCGTGGTGGTGATGGGCGGGCGACAGGCGCGGGGGGGGCGCCTCCGCCCGCGTTGCACTCCACACCACCTGCGGGACATTCGTGCGGGGCCCGCCGCGGTGAAGGCGGGCGATCGTCGGAGGGGTACTGGAGGTAAAGGCTATGCCGGTTTCCCAGTGCCCTTCCACTCAGACGATGCGGGAATGCCGCTGGGTTGTTTTAGTGGGTATACCGGGCTAGCCCGGGGAGTCCCACATAGCCCCCCATTCCCCCAAATGGGCGTGGTATGCGTAATTGCATTTTTTCCCAGCGCAAAAAAAAAAAAAAAAAAAAAAAAAAAAAAAAAAAAAAAAAAAAAAAAAAAAAAAAGGTTAGGTTGGGGGGGGGGGTGCGTGGTCAGAAACCTCCTCGTGTGCCCGGTGGCTGCTGGTCCCTTATGGATACGTCCGGGGGGAACAGCAGTTGCTCGGGCCGGTGCACCCTGGGCACGGGCAATAGCTTCTGAGCTCCCGGAGGCTATTGTCTGTGGCGAATTCTGACCATGGGGGGGTGGCCAGTTGGCCATGGGAGGGAGGGCTCTTCCCCGCCCTCTCATCTAGGAGAGGGCATGGTGGAACGAGCCTTGTAGGGGCGACGGGTTTGTCAGCTGGCAATAGCCGGCTGACGAACCCGTGCTGCGGAGGACGCGGCGCGGCACACCCTTGGGTACTGACGGCTCAGTCTGGGCCGCGCCGCGGTCTGATTGCGGGGATCGGCCGGGGCCTCTCGCTTCCCGGCGTGTTGCGTTCCGTTCCCCAGGGCGGAGCGCGCCGCGCTGGGAGGCGAGGGATCTTGGGCTGCGGTCGCCTCCTTTTGCGAGAACGTAATCGCAAAGGGAGGCGGCGGAGCGCGCGCGGGAGGATGCCCTCTCGCTGCGCCTCTGTGGGCGAGGAGGAGGTCGGAGCGGATATGCCGGCTTTCCCTCCTCGTGGTGGTGTGGGCGGGCGGCAGGCGCGGGGGGGGCGCCTCCGCCCGCGTTGCACTCCACACCACCTGCGGGACATTCGTGCGGGGCCCGCCGCGGTGAAGGCGGGCGATCGTCGGAGGGGTACTGGAGGTAAAGGCTATGCCGGTTTCCCAGTGCCCTTCCACTCAGACGATGCGGGAATGCCGCTGGGTTGTTTTAGTGGGTATACCGGGCTAGCCCGGGGAGTCCCACATAGCCCCCCATTCCCCCAAATGGGCGTGGTATGCGTAATTGCATTTTTTCCCAGCGCAAAAAAAAAAAAAAAAAAAAAAAAAAAAAAAAAAGGTTAGGTTGGGGGGGGGGGTGCGTGGTCAGAAACCTCCTCGTGTGCCCGGTGGCTGCTGGTCCCTTATGGATACGTCCGGGGGGAACAGCAGTTGCTCGGGCCGGTGCACCCTGGGCACGGGCAATAGCTTCTGAGCTCCCGGAGGCTATTGTCTGTGGCGAATTCTGACCATGGGGGGGTGGCCAGTTGGCCATGGGAGGGAGGGCTCTTCCCCGCCCTCTCATCTAGGAGAGGGCATGGTGGAACGAGCCTTGTAGGGGCGACGGGTTTGTCAGCTGGCAATAGCCGGCTGACGAACCCGTGCTGCGGAGGACGCGGCGCGGCACACCCTTGGGTACTGACGGCTCAGTCTGGGCCGCGCCGCGGTCTGATTGCGGGGATCGGCCGGGGCCTCTCGCTTCCCGGCGTGTTGCGTTCCGTTCCCCAGGGCGGAGCGCGCCGCGCTGGGAGGCGAGGGATCTTGGGCTGCGGTCGCCTCCTTTTGCGAGGACGTAATCGCAAAGGGAGGCGGCGGAGCGCGCGCGGGAGGATGGCCCTCTCGCTGCGCCTCTGTGGGCGAGGAGGAGGTCGGAGCGGATATGCCGGCTTTCCCTCCTCGTGGTGGTGTGGGCGGGCGGCAGGCGCGGGGGGGGGCGCCTCCGCCCGCGTTGCACTCCACACCACCTCTGCGGGTCATTCCGAGCCTCCCCCGATGGGGAGGACGTGCTAGGCCCGCCGCGGTTAAGGCGGGCGATCGTCGGAGGGGTACTGGAGGTAAAGGCTATGCCGGTTTCCCAGTGCCCTTCCACTCAGACGATGCGGGAATGCCGCTGGGTTGTTTTAGTGGGTATACCGGGCTAGCCCGGGGAGTCCCACATAGCCCCCCATTCCCCCAAATGGGCGTGGTATGCGTAATTGCATTTTTTCCCAGCGCAAAAAAAAAAAAAAAAAAAAAAAAAAAGGTTAGGTTGGGGGGGGGGGTGCGTGGTCAGAAACCTCCTCGTGTGCCCGGTGGCTGCTGGTCCCTTATGGATACGTCCGGGGGGAACAGCAGTTGCTCGGGCCGGTGCACCCTGGGCACGGGCAATAGCTTCTGAGCTCCCGGAGGCTATTGTCTGTGGCGAATTCTGACCATGGGGGGGTGGCCAGTTGGCCATGGGAGGGAGGGCTCTTCCCCGCCCTCTCATCTAGGAGAGGGCATGGTGGAACGAGCCTTGTAGGGGCGACGGGTTTGTCAGCTGGCAATAGCCGGCTGACGAACCCGTGCTGCGGAGGACGCGGCGCGGCACACCCTTGGGTATTGACGGCTCAGTCTGGGCCGCGCCGCGGTCTGATTGCGGGGATCGGCCGGGACCTCTCGCTTCCCGGCGTGTTGCGTTCCGTTCCCCAGGGCGGAGCGCGCCGCGCTGGGAGGCGAGGGATCTTGGGCTGCGGTCGCCTCCTTTTGCGAGGACGTAATCGCAAAGGGAGGCGGCGGAGCGCGCGCGGGAGGATGCCCTCTCGTTGCGCCTCTGTGGGCGAGGAGGAGGTCGGAGCGGATATGCCGGCTTTCCCTCCTCGTGGTGGTGATGGGCGGGCGACAGGCGCGGGGGGGGCGCCTCCGCCCGCGTTGCACTCCACACCACCTGCGGGACATTCGTGCGGGGCCCGCCGCGGTGAAGGCGGGCGATCGTCGGAGGGGTACTGGAGGTAAAGGCTATGCCGGTTTCCCAGTGCCCTTCCACTCAGACGATGCGGGAATGCCGCTGGGTTGTTTTAGTGGGTATACCGGGCTAGCCCGGGGAGTCCCACATAGCCCCCCATTCCCCCAAATGGGCGTGGTATGCGTAATTGCATTTTTTCCCAGCGCAAAAAAAAAAAAAAAAAAAAAAAAAAAAAGGTTAGGTTGGGGGGAGTGGTTGGTGGACTGAGTGGTTGGTGGACTTGGCGGTGGTCGCCGAGCCCTACTCGGTCCCCAGGAGTTGGCTGGGCGACCGGGACGGCCTGGTGGCAATGGTGGCGCGGTCTTCCACAGACTCCCCTCCCCTCTCGCTCTTAGAGAGGGGACCGGGATACGTGGCCGCCGCGTGGGGGGATGTGGCCCTAGTTGGGGTCTATTTCTCCCCAAACCGCCCTCTCTCAGACTTTGAGGACTTCCTGGAGGTCCTCACTGCAGTTGTGGGGAGGGCGGCACCGCGCCAGGTCGTCGTGTTAGGCGACCTAAACGCCAAGTCGGTGGCTTGGGGCAACCCGTCTGCCTCCTGTGACGTCCGGGGGCGCGCCGTTGAGTTTTGGGCGACGTCGTGCGGTGTGTCCCTCCTCAACAGGGGGGCGGTCCACACGTGTGTGCGGCAACGGGGAGGGTCGGTGGTTGACGTCTCGTTCGCCACCCCCGTGCTAGCCGCACGCATCGTGAACTGGCGGGTGGAGATGGTGGAAACCTTGTCGGACCACCGATATGTGCGGTTCGACATCTCCACTCAGAGTCCCCGCGGGGAGATGGCCCGCTCCGGCAGGTCTCCCTTCCCCCGGTGGGCTCTCACTCGCCTGGACCGGGAGGCGGCCAGGGAGGCGGCCTTCCTCCAGGACTGGCTGTCGCCCCCTGTTGGGGCCCTGGACGTCGACGTCGACGCCGCAGCGGTCCGGCTCAGGGGATCCCTGACCGAGGTGTGCAACTCCAGCATGCCTCGCTCTCGCCGTCCGCCCCCCCGTCGCGCCGTCTATTGGTGGACGGAGGAACTGGCGGGGCTCCGTGCCGCCTGTGTGGCGGCCAGAAGGGCCTACATGCGGAGCCGTCGGCGCAGCGTCCGTAGTCAGGCAGACGAGGACCGCCTCTACGCCTCGTACAGAGAGGCGAAAACGGTCCTCGAGACGGCTATGTACGCTGCCATGGACTCGGCGGGAGCCGAGATGCTGGAGAGTCTCGACAGGGATCCGTACGGGAGGCCATACAAGGCGGCGCGGAACAAGCTGCGCCCCCATGGTCCCCCACTGTCGGAAACCCTTGAGCCGGCATTGTTGGATGGGGTGGTCCAGTCCCTGTTTCCGCGCAGGACCGACTTCACCCCACCAACAATGGACCCCCCGCAGAGTGCGGCCTCACCGGAGGAAGAGGTCCCTCCGGTGACTGCGGACGAGCTCCACGCGGTAATCGTAGGCCTCCGCGCCAAAAAGACGGCCCCTGGACCGGATGGTGTTCCGGCACGGGTGGTGGCCATAGCCGCCACTCAAATGGAGGACAGGTTTCGGGACCTTTTCAGCGCGTGCTTGACGGCTGGAAGGTTCCCGAAACTTTGGAAGGAGGGGCGGCTGTGCCTCCTCCGTAAAGAGGGACGCCCGGTGGATTCCCCCTCGGCGTACCGGCCCATCGTCCTTCTCGATGAGGTCGGTAAAATGTTCGAGGGGATCATTGCCTGCCGGCTCAACAGCCATCTGCGGAGGGAGGGGCCGGACCTGTCGGACGCCCAGTTCGGTTTCCGACGGGGCCGGTCCACCATCGACGCCCTGGCCCTACTGAAGGCCCAGGTGAAGGAGGCGGCGGAGGCGGGGGACGGAGTATTGGCGGTGTCATTCGACATAGCCAACGCCTTCAACTCCGTCCCCCACTCGACTATATTGGAGGCACTCCGGTATCACGGAGTGCCCCAGTACTTGAGGGGCCTCCTGGCCAGCTACTTGGAGGACCGCGAGGTCCTCCTTGTGGACAAAATGGCCAGGTTGAGGCGGTATGGCGCGGAGTCCGGTGTTCCACAGGGGTCGGTCCTGGGGCCCACCCTGTGGAACATTGGGTTCGATTGGCTCCTGAGGGGGGCCCTCCTCCCGGGCACGAGTGTCATCTGCTACGCGGACGACACTCTTCTCACTGCCCGGGGGAAGAACTTTGGGGAGGCGGCCTGTCTGGCATCGGCTGGCGGGTCCTTGGTGGCGGGGAGGATCCGCCGCCTGGGGTTGAGGGTGGCGCTGAACAAGACCGAGGCCGTGTTCTTCCACGGGCCTCGGCAGCGCTGCCCTCCAGACGCCCACATAGCCGTGGAGGGCGCCAGAGTGGAGGTCCGGCCCCAGATGAAATATCTGGGCCTGGTGCTGGACAGCAGGTGGCGCTTCGGGCCGCACTTCAGCGGTCTGTCGACGCGCCTGCTGAGGGCCGCCGACGCCCTGTCGTGGCTCCTCCCCAACCTGGGAGGTCCCAGCGCACGATGCCGGCGTCTGTATGCCGGCATCCTGCGGAGCATGGCCCTTTACGGGGCCCCCATCTGGGCGGACTCCCTTCACAGAAGGGAGAATGCCACCGCTCTCCGCAGGCCTCAACGGGCCATTGCACAGCGGGTGGCGAGGGCCTACCGCTCGGTGGGCTTCTCAGCGGCGTGCGCTCTGGCCGGCACCCCCCCTTGGGAGCTCGAGGCGTGGGTGCTCGCCAGAGTGTACGAGTGGACGGCGCGCCGAAAGGCGATGGGGGAGCGCCCCGTCGCGGAAGAGCGGGAGGCAGTACGGCGGGAGGCGAGGGACGCCATCATCGTCCATTGGACGGACGACCTGTCTACCGCCACCTTTGGCCGTCGGACGCTGGACGCGCTCGGTCCAGTTCTGCGGGACTGGCTCGAGCGGCGACACGGTTTCCTCTCTTTCCGTCTGGTCCAGGTGCTGTCAGGGCACGGCTGCTTTGGCTCGCACCTGCACAGGATCGGGAGGGAGGAGACCCCAGCGTGCCACGACTGCGGCGCGGCGGAAGACACGGCGCAGCACACCCTTGAGGTCTGCCCGGCTTGGTCTGGGCCGCGCCGCAGTCTGACTGCGGAGATCGGTCTGGACCTCTCGCTTCCCAGCGTAGTACGTTCCATGCTGGGGAGCGAGGGATCTTGGGCTGCGGTTGCCTCCTTTTGCGAGGACGTCATTTCGCAAAAGGAGGCGGCGGAGCGCGCGCGGGAGGATGACCCTCTCGCTGCGCCACTCCGTAGGCGAAGAAGAGGTCGGAGAAGACGACTTTTCCCTCCTCGTGGTGGTGATGGGCGGGCGACAGGCGCGGGGGCGCCTCCGCCCGCATTGCACTCCACACCACCTCCGCCGGACATTCCCGACCCTCCCCCCATGGGGAGGACGTGAGGGGCCCGCCGCGAAGGCGGGCGATCGTCGGAGGGGTACTGGAAGTAAAGGCTATGCCGGTTTCCCAGTGCCCTTCCACTCAGACGATGCGGGAATGCCGCTGGGTTGTTTTAGTGGGTATACCGGGCTAGCCCGGGGAGTCCCACATAGCCCCCCATTCCCCCAAATGGGCGGGTATGCGTAATTGCATTTTTTCCCAGCGCAAAAAAAAAAAAAAAAAAAAAAAAGGTTAGGTTGGGGGGGGGTGCGTGGTCAGAAACCTCCTCGTGTGCCCGGTGGCTGCTGGTCCCTTATGGATACGTCCGGGGGGGAACAGCAGTTGCTCGGGCCGGTGCACCCTGGGCACGGGCAATAGCTTCTGAGCTCCCGGAGGCTATTGTCTGTGGCGAATTCTGACCATGGGGGGGTGGCCAGTTGGCCATGGGAGGGAGGGCTCTTCCCCGCCCTCTCATCTAGGAGAGGGCATGGTGGAACGAGCCTTGTAGGGGCGACGGGTTTGTCAGCTGGCAATAGCCGGCTGACGAACCCGTGCTGCGGAGGACGCGGCGCGGCACACCCTTGGGTATTGACGGCTCAGTCTGGGCCGCGCCGCGGTCTGATTGCGGGGATCGGCCGGGGCCTCTCGCTTCCCGGCGTGTTGCGTTCCGTTCCCCAGGGCGGAGCGCGCCGCGCTGGGAGGCGAGGGATCTTGGGCTGCGGTCGCCTCCTTTTGCGAGAACGTAATCGCAAAGGGAGGCGGCGGAGCGCGCGCGGGAGGATGCCCTCTCGCTGCGCCTCTGTGGGCGAGGAGGAGGTCGGAGCGGATATGCCGGCTTTCCCTCCTCGTGGTGGTGTGGGCGGGCGGCAGGCGCGGGGGGGGCGCCTCCGCCCGCGTTGCACTCCACACCACCTGCGGGACATTCGTGCGGGGCCTGCCGCGGTGAAGGCGGGCGATCGTCGGAGGGGTACTGGAGGTAAAGGCTATGCCGGTTTCCCAGTGCCCTTCCACTCAGACGATGCGGGAATGCCGCTGGGTTGTTTTAGTGGGTATACCGGGCTAGCCCGGGGAGTCCCACATAGCCCCCCATTCCCCCAAATGGGCGTGGTATGCGTAATTGCATTTTTTCCCAGCGCAAAAAAAAAAAAAAAAAAAAAAAAAAAAAAAAAAAAAAAAAAAAAAAAAAAAAAAAAAAAAAAAAAAAGGTTAGGTTGGGGGAACGACGACTTGGTCCGATGGCACATGGGCCGGACTGTAAGTGAACGTGACCGTGTGAGTATCAAGTTCAAACCTCCGCAAAACACATTACTTTTGGGGGACCACCCCACAGTGCTTACGTCCTCGTCGTGTCCCCTGGAAACGACCCAGTCCTGACCACCGTAACGGAGTGGCAGGCTGGGCTCGGCCAAAGTGCACTGTGCTTCGTAGCAATCACATTCTGTCTGGCGTGCTACGATACTGTTGGAGACCATGTCTCACACACCGCGGGACGCCCTCGGGCGTTTCCTTAAACCAAAAGGCCCTTCTCAGGGCCAACCAAAAGGCCCTTCTCAGGGCCAACCAAAAGGCCCTTCTCAGGGCCAACCAAAAGGCCCTTCTCAGGGCCAATCTGACGCCTCGGCGTCTGAAGCCAGCCGCGCGCCGTCTGCGGCGAGCTTCTTCGTGGGAGTTGAGTCGATGTCGGATGATTCTGCAGATGAGTCCGTCAGCTCACTCGCATCCGATGCGGGCATGTCCCGGTCTATGTCGCGCAAGCGCGGGTTTAGAAAGGAAGGGTCTGGAGGTTCTTCGGCGTCGGGGTCGGCCAAGTCAAGGGCCAAGAAGCCCGCGATAGCCGCGGACTCCCACGTCGTGGGCCTTGCTGACGCACAACGCCAGCTAGACCTGGCTCGGCGGGAGCAGCTCCAGCAGGAGCTGGAGGAGCGGGTCGCCGCTAAAGAGCAGCGGGCGCGTAACGCCCGGGCCAAGTCCGGGTACGGCGCGTCCCGCGTGCTGTACGCCGACCATTCATTGGCCGAACTGGCGCGGATGGCGGAAGAGGACGAGGAGGAGATAGCGGAGGTCGCCTCCAAGTCCTCGAACCTGAAGGGAACCTTCCAGAAGGCCCTCAAATGCCGTGCGGCGAGCATGCGCGGCATCATTGAGGAGCTCGTTAAAAGGAAGGCGACCGATGAGACGCAGCAACTGCAGGCGAGGGTCGATCGCCTGCAGTTGGAGGTCAGCCAGCTGCATCAGAAGCTGGCCGACGCCACCGCCCGGCCAAGCCAGGCCGCACCACCGCCTGCTGTGGAGGCCCCCTCCTCCAACCTAGAGGACATAATCCGAAAGGTTGTAATGGAGGAGCGGGCCTTCACTAGAGCCTGCATAGCAGGCATTGAGGACCGGCTCCTGCCGGAGACGCGCCAGCGACCGCCACTTGCGGCGGATAGGCGGCGAGAGCCAGGGCCGGGGCCGTCCTCGCAAGGGGAGGACGCCCTTCTCCCTTCCACCACTCCGTCCAACGGTTGGACCGAGGTGGTCGGGAAGGGTAAAGGCAGGGGCAAAAAGACCCACCGTCCCGCCACCGTACTCCCTTCCGCCGCGCCTTCCGGCCCGTCGCAGACGTCCGGAAAGGGGGAGGGGAAGGGGAAGGGAAAGGGCAAAAGGGCGGCGCAGGCCGCCTCTGCCACCACCCCCGCCGCGTCAACCCCCAGCCAGCCGCAGACTGGCGGGGGTAAGGGGAAGGGGAGAGGGAGAGGGGGGAAAAAACTCACCCCCCCAAAGACCGCAGCCGTCGTGGTGACGCTCACCGCAGAGGCTGTGGCGCGGGGCGAGACGTACGCGTCCATTCTGATGCGGGCGCGTACCAATGCTGATCCCACCCAATTGGGGATCAGCAAAGTCACCTGCCGGCGGACCCAAACCGGGGCTCGAATCTTCGAGTTCCCGGGGGCGGAGGGCAGCGCCAGCGCTGACCTCTTCGCAGCCAAGCTGCAGGAGGTCATCGCGGACGCAGCCAAGGTGGCTCGCCCGGTGAAGACGGCGGCCTTAGAGGTGACCGACCTCGACGACTCGGTCACCAAAGAGGAGGTGGTGGCGGCGGTCGCAGCGATCGGGGGCTGCAGCGTCGCAGCGGTGAAAGGCCGGGACATCAGACCCGGCCGCGGTGGCATGGGCACCATTCGGCTCGAGTGCCCAGTCGCCGCCGCCAAGGCCGTCCTCGAAAGGGGACGGCTGTGTGTGGGCTTCAGCTCGGGTGCAGTCCGGGCACTTGCGGAGCATACTCTGCGGTGCTACAGGTGCTTCGGCACCGGACACACCCGGGCCCTCTGTCCGTCCACGGTCGACAGGACGGACAGTTGCTACCGCTGCGGCAAGGACGGTCACAAGTCCGCCTCCTGCACGGTCGCTACACCGCGCTGTGCAGTGTGTGCCGCCAGCGGCTGCCCGGCAGACCACATCATGAAGGGGAGGAATTGTAATCCTCCCCCCAAGAAGGGCAAAGTTCGGGCTCCAACGGGGCCCGCTGCTAGCACAGTCGTTCCCGTTGCGGGAACCTCGGTGGCTGCGGAGGAGGGGGGTGCGATGTCCGACTGATGGATAGGGACATCGAACATCGCATCCTCCAGACGAACACCAACCACTGCCGGGTGGCCCAGGACCTGCTGATGCAGACCATGGCTGAGTGGTTGGTGGACTTGGCGGTGGTCGCCGAGCCCTACTCGGTCCCCAGGAGTTGGCTGGGCGACCGGGACGGCCTGGTGGCAATGGTGGCGCGGTCTTCCACAGACTCCCCTCCCCTCTCGCTCTTAGAGAGGGGACCGGGATACGTGGCCGCCGCGTGGGGGGATGTGGCCCTAGTTGGGGTCTATTTCTCCCCAAACCGCCCTCTCTCAGACTTTGAGGACTTCCTGGAGGTCCTCACTGCAGTTGTGGGGAGGGCGGCACCGCGCCAGGTCCTCGTGTTAGGCGACCTAAACGCCAAGTCGGCGGCTTGGGGCAACCCGTCTGCCTCCTGTGACGTCCGGGGGCGCGCCGTTGAGTTTTGGGCGACGTCGTGCGGTGTGTCCCTCCTCAACAGGGGGGCGGTCCACACGTGCGTGCGGCAACGGGGAGGGTCGGTGGTCGACGTCTCGTTCGCCACCCCCGTGCTAGCCGCACGCATCGTGAACTGGCGGGTGGAGATGGTGGAAACCTTGTCGGACCACCGATATGTGCGGTTCGACATCTCCACTCAGAGTCCCCGCGGGGAGATGGCCCGCTCCGGCAGGTCTCCCTTCCCCCGGTGGGCTCTCACTCGCCTGGACCGGGAGGCGGCCTTCCTCCAGGACTGGCTGTCGCCCCCTGTTGGGGCCCTGGACGTCGACGTCGACGCCGCAGCGGTCCGGCTCAGGGGATCCCTGACCGAGGTGTGCAACTCCAGCATGCCTCGCTCTCGCCGTCCGCCCCCCCGTCGCGCCGTCTATTGGTGGACGGAGGAACTGGCGGGGCTCCGTGCCGCCTGTGTGGCGGCCAGAAGGGCCTACATGCGGAGCCGTCGGCGCAGCGTCCGTAGTCAGGCGGACGAGGACCGCCTCTACGCCTCGTACAGAGAGGCGAAAACGGTCCTCGGGACGGCTATGTACGCTGCCATGGACTCGGCGGGAGCCGAGATGCTGGAGAGTCTCGACAGGGATCCGTACGGGAGGCCATACAAGGCGGCGCGGAACAAGCTGCGCCCCCATGGTCCCCCACTGACGGAAACCCTTGAGCCGGCATTGTTGGATGGGGTGGTCCAGTCCCTGTTTCCGCGCAGGACCGACTTCGCCCCACCAACGATGGACCCCCCGCAGGGTGCGGCCTCACCGGAGGAAGAGGTCCCTCCGGTGACTGCGGACGAGCTCCACGCGGTAGTCGTAGGCCTCCGCGCCAAAAAGACGGCCCCTGGACCGGATGGTGTTCCGGCACGGGTGGTGGCCATAGCCGCCACTCAAATGGAGGACAGGTTTCGGGACCTTTTCAGCGCGTGCTTGACGGCTGGAAGGTTCCCGAAACTTTGGAAGGAGGGGCGGCTGTGCCTCCTCCGTAAAGAGGGACGCCCGGTCGATTCCCCCTCGGCGTACCGGCCCATCGTCCTTCTCGATGAGGTCGGTAAAATGTTCGAGGGGATCATTGCCTGCCGGCTCAACAGCCATCTGCGGAGGGAGGGGCCGGACCTGTCGGACGCCCAGTTCGGTTTCCGACGGGGCCGGTCCACCATCGACGCCCTGGCCCTACTGAAGGCCCAGGTGAAGGAGGCGGCGGAGGCGGGGGACGGAGTATTGGCAGTGTCATTCGACATAGCCAACGCCTTCAACTCCGTCCCCCACTCGACTATATTGGAGGCACTCCGGTATCACGGAGTGCCCCAGTACTTGAGGGGCCTCCTGGCCAGCTACTTGGAGGACCGCGAGGTCCTCCTTGTGGACAAAATGGCCAGGTTGAGGCGATATGGCGCGGAGTCCGGTGTTCCACAGGGGTCCGTGCTGGGGCCCACCCTGTGGAACATTGGGTTCGATTGGCTCCTGCGGGGGGCCCTCCTCCCGGGCACGAGTGTCATTTGTTACGCGGACGACACTCTTCTCACTGCCCGGGGGAAGAACTTTGGGGAGGCGGCCTGTCTGGCATCGGCTGGCGGGTCCTTGGTGGCGGGGAGGATCCGCCGCCTGGGGTTGAGGGTGGCGCTGAACAAGACCGAGGCCGTGTTCTTCCACGGGCCTCGGCAGCGCTGCCCTCCAGATGCCCACATAGCCGTGGAGGGCGCCAGAGTGGAGGTCCGGCCCCAGATGAAATATCTGGGCCTGGTGCTGGACAGCAGGTGGCGCTTCGGGCCGCACTTCAGCGGTCTGTCGACGCGCCTGCTGAAGGCCGCCGACGCCCTGTCGTGGCTCCTCCCCAACCTGGGAGGTCCCAGCGCACGATGCCGGCGTCTATATGCCGGCATCCTGCGGAGCATGGCCCTTTACGGGGCCCCCATCTGGGCGGACTCCCTTCATAGACGGGAGAATGCCACCGCTATCCGCAGGCCGCAACGGGCCATTGCACAGCGGGTGGCGAGGGCCTACCGCTCGGTGGGCTTCTCGGCGGCGTGCGCTCTGGCCGGCACCCCCCCTTGGGAACTCGAGGCGTGGGTGCTCGCCAGAGTGTACGAGTGGACGGCGCGTCGAGGGGCGATGGGGGAGCGCCCCGTCGCGGAAGAGCGGGAGGCAGTACGGCGGGAGGCGAGGGACGCCATTGTCGTCCATTGGACGGACGACCTCGCTACCGCCACCTTTGGACGTCGGACGCTGGACGCGCTCGGTCCAGTCCTGAGAGACTGGCTCGGGCGGCGACACGGTTTCCTCTCTTTCCGTCTGGTCCAGGTGCTGTCAGGGCACGGCTGCTTTGGCTCGCACCTGCACAGGATCGGGAGGGAGGAGACCCCAGCGTGCCACGACTGCGGCGCGGCGGAGGACACGGCGCAGCACACCCTTGAGGTTTGCCCGGCTTGGTCTGGGCCGCGCCGCAGTCTGATTGCGGAGATCGGCCGGGACCTCTCGCTTCCCAGCGTAGTACGTTCCATGCTGGGGAGCGAGGGATCTTGGGCTGCGGTTGCCTCCTTTTGCGAGGACGTCATTTCGCAAAAGGAGGCGGCGGAGCGCGCGCGGGAGGATGACCCTCTCGCTGCGCCACTCCGTAGGCGAAGAAGAGGTCGGAGAAGACGACAGCTTTTCCCTCCTCGTGGTGGTGATGGGCGGGCGACAGGCGCGGGGGCGCCTCCGCCCGCATTGCACTCCACACCACCTCCGCCGGACATTCCCGACCCTCCCCCCATGGGGAGGACGTGAGGGGCCCGCCGCGAAGGCGGGCGATCGTCGGAGGGGCACTGGAAGTAAAGGCTATGCCGGTTTCCCAGTGCCCTTCCACTCAGACGATGCGGGAATGCCGCTGGGTTGTTTTAGTGGGTATACCGGGCTAGCCCGGGGAGTCCCACATAGCCCCCCATTCCCCCAAATGGGCGGGTATGCGTAATTGCATTTTTTCCCAGCGCAAAAAAAAAAAAAAAAAAAAAAAAAAAAAAAAAAAAAAAAAAAAAAAAAAAAAAAAAAAAAAAAAAAAAAGGTTAGGTTGGGGGAACGACGACTTGGTCCGATGGCACATGGGCCGGACTGTAAGTGAACGTGACCGTGTGAGTATCAAGTTCAAACCTCCGCAAAACACATTACTTTTGGGGGACCACCCCACAGTGCTTACGTCCTCGTCGTGTCCCCTGGAAACGACCCAGTCCTGACCACCGTAACGGAGTGGCAGGCTGGGCTCGGCCAAAGTGCACTGTGCTTCGTAGCAATCACATTCTGTCTGGCGTGCTACGATACTGTTGGAGACCATGTCTCACACACCGCGGGACGCCCTCGGGCGTTTCCTTAAACCAAAAGGCCCTTCTCAGGGCCAACCAAAAGGCCCTTCTCAGGGCCAACCAAAAGGCCCTTCTCAGGGCCAACCAAAAGGCCCTTCTCAGGGCCAACCAAAAGGCCCTTCTCAGGGCCAATCTGACGCCTCGGCGTCTGAAGCCAGCCGCGCGCCGTCTGCGGCGAGCTTCTTCGTGGGAGTTGAGTCGATGTCGGATGATTCTGCAGATGAGTCCGTCAGCTCACTCGCATCCGATGCGGGCATGTCCCGGTCTATGTCGCGCAAGCGCGGGTTTAGAAAGGAAGGGTCTGGAGGTTCTTCGGCGTCGGGGTCGGCCAAGTCAAGGGCCAAGAAGCCCGCGATAGCCGCGGACTCCCACGTCGTGGGCCTTGCTGACGCACAACGCCAGCTAGACCTGGCTCGGCGGGAGCAGCTCCAGCAGGAGCTGGAGGAGCGGGTCGCCGCTAAAGAGCAGCGGGCGCGTAACGCCCGGGCCAAGTCCGGGTACGGCGCGTCCCGCGTGCTGTACGCCGACCATTCATTGGCCGAACTGGCGCGGATGGCGGAAGAGGACGAGGAGGAGATAGCGGAGGTCGCCTCCAAGTCCTCGAACCTGAAGGGAACCTTCCAGAAGGCCCTCAAATGCCGTGCGGCGAGCATGCGCGGCATCATTGAGGAGCTCGTTAAAAGGAAGGCGACCGATGAGACGCAGCAACTGCAGGCGAGGGTCGATCGCCTGCAGTTGGAGGTCAGCCAGCTGCATCAGAAGCTGGCCGACGCCACCGCCCGGCCAAGCCAGGCCGCACCACCGCCTGCTGTGGAGGCCCCCTCCTCCAACCTAGAGGACATAATCCGAAAGGTTGTAATGGAGGAGCGGGCCTTCACTAGAGCCTGCATAGCAGGCATTGAGGACCGGCTCCTGCCGGAGACGCGCCAGCGACCGCCACTTGCGGCGGATAGGCGGCGAGAGCCAGGGCCGGGGCCGTCCTCGCAAGGGGAGGACGCCCTTCTCCCTTCCACCACTCCGTCCAACGGTTGGACCGAGGTGGTCGGGAAGGGTAAAGGCAGGGGCAAAAAGACCCACCGTCCCGCCACCGTACTCCCTTCCGCCGCGCCTTCCGGCCCGTCGCAGACGTCCGGAAAGGGGGAGGGGAAGGGGAAGGGAAAGGGCAAAAGGGCGGCGCAGGCCGCCTCTGCCACCACCCCCGCCGCGTCAACCCCCAGCCAGCCGCAGACTGGCGGGGGTAAGGGGAAGGGGAGAGGGAGAGGGGGGAAAAAACTCACCCCCCCAAAGACCGCAGCCGTCGTGGTGACGCTCACCGCAGAGGCTGTGGCGCGGGGCGAGACGTACGCGTCCATTCTGATGCGGGCGCGTACCAATGCTGATCCCACCCAATTGGGGATCAGCAAAGTCACCTGCCGGCGGACCCAAACCGGGGCTCGAATCTTCGAGTTCCCGGGGGCGGAGGGCAGCGCCAGCGCTGACCTCTTCGCAGCCAAGCTGCAGGAGGTCATCGCGGACGCAGCCAAGGTGGCTCGCCCGGTGAAGACGGCGGCCTTAGAGGTGACCGACCTCGACGACTCGGTCACCAAAGAGGAGGTGGTGGCGGCGGTCGCAGCGATCGGGGGCTGCAGCGTCGCAGCGGTGAAAGGCCGGGACATCAGACCCGGCCGCGGTGGCATGGGCACCATTCGGCTCGAGTGCCCAGTCGCCGCCGCCAAGGCCGTCCTCGAAAGGGGACGGCTGTGTGTGGGCTTCAGCTCGGGTGCAGTCCGGGCACTTGCGGAGCATACTCTGCGGTGCTACAGGTGCTTCGGCACCGGACACACCCGGGCCCTCTGTCCGTCCACGGTCGACAGGACGGACAGTTGCTACCGCTGCGGCAAGGACGGTCACAAGTCCGCCTCCTGCACGGTCGCTACACCGCGCTGTGCAGTGTGTGCCGCCAGCGGCTGCCCGGCAGACCACATCATGAAGGGGAGGAATTGTAATCCTCCCCCCAAGAAGGGCAAAGTTCGGGCTCCAACGGGGCCCGCTGCTAGCACAGTCGTTCCCGTTGCGGGAACCTCGGTGGCTGCGGAGGAGGGGGGTGCGATGTCCGACTGATGGATAGGGACATCGAACATCGCATCCTCCAGACGAACACCAACCACTGCCGGGTGGCCCAGGACCTGCTGATGCAGACCATGGCTGAGTGGTTGGTGGACTTGGCGGTGGTCGCCGAGCCCTACTCGGTCCCCAGGAGTTGGCTGGGCGACCGGGACGGCCTGGTGGCAATGGTGGCGCGGTCTTCCACAGACTCCCCTCCCCTCTCGCTCTTAGAGAGGGGACCGGGATACGTGGCCGCCGCGTGGGGGGATGTGGCCCTAGTTGGGGTCTATTTCTCCCCAAACCGCCCTCTCTCAGACTTTGAGGACTTCCTGGAGGTCCTCACTGCAGTTGTGGGGAGGGCGGCACCGCGCCAGGTCCTCGTGTTAGGCGACCTAAACGCCAAGTCGGCGGCTTGGGGCAACCCGTCTGCCTCCTGTGACGTCCGGGGGCGCGCCGTTGAGTTTTGGGCGACGTCGTGCGGTGTGTCCCTCCTCAACAGGGGGGCGGTCCACACGTGCGTGCGGCAACGGGGAGGGTCGGTGGTCGACGTCTCGTTCGCCACCCCCGTGCTAGCCGCACGCATCGTGAACTGGCGGGTGGAGATGGTGGAAACCTTGTCGGACCACCGATATGTGCGGTTCGACATCTCCACTCAGAGTCCCCGCGGGGAGATGGCCCGCTCCGGCAGGTCTCCCTTCCCCCGGTGGGCTCTCACTCGCCTGGACCGGGAGGCGGCCAGGGAGGCGGCCTTCCTCCAGGACTGGCTGTCGCCCCCTGTTGGGGCCCTGGACGTCGACGTCGACGCCGCAGCGGTCCGGCTCAGGGGATCCCTGACCGAGGTGTGCAACTCCAGCATGCCTCGCTCTCGCCGTCCGCCCCCCCGTCGCGCCGTCTATTGGTGGACGGAGGAACTGGCGGGGCTCCGTGCCGCCTGTGTGGCGGCCAGAAGGGCCTACATGCGGAGCCGTCGGCGCAGCGTCCGTAGTCAGGCGGACGAGGACCGCCTCTACGCCTCGTACAGAGAGGCGAAAACGGTCCTCGGGACGGCTATGTACGCTGCCATGGACTCGGCGGGAGCCGAGATGCTGGAGAGTCTCGACAGGGATCCGTACGGGAGGCCATACAAGGCGGCGCGGAACAAGCTGCGCCCCCATGGTCCCCCACTGACGGAAACCCTTGAGCCGGCATTGTTGGATGGGGTGGTCCAGTCCCTGTTTCCGCGCAGGACCGACTTCGCCCCACCAACGATGGACCCCCCGCAGGGTGCGGCCTCACCGGAGGAAGAGGTCCCTCCGGTGACTGCGGACGAGCTCCACGCGGTAGTCGTAGGCCTCCGCGCCAAAAAGACGGCCCCTGGACCGGATGGTGTTCCGGCACGGGTGGTGGCCATAGCCGCCACTCAAATGGAGGACAGGTTTCGGGACCTTTTCAGCGCGTGCTTGACGGCTGGAAGGTTCCCGAAACTTTGGAAGGAGGGGCGGCTGTGCCTCCTCCGTAAAGAGGGACGCCCGGTCGATTCCCCCTCGGCGTACCGGCCCATCGTCCTTCTCGATGAGGTCGGTAAAATGTTCGAGGGGATCATTGCCTGCCGGCTCAACAGCCATCTGCGGAGGGAGGGGCCGGACCTGTCGGACGCCCAGTTCGGTTTCCGACGGGGCCGGTCCACCATCGACGCCCTGGCCCTACTGAAGGCCCAGGTGAAGGAGGCGGCGGAGGCGGGGGACGGAGTATTGGCAGTGTCATTCGACATAGCCAACGCCTTCAACTCCGTCCCCCACTCGACTATATTGGAGGCACTCCGGTATCACGGAGTGCCCCAGTACTTGAGGGGCCTCCTGGCCAGCTACTTGGAGGACCGCGAGGTCCTCCTTGTGGACAAAATGGCCAGGTTGAGGCGATATGGCGCGGAGTCCGGTGTTCCACAGGGGTCCGTGCTGGGGCCCACCCTGTGGAACATTGGGTTCGATTGGCTCCTGCGGGGGGCCCTCCTCCCGGGCACGAGTGTCATTTGTTACGCGGACGACACTCTTCTCACTGCCCGGGGGAAGAACTTTGGGGAGGCGGCCTGTCTGGCATCGGCTGGCGGGTCCTTGGTGGCGGGGAGGATCCGCCGCCTGGGGTTGAGGGTGGCGCTGAACAAGACCGAGGCCGTGTTCTTCCACGGGCCTCGGCAGCGCTGCCCTCCAGATGCCCACATAGCCGTGGAGGGCGCCAGAGTGGAGGTCCGGCCCCAGATGAAATATCTGGGCCTGGTGCTGGACAGCAGGTGGCGCTTCGGGCCGCACTTCAGCGGTCTGTCGACGCGCCTGCTGAAGGCCGCCGACGCCCTGTCGTGGCTCCTCCCCAACCTGGGAGGTCCCAGCGCACGATGCCGGCGTCTATATGCCGGCATCCTGCGGAGCATGGCCCTTTACGGGGCCCCCATCTGGGCGGACTCCCTTCATAGACGGGAGAATGCCACCGCTATCCGCAGGCCGCAACGGGCCATTGCACAGCGGGTGGCGAGGGCCTACCGCTCGGTGGGCTTCTCGGCGGCGTGCGCTCTGGCCGGCACCCCCCCTTGGGAACTCGAGGCGTGGGTGCTCGCCAGAGTGTACGAGTGGACGGCGCGTCGAGGGGCGATGGGGGAGCGCCCCGTCGCGGAAGAGCGGGAGGCAGTACGGCGGGAGGCGAGGGACGCCATTGTCGTCCATTGGACGGACGACCTCGCTACCGCCACCTTTGGACGTCGGACGCTGGACGCGCTCGGTCCAGTCCTGAGAGACTGGCTCGGGCGGCGACACGGTTTCCTCTCTTTCCGTCTGGTCCAGGTGCTGTCAGGGCACGGCTGCTTTGGCTCGCACCTGCACAGGATCGGGAGGGAGGAGACCCCAGCGTGCCACGACTGCGGCGCGGCGGAGGACACGGCGCAGCACACCCTTGAGGTTTGCCCGGCTTGGTCTGGGCCGCGCCGCAGTCTGATTGCGGAGATCGGCCGGGACCTCTCGCTTCCCAGCGTAGTACGTTCCATGCTGGGGAGCGAGGGATCTTGGGCTGCGGTTGCCTCCTTTTGCGAGGACGTCATTTCGCAAAAGGAGGCGGCGGAGCGCGCGCGGGAGGATGACCCTCTCGCTGCGCCACTCCGTAGGCGAAGAAGAGGTCGGAGAAGACGACAGCTTTTCCCTCCTCGTGGTGGTGATGGGCGGGCGACAGGCGCGGGGGCGCCTCCGCCCGCATTGCACTCCACACCACCTCCGCCGGACATTCCCGACCCTCCCCCCATGGGGAGGACGTGAGGGGCCCGCCGCGAAGGCGGGCGATCGTCGGAGGGGCACTGGAAGTAAAGGCTATGCCGGTTTCCCAGTGCCCTTCCACTCAGACGATGCGGGAATGCCGCTGGGTTGTTTTAGTGGGTATACCGGGCTAGCCCGGGGAGTCCCACATAGCCCCCCATTCCCCCAAATGGGCGGGTATGCGTAATTGCATTTTTTCCCAGCGCAAAAAAAAAAAAAAAAAAAAAAAAAAAAAAAAAAAAAAAAAAAAAAAAAAAAAAAAAAAAAAAAAGGTTAGGTTGGGGGGGGGACCACCCCACAGTGCTTACGTCCTCGTCGTGTCCCCTGGAAACGACCCAGTCCTGACCACCGTAACGGAGTGGCAGGCTGGGTACGGCCAAAGTGCACTGTGCTTCGTAGCAATCACATTCTGTCTTGCGTGCTACGATACTGTTGGAGATCATGTCTAACACACCGCGGGACGCCCTCGGGCGTTTCCTAAAACCAAAAGGCCCTTCTCAGGGCCAACCAAAAGGCCCTTCTCAGGGCCATCCAAAAGGCCCTTCTCAGGGCCAACCAAAAGGCCCTTCTCAGGGCCAACCAAAAGGCCCTTCTCAGGGCCATCCAAAAGGCCCTTCTCAGGGCCAACCAAAAGGCCCTTCTCAGGGCCAACCAAAAGGCCCTTCTCAGGGCCAACCAAAAGGCCCTTCTCAGGGCCAACCAAAAGGCCCTTCTCAGGGCCAACCAAAAGGCCCTTCTCAGGGCCAATCTGACGCCTCGGCGTCTGAAGCCAGCCGCGCGCCGTCTGCGGCGAGCTTCTTCGTGGGAGTTGAGTCGATGTCGGAGGATTCTGCAGATGAGTCCGTCAGCTCACTCGCATCCGATGCGGGCATGTCCCGGTCCATGTCGCGCAAGCGCGGGTTTAGAAAGGAGGGGTCTGGGGGTTCTTCGGCGTCGGGGTCGGCCAAGTCAAGGGCCAAGAAGCCCGCGATAGCCGCGGACTCCCACGTCGTGGGCCTTGCTGACGCACAACGCCAGCTAGACCTGGCTCGGCGGGAGCAGCTCCAGCAGGAGCTGGAGGAGCGGGTCGCCGCTAAAGAGCAGCGGGCGCGTAACGCCCGGGCCAAGTCCGGGTACGGCGCGTCCCGCGTGCTGTACGCCGACCATTCATTGGCCGAACTGGCGCGGATGGCGGAAGAGGACGAGGAGGAGATAGCGGAGGTCGCCTCCAAGTCCTCGAACCTGAAAGGGACCTTCCAGAAGGCCCTCAAATGCCGTGCGGCGAGCATGCGCGGCATCATTGAGGAGCTGGTTCGAAGGAAGGCGACCGATGAGACGCAGCAACTGCAGGCGAGGGTCGATCGCCTGCAGTTGGAGGTCAGCCAGCTGCATCAGAAGCTGGCCGACGCCACCGCCCGGCCAAGCCAGGCCGCACCACCGCCTGCTGTGGAGGCCCCCTCCTCCAACCTAGAGGACACAATCCGAAAGGTTGTAATGGAGGAGCGGGCCTTCACTAGAGCCTGCTTAGCAGGCATTGAGGACCGGCTCCTGCCGGAGAAGCGCCAGCGACCGCCACTTGCGGCGGATGGGCGGCGAGAGCCAGAGCCGGGGCCGTCCTCGCAAGGGGAGGACGCCCTTCTCCCTTCCACCACTCCGTCCAACGGTTGGACCGAGGTGGTCGGGAAGGGTAAAGGCAGGGGCAAAAAGACCCACCGTCCCGCCACCGTACCCCCTTCCGCCGCGCCTTCCGGCCAGTCGCAGACGTCCGGAAAGGGAGAGGGGAAGGGGAAGGGAAAGGGCAAAAGGGCGGCGCAGGCCGCCTCTGCCACCACCCCCGCCGCGTCAACCCCCAGCCAGCCGCAGACTGGCGGGGGTAAGGGGAAGGGGAGAGGGAGAGGGGGGAAAAAACTCACCCCCCCAAAGACCGCAGCCGTCGTGGTGACGCTCACCGCAGAGGCTGTGGCGCGGGGCGAGACGTACGCGTCTATTCTGATGCGGGCGCGTACCAACGCTGATCCCACCCAATTGGGGATCAGCAAAGTCTCGTGCCGGCGGACCCAAACCGGGGCTCGAATCTTCGAGTTCCCGGGGGCGGAGGGCAGCGCCAGCGCTGACCTCTTCGCAGCCAAGCTGCGGGAGGTCATCGCGGACGCAGCGCAGGTGGCTCGCCCGGTGAAGACGGCGGCCTTGGAGGTGACCGACCTCGACGATTCGGTCACCAAAGAGGAGGTGGTGGCGGCGGTCGCAGCGATCGGGGGCTGCAGCGTCGCAGCGGTGAAAGGCCGGGACATCAGACCCGGCCGCGGTGGCATGGGCACCATTCGGCTCGAGTGCCCAGTCGCCGCCGCCAAGGCCGTCCTCGAAAAGGGACGGCTGTGTGTGGGCTTCAGCTCGGGTGCAGTCCGGGCACTTGCGGAGCATACTCTGCGGTGCTACAGGTGCTTCGGCACCGGACACACCCGGCCCCTCTGTCCGTCCACGGTCGACAGGACGGACAGCTGCTACCGCTGCGGCAAGGACGGCCACAAATCCGCCTCCTGCACGGTCGCTGCACCGCGCTGTGCAGTGTGTGCCGCCAGCGGCTGCCCGGCAGACCACATCATGAAGGGGAGGAATTGTAATCCTCCCCCCAAGAAGGGCAAAGTTCGGGCTCCAACAGGGCCCGCTGCTAGCACAGTCGTTCCCGTTGCGGGAACCTCGGTGGCTGCGGAGGAGGGGGGTGCGATGTCCGACTGATGGATAGGGACATCGAACATCGCATCCTCCAGACGAACACCAACCACTGCCGGGTGGCCCAGGACCTGCTGATGCAGACCATGGCTGAGTGGTTGGTGGACTTGGCGGTGGTCGCCGAGCCCTACTCGGTCCCCAGGAGTTGGCTGGGCGACCGGGACGGCCTGGTGGCAATGGTGGCGCGGTCTTCCACAGACTCCCCTCCCCTCTCGCTCTTAGAGAGGGGACCGGGATACGTGGCCGCCGCGTGGGGGGATGTGGCCCTAGTTGGGGTATATTTCTCCCCAAACCGCCCTCTCTCAGACTTTGAGGACTTCCTGGAGGTCCTCACTGCAGTTGTGGGGAGGGCGGCACCGCGCCAGGTCGTCGTGTTAGGCGACCTAAACGCCAAGTCGGCGGCTTGGGGCAACCCGTCTGCCTCCTGTGACGTCCGGGGGCGCGCCGTTGAGTTTTGGGCGACGTCGTGCGGTGTGTCCCTCCTCAACAGGGGGGCGGTCCACACGTGTGTGCGGCAACGGGGAGGGTCGGTGGTTGACGTCTCGTTCGCCACCCCCGTGCTAGCCGCACGCATCGTGAACTGGCGGGTGGAGATGGTGGAAACCTTGTCGGACCACCGATATGTGCGGTTCGACATCTCCACTCAGAGTCCCCGCGGGGAGATGGCCCGCTCCGGCAGGTCTCCCTTCCCCCGGTGGGCTCTCACTCGCCTGGACCGGGAGGCGGCCAGGGAGGCGGCCTTCCTCCAGGACTGGCTGTCGCCCCCTGTTGGGGCCCTGGACGTCGACGTCGACGCCGCAGCGGTCCGGCTCAGGGGATCCCTGACCGAGGTGTGCAACTCCAGCATGCCTCGCTCTCGCCGTCCGCCCCCCCGTCGCGCCGTCTATTGGTGGACGGAGGAACTGGCGGGGCTCCGTGCCGCCTGTGTGGCAGCCAGAAGGGCCTACATGCGGAGCCGTCGGCGCAGCGTCCGTAGTCAGGCAGACGAGGACCGCCTCTACGCCTCGTACAGAGAGGCGAAAACGGTCCTCGGGACGGCTATGTACGCTGCCATGGACTCGGCGGGAGCCGAGATGCTGGAGAGTCTCGACAGGGATCCGTACGGGAGGCCATACAAGGCGGCGCGGAACAAGCTGCGCCCCCATGGTCCCCCACTGACGGAAACCCTTGAGCCGGCATTGTTGGATGGGGTGGTCCAGTCCCTGTTTCCGCGCAGGACCGACTTCGCCCCACCAACAATGGACCCCCCGCAGAGTGCGGCCTCACCGGAGGAAGAGGTCCCTCCGGTGACTGCGGACGAGCTTCACGCGGCAGTTTTAGGCCTCCGCGCCAAAAAGACGGCCCCTGGACCGGATGGTGTTCCGGCACGGGTGGTGGCCATAGCCGCCACTCAAATGGAGGACAGGTTTCGGGACCTTTTCAGCGCGTGCTTGACGGCTGGAAGGTTCCCGAAACTTTGGAAGGAGGGGCGGCTGTGCCTCCTCCGTAAAGAGGGACGCCCGATCGATTCCCCCTCGGCGTACCGGCCCATCGTCCTTCTCGATGAGGTCGGTAAAATGTTCGAGGGGATCATTGCCTGCCGGCTCAACAGCCATCTGCGGAGGGAGGGGCCGGACCTGTCGGACGCCCAGTTCGGTTTCCGACGGGGCCGGTCCACCATCGACGCCCTGGCCCTACTGAAGGCCCAGGTGAAGGAGGCGGCGGAGGCGGGGGACGGAGTATTGGCGGTGTCATTCGACATAGCCAACGCCTTCAACTCCGTCCCCCACTCGACTATATTGGAGGCACTCCGGTATCACGGAGTGCCCCAGTACTTGAGGGGCCTCCTGGCCAGCTACTTGGAGGACCGCGAGGTCCTCCTTGTGGACAAAATGGCCAGGTTGAGGCGGTATGGCGCGGAGTCCGGTGTTCCACAGGGGTCGGTCCTGGGGCCCACCCTGTGGAACATTGGGTTCGATTGGCTCCTGCGGGGGGCCCTCCTCCCGGGCACGAGTGTCATCTGTTACGCGGACGACACTCTTCTCACTGCCCGGGGGAAGAACTTTGGGGAGGCGGCCTGTCTGGCATCGGCTGGCGGGTCCTTGGTGGCGGGGAGGATCCGCCGCCTGGGGTTGAGGGTGGCGCTGAACAAGACCGAGGCCGTGTTCTTCCACGGGCCTCGGCAGCGCTGCCCTCCAGACGCCCACATAGCCGTGGAGGGCGCCAGAGTGGAGGTCCGGCCCCAGATGAAATATCTGGGCCTGGTGCTGGACAGCAGGTGGCGCTTCGGGCCGCACTTCAGCGGTCTGTCGACGCGCCTGCTGAAGGCCGCCGACGCCCTGTCGTGGCTCCTCCCCAACCTGGGAGGTCCCAGCGCACGATGCCGGCGTCTGTATGCCGGCATCCTGCGGAGCATGGCCCTTTACGGGGCCCCCATCTGGGCGGACTCCCTTCATAGAAGGGAGAATGCCACCGCTATCCGCAGGCCGCAACGGGCCATTGCACAGCGGGTGGCGAGGGCCTACCGCTCGGTGGGCTTCTCGGCGGCGTGCGCTCTGGCCGGCACCCCCCCTTGGGAGCTCGAGGCATGGGTGCTCGCCAGAGTGTACGAGTGGACGGCGCGTCGAAGGGCGATGGGGGAGCGCCCCGTCGCGGAAGAGCGGGAGGCAGTACGGCGGGAGGCGAGGGACGCCATTGTCGTCCATTGGACGGACGACCTCACCACCGCCACCTTTGGACGTCGGACGCTGGACGCGCTCGGTCCAGTCCTGAGAGACTGGCTCGGGCGGCGACACGGTTTCCTCTCTTTCCGTCTGGTCCAGGTGCTGTCAGGGCACGGCTGCTTTGGCTCGCACCTGCACAGGATCGGGAGGGAGGAGACCCCAGCGTGCCACGACTGCGGCGCGGCGGAGGACACGGCGCAGCACACCCTTGAGGTCTGCCCGGCTTGGTCTGGGCCGCGCCGCAGTCTGACTGCGGAGATCGGTCTGGACCTCTCGCTTCCCAGCGTAGTACGTTCCATGCTGGGGAGCGAGGGATCTTGGGCTGCGGTCGCCTCCTTTTGCGAGGATGTCATTTCGCAAAAGGAGGAAGCGGAGCGCGCGCGGGAGGATGACCCTCTCGCTGCGCCGCTCCGTAGGCGAAGAAGAGGTCGGAGAAGACGTCAACTTTTCCCTCCTCGTGGTGGTGATGGGCGGGCGACAGGCGCGGGGGCGCCTCCGCCCGCATTGCACTCCACACCACCTCCGCCGGACATTCCCGACCCTCCCCCCATGGGGAGGACGTGAGGGGCCCGCCGCGAAGGCGGGCGATCGTCGGAGGGGTACTGGAAGTAAAGGCTATGCCGGTTTCCCAGTGCCCTTCCACTCAGACGATGCGGGAATGCCGCTGGGTTGTTTTAGTGGGTATACCGGGCTAGCCCGGGGAGTCCCACATAGCCCCCCATTCCCCCAAATGGGCGGGTATGCGTAATTGCATTTTTTCCCAGCGCAAAAAAAAAAAAAAAAAAAAAAAAAAAAAAAAAAAAAAAAAAAAAAAAAAAAAGGTTAGGTTGGGGGGGGGACCACCCCACAGTGCTTACGTCCTCGTCGTGTCCCCTGGAAACGACCCAGTCCTGACCACCGTAACGGAGTGGCAGGCTGGGTACGGCCAAAGTGCACTGTGCTTCGTAGCAATCACATTCTGTCTTGCGTGCTACGATACTGTTGGAGATCATGTCTAACACACCGCGGGACGCCCTCGGGCGTTTCCTAAAACCAAAAGGCCCTTCTCAGGGCCAACCAAAAGGCCCTTCTCAGGGCCATCCAAAAGGCCCTTCTCAGGGCCAACCAAAAGGCCCTTCTCAGGGCCAACCAAAAGGCCCTTCTCAGGGCCAACCAAAAGGCCCTTCTTAGGGCCAACCAAAAGGCCCTTCTCAGGGCCAACCAAAAGGCCCTTCTCAGGGCCAATCTGACGCCTCGGCGTCTGAAGCCAGCCGCGCGCCGTCTGCGGCGAGCTTCTTCGTGGGAGTTGAGTCGATGTCGGAGGATTCTGCAGATGAGTCCGTCAGCTCACTCGCATCCGATGCGGGCATGTCCCGGTCCATGTCGCGCAAGCGCGGGTTTAGAAAGGAGGGGTCTGGGGGTTCTTCGGCGTCGGGGTCGGCCAAGTCAAGGGCCAAGAAGCCCGCGATAGCCGCGGACTCCCACGTCGTGGGCCTTGCTGACGCACAACGCCAGCTAGACCTGGCTCGGCGGGAGCAGCTCCAGCAGGAGCTGGAGGAGCGGGTCGCCGCTAAAGAGCAGCGGGCGCGTAACGCCCGGGCCAAGTCCGGGTACGGCGCGTCCCGCGTGCTGTACGCCGACCATTCATTGGCCGAACTGGCGCGGATGGCGGAAGAGGACGAGGAGGAGATAGCGGAGGTCGCCTCCAAGTCCTCGAACCTGAAAGGGACCTTCCAGAAGGCCCTCAAATGCCGTGCGGCGAGCATGCGCGGCATCATTGAGGAGCTGGTTCGAAGGAAGGCGACCGATGAGACGCAGCAACTGCAGGCGAGGGTCGATCGCCTGCAGATGGAGGTCAGCCAGCTGCATCAGAAGCTGGCCGACGCCACCGCCCGGCCAAGCCAGGCCGCACCACCGCCTGCTGTGGAGGCCCCCTCCTCCAACCTAGAGGACACAATCCGAAAGGTTGTAATGGAGGAGCGGGCCTTCACTAGAGCCTGCTTAGCAGGCATTGAGGACCGGCTCCTGCCGGAGAAGCGCCAGCGACCGCCACTTGCGGCGGATGGGCGGCGAGAGCCAGAGCCGGGGCCGTCCTCGCAAGGGGAGGACGCCCTTCTCCCTTCCACCACTCCGTCCAACGGTTGGACCGAGGTGGTCGGGAAGGGTAAAGGCAGGGGCAAAAAGACCCACCGTCCCGCCACCGTACCCCCTTCCGCCGCGCCTTCCGGCCAGTCGCAGACGTCCGGAAAGGGAGAGGGGAAGGGGAAGGGAAAGGGCAAAAGGGCGGCGCAGGCCGCCTCTGCCACCACCCCCGCCGCGTCAACCCCCAGCCAGCCGCAGACTGGCGGGGGTAAGGGGAAGGGGAGAGGGAGAGGGGGGAAAAAACTCACCCCCCCAAAGACCGCAGCCGTCGTGGTGACGCTCACCGCAGAGGCTGTGGCGCGGGGCGAGACGTACGCGTCTATTCTGATGCGGGCGCGTACCAACGCTGATCCCACCCAATTGGGGATCAGCAAAGTCTCGTGCCGGCGGACCCAAACCGGGGCTCGAATCTTCGAGTTCCCGGGGGCGGAGGGCAGCGCCAGCGCTGACCTCTTCGCAGCCAAGCTGCAGGAGGTCATCGCGGACGCAGCGCAGGTGGCTCGCCCGGTGAAGACGGCGGCCTTGGAGGTGACCGACCTCGACGATTCGGTCACCAAAGAGGAGGTGGTGGCGGCGGTCGCAGCGATCGGGGGCTGCAGCGTCGCAGCGGTGAAAGGCCGGGACATCAGACCCGGCCGCGGTGGCATGGGCACCATTCGGCTCGAGTGCCCAGTCGCCGCCGCCAAGGCCGTCCTCGAAAAGGGACGGCTGTGTGTGGGCTTCAGCTCGGGTGCAGTCCGGGCACTTGCGGAGCATACTCTGCGGTGCTACAGGTGCTTCGGCACCGGACACACCCGGGCCCTCTGTCCGTCCACGGTCGACAGGACGGACAGCTGCTACCGCTGCGGCAAGGACGGCCACAAATCCGCCTCCTGCACGGTCGCTACACCGCGCTGTGCAGTGTGTGCCGCCAGCGGCTGCCCGGCAGACCACATCATGAAGGGGAGGAATTGTAATCCTCCCCCCAAGAAGGGCAAAGTTCGGGCTCCAACAGGGCCCGCTGCTAGCACGGTCGTTCCCGTTGCGGGAACCTCGGTGGCTGCGGAGGAGGGGGGTGCGATGTCCGACTGATGGATAGGGACATCGAACATCGCATCCTCCAGACGAACACCAACCACTGCCGGGTGGCCCAGGATCTGCTGATGCAGACCATGGCTGAGTGGTTGGTGGACTTGGCGGTGGTCGCCGAGCCCTACTCGGTCCCCAGGAGTTGGCTGGGCGACCGGGACGGCCTGGTGGCAATGGTGGCGCGGTCTTCCACAGACTCCCCTCCCCTCTCGCTCTTAGAGAGGGGACCGGGATACGTGGCCGCCGCGTGGGGGGATGTGGCCCTAGTTGGGGTCTATTTCTCCCCAAACCGCCCTCTCTCAGACTTTGAGGACTTCCTGGAGGTCCTCACTGCAGTTGTGGGGAGGGCGGCACCGCGCCAGGTCGTCGTGTTAGGCGACCTAAACGCCAAGTCGGCGGCTTGGGGCAACCCGTCTGCCTCCTGTGACGTCCGGGGGCGCGCCGTTGAGTTTTGGGCGACGTCGTGCGGTGTGTCCCTCCTCAACAGGGGGGCGGTCCACACGTGTGTGCGGCAACGGGGAGGGTCGGTGGTTGACGTCTCGTTCGCCACCCCCGTGCTAGCCGCACGCATCGTGAACTGGCGGGTGGAGATGGTGGAAACCTTGTCGGACCACCGATATGTGCGGTTCGACATCTCCACCCAGAGTCCCCGCGGGGAGATGGCCCGCTCCGGCAGGTCTCCCTTCCCCCGGTGGGCTCTCACTCGCCTGGACCGGGAGGCGGCCAGGGAGGCGGCCTTCCTCCAGGACTGGCTGTCGCCCCCTGTTGGGGCCCTGGACGTCGACGTCGACGCCGCAGCGGTCCGGCTCAGGGGATCCCTGACCGAGGTGTGCAACTCCAGCATGCCTCGCTCTCGCCGTCCGCCCCCCCGTCGCGCCGTCTATTGGTGGACGGAGGAACTGGCGGGGCTCCGTGCCGCCTGTGTGGCGGCCAGAAGGGCCTACATGCGGAGCCGTCGGCGCAGCGTCCGTAGTCAGGCAGACGAGGACCGCCTCTACGCCTCGTACAGAGAGGCGAAAACGGTCCTCGGGACGGCTATGTACGCTGCCATGGACTCGGCGGGAGCCGAGATGCTGGAGAGTCTCGACAGGGATCCGTACGGGAGGCCATACAAGGCGGCGCGGAACAAGCTGCGCCCCCATGGTCCCCCACTGACGGAAACCCTTGAGCCGGCATTGTTGGATGGGGTGGTCCAGTCCCTGTTTCCGCGCAGGACCGACTTCGCCCCACCAACGATGGACCCCCCGCAGGGTGCGGCCTCACCGGATGAAGAGGTCCCTCCGGTGACTGCGGACGAGCTCCACGCGGTAGTCGTAGGCCTCCGCGCCAAAAAGACGGCCCCTGGACCGGATGGTGTTCCGGCACGGGTGGTGGCCTTAGCTGCCACTCAAATGGAGGACAGGTTTCGGGACCTTTTCAGCGCGTGCTTGACGGCTGGAAGGTTCCCGAAACTTTGGAAGGAGGGGCGGCTGTGCCTCCTCCGTAAAGAGGGACGCCCGGTGGATTCCCCCTCGGCGTACCGGCCCATCGTCCTTCTCGATGAGGTCGGTAAAATGTTCGAGGGGATCATTGCCTGCCGGCTCAACAGCCATCTGCGGAGGGAGGGGCCGGACCTGTCGGACGCCCAGTTCGGTTTCCGACGGGGCCGGTCCACCATCGACGCCCTGGCCCTACTGAAGGCCCAGGTGAAGGAGGCGGCGGAGGCGGGGGACGGAGTATTGGCGGTGTCATTCGACATAGCCAACGCCTTCAACTCCGTCCCCCACTCGACTATATTGGAGGCACTCCGGTATCACGGAGTGCCCCAGTACTTGAGGGGCCTCCTGGCCAGCTACTTGGAGGACCGCGAGGTCCTCCTTGTGGACAAAATGGCCAGGTTGAGGCGGTATGGCGCGGAGTCCGGTGTTCCGCAGGGGTCCGTTCTGGGGCCCACCCTGTGGAACATTGGGTTCGATTGGCTCCTGCGGGGGGCCCTCCTCCCGGGCACGAGTGTCATCTGCTACGCGGACGACACTCTTCTCACTGCCCGGGGGAAGAACTTTGGGGAGGCGGCCTGTCTGGCATCGGCTGGCGGGTCCTTGGTGGCGGGGAGGATCCGCCGCCTGGGGTTGAGGGTGGCGCTGAACAAGACCGAGGCCGTGTTCTTCCACGGGCCTCGGCAGCGCTGCCCTCCAGACGCCCACATAGCCGTGGAGGGCGCCAGAGTGGAGGTCCGGCCCCAGATGAAATATCTGGGTCTGGTGCTGGACAGCAGGTGGCGCTTCGGGCCGCACTTCAGCGGTCTGTCGACGCGCCTGCTGAAGGCCGCCGACGCCCTGTCGTGGCTCCTCCCCAACCTGGGAGGTCCCAGCGCACGATGCCGGCGTCTATATGCCGGCATCCTGCGGAGCATGGCCCTTTACGGGGCCCCCATCTGGGCGGACTCCCTTCATAGAAGGGAGAATGCCACCGCTATCCGCAGGCCGCAACGGGCCATTGCACAGCGGGTGGCGAGGGCCTACCGCTCGGTGGGCTTCTCGGCGGCGTGCGCTCTGGCCGGCACCCCCCCTTGGGAACTCGAGGCGTGGGTGCTCGCCAGAGTGTACGAGTGGACGGCGCGTCGAAGGGCGATGGGGGAGCGCCCCGTCGCGGAAGAGCGGGAGGCAGTACGGCGGGAGGCGAGGGACGCCATTGTCGTCCATTGGACGGACGACCTCGCTACCGCCACCTTTGGACGTCGGACGCTGGACGCGCTCGGTCCAGTCCTGAGAGACTGGCTCGGGCGGCGACACGGTTTCCTCTCTTTCCGTCTGGTCCAGGTGCTGTCAGGGCACGGCTGCTTTGGCTCGCACCTGCACAGGATCGGGAGGGAGGAGACCCCAGCGTGCCACGACTGCGGCGCGGCGGAGGACACGGCGCAGCACACCCTTGAGGTCTGCCCGGCTTGGTCTGGGCCGCGCCGCAGTCTGATTGCGGAGATCGGCCGGGACCTCTCGCTTCCCAGCGTAGTACGTTCCATGCTGGGGAGCGAAGGATCTTGGGCTGCGGTTGCCTCCTTTTGCGAGGACGTCATTTCGCAAAAGGAGGCGGCGGAGCGCGCGCGGGAGGATGACCCTCTCGCTGCGCCGCTCCGTAGGCGAAGAAGAGGTCGGAGAAGACGTCAACTTTTCCCTCCTCGTGGTGGTGATGGGCGGGCGACAGGCGCGGGGGCGCCTCCGCCCGCATTGCACTCCACACCACCTCCGCCGGACATTCCCGACCCTCCCCCCATGGGGAGGACGTGAGGGGCCCGCCGCGAAGGCGGGCGATCGTCGGAGGGGTACTGGAAGTAAAGGCTATGCCGGTTTCCCAGTGCCCTTCCACTCAGACGATGCGGGAATGCCGCTGGGTTGTTTTAGTGGGTATACCGGGCTAGCCCGGGGAGTCCCACATAGCCCCCCATTCCCCCAAATGGGCGGGTATGCGTAATTGCATTTTTTTCCCAGCGCAAAAAAAAAAAAAAAAAAAAAAAAAAAGGTTAGGTTGGGGTATGTTAAGATGGGGTGCGTGGTCAGAAACCTCCTCGTGTGCCTGGTGGCTGCTGGTCCCTTATGGATACGTCCGGGGGGAACAGCAGTTGCTCGGGCCGGTGCACCCTGGGCACGGGCAATAGCTCTCGCGAGCTATTGTCTGTGGCGAATTCTGACCAAGGGAGGGTGGCCAGTTGGCCACGGAAAGGCTCTTCTCCGCCCTCTCATCTAGGAGAGGGTGTGATAGAATCGAGCCTTGCAGGGGGACGGGTTTGTCAGCTGGCAGTAGTTGGCTGGCAGACACGGTCTGATGCAGACCACCGTTCGGCCCGACCCGTAATCCTCATTGAGAGGACCGGGGGTCTCGGCTTAACCGCCTGGACCAAGAGCGAAACTCTATAAAGTTTTCACTGAATCCCAAGTTGCGATGCACGGCGAGGGGATGGATGGCTGACAGTTACAAGTTCTTCGGAACATTCAGTCGCGAGTGCAGGTCCCGTCAGGATACCAGCCGACCTCCTGACGTATGTAGGCTTGTCCGGGTACAGGGGTCTCTGCCCGGATCGACGTTTTATTTCCCCCATACTCGTGGGTTTACATATGGAGAATCTAAATAAAACTGACGAAAAGGTGGGTGCGGTGTCTTCGGACACTGCATCGAGGGTGAGGAGTGGGGGAAAATCCCACCCCTCTGTTGAGGGCGGCCCCACCGTGTCTGGGGGGGGCGCCGGCGGCCTCGTGGGCCGGCGGACCACTGCCGACCCGCGTCATTCCACTCTGGCGCGCTCTTGTGTCTCTACCGACTCTGAGGTGGAGACACAAGATTGCGCCAGCCAGCGAGAAAAGGTGCTTCAGGTGAACCTGGAGCGCCTGCGCAATATAGCGCCGGAAGGAAGGCGGAAGCGCCAGCGGAGCAACGACTCGGGGTCGATGGGCCTCTCCTCGAGTGAGGAGAACCTATCGGCTCCGAAAGTGCCAACGGCACAGAGAGGACGAGGTCGCGCGGTGGCGGGCGGAGGTCCCGCTCGGTTGCCGGGGCGCGACCGAGCGGGTCGTTTCGTGCCAATTTCTCGGCCCGCTACGCCGGTTCCCATAGGGCATCCGGCGGAGAGCGCAGAGAGCGACCCTGGACCCACGATGGTGGACCTGAGTGAGGGCTCAGTGTCCCTATTGGGGTCCAACAAGGCGGGGGCAAACGCGGCCAAGCGGGCACAGCGTAAGGCGGTCGCGGCTGACGAGGTCACCGAGCTGACCCGACAGGCCCGAGAGCGGCGCTTGCTCCGGATGGCTGCCGTGGACAGCGTACCGGCGGTTGAGCTCAACCGCCAGGTCCAGGACGCCGTGAATGTCGTCCTGAAGGTTGCCACCAAATCGGGCAACCTAAAGGGCACGTTCACGAGCGCCCTGAAGGAGGCGGCGGATGCCATTAAGGAGGCGGTTGAGGTCCTCCATAATCGCACAACCACGGAGGAGACAGCGAAGCTATGGGAGGAGAACGGCCGTCTCCGATCCGAGTTGGAGGACCTCAGGCGGCAGTTTGCCGCCCAGAAGGCAGTCCCCGCGGCCACCGCTCTGCCGCCGGCCACGTCGGCTCCATCGTCGACCCATGCACTTGCGGATGCGGAGATCGAGAGGATCGCGCGCATCTGCATGATGCAATGTGGCGGGACAGGCTTTCACGCCCTACCGCCGGCCTCGCCACCGTCGGGGCAGTCCGGCCGGTGCTCGAGCGCTGGCTCGGGAGGAGGCACGGCTCCCTGTCGTTTCGGGCGACGCAGGTGCTCTCGGGGCACGGTTGCTTCGGGAAGTACCTGTGTCGCATAAACAGGGAGCCAGACGCCCGGTGTCACCACTGCGGCGATTGCCGGGAGGACACGGCGTGGCACACGCTGGCAGAGTGTGCCGCTTGGGAGGAGCCGCGCCGTGCCCTCATCTCAGGAGTAGGCGGTGACCTGTCGCTGTCGGCCGTGGTCGAGTCCATGGTCGACAGCGAGGAGTCCTGGGACGCGGTGGTGTCCTTCTGCGACACGGTCATGTCGCAGAAGGAGGATGCGGAAAGGGTGAGGGAGATCACCTCCACTCACCCAGCCCGCAGCAGACGCACCGGGCGTCGGCGGAGGGCGGACAACGCCCTCTTCCAGCCCCCCTAAATGGGTCCAGGGGCGACGGACTTGGGGAAGTCTGTCGCCCCCTACACATCAGGACCCGAGGCGGCGGCGCGAAGTGTTCCAAGCGCGCCCCTCTTAGACGGCGCGGGGGGAGTCTAACACCTCACTCCCCCCGCTAACCCGAGGAGGCCCGCTGCGGCGGGCCGGCACTAGCCGGGGGTTGCGGAAGTGTCGTAAGTTCCCGCGACCCTCGGCGCAGGTGTGAGATGGAACACCGGGGTGGTTTTAGTCAGTAAGAGTCTGACAGACCCCTCCGCCCGCCCCAGGGCGGAGGACATCCATGAGGATTTCCACCCCGAAAAAAAAAAAAAAAAAAAAAAAAAAAGGTTAGGTTGGGGTGAACCTTCCAGAAGGCCCTCAAATGCCGTGCGGCGAGCATGCGCGGCATCATCGAGGAGCTGGTTCGAAGGAAGGCGACCGATGAGACGCAGCAACTGCAGGCGAGGGTCGATCGCCTGCAGTTGGAGGTCAGCCAGCTGCATCAGAAGCTGGCCGACGCCACCGCCCGGCCAAGCCAGGCCGCACCACCGCCTGCTGTGGAGGCCCCCTCCTTCAACCTAGAGGACACAATCCGAAAGGTTGTAATGGAGGAGCGGGCCTTCACTAGAGCCTGCATAGCAGGCATTGAGGACCGGCTCCTGCCGGAGAAGCGCCGCCGACCGCCACTTGCGGCGGATGGGCGGCGAGAGCCAGAGCCGGGGCCGTCCTCGCAAGGGGAGGACGCCCTTCTCCCTTCCACCACTCCGTCCAACGGTTGGACCGAGGTGGTCGGGAAGGGTAAAGGCAGGGGCAAAAAGACCCACCGTCCCGCCACCGTACCCCCTTCCGCCGCGCCTTCCGGCCAGTCGCAGACGTCCGGAAAGGGAGAGGGGAAGGGGAAGGGAAAGGGCAAAAGGGCGGCGCAGGCCGCCTCTGCCACCACCCCCGCCGCGTCAACCCCCAGCCAGCCGCAGACTGGCGGGGGTAAGGGGAAGGGGAGAGGGAGAGGGGGGAAAAAACTCACCCCCCCAAAGACCGCAGCCGTCGTGGTGACGCTCACCGCAGAGGCTGTGGCGCGGGGTGAGACGTACGCGTCTATTCTGATGCGGGCGCGTACCAATGCTGATCCCACCCAATTAGGGATCAGCAAAGTCACCTGCCGGCGGACCCAAACCGGGGCTCGAATCTTCGAGTTCCCGGGGGCGGAGGGCAGCGCCAGCGCTGACCTCTTCGCAGCCAAGCTGCAGGAGGTCATCGCGGACGCAGCGCAGGTGGCTCGCCCGGTGAAGACGGCGGCCTTGGAGGTGACCGACCTCGACGATTCGGTCACCAAAGAGGAGGTGGTGGCGGCGGTCGCAGCGATCGGGGGCTGCAGCGTCGCAGCGGTGAAAGGCCGGGACATCAGACCCGGCCGCGGTGGCATGGGCACCATTCGGCTCGAGTGCCCAGTCGCCGCCGCCAAGGCCGTCCTCGAAAAGGGACGGCTGTGTGTGGGCTTCAGCTCGGGTGCAGTCCGGGCACTTGCGGAGCATACTCTGCGGTGCTACAGGTGCTTCGGCACCGGACACACCCGGCCCCTCTGTCCGTCCACGGTCGACAGGACGGACAGCTGCTACCGCTGCGGCAAGGACGGCCACAAATCCGCTTCCTGCACGGTCGCTACACCGCGCTGTGCAGTGTGTGCCGCCAGCGGCTGCCCGGCAGACCACATCATGAAGGGGAGGAATTGTAATCCTCCCCCCAAGAAGGGCAAAGTTCGGGCTCCAACAGGGCCCGCTGCTGGCACAGTCGTTCCCGTTGCGGGAACCTCGGTGGCTGCGGAGGAGGGGGGTGCGATGTCCGACTGATGGATAGGGACATCGAACATCGCATCCTCCAGACGAACACCAACCACTGCCGGGTGGCCCAGGATCTGCTGATGCAGACCATGGCTGAGTGGTTGGTGGACTTGGCGGTGGTCGCCGAGCCCTACTCGGTCCCCAGGAGTTGGCTGGGCGACCGGGACGGCCTGGTGGCAATGGTGGCGCGGTCTTCCACAGACTCCCCTCCCCTCTCGCTTTTAGAGAGGGGACCGGGATACGTGGCCGCCGCGTGGGGGGATGTGGCCCTAGTTGGGGTCTATTTCTCCCCAAACCGCCCTCTCTCAGACTTTGAGGACTTCCTGGAGGTCCTCACTGCAGTTGTGGGGAGGGCGGCACCGCGCCAGGTCGTCGTGTTAGGCGACCTAAACGCCAAGTCGGTGGCTTGGGGCAACCCGTCTGCCTCCTGTGACGTCCGGGGGCGCGCCGTTGAGTTTTGGGCGACGTCGTGCGGTGTGTCCCTCCTCAACAGGGGGGCGGTCCACACGTGTGTGCGGCAACGGGGAGGGTCGGTGGTTGACGTCTCGTTCGCCACCCCCGTGCTAGCCGCACGCATCGTGAACTGGCGGGTGGAGATGGTGGAAACCTTGTCGGACCACCGATATGTGCGGTTCGACATCTCCACTCAGAGTCCCCGCGGGGAGATGGCCCGCTCCGGCAGGTCTCCCTTCCCCCGGTGGGCTCTCACTCGCCTGGACCGGGAGGCGGCCAGGGAGGCGGCCTTCCTCCAGGACTGGCTGTCGCCCCCTGTTGGGGCCCTGGACGTCGACGTCGACGCCGCAGCGGTCCGGCTCAGGGGATCCCTGACCGAGGTGTGCAACTCCAGCATGCCTCGCTCTCGCCGTCCGCCCCCCCGTCGCGCCGTCTATTGGTGGACGGAGGAACTGGCGGGGCTCCGTGCCGCCTGTGTGGCGGCCAGAAGGGCCTACATGCGGAGCCGTCGGCGCAGCGTCCGTAGTCAGGCAGACGAGGACCGCCTCTACGCCTCGTACAGAGAGGCGAAAACGGTCCTCGGGACGGCTATGTACGCTGCCATGGACTCGGCGGGAGCCGAGATGCTGGAGAGTCTCGACAGGGATCCGTACGGGAGGCCATACAAGGCGGCGCGGAACAAGCTGCGCCCCCATGGTCCCCCACTGACGGAAACCCTTGAGCCGGCACTGCTGGATGGGGTGGTCCAGTCCCTGTTTCCGCGCAGGACCGACTTCACCCCACCAACAATGGACCCCCCGCAGAGTGCGGCCTCACCGGAGGAAGAGGTCCCTCCGGTGACTGCGGACGAGCTCCACGCGGTAGTCGTAGGCCTCCGCGCCAAAAAGACGGCCCCTGGACCGGATGGTGTTCCGGCACGGGTGGTGGCCATAGCCGCCACTCAAATGGAGGACAGGTTTCGGGACCTTTTCAGCGCGTGCTTGACGGCTGGAAGGTTCCCGAAACTTTGGAAGGAGGGGCGGCTGTGCCTCCTCCGTAAAGAGGGACGCCCGATCGATTCCCCCTCGGCGTACCGGCCCATCGTCCTTCTCGATGAGGTCGGTAAAATGTTCGAGGGGATCATTGCCTGCCGGCTCAACAGCCATCTGCGGAGGGAGGGGCCGGACCTGTCGGACGCCCAGTTCGGTTTCCGACGGGGCCGGTCCACCATCGACGCCCTGGCCCTACTGAAGGCCCAGGTGAAGGAGGCGGCGGAGGCGGGGGACGGAGTATTGGCGGTGTCATTCGACATAGCCAACGCCTTCAACTCCGTCCCCCACTCGACTATATTGGAGGCACTCCGGTATCACGGAGTGCCCCAGTACTTGAGGGGCCTCCTGGCCAGCTACTTGGAGGACCGCGAGGTCCTCCTTGTGGACAAAATGGCCAGGTTGAGGCGGTATGGCGCGGAGTCCGGTGTTCCACAGGGGTCGGTCCTGGGGCCCACCCTGTGGAACATTGGGTTCGATTGGCTCCTGCGGGGGGCCCTCCTCCCGGGCACGAGTGTCATCTGTTACGCGGACGACACTCTTCTCACTGCCCGGGGGAAGAACTTTGGGGAGGCGGCCTGTCTGGCATCGGCTGGCGGGTCCTTGGTGGCGGGGAGGATCCGCCGCCTGGGGTTGAGGGTGGCGCTGAACAAGACCGAGGCCGTGTTCTTCCACGGGCCTCGGCAGCGCTGCCCCCCAGACGCCCACATAGCCGTGGAGGGCGCCAGAGTGGAGGTCCGGCCCCAGATGAAATATCTGGGCCTGGTGCTGGACAGCAGGTGGCGCTTCGGGCCGCACTTCAGCGGTCTGTCGACGCGCCTGCTGAAGGCCGCCGACGCCCTGTCGTGGCTCCTCCCCAACCTGGGAGGTCCCAGCGCACGATGCCGGCGTCTGTATGCCGGCATCCTGCGGAGCATGGCCCTTTACGGGGCCCCCATCTGGGCGGACTCCCTTCATAGAAGGGAGAATGCCACCGCTATCCGCAGGCCGCAACGGGCCATTGCACAGCGGGTGGCGAGGGCCTACCGCTCGGTGGGCTTCTCGGCGGCGTGCGCTCTGGCCGGCACCCCCCCTTGGGAACTCGAGGCGTGGGTGCTCGCCAGAGTGTACGAGTGGACGGCGCGTCGAAGGGCGATGGGGGAGCGCCCCGTCGCGGAAGAGCGGGAGGCAGTACGGCGGGAGGCGAGGGACGCCATTGTCGTCCATTGGACGGACGACCTCGCCACCGCCACCTTTGGACGTCGGACGCTGGACGCGCTCGGTCCAGTCCTGAGAGACTGGCTCGGGCGGCGACACGGTTTCCTCTCTTTCCGTCTGGTCCAGGTGCTGTCAGGGCACGGCTGCTTTGGCTCGCACCTGCACAGGATCGGGAGGGAGGAGACCCCAGCGTGCCACGACTGCGGCGCGGCGGAGGACACGGCGCAGCACACCCTTGAGGTTTGCCCGGCTTGGTCTGGGCCGCGCCGCAGTCTGATTGCGGAGATCGGCCGGGACCTCTCGCTTCCCAGCGTAGTACGCTCCATGCTGGGGAGCGAGGGATCCTGGGCTGCGGTCGCCTCCTTTTGCGAGGATGTCATTTCGCAAAAGGAGGCGGCGGAGCGCGCGCGGGAGGATGACCCTCTCGCTGCGCCGCTCCGTAGGCGAAGAAGAGGTCGGAGAAGACGTCAGCTCTTCCCTCCTCGTGGTGGTGATGGGCGGGCGACAGGCGCGGGGGCGCCTCCGCCCGCATTGCACTCCACACCACCTCCGCCGGACATTCCCGACCCTCCCCCCATGGGGAGGACGTGAGGGGCCCGCCGCGAAGGCGGGCGATCGTCGGAGGGGCACTGGAAGTAAAGGCTATGCCGGTTTCCCAGTGCCCTTCCACTCAGACGATGCGGGAATGCCGCTGGGTTGTTTTAGTGGGTATACCGGGCTAGCCCGGGGAGTCCCACATAGCCCCCCATTTCCCCCAAATGGGCGGGTATGCGTAATTGCATTTTTTCCCAGCGCCAAAAAAAAAAAAAAAAAAAAAAAAAAAAAAAAAAAAAAAAAAAAAAAAAAAAAAAAAAAAAAAAAAAAAAGGTTAGGTTGGGGGACTACCCCACAGTGCTTACGTCCTCGTCGTGTCCCCTGGAAACGACCCAGTCCTGACCACCGTAACGGAGTGGCAGGCTGGGCTCGGCCAAAGTGCACTGTGCTTCGTAGCAATCAAATTCTGTCTTGCGTGCTGCGATACTGTTGGAGACCATGTCTCACACACCGCGGGACGCCCTCGGGCGTTTCCTTAAACCAAAAGGCCCTTCTCAGGGCCAACCAAAAGGCCCTTCTCAGGGCCAACCAAAAGGCCCTTCTCAGGGCCAACCAAAAGGCCCTTCTCAGGGCCAACCAAAAGGCCCTTCTCAGGGCCAATCTGACGCCTCGGCGTCTGAAGCCAGCCGCGCGCCGTCTGCGGCGAGCTTCTTTGTGGGAGTTGAGTCGATGTCGGACGATTCTGCAGATGAGTCCGTCAGCTCACTCGTATCCGATGCGGGTATGTCCGGGTCGATGTCGCGCAAGCGCGCATTTAGAAAGGAGGGGTCTGGAGGTTCTTCGGCGTCGGGGTCGGCCAAGTCAAGGGCCAAGAAGCCCGCGATAGCCGCGGACTCCCACGTCGTGGGCCTTGCGGACGCTCAACGCCAGCTAGACCTGGCTCGGCGGGAGCAGCTCCAGCAGGAGCTGGAGGAGCGGGTCGCCGCTAAGGAGCAGCGGGCGCGTAACGCCCGGGCCAAGTCCGGGTACGGCGCGTCCCGCGTGCTGTACGCCGACCATTCATTGGCCGAACTGGCGCGGATGGCGGAAGAGGACGAGGAGGAGATAGCGGAGGTCGCCTCCAAGTCCTCGAACCTGAAGGGAACCTTCCAGAAGGCCCTCAAATGCCGTGCGGCGAGCATGCGCGGCATCATCGAGGAGCTCGTTAAAAGGAAGGCGACCGATGAGACGCAGCAACTGCAGGCGAGGGTCGATCGCCTGCAGTTGGAGGTCAGCCAGCTGCATCAGAAGCTGGCCGACGCCACCGCCCGGCCAAGCCAGGCCGCACCACCGCCTGCTGTGGAGGCCCCCTCCTTCAACCTAGAGGACACAATCCGAAAGGTTGTAATGGAGGAGCGGGCCTTCACTAGAGCCTGCCTAGCAGGCATTGAGGACCGGCTCCTGCCGGAGCAGCGCCAGCGACCGCCACTTGCGGCGGATAGGCGGCGAGAGCCAGAGCCGGGGCCGTCCTCGCAAGGGGAGGACGCCCTTCTACCTTCCACCACTCCGTCCAACGGTTGGACCGAGGTGGTCGGGAAGGGTAAAGGCAGGGGCAAAAAGACCCACCGTCCCGCCACCGTACTCCCTTCCGCCGCGCCTTCCGGCCCGTCGCAGACGTCCGGAAAGGGGGAGGGGAAGGGGAAGGGAAAGGGCAAAAGGGCGGCGCAGGCCGCCTCTGCCACCACCCCCGCCGCGTCAACCCCCAGCCAGCCGCAGACTGGCGGGGGTAAGGGAAAGGGGAGAGGGAGAGGGGGGAAAAAACTCACCCCCCCAAAGACCGCAGCCGTCGTGGTGACGCTCACCGCAGAGGCTGTGGCGCGGGGCGAGACGTACGCGTCCATTCTGATGCGGGCGCGTACCAATGCTGATCCCACCCAATTGGGGATCAGCAAAGTCACCTGCCGGCGGACCCAAACCGGGGCTCGAATCTTCGAGTTCCCGGGGGCGGAGGGCAGCGCCAGCGCTGACCTCTTCGCAGCCAAGCTGCAGGAGGTCATCGCGGACGCAGCCAAGGTGGCTCGCCCGGTGAAGACGGCGGCCTTAGAGGTGACCGACCTCGACGACTCGGTCACCAAAGAGGAGGTGGTGGCGGCGGTCGCAGCGATCGGGGGCTGCAGCGTCGCAGCGGTGAAAGGCCGGGACATCAGACCCGGCCGCGGTGGCATGGGCACCATTCGGCTCGAGTGCCCAGTCGCCGCCGCCAAGGCCGTCCTCGAAAGGGGACGGTTGTGTGTGGGCTTCAGCTCGGGTGCAGTCCGGGCACTTGCGGAGCATACTCTGCGGTGCTACAGGTGCTTCGGCACCGGACACACCCGGGCCCTCTGTCCGTCCACGGTCGACAGGACGGACAGTTGCTACCGCTGCGGCAAGGACGGTCACAAGTCCGCCTCCTGCACGGTCGCTACACCGCGCTGTGCAGTGTGTGCCGCCAGCGGCTGCCCGGCAGACCACATCATGAAGGGGAGGAATTGTAATCCTCCCCCCAAGAAGGGCAAAGTTCGGGCTCCAACGGGGCCCGCTGCTAGCACAGTCGTTCCCGTTGCGGGAACCTCGGTGGCTGCGGAGGAGGGGGGTGCGATGTCCGACTGATGGATAGGGACATCGAACATCGCATCCTCCAGACGAACACCAACCACTGCCGGGTGGCCCAGGACCTGCTGATGCAGACCATGGCTGAGTGGTTGGTGGACTTGGCGGTGGTCGCCGAGCCCTACTCGGTCCCCAGGAGTTGGCTGGGCGACCGGGACGGCCTGGTGGCAATGGTGGCGCGGTCTTCCACAGACTCCCCTCCCCTCTCGCTCTTAGAGAGGGGACCGGGATACGTGGCCGCCGCGTGGGGGGATATGGCCCTAGTTGGGGTCTATTTCTCCCCAAACCGCCCTCTCTCAGACTTTGAGGACTTCCTGGAGGTCCTCACTGCAGTTGTGGGGAGGGCGGCACCGCGCCAGGTCGTTGTCTTAGGCGACCTAAACGCCAAGTCGGCGGCTTGGGGCAACCCGTCTGCCTCCTGTGACGTCCGGGGGCGCGCCGTTGAGTTTTGGGCGACGTCGTGCGGTGTGTCCCTCCTCAACAGGGGGGCGGTCCACACGTGCGTGCGGCAACGGGGAGGGTCGGTGGTTGACGTCTCGTTCGCCACCCCCGTGCTAGCCGCACGCATCGTGAACTGGCGGGTGGAGATGGTGGAAACCTTGTCGGACCACCGATATGTGCGGTTCGACATCTCCACTCAGAGTCCCCGCGGGGAGATGGCCCGCTCCGGCAGGTCTCCCTTCCCCCGGTGGGCTCTCACTCGCCTGGACCGGGAGGCGGCCAGGGAGGCGGCCTTCCTCCAGGACTGGCTGTCGCCCCCTGTTGGGGCCCTGGACGTCGACGTCGACGCCGCAGCGGCCCGGCTCAGGGGATCCCTGACCGAGGTGTGCAACTCCAGCATGCCTCGCTCTCGCCGTCCGCCCCCCCGTCGCGCCGTCTATTGGTGGACGGAGGAACTGGCGGGGCTCCGTGCCGCCTGTGTGGCGGCCAGAAGGGCCTACATGCGGAGCCGTCGGCGCAGCGTCCGTAGTCAGGCAGACGAGGACCGCCTCTACGCCTCGTACAGAGAGGCGAAAACGGTCCTCGGGACGGCTATGTACGCTGCCATGGACTCGGCGGGAGCCGAGATGCTGGAGAGTCTCGACAGGGATCCGTACGGGAGGCCATACAAGGCGGCGCGGAACAAGCTGCGCCCCCATGGTCCCCCACTGACGGAAACCCTTGAGCCGGCATTGTTGGATGGGGTGGTCCAGTCCCTGTTTCCGCGCAGGACCGACTTCGCCCCACCAACGATGGACCCCCCGCAGGGTGCGGCCTCACCGGAGGAAGAAGTCCCTCCGGTGACTGCGGACGAGCTCCACGCGGTAGTCGTAGGCCTCCGCGCCAAAAAGACGGCCCCTGGACCGGATGGTGTTCCGGCACGGGTGGTGGCCATAGCCGCCACTCAAATGGAGGACAGGTTTCGGGACCTTTTCAGCGCGTGCTTGACGGCTGGAAGGTTCCCGAAACTTAGGAAGGAGGGGCGGCTGTGCCTCCTCCGTAAAGAGGGACGCCCGATCGATTCCCCCTCGGCGTACCGGCCCATCGTCCTTCTCGATGAGGTCGGTAAAATGTTCGAGGGGATCATTGCCTGCCGGCTCAACAGCCATCTGCGGAGGGAGGGGCCGGACCTGTCGGACGCCCAGTTCGGTTTCCGACGGGGCCGGTCCACCATCGACGCCCTGGCCCTACTGAAGGCCCAGGTGAAGGAGGCGGCGGAGGCGGGGGACGGAGTATTGGCGGTGTCATTCGACATAGCCAACGCCTTCAACTCCGTCCCCCACTCGACTATATTGGAGGCACTCCGGTATCACGGAGTGCCCCAGTACTTGAGGGGCCTCCTGGCCAGCTACTTGGAGGACCGCGAGGTCCTCCTTGTGGACAAAATGGCCAGGTTGAGGCGATATGGCGCGGAGTCCGGTGTTCCACAGGGGTCCGTGCTGGGGCCCACCCTGTGGAACATTGGGTTCGATTGGCTCCTGCGGGGGGCCCTCCTCCCGGGCACGAGTGTCATCTGCTACGCGGACGACACTCTTCTCACTGCCCGGGGGAAGAACTTTGGGGAGGCGGCCTGTCTGGCATCGGCTGGCGGGTCCTTGGTGGCGGGGAGGATCCGCCGCCTGGGGTTGAGGGTGGCGCTGAACAAGACCGAGGCCGTGTTCTTCCACGGGCCTCGGCAGCGCTGCCCTCCAGACGCCCACATAGCCGTGGAGGGCGCCAGAGTGGAGGTCCGGCCCCAGATGAAATATCTGGGCCTGGTGCTGGACAGCAGGTGGCGCTTCGGGCCGCACTTCAGCGGGCTGTCGACGCGCCTGCTGAAGGCCGCCGACGCCCTGTCGTGGCTCCTCCCCAACCTGGGAGGTCCCAGCGCACGATGCCGGCGTCTGTATGCTGGCATCCTGCGGAGCATGGCCCTTTACGGGGCCCCCATCTGGGCGGACTCCCTTCACAGAAGGGAGAATGCCACCGCTCTCCGCAGGCCTCAACGGGCCATTGCACAGCGGGTGGCGAGGGCCTACCGCTCGGTGGGCTTCTCGGCGGCGTGCGCTCTGGCCGGCACCCCCCCTTGGGAACTCGAGGCGTGGGTGCTCGCCAGAGTGTACGAGTGGACGGCGCGCCGAAAGGCGATGGGGGAGCGCCCCGTCGCGGAAGAGCGGGAGGCCGTACGGCGGGAGGCGAGGGACGCCATCATCGTCCATTGGGCGGACGACGTCGCTACCGCCACCTTTGGCCGTCGGACGTTGGACGCGCTCGGTCCAGTTCTGCGGGACTGGCTCGAGCGGCAACACGGTTTCCTCTCTTTCCGTCTGGTCCAGGTGCTGTCAGGGCACGGCTGCTTTGGCTCGCACCTGCACAGGATCGGGAGGGAGGAGACCCCAGCGTGCCACGACTGCGGCGCGGCGGAGGACACGGCGCAGCACACCCTTGAGGTCTGCCCGGCTTGGTCTGGGCCGCGCCGCAGTCTGATTACGGAGATCGGCCGGGACCTCTCGCTTCCCAGCGTAGTACGTTCCATGCTGGGGAGCGAAGGATCTTGGGCTGCGGTTGCCTCCTTTTGCGAGGACGTCATTTCGCAAAAGGAGGCGGCGAAGCGCGCGCGGGAGGATGACCCTCTCGCTGCGCCGCTCCGTAGGCGAAGAAGAGGTCGGAGAAGACGTCAACTTTTCCCTCCTCGTGGTGGTGATGGGCGGGCGAACGGCGCGGGGGCGCCTCCGCCCGCATTGCACTCCACACCACCTCCGCCGGACATTCCCGACCCTCCCCCCATGGGGAGGACGTGAGGGGCCCGCCGCGAAGGCGGGCGATCGTCGGAGGGGCACTGGAAGTAAAGGCTATGCCGGTTTCCCAGTGCCCTTCCACTCAGACGATGCGGGAATGCCGCTGGGTTGTTTTAGTGGGTATACCGGGCTAGCCCGGGGAGTCCCACATAGCCCCCCATTCCCCCAAATGGGCGTGGTATGCGTAATTGCATTTTTTCCCAGCGCAAAAAAAAAAAAAAAAAAAAAAAAAAAAAAAAAAAAAAAAAAAAAAAAAAAAAAAAAAGGTTAGGTTAGGTTAGGTTAGGTTGGGGTGGGGTGCGTGGTCAGAAACCTCCTCGTGTGCCTGGTGGCTGCTGGTCCCTTATGGATACGTCCGGGGGGAACAGCAGTTGCTCGGGCCGGTGCACCCTGGGCACGGGCAATAGCTCTCGCGAGCTATTGTCTGTGGCGAATTCTGACCAAGGGAGGGTGGCCACTTGGCCACGGAAAGGCTCTTCTCCGCCCTCTCATCTAGGAGAGGGCGTGGTAGAATCGAGCCTTGCAGGGGCGACGGGTTTGTCAGCTGGCAATAGTTGGCTGGCAGACACGGTCTGATGCAGACCACCGTTCGGCCCGACCCGTAATCCTCATTGAGAGGACCGGGGGTCTCGGCTTAACCGCCTGGACCAAGAGCGAAACTCTATAAAGTTTTCACTGAATCCCAAGTTGCGATGCACGGCGAGGGGATGGATGGCTGACAGTTACAAGTTCTTCGGAACATTCAGTCGCGAGTGCAGGTCCCGTCAGGATACCAGCCGACCTCCTGACGTATGTAGGCTTGTCCGGGTACAGGGGTCTCTGCCCGGATCGACCTTTTATTTCCCCCATACTCGTGGGTTTACATATGGATATAAAAGGTAAAACTGACGAAAAGGTGGGTGCGGTGTCTTCGGACACTGCATCGAGGGTGTCGAGGGGGGGAGAGTCCCGCCCCTCTATTGAGGGCGGCCCCACCGTGTCTGGAGGGGGCGCTGGCGGTCATTCCGCTCCGGCGCGCTCTTGTGTCTCTACCGACTCTGAGGTGGAGACACAAGATTGCGCCAGCCAGCGAGAAAAGGTGCTCCAGGTGAACCTGGAGCGCCTGCGCAATGTTGCGCCAGAAGGAAGGCGGAAGCGCCAGCGCAGCAACGACTCGGGGTCGATGGGCCTCTCCTCGAGTGAGGAGAACCTATCGGCTCCGAAAGTGCCAACGGCACAGAGGGGACGAGGTCGCGCAGTGACGAGCGGAGGTTCCGCTCGGTTGCCGGGGCGCGACCGAGCGGGTCGCTTCGTGCCACTATCTCGGCCCGCTACGCCGGTTCCCATAGGGCATCCGGCGGAGAGTGCAGAGAGCGACCCTGGATCCACGATGGCGGACCTGAGCGAGGGCTCAGTGTCCCTATTGGGGTCCAACAAGGCGGGGGCAAACGCGGCCAAGCGGGCACAGCGTAAGGCGGTCGCGGCTGACGAGGTCACCGAGCTGACCCGACAGGCCCGAGAGCGGCGCTTGGTCCGGATGGCTGCCGTGGAGAGCGTACCGGCGGTTGAGCTCAACCGCCAGGTCCAGGACGCCGTGAATGTCGTCCTGAAGGTTGCCACCAAATCGGGCAACCTGAAGGGCACGTTCACGAGCGCTCTGAAGGAGGCGGCGGACGCCATTATGGAGGCAGTTGAGGTCCTCCATAATCGCACAACCACGGAGGAAACGGCGAAGCTATGGGAGGAGAACGGCCGTCTCCGATCCGAGTTGGAGGACCTCAAGCGGCAGTTTGCCGCCTCGAAGGCAGTTCCCGCGGCCAGAGCTCTGCCGCCGGCCACGTCGGCTCCATCGTCGGCCCATGCACTTGCGGATGCGGAGATCGAGAGGATCGCGCGCATCTGCATGGTGCAGTGTGGGTCGATGGTGAGCGCCCGGCTCGAGGCCATCGAGGCTAGACTCCTCCCGGCGGAGACTCCCCGCCCACCGCTCGCTGCGGATAAGCGGAGGAAGGAGGGAGCGACTAGGCCGGAGTCACAGCCCGGGACAGCTAAGCCATCCGGGCCTGGGAAGGGGGCCAAAAAGCCCGCGGAGGGGCCTGGAAAGCCCGCGACGGCGCCTGGGAGGCCCGCGACGGGGCCCGGGAGGCCCGCGGAGGGGCCTGGAAAGCCCGCGACGGGGCCTGGGCCGAAGAAGTCCGTGGATGGGGCATCCGCGTCGACTTCCCGGCCGGCCGCTCCTCCTCCGGCGACCGCGCCCGGGCCTTTGACGGAGGCCTGGACGACGGTCGTCAAGAAGAAGAGGCGCCGCAAGAAGAAGGCGGCGCCGCCGGCACCCGCTGGAACACCGGCACCGGCAACGCAGAAGGCGCAGGGACCGCCTAGGTTGAGAGCCGCAAGCACCGCGGCTGTAGTGATCACACTGCAGCCCGGAGCCGTAGAAAGGGGCATCACCTACAAGGCGGTCCTGACAGAGGCCAGAGCGAAGGTCGCGTTCCCCGACCTTGGCACACCGTCCGGCTTCAAGTTGAAGTCGGCGATTACGGGGGCGCGACTGCTCGAGGTGTCCGGTGCTTCCAGCGGCGAGAGGGCGGACATTTTGGCCGCCAAATTGAGGGAGGTCCTCAATCCGGAGGACGTTCGGGTGTCCAGGCCCATGAAGACCGCAGACTTGCGCGTCGACGGCCTGGACGACTCGACGACCCCGGCTGAGGTCGTGGCGGCCGTCGCCAAAGCCGGCCAATGTCCGCCCGCGGATGTGCGTACGGGCGACATTCGCACCGATGCCTCCGGGCTCGGTGCAGTCTGGGTGCGATGCCCAGTGGCGGCGGCGAACAAGCTCGCCGACGCTGGGCGTCTGTTGGTGGGGTGGGTTGCGGCGAGGGTCAAGCTGCTGCAACCCAAGGGCTTGCGGTGCTTCCGATGCCTGGACATTGGGCATGTCCGGGCACGATGCACCGCCGAAGTAGACCGCAGCGATCAGTGCTATCGCTGCGGTCAGCCCGGCCACAGGGCGGCCCAGTGCTCCGAGGCGCCAAACTGCAGCCTCTGTACAGCTGCAGGGAGGTCCGCGGGGCACATAGCGGGCGGAAACGCCTGTGGCAGCACGTCCACGTCCGCCAACAAGGGGGGAAAAAAGAAGAGGAGGAGGAGGAAGAAGACAGGGGTTGCCAAGGCTGCCGGGGGCTCTTTACACCCCCCGCAGCCTGGTGGCCCTTCGGCCGACTCCCGGCCTGAGGTTGATGCAGAGGGGGAAATGGATTGCGTTTAATGGCGCTCTACCATTTCCTCCAGGGCAATATCAACCACTCTGCCAGAGCTCAGGATCTCTTGCTCCAGAGTATGGCAGAGTGGTCGATTCACGTGGCTGTGGTCGCCGAGCCGTATTTTGTCCCCCCCCGGAATAACTGGGTGGGTGACCTAGACGGTTTGGTGGCCATCATTGGCGGGGCTCTCGTCGGCCCGTCCCGCGGTCACGGCTGGGTTGCCGCCCTCGCGGACGGCGTTGGCATTGTTGGGGCGTATTTTTCGCCCAACAAGAGTCTCGCCGACTTCGAGAACTTCCTTGTCGAGTTGGGGGCCGTGGTGGCCCGACTTCACCCTCGCCCTGTGCTGTTGCTGGGGGATCTCAACGCCAAGTCTTCGGCGTGGGGATCCCCTGTGACCGATGCCAGGGGCGAGGTGCTGGAGGAGTGGGCGGTCACGACTGGCTTGACCGTCCTAAATCGGGGCTCGGTCCAGACGTGCGTGCGGCAGCGGGGCGGGTCTATAGTGGACGTATCGTTCGCTAGCCCCGCTGTTGCGAACCGTGTCCGCGACTGGCGTGTCGCCGCGGAGGTGGAGACGTTGTCGGATCACCGTTACATCCGGTTCGACGTCTCCGCCCAGACCGCTGGCGGCCGCGGTTCGCCGGCCCTGCGGATGGACGGTCCGCGCTGGGCGCGTAAGCGCATCGACAGGGAGATTCTCGAGGAGGCCGTTATCGTGCAGGCCTGGAGCTGGGAGTCGGCAACGACCGGACCCGTCGACGTCGAGCAGGAGGCGCTGTGGTTCCGCAGGGCGATGACGCAAATCTGCGATGCGTCCATGCCCCGGGTCCACGCACAGAGTGCAAGGCGCCAGGTGTACTGGTGGTCCGCGCAGATCGCGCAGTTGCGCGTCGCGTGTGTGGCGGTGAGGCGCCAGTACACCCGATACCGGAGGAGACGTCGTCGGGTCCCTGACGAAGAAGCCGCGCTGTATGAGGTGTACCGCGCGGCGAAGGAGGCTCTGTGGCTGGCCGTCGGCGACGCGAAGACGCGAGCCAAGGAGGAGATGTTGGAGACTCTGGACGGGGATCCGTGGGGGCGCCCTTATCTCGCGGTTCGAGGGAAACTTCGAGCCGCGGCGCCTCCGCTTACAGAGAGTCTCCAACCTGAGCTGCTGGAGGAGGTAGTCGCAGCCCTCTTCCCGGCGAGAGCGGAACACACTCCGCCGCCGATGGCTTTGCCCACAGTCGCGGAGCCTACAGAGGAGAACGCCATCAGCGTCCCGGAGGTGACACAGGCAGAGATGGGGGCGGCCGTGATGCGGCTCCGGGCCAAGAACGTGGCTCCGGGGCCCGACGGGATTCACGGCTGCGTGTTGGCCCTCGCTCTGAAGGAGCTTGAGCCCCAACTGAGAGGACTCTACACGGCGTGTCTTGAGCGGGGCCAGTTTCCCAGTTTGTGGAAAACTGGTCGTCTGGTCCTGCTCAGGAAGGCGGGGCGCCCTGCGGACTCGCCGTCCGCATACCGGCCCATAGTGCTGCTGGACGAGGTGGGTAAGCTGTTCGAACGAATAATAGCTGCCCGCCTCGCCGGCCACTTGCGTACGGAGGGGCCGGACCTGGCCGAGAGCCAGTTTGGCTTTCGGCATAAGCGCTCCACCATCCACGCTGTGTCGCGGGTGAGGGTCCTGGCGGAGGAAGCGGTGTCCCGGGGTGGGGTGATGTTGGCGGTGTCCTTGGACATCTCCAACGCCTTCAGCACCCTGCCCTGGAGCTGTATTAGGGAGGCACTGCGTTACCATCGGGTGCCTCTCTACCTCCGCCGCATCGTTGGGGCTTATCTGTCGGAGAGGTGTGTCACCTACGTGGGACGTGATGGCGGACACCGGCACCGCATGTCGTGCGGTGTTCCGCAGGGCTCGGTCGTAGGCCCGCCCCTGTGGAACATCGGGTACGACTGGGTGCTGAGGGGGGAACTCCCACCGGGCGTAGACCTGACGTGTTACGCGGACGACACGCTGGTCACCGCTCGGGGGAGTTCGTATAGGGGGGCAGCGTTGCTGGTGACGGCTGCGGTCTCACAGGTGGTGAGCCGCATACGGCTCCTTGGCCTGGAGGTGGCCCTCAGCAAGTCGGAGGCCATGGTCTTTCATGGCCCTCGGCGGGCGCCGCCGTCCGGATCCCACATCATTGTGGGGGGGGTCCGAATAGCTGTCGAGTCCACCATGAAGTACCTGGGATTGGTGCTCGACAGCCGGTGGGACTTCGGACCCCACTTCCAGCGGCTGGCGCCCAAGCTTTTGGGCGCGGCTGGGGCGCTGTCAACGCTGCTTCCCAATCTGGGGGGCCCGAGCCTCGCCTGCAGGCGGCTCTACGTGGGGATCGTGCGATCGATGGCCCTGTACGGGGCCCCGATCTGGGCGGCTGACCTGACGGCCGGCAGCATCGCTGTTCTGCGAAAGCCGCAGAGAGCGCTGGCCGTCAGAGTCATCAGGGGGTATCGCACGATCTCTTACGAGGTGGCTTGCGTACTGGCCGGATCTCCGCCTTGGGACCTCGAGGCGTTAGTACTCGCGTCACTATATCGGTGGCGCGAGGAAGCGAGAACGCGGGGCGAGCGGCCGATGCAGCGACAGTTGGAGCTGCGTCGGTCGCAGCTGCACGAGGCCCTGGTGGCGGAGTGGCGGGACAGGCTTTCACGCCCTACCGCCGGCCTCGCCACCGTCGGGGCAGTCCGGCCGGTGCTCGAGCGCTGGCTCGGGAGGAGGCACGGCTCCCTGTCGTTTCGGGCGACGCAGGTGCTCTCGGGGCACGGTTGCTTCGGGAAGTACCTGTGTCGCATAAACAGGGAGCCAGACGCCCGGTGTCACCACTGCGGCGATTGCCGGGAGGACACGGCGTGGCACACGCTGGCAGAGTGTGCCGCTTGGGAGGAGCCGCGCCGTGCCCTCATCTCAGGAGTAGGCGGTGACCTGTCGCTGTCGGCCGTGGTCGAGTCCATGGTCGACAGCGAGGAGTCCTGGGACGCGGTGGTGTCCTTCTGCGACACGGTCATGTCGCAGAAGGAGGATGCGGAAAGGGTGAGGGAGATCACCTCCACTCACCCGGCCCGCAGCAGACGCACCGGGCGTCGGCGGAGGGCGGACAACGCCCTCTTCCAGCCCCCCTAAATGGGTCCAGGGGCGACGGACTTGGGGAAGTCTGTCGCCCCCTACACATCAGGACCCGAGGCGGCGGCGCGAAGTGTTCCAAGCGCGCCCCTCTTAGACGGCGCGGGGGGAGTCTAACACCTCACTCCCCCCGCTAACCCGAGGAGGCCCGCTGCGGCGGGCCGGCACTAGCCGGGGGTTGCGGAAGTGTCGTAAGTTCCCGCGACCCTCGGCGCAGGTGTGAGATGGAACACCGGGGTGGTTTTAGTCAGTAAGAGTCTGACAGACCCCTCCGCCCGCCCCAGGGCGGAGGACATCCATGAGGATTTCCACCCCGAAAAAAAAAAAAAAAAAAAAAAAAAAAAGGTTAGGTTGGGGTGCGTGGTCAGAAACCTCCTCGTGTGCCCGGTGGCTGCTGGTCCCTTATGGATACGTCCGGGGGGAACAGCAGTTGCTCGGGCCGGTGCACCCTGGGCACGGGCAATAGCTTCTGAGCTCCCGGAGGCTATTGTCTGTGGCGAATTCTGACCATGGGGGGGTGGCCAGTTGGCCATGGGAGGGAGGGCTCTTCCCCGCCCTCTCATCTAGGAGAGGGTATGGTGGAACGAGCCTTGTAAGGGCGACGGGTTTGTCAGCTGGCAATAGCCGGCTGACGAACCCGTGCTGCGGAGGACGCGGTGCGGCACACCCTTGGGTATTGACGGCTCAGTCTGGGCCGCGCCGCGGTCTGATTGCGGGGATCGGCCGGGGCCTCTCGCTTCCCGGCGTGTTGCGTTCCGTTCCCCAGGGCGGAGCGCGCCGCGCTGGGAGGCGAGGGATCTTGGGCTGCGGTCGCCTCCTTTTGCGAGAACGTAATCGCAAAGGGAGGCGGCGGAGCGCGCGCGGGAGGATGGCCCTCTCGCTGCGCCTCTGTGGGCGAGGAGGAGGTCGGAGCGGAAACCGGCTTTCCCTCCTCGTGGTGGTGTGGGCGGGCGGCAGGCGCGGGGGGGGCGCCTCCGCCCGCGTTGCACTCCACACCACCTGCGGGACATTCGTGCGGGGCCCGCCGCGGTGAAGGCGGGCGATCGTCGGAGGGGTACTGGAGGTAAAGGCTATGCCGGTTTCCCAGTGCCCTTCCACTCAGACGATGCGGGAATGCCGCTGGGTTGTTTTAGTGGGTATACCGGGCTAGCCCGGGGAGTCCCACATAGCCCCCCATTCCCCCAAATGGGCGTGGTATGCGTAATTGCATTTTTTCCCAGCGCAAAAAAAAAAAAAAAAAAAAAAAAAAAAAAAAAAAAAAAAAAAAAAAGGTTAGGTTGGGGGGAAGAGGTCCCTCCGGTGACTGCGGACGAGCTCCACGCGGTAGTCGTAGGCCTCCGCGCCAAAAAGACGGCCCCTGGACCGGATGGTGTTCCGGCACGGGTGGTGGCCTTAGCTGCCACTCAAATGGAGGACAGGTTTCGGGACCTTTTCAGCGCGTGCTTGACGGCTGGAAGGTTCCCGAAACTTTGGAAGGAGGGGCGGCTGTGCCTCCTCCGTAAAGAGGGACGCCCAGTGGATTCCCCCTCGGCGTACCGGCCCATCGTCCTTCTCGATGAGGTCGGTAAAATGTTCGAGGGGATCATTGCCTGCCGGCTCAACAGCCATCTGCGGAGGGAGGGGCCGGACCTGTCGGACGCCCAGTTCGGTTTCCGACGGGGCCGGTCCACCATCGACGCCCTGGCCCTACTGAAGGCCCAGGTGAAGGAGGCGGCGGAGGCGGGGGACGGAGTATTGGCGGTGTCATTCGACATAGCCAACGCCTTCAACTCCGTCCCCCACTCGACTATATTGGAGGCACTCCGGTATCACGGAGTGCCCCAGTACTTGAGGGGCCTCCTGGCCAGCTACTTGGAGGACCGCGAAGTCCTCCTTGTGGACAAACTGGCCAGGTTGAGGCGGTATGGCGCGGAGTCCGGTGTTCCACAGGGGTCGGTTCTGGGGCCCACCCTGTGGAACATTGGGTTCGATTGGCTCCTGCGGGGGGCCCTCCTCCCGGGCACGAGTGTCATTTGTTACGCGGACGACACTCTTCTCACTGCCCGGGGGAAGAACTTTGGGGAGGCGGCCTGTCTGGCATCGGCTGGCGGGTCCTTGGTGGCGGGGAGGATCCGCCGCCTGGGGTTGAGGGTGGCGCTGAACAAGACCGAGGCCGTGTTCTTCCACGGGCCTCGGCAGCGCTGCCCTCCAGATGCCCACATAGCCGTGGAGGGCGCCAGAGTGGAGGTCCGGCCCCAGATGAAATATCTGGGCCTGGTGCTGGACAGCAGGTGGCGCTTCGGGCCGCACTTCAGCGGTCTGTCGACGCGCCTGCTGAAGGCCGCCGACGCCCTGTCGTGGCTCCTCCCCAACCTGGGAGGTCCCAGCGCACGATGCCGGCGTCTATATGCCGGCATCCTGCGGAGCATGGCCCTTTACGGGGCCCCCATCTGGGCGGACTCCCTTCATAGAAGGGAGAATGCCACCGCTATCCGCAGGCCGCAACGGGCCATTGCACAGCGGGTGGCGAGGGCCTACCGCTCGGTGGGCTTCTCGGCGGCGTGCGCTCTGGCCGGCACCCCCCCTTGGGAACTCGAGGCGTGGGTGCTCGCCAGAGTGTACGAGTGGACGGCGCGTCGAAGGGCGATGGGGGAGCGCCCCGTCGCGGAAGAGCGGGAGGCAGTACGGCGGGAGGCGAGGGACGCCATTGTCGTCCATTGGACGGACGACCTCGCTACCGCCACCTTTGGACGTCGGACGCTGGACGCGCTCGGTCCAGTCCTGAGAGACTGGCTCGGGCGGCGACACGGTTTCCTCTCTTTCCGTCTGGTCCAGGTGCTGTCAGGGCACGGCTGCTTTGGCTCGCACCTGCACAGGATCGGGAGGGAGGAGACCCCAGCGTGCCACGACTGCGGCGCGGCGGAGGACACGGCGCAGCACACCCTTGAGGTTTGCCCGGCTTGGTCTGGGCCGCGCCGCAGTCTGATTGCGGAGATCGGCCGGGACCTCTCGCTTCCCAGCGTAGTACGTTCCATGCTGGGGAGCGAAGGATCTTGGGCTGCGGTTGCCTCCTTTTGCGAGGACGTCATTTCGCAAAAGGAGGCGGCGGAGCGCGCGCGGGAGGATGACCCTCTCGCTGCGCCGCTCCGTAGGCGAAGAAGAGGTCGGAGAAGACGTCAACTTTTCCCTCCTCGTGGTGGTGATGGGCGGGCGACAGGCGCGGGGGCGCCTCCGCCCGCATTGCACTCCACACCACCTCCGCCGGACATTCCCGACCCTCCCCCCATGGGGAGGACGTGAGGGGCCCGCCGCGAAGGCGGGCGATCGTCGGAGGGGTACTGGAAGTAAAGGCTATGCCGGTTTCCCAGTGCCCTTCCACTCAGACGATGCGGGAATGCCGCTGGGTTGTTTTAGTGGGTATACCGGGCTAGCCCGGGGAGTCCCACATAGCCCCCCATTCCCCCAAATGGGCGGGTATGCGTAATTGCATTTTTTCCCAGCGCAAAAAAAAAAAAAAAAAAAAAAAAAAAAAAGGTTAGGTTGGGGGACCACCCCACAGTGCTTACGTCCTCGTCGTGTCCCCTGGAAACGACCCAGTCCTGACCACCGTAACGGAGTGGCAGGCTGGGCTCGGCCAAAGTGCACTGTGCTTCGTAGCAATCACATTCTGTCTGGCGTGCTACGATACTGTTGGAGACCATGTCTAATACACCGCGGGACGCCCTCGGGCGTTTCCTTAAACCAAAAGGCCCTTCTCAGGGCCAACCAAAAGGCCCTTCTCAGGGCCAACCAAAAGGCCCTTCTCAGGGCCAACCAAAAGGCCCTTCTCAGGGCCAACCAAAAGGCCCTTCTCAGGGCCAACCAAAAGGCCCTTCTCAGGGCCAATCTGACGCCTCGGCGTCTGAAGCCAGCCGCGCGCCGTCTGCGGCGAGCTTCTTCGTGGGAGTTGAGTCGATGTCGGACGATTCTGCAGATGAGTCCGTCAGCTCACTCGCATCCGATGCGGGCATGTCCGGGTCGATGTCGCGCAAGCGCGCATTTAGAAAGGAGGGGTCTGGAGGTTCTTCGGCGTCGGGGTCGGCCAAGTCAAGGGCCAAGAAGCCCGCGATAGCCGCGGACTCCCACGTCGTGGGCCTTGCTGACGCACAACGCCAGCTAGACCTGGCTCGGCGGGAGCAGCTCCAGCAGGAGCTGGAGGAGCGGGTCGCCGCTAAAGAGCAGCGGGCGCGTAACGCCCGGGCCAAGTCCGGGTACGGCGCGTCCCGCGTGCTGTACGCCGACCATTCATTGGCCGAACTGGCGCGGATGGCGGAAGAGGACGAGGAGGAGATAGCGGAGGTCGCCTCCAAGTCCTCGAACCTGAAGGGAACCTTCCAGAAGGCCCTCAAATGCCGTGCGGCGAGCATGCGCGGCATCATCGAGGAGCTCGTTAAAAGGAAGGCGACCGATGAGACGCAGCAACTGCAGGCGAGGGTCGATCGCCTGCAGTTGGAGGTCAGCCAGCTGCATCAGAAGCTGGCCGACGCCACCGCCCGGCCAAGCCAGGCCGCACCACCGCCTGCTGTGGAGGCCCCCTCCTTCAACCTAGAGGACACAATCCGAAAGGTTGTAATGGAGGAGCGGGCCTTCACTAGAGCCTGCCTAGCAGGCATTGAGGACCGGCTCCTGCCGGAGCAGCGCCAGCGACCGCCACTTGCGGCGGATAGGCGGCGAGAGCCAGAGCCGGGGCCGTCCTCGCAAGGGGAGGACGCCCTTCTACCTTCCACCACTCCGTCCAACGGTTGGACCGAGGTGGTCGGGAAGGGTAAAGGCAGGGGCAAAAAGACCCACCGTCCCGCCACCGTACTCCCTTCCGCCGCGCCTTCCGGCCAGTCACAGTCGTCCGGAAAGGGGGAGGGGAAGGGGAAGGGAAAGGGCAAAAGGGCGGCGCAGGTCGCCTCTGCCACCACCCCCACCGCGTCAACCCCCAGCCAGCCGCAGACTGGCGGGGGTAAGGGGAAGGGGAGAGGGAGAGGGGGGAAAAAACTCACCCCCCCAAAGACCGCAGCCGTCGTGGTGACGCTCACCGCAGAGGCTGTGGCGCGGGGCGAGACGTACGCGTCCATTTTGATGCGGGCGCGTACCAATGCTGATCCCACCCAATTGGGGATCAGCAAAGTCACCTGCCGGCGGACCCAAACCGGGGCTCGAATCTTCGAGTTCCCGGGGGCGGAGGGCAGCGCCAGCGCTGACCTCTTCGCAGCCAAGCTGCAGGAGGTCATCGCGGACGCAGCCAAGGTGGCTCGCCCGGTGAAGACGGCGGCCTTAGAGGTGACCGACCTCGACGACTCGGTCACCAAAGAGGAGGTGGTGGCGGCGGTCGCAGCGATCGGGGGCTGCAGCGTCGCAGCGGTGAAAGGCCGGGACATCAGACCCGGCCGCGGTGGCATGGGCACCATTCGGCTCGAGTGCCCAGTCGCCGCCGCCAAGGCCGTCCTCGAAAAGGGACGGCTGTGTGTGGGCTTCAGCTCGGGTGCAGTCCGGGCACTTGCGGAGCATACTCTGCGGTGCTACAGGTGCTTCGGCACCGGACACACCCGGGCCCTCTGTCCGTCCACGGTCGACAGGACGGACAGCTGCTACCGCTGCGGCAAGGACGGCCACAAATCCGCCTCCTGCACGGTCGCTACACCGCGCTGTGCAGTGTGTGCCGCCAGCGGCTGCCAGGCAGACCACATCATGAAGGGGAGGAATTGTAATCCTCCCCCCAAGAAGGGCAAAGTTCGGGCTCCAACAGGGCCCGCTGCTAGCACAGTCGTTCCCGTTGCGGGAACCTCGGTGGCTGCGGAGGAGGGGGGTGCGATGTCCGACTGATGGATAGGGACATCGAACATCGCATCCTCCAGACGAACACCAACCACTGCCGGGTGGCCCAGGATCTGCTGATGCAGACCATGGCTGAGTGGTTGGTGGACTTGGCGGTGGTCGCCGAGCCCTACTCGGTCCCCAGGAGTTGGCTGGGCGACCGGGACGGCCTGGTGGCAATGGTGGCGCGGTCTTCCACAGACTCCCCTCCCCTCTCGCTCTTAGAGAGGGGACCGGGATACGTGGCCGCCGCGTGGGGGGATGTGGCCCTAGTTGGGGTCTATTTCTCCCCAAACCGCCCTCTCTCAGACTTTGAGGACTTCCTGGAGGTCCTCACTGCAGTTGTGGGGAGGGCGGCACCGCGCCAGGTCGTCGTGTTAGGCGACCTAAACGCCAAGTCGGCGGCTTGGGGCAACCCGTCTGCCTCCTGTGACGTCCGGGGGCGCGCCGTTGAATTTTGGGCGACGTCGTGCGGTGTGTCCCTCCTCAACAGGGGGGCGGTCCACACGTGTGTGCGGCAACGGGGAGGGTCGGTGGTTGACGTCTCGTTCGCCACCCCCGTGCTAGCCGCACGCATCGTGAACTGGCGGGTGGAGATGGTGGAAACCTTGTCGGACCACCGATATGTGCGGTTCGACATCTCCACTCAGAGTCCCCGCGGGGAGATGGCCCGCTCCGGCAGGTCTCCCTTCCCCCGGTGGGCTCTCACTCGCCTGGACCGGGAGGCGGCCAGGGAGGCGGCCTTCCTCCAGGACTGGCTGTCGCCCCCTGTTGGGGCCCTGGACGTCGACGTCGACGCCGCAGCGGTCCGGCTCAGGGGATCCCTGACCGAGGTGTGCAACTCCAGCATGCCTCGCTCTCGCCGTCCGCCCCCCCGTCGCGCCGTCTATTGGTGGACGGAGGAACTGGCGGGGCTCCGTGCCGCCTGTGTGGCGGCCAGAAGGGCCTACATGCGGAGCCGTCGGCGCAGCGTCCGTAGTCAGGCAGACGAGGACCGCCTCTACGCCTCGTACAGAGAGGCGAAAACGGTCCTCGGGACGGCTATGTACGCTGCCATGGACTCGGCGGGAGCCGAGATGCTGGAGAGTCTCGACAGGGATCCGTACGGGAGGCCATACAAGGCGGCGCGGAACAAGCTGCGCCCCCATGGTCCCCCACTGACGGAAACCCTTGAGCCGGCATTGTTGGATGGGGTGGTCCAGTCCCTGTTTCCGCGCAGGACCGACTTCGCCCCACCAACGATGGACCCCCCGCAGGGTGCGGCCTCACCGGAGGAAGAGGTCCCTCCGGTGACTGCGGACGAGCTCCACGCGGTAGTCGTAGGCCTCCGCGCCAAAAAGACGGCCCCTGGACCGGATGGTGTTCCGGCACGGGTGGTGGCCATAGCCGCCACTCAAATGGAGGACAGGTTTCGGGACCTTTTCAGCGCGTGCTTGACGGCTGGAAGGTTCCCGAAACTTTGGAAGGAGGGGCGGCTGTGCCTCCTCCGTAAAGAGGGACGCCCGGTGGATTCCCCCTCGGCGTACCGGCCCATCGTCCTTCTCGATGAGGTCGGTAAAATGTTCGAGGGGATCATTGCCTGCCGGCTCAACAGCCATCTGCGGAGGGAGGGGCCGGACCTGTCGGACGCCCAGTTCGGTTTCCGACGGGGCCGGTCCACCATCGACGCCCTGGCCCTACTGAAGGCCCAGGTGAAGGAGGCGGCGGAGGCGGGGGACGGAGTATTGGCGGTGTCATTCGACATAGCCAACGCCTTCAACTCCGTCCCCCACTCGACTATATTGGAGGCACTCCGGTATCACGGAGTGCCCCAGTACTTGAGGGGCCTCCTGGCCAGCTACTTGGAGGACCGCGAGGTCCTCCTTGTGGACAAAATGGCCAGGTTGAGGCGGTATGGCGCGGAGTCCGGTGTTCCGCAGGGGTCCGTTCTGGGGCCCACCCTGTGGAACATTGGGTTCGATTGGCTCCTGCGGGGGGCCCTCCTCCCGGGCACGAGTGTCATTTGTTACGCGGACGACACTCTTCTCACTGCCCGGGGGAAGAACTTTGGGGAGGCGGCCTGTCTGGCATCGGCTGGCGGGTCCTTGGTGGCGGGGAGGATCCGCCGCCTGGGGTTGAGGGTGGCGCTGAACAAGACCGAGGCCGTGTTCTTCCACGGGCCTCGGCAGCGCTGCCCTCCAGACGCCCACATAGCCGTGGAGGGCGCCAGAGTGGAGGTCCGGCCCCAGATGAAATATCTGGGTCTGGTGCTGGACAGCAGGTGGCGCTTCGGGCCGCACTTCAGCGGTCTGTCGACGCGCCTGCTGAAGGCCGCCGACGCCCTGTCGTGGCTCCTCCCCAACCTGGGAGGTCCCAGCGCACGATGCCGGCGTCTGTATGCCGGCATCCTGCGGAGCATGGCCCTTTACGGGGCCCCCATCTGGGCGGACTCCCTTCATAGAAGGGAGAATGCCACCGCTATCCGCAGGCCGCAACGGGCCATTGCACAGCGGGTGGCGAGGGCCTACCGCTCGGTGGGCTTCTCGGCGGCGTGCGCTCTGGCCGGCACCCCCCCTTGGGAACTCGAGGCGTGGGTGCTCGCCAGAGTGTACGAGTGGACGGCGCGTCGAAGGGCGATGGGGGAGCGCCCCGTCGCGGAAGAGCGGGAGGCAGTACGGCGGGAGGCGAGGGACGCCATTGTCGTCCATTGGACGGACGACCTCGCTACCGCCACCTTTGGCCGTCGGACGCTGGACGTGCTCGGTCCAGTTCTGCGGGACTGGCTCGGGCGGCGACACGGTTTCCTCTCTTTCCGTCTGGTCCAGGTGCTGTCAGGGCACGGCTGCTTTGGCTCGCACCTGCACAGGATCGGGAGGGAGGAGACCCCAGCGTGCCACGACTGCGGCGCGGCGGAGGACACGGCGCAGCACACCCTTGAGGTCTGCCCGGCTTGGTCTGGGCCGCGCCGCAGTCTGATCGCGGAGATCGGCCGGGACCTCTCGCTTCCCAGCGTAGTACGTTCCATGCTGGGGAGCGAAGGATCTTGGGCTGCGGTTGCCTCCTTTTGCGAGGACGTCATTTCGCAAAAGGAGGCGGCGGAGCGCGCGCGGGAGGATGACCCTCTCGCTGCGCCGCTCCGTAGGCGACGAAGAGGTCGGAGAAGACGTCAACTTTTCCCTCCTCGTGGTGGTGATGGGCGGGCGACAGGCGCGGGGACGCCTCCGCCCGCATTGCACTCCACACCACCTCCGCCGGACATTCCCGACCCTCCCCCCATGGGGAGGACGTGAGGGGCCCGCCGCGAAGGCGGGCGATCGTCGGAGGGGTACTGGAAGTAAAGGCTATGCCGGTTTCCCAGTGCCCTTCCACTCAGACGATGCGGGAATGCCGCTGGGTTGTTTTAGTGGGTATACCGGGCTAGCCCGGGGAGTCCCACATAGCCCCCCCATTCCCCCAAATGGGCGGGTATGCGTAATCGCATTTTTTCCCAGCGCAAAAAAAAAAAAAAAAAAAAAAAAAAAAAAAAAAAAAAAAAAAAAAAAAAAAAAAAGGTTAGGTTAGGTTAGGTTAGGTTAGGTTAGGTTAGGTTTGGAGGACAGGTTTCGGGACCTTTTCAGCGCGTGCTTGACGGCTGGAAGGTTCCCGAAACTTTGGAAGGAGGGGCGGCTGTGCCTCCTCCGTAAAGAGGGACGCCCGGTGGATTCCCCCTCGGCGTACCGGCCCATCGTCCTTCTCGATGAGGTCGGTAAAATGTTCGAGGGGATCATTGCCTGCCGGCTCAACAGCCATCTGCGGAGGGAGGGGCCGGACCTGTCGGACGCCCAGTTCGGTTTCCGACGGGGCCGGTCCACCATCGACGCCCTGGCCCTACTGAAGGCCCAGGTGAAGGAGGCGGCGGAGGCGGGGGACGGAGTATTGGCAGTGTCATTCGACATAGCCAACGCCTTCAACTCCGTCCCCCACTCGACTATATTGGAGGCACTCCGGTATCACGGAGTGCCCCAGTACTTGAGGGGCCTCCTGGCCAGCTACTTGGAGGACCGCGAGGTCCTCCTTGTGGACAAAATGGCCAGGTTGAGGCGATATGGCGCGGAGTCCGGTGTTCCACAGGGGTCCGTGCTGGGGCCCACCCTGTGGAACATTGGGTTCGATTGGCTCCTGCGGGGGGCCCTCCTCCCGGGCACGAGTGTCATTTGTTACGCGGACGACACTCTTCTCACTGCCCGGGGGAAGAACTTTGGGGAGGCGGCCTGTCTGGCATCGGCTGGCGGGTCCTTGGTGGCGGGGAGGATCCGCCGCCTGGGGTTGAGGGTGGCGCTGAACAAGACCGAGGCCGTGTTCTTCCACGGGCCTCGGCAGCGCTGCCCTCCAGACGCCCACATAGCCGTGGAGGGCGCCAGAGTGGAGGTCCGGCCCCAGATGAAATATCTGGGTCTGGTGCTGGACAGCAGGTGGCGCTTCGGGCCGCACTTCAGCGGTCTGTCGACGCGCCTGCTGAAGGCCGCCGACGCCCTGTCGTGGCTCCTCCCCAACCTGGGAGGTCCCAGCGCACGATGCCGGCGTCTATATGCCGGCATCCTGCGGAGCATGGCCCTGTACGGGGCCCCCATCTGGGCGGACTCCCTTCATAGAAGGGAGAATGCCACCGCTATCCGCAGGCCGCAACGGGCCATTGCACAGCGGGTGGCGAGGGCCTACCGCTCGGTGGGCTTCTCGGCGGCGTGCGCTCTGGCCGGCACCCCCCCTTGGGAACTCGAGGCGTGGGTGCTCGCCAGAGTGTACGAGTGGACGGCGCGTCGAAGGGCGATGGGGGAGCGCCCCGTCGCGGAAGAGCGGGAGGCAGTACGGCGGGAGGCGAGGGACGCCATTGTCGTCCATTGGACGGACGACCTCGCTACCGCCACCTTTGGACGTCGGACGCTGGACGCGCTCGGTCCAGTCCTGAGAGACTGGCTCGGGCGGCGACACGGTTTCCTCTCTTTCCGTCTGGTCCAGGTGCTGTCAGGGCACGGCTGCTTTGGCTCGCACCTGCACAGGATCGGGAGGGAGGAGACCCCAGCGTGCCACGACTGCGGCGCGGCGGAGGACACGGCGCAGCACACCCTTGAGGTCTGCCCGGCTTGGTCTGGGCCGCGCCGCAGTCTGACTGCGGAGATCGGTCTGGACCTCTCGCTTCCCAGCGTAGTACGTTCCATGCTGGGGAGCGAGGGATCTTGGGCTGCGGTCGCCTCCTTTTGCGAGGATGTCATTTCGCAAAAGGAGGAAGCGGAGCGCGCGCGGGAGGATGACCCTCTCGCTGCGCCGCTCCGTAGGCGAAGAAGAGGTCGGAGAAGACGTCAACTTTTCCCTCCTCGTGGTGGTGATGGGCGGGCGACAGGCGCGGGGGCGCCTCCGCCCGCATTGCACTCCACACCACCTCCGCCGGACATTCCCGACCCTCCCCCCATGGGGAGGACGTGAGGGGCCCGCCGCGAAGGCGGGCGATCGTCGGAGGGGCACTGGAAGTAAAGGCTATGCCGGTTTCCCAGTGCCCTTCCACTCAGACGATGCGGGAATGCCGCTGGGTTGTTTTAGTGGGTATACCGGGCTAGCCCGGGGAGTCCCACATAGCCCCCCATTCCCCCAAATGGGCGGGTATGCGTAATTGCATTTTTTCCCAGCGCAAAAAAAAAAAAAAAAAAAAAAAAAAAAAAAAAAAAAGGTTAGGTTAGGTTAGGTTGGGGTGGGGTGCGTGGTCAGAAACCTCCTCGTGTGCCCGGTGGCTGCTGGTCCCTTATGGATACGTCCGGGGGGAACAGCAGTTGCTCGGGCCGGTGCACCCTGGGCACGGGCAATAGCTTCTGAGTTCCCGGAGGCTATTGTCTGTGGCGAATTCTGACCATGGGGGGGGTGGCCAGTTGGCCATGGGAGGGAGGGCTCTTCCCCGCCCTCTCATCTAGGAGAGGGCATGGTGGAACGAGCCTTGTAGGGGCGACGGGTTTGTCAGCTGGCAATAGCCGGCTGACGAACCCGTGCTGCGGAGGACGCGGCGCGGCACACCCTTGGGTACTGACGGCTCAGTCTGGGTCGCGCCGCGGTCTGATTGCGGGGATCGGCCGGGACCTCTCGCTTCCCGGCGTGTTGCGTTCCGTTCCCCAGACGGAGCGCGCCGCGCTGGGAGGCGAGGGATCTTGGGCTGCGGTCGCCTCCTTTTGCGAGGACGTAATCGCAAAGGGAGGCGGCGGAGCGCGCGCGGGAGGATGCCCTCTCGCTGCGCCTCTGTGGGCGAGGAGGAGGTCGGAGCGGATATGCCGGCTTTCCCTCCTCGTGGTGGTGTGGGCGGGCGGCAGGCGCGGGGGGGGCGCCTCCGCCCGCGTTGCACTCCACACCACCTCTGCGGGTCATTCCGAGCCTCCCCCGATGGGGAGGACGTGCTAGGCCCGCCGCGGTTAAGGCGGGCGATCGTCGGAGGGGTACTGGAGGTAAAGGCTATGCCGGTTTCCCAGTGCCCTTCCACTCAGACGATGCGGGAATGCCGCTGGGTTGTTTTAGTGGGTATACCGGGCTAGCCCGGGGAGTCCCACATAGCCCCCCATTCCCCCAAATGGGCGTGGTATGCGTAATTGCATTTTTTCCCAGCGCAAAAAAAAAAAAAAAAAAAAAAAAAAAAAAAAGGTTAGGTTGGGGTGCGTGGTCAGAAACCTCCTCGTGTGCCCGGTGGCTGCTGGTCCCTTATGGATACGTCCGGGGGGAACAGCAGTTGCTCGGGCCGGTGCACCCTGGGCACGGGCAATAGCTTCTGAGCTCCCGGAGGCTATTGTCTGTGGCGAATTCTGACCATGGGGGGGTGGCCAGTTGGCCATGGGAGGGAGGGCTCTTCCCCGCCCTCTCATCTAGGAGAGGGCATGGTGGAACGAGCCTTGTAGGGGCGACGGGTTTGTCAGCTGGCAATAGCCGGCTGACGAACCCGTGCTGCGGAGGACGCGGCGCGGCACACCCTTGGGTACTGACGGCTCAGTCTGGGTCGCGCCGCGGTCTGATTGCGGGGATCGGCCGGGACCTCTCGCTTCCCGGCGTGTTGCGTTCCGTTCCCCAGACGGAGCGCGCCGCGCTGGGAGGCGAGGGATCTTGGGCTGCGGTCGCCTCCTTTTGCGAGGACGTAATCGCAAAGGGAGGCGGCGGAGCGCGCGCGGGAGGATGCCCTCTCGCTGCGCCTCTGTGGGCGAGGAGGAGGTCGGAGCGGATATGCCGGCTTTGCCTCCTCGTGGTGGTGTGGGCGGGCGGCAGGCGCGGGGGGGGCGCCTCCGCCCGCGTTGCACTCCACACCACCTCTGCGGGTCATTCCGAGCCTCCCCCGATGGGGAGGACGTGCTAGGCCCGCCGCGGTTAAGGCGGGCGATCGTCGGAGGGGTACTGGAGGTAAAGGCTATGCCGGTTTCCCAGTGCCCTTCCACTCAGACGATGCGGGAATGCCGCTGGGTTGTTTTAGTGGGTATACCGGGCTAGCCCGGGGAGTCCCACATAGCCCCCCATTCCCCCAAATGGGCGTGGTATGCGTAATTGCATTTTTTCCCAGCGCAAAAAAAAAAAAAAAAAAAAAAGGTTAGGTTAGGTTAGGTTGCGCGGAACAAGCTGCACCCCCATGGTCCCCCACTGACGGAAACCCTTGAGCCGGCATTGTTGGATGGGGTGGTCCAGTCCCTGTTTCCGCGCAGGACCGACTTCGCCCCACCAACGATGGACCCCCCGCAGGGTGCGGCCTCACCGGATGAAGAGGTCCCTCCGGTGACTGCGGACGAGCTCCACGCGGTAGTCGTAGGCCTCCGCGCCAAAAAGACGGCCCCTGGACCGGATGGTGTCCCGGCACGGGTGGTGGCCTTGGCTGCCACTCAAATGGAGGACAGGTTTCGGGACCTTTTCAGCGCGTGCTTGACGGCTGGAAGGTTCCCGAAACTTTGGAAGGAGGGGCGGCTGTGCCTCCTCCGTAAAGAGGGACGCCCGATCGATTCCCCCTCGGCGTACCGGCCCATCGTCCTTCTCGATGAGGTCGGTAAAATGTTCGAGGGGATCGTTGCCTGCCGGCTCAACAGCCATCTGCGGAGGGAGGGGCCGGACCTGTCGGACGCCCAGTTCGGTTTCCGACGGGGCCGGTCCACCATCGACGCCCTGGCCCTACTGAAGGCCCAGGTGAAGGAGGCGGTGGAGGCGGGGGACGGAGTATTGGCGGTGTCATTCGACATAGCCAACGCCTTCAACTCCGTCCCCCACTCGACTATATTGGAGGCACTCCGGTATCACGGAGTGCCCCAGTACTTGAGGGGCCTCCTGGCCAGCTACTTGGAGGACCGCGAGGTCCTCCTTGTGGACAAAATGGCCAGGTTGAGGCGGTATGGCGCGGAGTCCGGTGTTCCACAGGGGTCGGTCCTGGGGCCCACCCTGTGGAACATTGGGTTCGATTGGCTCCTGCGGGGGGCCCTCCTCCCGGGCACGAGTGTCATCTGTTACGCGGACGACACTCTTCTCACTGCCCGGGGGAAGAACTTTGGGGAGGCGGCCTGTCTGGCATCGGCTGGCGGGTCCTTGGTGGCGGGGAGGATCCGCCGCCTGGGGTTGAGGGTGGCGCTGAACAAGACCGAGGCCGTGTTCTTCCACGGGCCTCGGCAGCGCTGCCCTCCAGATGCCCACATAGCCGTGGAGGGCGCCAGAGTGGAGGTCCGGCCCCAGATGAAATATCTGGGCCTGGTGCTGGACAGCAGGTGGCGCTTCGGGCCGCACTTCAGCGGTCTGTCGACGCGCCTGCTGAAGGCCGCCGACGCCCTGTCGTGGCTCCTCCCCAACCTGGGAGGTCCCAGCGCACGATGCCGGCGTCTATATGCCGGCATCCTGCGGAGCATGGCCCTTTACGGGGCCCCCATCTGGGCGGACTCCCTTCATAGAAGGGAGAATGCCACCGCTATCCGCAGGCCGCAACGGGCCATTGCACAGCGGGTGGCGAGGGCCTACCGCTCGGTGGGCTTCTCGGCGGCGTGCGCTCTGGCCGGCACCCCCCCTTGGGAACTCGAGGCGTGGGTGCTCGCCAGAGTGTACGAGTGGACGGCGCGTCGAAGGGCGATGGGGGAGCGCCCCGTCGCGGAAGAGCGGGAGGCAGTACGGCGGGAGGCGAGGGACGCCATTGTCGTCCATTGGACGGACGACCTCGCTACCGCCACCTTTGGACGTCGGACGCTGGACGCGCTCGGTCCAGTCCTGAGAGACTGGCTCGGGCGGCGACACGGTTTCCTCTCTTTCCGTCTGGTCCAGGTGCTGTCAGGGCACGGCTGCTTTGGCTCGCACCTGCACAGGATCGGGAGGGAGGAGACCCCAGCGTGCCACGACTGCGGCGCGGCGGAGGACACGGCGCAGCACACCCTTGAGGTTTGCCCGGCTTGGTCTGGGCCGCGCCGCAGTCTGATTGCGGAGATCGGCCGGGACCTCTCGCTTCCCAGCGTAGTACGTTCCATGCTGGGGAGCGAGGGATCCTGGGCTGCGGTCGCCTCCTTTTGCGAGGATGTCATTTCGCAAAAGGAGGCGGCGGAGCGCGCGCGGGAGGATGACCCTCTCGCTGCGCCGCTCCGCAGGCGAAGAAGAGGTCGGAGAAGACGTCAGGTCTTCCCTCCTCGTGGTGGTGATGGGCGGGCGACAGGCGCGGGGGCGCCTCCGCCCGCATTGCACTCCACACCACCTCCGCCGGACATTCCCGACCCTCCCCCCATGGGGAGGACGTGAGGGGCCCGCCGCGAAGGCGGGCGATCGTCGGAGGGGTACTGGAAGTAAAGGCTATGCCGGTTTCCCAGTGCCCTTCCACTCAGACGATGCGGGAATGCCGCTGGGTTGTTTTAGTGGGTATACCGGGCTAGCCCGGGGAGTCCCACATAGCCCCCCATTCCCCCAAATGGGCGGGTATGCGTAATCGCATTTTTTCCCAGCGCAAAAAAAAAAAAAAAAAAAAAAAAAAAAAAAAAAAAAAAAAAAAAAAAAAAAGGTTAGGTTAGGTTAGGTTGGGGTACCGGGCGTAGACCTGACGACCGGGCGTAGACCTGACGTGTTACGCGGACGACACGCTGGTCACCGCTCGGGGGAGTTCGTATAGGGAGGCAGCGTTGCTGGTGACGGCTGCGGTCTCACAGGTGGTGAGCCGCATACGGCTCCTTGGCCTGGAGGTGGCCCTCAGCAAGTCGGAGGCCATGGTCTTTCATGGCCCTCGGCGGGCGCCGCCGTCCGGATCCCACATCATTGTGGGGGGGGTCCGAATAGCTGTCGAGTCCACCATGAAGTACCTGGGATTGGTGCTCGACAGCCGGTGGGACTTCGGACCCCACTTCCAGCGGCTGGCGCCCAAGCTGTTGGGCGCGGCTGGGGCGCTGTCAACGCTGCTTCCCAATCTGGGGGGCCCGAGCCTCGCCTGCAGGCGGCTCTACGTGGGGATCGTGCGATCGATGGCCCTGTACGGGGCCCCGATCTGGGCGGCTGACCTGACGGCCGGCAGCATCGCTGTTCTGCGAAAGCCGCAGAGAGCGCTGGCCGTCAGAGTCATCAGGGGGTATCGCACGATCTCCTACGAGGCGGCTTGCGTACTGGCCGGATCTCCGCCTTGGGACCTCGAGGCGTTAGTACTCGCGTCACTATATCGGTGGCGCGAGGAAGCGAGAACGCGGGGCGGGCGGCCGATGCAGCGACAGTTGGAGCTGCGTCGGTCGCAGCTGCACGAGGCCCTGGTGGCGGAGTGGCGGGACAGGCTTTCACGCCCTACCGCCGGCCTCGCCACCGTCGGGGCGGTCCGGCCGGTGCTCGAGCGCTGGCTCGGGAGGAGGCACGGCTCCCTGTCGTTTCGGGCGACGCAGGTGCTCTCGGGGCACGGTTGCTTCGGGAAGTACCTGTGTCGCATAAACAGGGAGCCAGACGCCCGGTGTCACCACTGCGGCGATTGCCGGGAGGACACGGCGTGGCACACGCTGGCAGAGTGTGCCGCTTGGGAGGAGCCGCGCCGTGCCCTCATCTCAGGAGTAGGCGGTGACCTGTCGCTGTCGGCCGTGGTCGAGTCCATGGTCGACAGCGAGGAGTCCTGGGACGCGGTGGTGTCCTTCTGCGACACGGTCATGTCGCAGAAGGAGGATGCGGAAAGGGTGAGGGAGATCACCTCCACTCACCCGGCCCGCAGCAGACGCACCGGGCGTCGGCGGAGGGCGGACAACGCCCTCTTCCAGCCCCCCTAAATGGGTCCAGGGGCGACGGACTTGGGGAAGTCTGTCGCCCCCCACACATCAGGACCCGAGGCGGCGGCGCGAAGTGTTCCAAGCGCGCCCCTCTTAGACGGCGCGGGGGGAGTCTAACACCTCACTCCCCCCGCTAACCCGAGGAGGCCCGCTGCGGCGGGCCGGCACCAGCCGGGGGTTGCGGAAGTGTCGTAAGTTCCCGCGACCCTCGGCGCAGGTGTGAGATGGAACACCGGGGTGGTTTTAGTCAGTAAGAGTCTGACAGACCCCTCCGCCCACCCCAGGGCGGAGGACATCCATGAGGATTTCCACCCCGAAAAAAAAAAAAAAAGGTTAGGTTGGGGTGCGTGGTCAGAAACCTCCTCGTGTGCCCGGTGGCTGCTGGTCCCTTATGGATACGTCCGGGGGGAACAGCAGTTGCTCGGGCCGGTGCACCCTGGGCACGGGCAATAGCTTCTGAGCTCCCGGAGGCTATTGTCTGTGGCGAATTCTGACCATGGGGGGGTGGCCAGTTGGCCATGGGAGGGAGGGCTCTTCCCCGCCCTCTCATCTAGGAGAGGGCATGGTGGAACGAGCCTTGTAGGGGCGACGGGTTTGTCAGCTGGCAATAGCCGGCTGACGAACCCGTGCTGCGGAGGACGCGGCGCGGCACACCCTTGGGTATTGACGGCTCAGTCTGGGCCGCGCCGCGGTCTGATTGCGGGGATCGGCCGGGACCTCTCGCTTCCCGGCGTGTTGCGTTCCGTTCCCTAGCACGGAGCGCGCCGCGCTGGGAGGCGAGGGATCTTGGGCTGCGGTCGCCTCCTTTTGCGAGGACGTAATCGCAAAGGGAGGCGGCGGAGCGCGCGCGGGAGGATGCCCTCTCGTTGCGCCTCTGTGGGCGAGGAGGAGGTCGGAGCGGATATGCCGGCTTTCCCTCCTCGTGGTGGTGATGGGCGGGCGACAGGCGCGGGGGGGGCGCCTCCGCCCGCGTTGCACTCCACACCACCTGCGGGACATTCGTGCGGGGCCCGCCGCGGTGAAGGCGGGCGATCGTCGGAGGGGTACTGGAGGTAAAGGCTATGCCGGTTTCCCAGTGCCCTTCCACTCAGACGATGCGGGAATGCCGCTGGGTTGTTTTAGTGGGTATACCGGGCTAGCCCGGGGAGTCCCACATAGCCCCCCATTCCCCCAAATGGGCGTGGTATGCGTAATTGCATTTTTTCCCAGCGCAAAAAAAAAAAAAAAAAAAAAAAAAAAAGGTTAGGTTGGGGTGCGTGGTCAGAAACCTCCTCGTGTGCCCGGTGGCTGCTGGTCCCTTATGGATACGTCCGGGGGGAACAGCAGTTGCTCGGGCCGGTGCACCCTGGGCACGGGCAATAGCTTCTGAGCTCCCGGAGGCTATTGTCTGTGGCGAATTCTGACCATGGGGGGGTGGCCAGTTGGCCATGGGAGGGAGGGCTCTTCCCCGCCCTCTCATCTAGGAGAGGGCATGGTGGAACGAGCCTTGTAGGGGCGACGGGTTTGTCAGCTGGCAATAGCCGGCTGACGAACCCGTGCTGCGGAGGACGCGGCGCGGCACACCCTTGGGTATTGACGGCTCAGTCTGGGCCGCGCCGCGGTCTGATTGCGGGGATCGGCCGGGGCCTCTCGCTTCCCGGCGTGTTGCGTTCCGTTCCCCAGGGCGGAGCGCGCCGCGCTGGGGGGCGAGGGATCTTGGGCTGCGGTCGCCTCCTTTTGCGAGAACGTAATCGCAAAGGGAGGCGGCGGAGCGCGCGCGGGAGGATGGCCCTCTCGCTGCGCCTCTGTGGGCGAGGAGGAGGTCGGAGCGGAAACCGGCTTTCCCTCCTCGTGGTGGTGTGGGCGGGCGGCAGGCGCGGGGGGGGCGCCTCCGCCCGCGTTGCACTCCACACCACCTGCGGGACATTCGTGCGGGGCCTGCCGCGGTGAAGGCGGGCGATCGTCGGAGGGGTACTGGAGGTAAAGGCTATGCCGGTTTCCCAGTGCCCTTCCACTCAGACGATGCGGGAATGCCGCTGGGTTGTTTTAGTGGGTATACCGGGCTTGCCCGGGGAGTCCCACATAGCCCCCCATTCCCCCAAATGGGCGTGGTATGCGTAATTGCATTTTTTCCCAGCGCAAAAAAAAAAAAAAAAAAAAAAAAAGGTTAGGTTAGGTTAGGTTAGGTTAGGTTAGGTCGGGGTGCGTGGTCAGAAACCTCCTCGTGTGCCCGGTGGCTGCTGGTCCCTTATGGATACGTCCGGGGGGAACAGCAGTTGCTCGGGCCGGTGCACCCTGGGCACGGGCAATAGCTTCTGAGCTCCCGGAGGCTATTGTCTGTGGCGAATTCTGACCATGGGGGGGTGGCCAGTTGGCCATGGGAGGGAGGGCTCTTCCCCGCCCTCTCATCTAGGAGAGGGCATGGTGGAACGAGCCTTGTAGGGGCGACGGGTTTGTCAGCTGGCAATAGCCGGCTGACGAACCCGTGCTGCGGAGGACGCGGCGCGGCACACCCTTGGGTATTGACGGCTCAGTCTGGGCCGCGCCGCGGTCTGATTGCGGGGATCGGCCGGGACCTCTCGCTTCCCGGCGTGTTGCGTTCCGTTCCCCAGGGCGGAGCGCGCCGCGCTGGGAGGCGAGGGATCTTGGGCTGCGGTCGCCTCCTTTTGCGAGAACGTAATCGCAAAGGGAGGCGGCGGAGCGCGCGCGGGAGGATGCCCTCTCGTTGCGCCTTTGTGGGCGAGGAGGAGGTCGGAGCGGATATGCCGGCTTTCCCTCCTCGTGGTGGTGTGGGCGGGCGGCAGGCGCGGGGGGGGCGCCTCCGCCCGCGTTGCACTCCACACCACCTCTGCGGGACATTCGTGCGGGGCCCGCCGCGGTGAAGGCGGGCGATCGTCGGAGGGGTACTGGAGGTAAAGGCTATGCCGGTTTCCCAGTGCCCTTCCACTCAGACGATGCGGGAATGCCGCTGGGTTGTTTTAGTGGGTATACCGGGCTAGCCCGGGGAGTCCCACATAGCCCCCCATTCCCCCAAATGGGCGTGGTATGCGTAATTGCATTTTTTCCCAGCGCAAAAAAAAAAAAAAAAAAAAAAAAAAAAAAGGTTAGGTTAGGTCGGGGTGCGTGGTCAGAAACCTCCTCGTGTGCCCGGTGGCTGCTGGTCCCTTATGGATACGTCCGGGGGGAACAGCAGTTGCTCGGGCCGGTGCACCCTGGGCACGGGCAATAGCTTCTGAGCTCCCGGAGGCTATTGTCTGTGGCGAATTCTGACCATGGGGGGGTGGCCAGTTGGCCATGGGAGGGAGGGCTCTTCCCCGCCCTCTCATCTAGGAGAGGGCATGGTGGAACGAGCCTTGTAGGGGCGACGGGTTTGTCAGCTGGCAATAGCCGGCTGACGAACCCGTGCTGCGGAGGACGCGGCGCGGCACACCCTTGGGTATTGACGGCTCAGTCTGGGCCGCGCCGCGGTCTGATTGCGGGGATCGGCCGGGACCTCTCGCTTCCCGGCGTGTTGCGTTCCGTTCCCCAGGGCGGAGCGCGCCGCGCTGGGAGGCGAGGGATCTTGGGCTGCGGTCGCCTCCTTTTGCGAGGACGTAATCGCAAAGGGAGGCGGCGGAGCGCGCGCGGGAGGATGGCCCTCTCGCTGCGCCTCTGTGGGCGAGGAGGAGGTCGGAGCGGAAACCGGCTTTCCCTCCTCGTGGTGGTGTGGGCGGGCGGCAGGCGCGGGGGGGGGCGCCTCCGCCCGCGTTGCACTCCACACCACCTCTGCGGGACATTCGTGCGGGGCCCGCCGCGGTGAAGGCGGGCGATCGTCGGAGGGGTACTGGAGGTAAAGGCTATGCCGGTTTCCCAGTGCCCTTCCACTCAGACGATGCGGGAATGCCGCTGGGTTGTTTTAGTGGGTATACCGGGCTAGCCCGGGGAGTCCCACATAGCCCCCCATTCCCCCAAATGGGCGTGGTATGCGTAATTGCATTTTTTCCCAGCGCAAAAAAAAAAAAAAAAAAAAAAAAAAAAAAAAAAAAAAAAAAAAAAAAAGGTTAGGTTAGGTTAGGTTAGGTTAGGTTAGGTTAGGTTGGGGGACTACCCCACAGTGCTTACGTCCTCGTCGTGTCCCCTGGAAACGACCCAGTCCTGACCACCGTAACGGAGTGGCAGGCTGGGCTCGGCCAAAGTGCACTGTGCTTCGTAGCAATCAAATTCTGTCTTGCGTGCTACGATACTGTCGGAGACCATGTCTCACACACCGCGGGACGCCCTCGGGCGTTTCCTTAAACCAAAAGGCCCTTCTCAGGGCCAACCAAAAGGCCCTTCTCAGGGCCAACCAAAAGGCCCTTCTCAGGGCCAACCAAAAGGCCCTTCTCAGGGCCAACCAAAAGGCCCTTCTCAGGGCCAATCTGACGCCTCGGCGTCTGAAGCCAGCCGCGCGCCGTCTGCGGCGAGCTTCTTCGTGGGAGTTGAGTCGATGTCGGACGATTCTGCAGATGAGTCCGTCAGCTCACTCGCATCCGATGCGGGCATGTCCGGGTCGATGTCGCGCAAGCGCACATTTAGAAAGGAGGGGTCTGGAGGTTCTTCGGCGTCGGGGTCGGCCAAGTCAAGGGCCAAGAAGCCCGCGATAGCCGCGGACTCCCACGTCGTGGGCCTTGCTGACGCGCAACGCCAGCTAGACCTGGCTCGGCGGGAGCAGCTCCAGCAGGAGCTGGAGGAGCGGGTCGCCGCTAAAGAGCAGCGGGCGCGTAACGCCCGGGCCAAGTCCGGGTACGGCGCGTCCCGCGTGCTGTACGCCGACCATTCATTGGCCGAACTGGCGCGGATGGCGGAGGAGGACGAGGAGGAGATAGCGGAGGTCGCCTCCAAGTCCTCGAACCTGAAGGGAACCTTCCAGAAGGCCCTCAAATGCCGTGCGGCGAGCATGCGCGGCATCATCGAGGAGCTGGTTCGAAGGAAGGCGACCGATGAGACGCAGCAACTGCAGGCGAGGGTCGATCGCCTGCAGTTGGAGGTCAGCCAGCTGCATCAGAAGCTGGCCGACGCCACCGCCCGGCCAAGCCAGGCCGCACCACCGCCTGCTGTGGAGGCCCCCTCCTTCAACCTAGAGGACACAATCCGAAAGGTTGTAATGGAGGAGCGGGCCTTCACTAGAGCCTGCATAGCAGGCATTGAGGACCGGCTCCTGCCGGAGAAGCGCCAGCGACCGCCACTTGCGGCGGATAGGCGGCGAGAGCCAGAGCCGGGGCCGTCCTCGCAAGGGGAGGACGCCCTTCTCCCTTCCACCACTCCGTCCAACGGTTGGACCGAGGTGGTCGGGAAGGGTAAAGGCAGGGGCAAAAAGACCCACCGTCCCGCCACCGTACCCCCTTCCGCCGCGCCTTCCGGCCAGTCGCAGACGTCCGGAAAGGGGGAGGGGAAGGGGAAGGGAAAGGGCAAAAGGGCGGCGCAGGCCGCCTCTGCCACCACCCCCGCCGCGTCAACCCCCAGCCAGCCGCAGACTGGCGGGGGTAAGGGGAAGGGGAGAGGGAGAGGGGGGAAAAAACTCACCCCCCCAAAGACCGCAGCCGTCGTGGTGACGCTCACCGCAGAGGCTGTGGCGCGGGGCGAGACGTACGCGTCCATTCTGATGCGGGCGCGTACCAATGCTGATCCCACCCAATTGGGGATCAGCAAAGTCACCTGCCGGCGGACCCAAACCGGGGCTCGAATCTTCGAGTTCCCGGGCGCGGAGGGCAGCGCCAGCGCTGACCTCTTCGCAGCCAAGCTGCAGGAGGTCATCGCGGACGCAGCGCAGGTGGCTCGCCCGGTGAAGACGGCGGCCTTGGAGGTGACCGACCTCGACGATTCGGTCACCAAAGAGGAGGTGGTGGCGGCGGTCGCAGCGATCGGGGGCTGCAGCGTCGCAGCGGTGAAAGGCCGGGACATCAGACCCGGCCGCGGTGGCATGGGCACCATTCGGCTCGAGTGCCCAGTCGCCGCCGCCAAGGCCGTCCTCGAAAAGGGACGGCTGTGTGTGGGCTTCAGCTCGGGTGCAGTCCGGGCACTTGCGGAGCATACTCTGCGGTGCTACAGGTGCTTCGGCACCGGACACACCCGGCCCCTCTGTCCGTCCACGGTCGACAGGACGGACAGCTGCTACCGCTGCGGCAAGGACGGCCACAAATCCGCCTCCTGCACGGTCGCTACACCGCGCTGTGCAGTGTGTGCCGCCAGCGGCTGCCCGGCAGACCACATCATGAAGGGGAGGAATTGTAATCCTCCCCCCAAGAAGGGCAAAGTTCGGGCTCCAACAGGGCCCGCTGCTAGCACAGTCGTTCCCGTTGCGGGAACCTCGGTGGCTGCGGAGGAGGGGGGTGCGATGTCCGACTGATGGATAGGGACATCGAACATCGCATCCTCCAGACGAACACCAACCACTGCCGGGGGGCCCAGGATCTGCTGATGCAGACCATGGCTGAGTGGTTGGTGGACTTGGCGGTGGTCGCCGAGCCCTACTCGGTCCCCAGGAGTTGGCTGGGCGACCGGGACGGCCTGGTGGCAATGGTGGCGCGGTCTTCCACAGACTCCCCTCCCCTCTCGCTCTTAGAAAGGGGACCGGGATACGTGGCCGCCGCGTGGGGGGATGTGGCCCTAGTTGGGGTCTATTTCTCCCCAAACCGCCCTCTCTCAGACTTTGAGGACTTCCTGGAGGTCCTCACTGCAGTTGTGGGGAGGGCGGCACCGCGCCAGGTCGTCGTGTTAGGCGACCTAAACGCCAAGTCGGCGGCTTGGGGCAACCCGTCTGCCTCCTGTGACGTCCGGGGGCGCGCCGTTGAGTTTTGGGCGACGTCGTGCGGTGTGTCCCTCCTCAACAGGGGGCGGTCCACACGTGTGTGCGGCAACGGGGAGGGTCGGTGGTTGACGTCTCGTTCGCCACCCCCGTGCTAGCCGCACGCATCGTGAACTGGCGGGTGGAGATGGTGGAAACCTTGTCGGACCACCGATATGTGCGGTTCGACATCTCCACTCAGAGTCCCCGCGGGGAGATGGCCCGCTCCGGCAGGTCTCCCTTCCCCCGGTGGGCTCTCACTCGCCTGGACCGGGAGGCGGCCAGGGAGGCGGCCTTCCTCCAGGACTGGCTGTCGCCCCCTGTTGGGGCCCTGGACGTCGACGTCGACGCCGCAGCGGTCCGGCTCAGGGGATCCCTGACCGAGGTGTGCAACTCCAGCATGCCTCGCTCTCGCCGTCCGCCCCCCCGTCGCGCCGTCTATTGGTGGACGGAGGAACTGGCGGGGCTCCGTGCCGCCTGTGTGGCGGCCAGAAGGGCCTACATGCGGAGCCGTCGGCGCAGCGTCCGTAGTCAGGCAGACGAGGACCGCCTCTACGCCTCGTACAGAGAGGCGAAAACGGTCCTCGGGACGGCTATGTACGCTGCCATGGACTCGGCGGGAGCCGAGATGCTGGAGAGTCTCGACAGGGATCCGTACGGGAGGCCATACAAGGCGGCGCGGAACAAGCTGCGCCCCCATGGTCCCCCACTGACGGAAACCCTTGAGCCGGCACTGTTGGATGGGGTGGTCCAGTCCCTGTTTCCGCGCAGGACCGACTTCGCCCCACCAACAATGGACCCCCCGCAGAGTGCGGCCTCACCGGAGGAAGAGGTCCCTCCGGTGACTGCGGACGAGCTCCACGCGGTAGTGGTAGGCCTCCGCGCCAAAAAGACGGCCCCTGGACCGGATGGTGTTCCGGCACGGGTGGTGGCCATAGCCGCCACTCAAATGGAGGACAGGTTTCGGGACCTTTTCAGCGCGTGCTTGACGGCTGGAAGGTTCCCGAAACTTTGGAAGGAGGGGCGGCTGTGCCTCCTCCGTAAAGAGGGACGCCCGGTCGATTCCCGCTCGGCGTACCGGCCCATCGTCCTTCTCGATGAGGTCGGTAAAATGTTCGAGGGGATCATTGCCTGCCGGCTCAACAGCCATCTGCGGAGGGAGGGGCCGGACCTGTCGGACGCCCAGTTCGGTTTCCGACGGGGCCGGTCCACCATCGACGCCCTGGCCCTACTGAAGGCCCAGGTGAAGGAGGCGGCGGAGGCGGGGGACGGAGTATTGGCGGTGTCATTCGACATAGCCAACGCCTTCAACTCCGTCCCCCACTCGACTATATTGGAGGCACTCCGGTATCACGGAGTGCCCCAGTACTTGAGGGGCCTCCTGGCCAGCTACTTGGAGGACCGCGAGGTCCTCCTTGTGGACAAAATGGCCAGGTTGAGGCGATATGGCGCGGAGTCCGGTGTTCCACAGGGGTCCGTGCTGGGGCCCACCCTGTGGAACATTGGGTTCGATTGGCTCCTGCGGGGGGCCCTCCTCCCGGGCACGAGTGTCATCTGCTACGCGGACGACACTCTTCTCACTGCCCGGGGGAAGAACTTTGGGGAGGCGGCCTGTCTGGCATCGGCTGGCGGGTCCTTGGTGGCGGGGAGGATCCGCCGCCTGGGGTTGAGGGTGGCGCTGAACAAGACCGAGGCCGTGTTCTTCCACGGGCCTCGGCAGCGCTGCCCTCCAGACGCCCACATAGCCGTGGAGGGCGCCAGAGTGGAGGTCCGGCCCCAGATGAAATATCTGGGCCTGGTGCTGGACAGCAGGTGGCGCTTCGGGCCGCACTTCAGCGGGCTGTCGACGCGCCTGCTGAAGGCCGCCGACGCCCTGTCGTGGCTCCTCCCCAACCTGGGAGGTCCCAGCGCACGATGCCGGCGTCTGTATGCTGGCATCCTGCGGAGCATGGCCCTTTACGGGGCCCCCATCTGGGCGGACTCCCTTCACAGAAGGGAGAATGCCACCGCTCTCCGCAGGCCTCAACGGGCCATTGCACAGCGGGTGGCGAGGGCCTACCGCTCGGTGGGCTTCTCGGCGGCGTGCGCTCTGGCCGGCACCCCCCCTTGGGAACTCGAGGCGTGGGTGCTCGCCAGAGTGTACGAGTGGACGGCGCGCCGAAAGGCGATGGGGGAGCGCCCCGTCGCGGAAGAGCGGGAGGCCGTACGGCGGGAGGCGAGGGACGCCATCATCGTCCATTGGGCGGACGACCTCGCTACCGCCACCTTTGGCCGTCGGACGTTGGACGCGCTCGGTCCAGTTCTGCGGGACTGGCTCGGGCGGCGACACGGTTTCCTCTCTTTCCGTCTGGTCCAGGTGCTGTCAGGGCACGGCTGCTTTGGCTCGCACCTGCACAGGATCGGGAGGGAGGAGACCCCAGCGTGCCACGACTGCGGCGCGGCGGAGGACACGGCGCAGCACACCCTGGAGGTTTGCCCGGCTTGGTCTGGGCCGCGCCGCAGTCTGATTGCGGAGATCGGCCGGGACCTCTCGCTTCCCAGCGTAGTACGCTCCATGCTGGGGAGCGAGGGATCCTGGGCTGCGGTCGCCTCCTTTTGCGAGGATGTCATTTCGCAAAAGGAGGCGGCGGAGCGCGCGCGGGAGGATGACCCTCTCGCTGCGCCGCTCCGTAGGCGAAGAAGAGGTCGGAGAAGACGTCAGCTCTTCCCTCCTCGTGGTGGTGATGGGCGGGCGACAGGCGCGGGGGCGCCTCCGCCCGCATTGCACTCCACACCACCTCCGCCGGACATTCCCGACCCTCCCCCCATGGGGAGGACGTGAGGGGCCCGCCGCGAAGGCGGGCGATCGTCGGAGGGGCACTGGAAGTAAAGGCTATGCCGGTTTCCCAGTGCCCTTCCACTCAGACGATGCGGGAATGCCGCTGGGTTGTTTTAGTGGGTATACCGGGCTAGCCCGGGGAGTCCCACATAGCCCCCCATTCCCCCAAATGGGCGGGTATGCGTAATTGCATTTTTTCCCAGCGCAAAAAAAAAAAAAAAAAAAAAAAAAAAAAAAAAAAAAAAAAAAAAAAAGGTTAGGTTAGGTTAGGTTAGGTTAGGTTGGGGGACCACCCCACAGTGCTTACGTCCTCGTCGTGTCCCCTGGAAACGACCCAGTCCTGACCACCGTAACGGAGTGGCAGGCTGGGCTCGGCCAAAGTGCACTGTGCTTCGTAGCAATCAAATTCTGTCTTGCGTGCTACGATACTGTTGGAGACCATGTCTCACACACCGCGGGACGCCCTCGGGCGTTTCCTTAAACCAAAAGGCCCTTCTCAGGGCCAACCAAAAGGCCCTTCTCAGGGCCAACCAAAAGGCCCTTCTCAGGGCCAACCAAAAGGCCCTTCTCAGGGCCAACCAAAAGGCCCTTCTCAGGGCCAATCTGACGCCTCGGCGTCTGAAGCCAGCCGCGCGCCGTCTGCGGCGAGCTTCTTTGTGGGAGTTGAGTCGATGTCGGAGGATTCTGCCGATGAGTCCGTCAGCTCACTCGTATCCGATGCGGGTATGTCCGGGTCGATGTCGCGCAAGCGCGCATTTAGAAAGGAGGGGTCTGGAGGTTCTTCGGCGTCGGGGTCGGCCAAGTCAAGGGCCAAGAAGCCCGCGATAGCCGCGGACTCCCACGTCGTGGGCCTTGCTGACGCACAACGCCAGCTAGACCTGGCTCGGCGGGAGCAGCTCCAGCAGGAGCTGGAGGAGCGGGTCGCCGCTAAAGAGCAGCGGGCGCGTAACGCCCGGGCCAAGTCCGGGTACGGCGCGTCCCGCGTGCTGTACGCCGACCATTCATTGGCCGAACTGGCGCGGATGGCGGAGGAGGACGAGGAGGAGATAGCGGAGGTCGCCTCCAAGTCCTCGAACCTGAAAGGGACCTTCCAGAAGGCCCTCAAATGCCGTGCGGCGAGCATGCGCGGCATCATTGAGGAGCTGGTTCGAAGGAAGGCGACCGATGAGACGCAGCAACTGCAGGCGAGGGTCGATCGCCTGCAGTTGGAGGTCAGCCAGCTGCATCAGAAGCTGGCCGACGCCACCGCCCGGCCAAGCCAGGCCGCACCACCGCCTGCTGTGGAGGCCCCCTCCTCCAACCTAGAGGACACAATCCGAAAGGTTGTAATGGAGGAGCGGGCCTTCACTAGAGCCTGCTTAGCAGGCATTGAGGACCGGCTCCTGCCGGAGAAGCGCCAGCGACCGCCACTTGCGGCGGATGGGCGGCGAGAGCCAGAGCCGGGGCCGTCCTCGCAAGGGGAGGACGCCCTTCTCCCTTCCACCACTCCGTCCAACGGTTGGACCGAGGTGGTCGGGAAGGGTAAAGGCAGGGGCAAAAAGACCCACCGTCCCGCCACCGTACCCCCTTCCGCCGCGCCTTCCGGCCAGTCGCAGACGTCCGGAAAGGGAGAGGGGAAGGGGAAGGGAAAGGGCAAAAGGGCGGCGCAGGCCGCCTCTGCCACCACCCCCGCCGCGTCAACCCCCAGCCAGCCGCAGACTGGCGGGGGTAAGGGGAAGGGGAGAGGGAGAGGGGGGAAAAAACTCACCCCCCCAAAGACCGCAGCCGTCGTGGTGACGCTCACCGCAGAGGCTGTGGCGCGGGGCGAGACGTACGCGTCTATTCTGATGCGGGCGCGTACCAACGCTGATCCCACCCAATTGGGGATCAGCAAAGTCTCGTGCCGACGGACCCAAACCGGGGCTCGAATCTTCGAGTTCCCGGGGGCGGAGGGCAGCGCCAGCGCTGACCTCTTCGCAGCCAAGCTGCAGGAGGTCATCGCGGACGCAGCCAAGGTGGCTCGCCCGGTGAAGACGGCGGCCTTAGAGGTGACCGACCTCGACGACTCGGTCACCAAAGAGGAGGTGGTGGCGGCGGTCGCAGCGATCGGGGGCTGCAGCGTCGCAGCGGTGAAAGGCCGGGACATCAGACCCGGCCGCGGTGGCATGGGCACCATTCGGCTCGAGTGCCCAGTCGCCGCCGCCAAGGCCGTCCTCGAAAAGGGACGGCTGTGTGTGGGCTTCAGCTCGGGTGCAGTCCGGGCACTTGCGGAGCATACTCTGCGGTGCTACAGGTGCTTCGGCACGGGACACACCCGGGCCCTCTGTCCGTCCACGGTCGACAGGACGGACAGCTGCTACCGCTGCGGCAAGGACGGCCACAAATCCGCCTCCTGCACGGTCGCTACACCGCGCTGTGCAGTGTGTGCCGCCAGCGGCTGCCCGGCAGACCACATCATGAAGGGGAGGAATTGTAATCCTCCCCCCAAGAAGGGCAAAGTTCGGGCTCCAACAGGGCCCGCTGCTAGCACAGTCGTTCCCGTTGCGGGAACCTCGGTGGCTGCGGAGGAGGGGGGTGCGATGTCCGACTGATGGATAGGGACATCGAACATCGCATCCTCCAGACGAACACCAACCACTGCCGGGTGGCCCAGGATCTGCTGATGCAGACCATGGCTGAGTGGTTGGTGGACTTGGCGGTGGTCGCCGAGCCCTACTCGGTCCCCAGGAGTTGGCTGGGCGACCGGGACGGCCTGGTGGCAATGGTGGCGCGGTCTTCCACAGACTCCCCTCCCCTCTCGCTTTTAGAGAGGGGACCGGGATACGTGGCCGCCGCGTGGGGGGATGTGGCCCTAGTTGGGGTCTATTTCTCCCCAAACCGCCCTCTCTCAGACTTTGAGGACTTCCTGGAGGTCCTCACTGCAGTTGTGGGGAGGGCGGCACCGCGCCAGGTCGTCGTGTTAGGCGACCTAAACGCCAAGTCGGCGGCTTGGGGCAACCCGTCTGCCTCCTGTGACGTCCGGGGGCGCGCCGTTGAGTTTTGGGCGACGTCGTGCGGTGTGTCCCTCCTCAACAGGGGGGCGGTCCACACGTGTGTGCGGCAACGGGGAGGGTCGGTGGTTGACGTCTCGTTCGCCACCCCCGTGCTAGCCGCACGCATCGTGAACTGGCGGGTGGAGATGGTGGAAACCTTGTCGGACCACCGATATGTGCGGTTCGACATCTCCACTCAGAGTCCCCGCGGGGAGATGGCCCGCTCCGGCAGGTCTCCCTTCCCCCGGTGGGCTCTCACTCGCCTGGACCGGGAGGCGGCCAGGGAGGCGGCCTTCCTCCAGGACTGGCTGTCGCCCCCTGTTGGGGCCCTGGACGTCGACGTCGACGCCGCAGCGGTCCGGCTCAGGGGATCCCTGACCGAGGTGTGCAACTCCAGCATGCCTCGCTCTCGCCGTCCGCCCCCCCGTCGCGCCGTCTATTGGTGGACGGAGGAACTGGCGGGGCTCCGTGCCGCCTGTGTGGCGGCCAGAAGGGCCTACATGCGGAGCCGTCGGCGCAGCGTCCGTAGTCAGGCAGACGAGGACCGCCTCTACGCCTCGTACAGAGAGGCGAAAACGGTCCTCGGGACGGCTATGTACGCTGCCATGGACTCGGCGGGAGCCGAGATGCTGGAGAGTCTCGACAGGGATCCGTACGGGAGGCCATACAAGGCGGCGCGGAACAAGCTGCGCCCCCATGGTCCCCCACTGACGGAAACCCTTGAGCCGGCACTGTTGGATGGGGTGGTCCAGTCCCTGTTTCCGCGCAGGACCGATTTCGCCCCACCAACAATGGACCCCCCGCAGAGTGCGGCCTCACCGGAGGAAGAGGTCCCTCCGGTGACTGCGGACGAGCTCCACGCGGTAGTCGTAGGCCTCCGCGCCAAAACGACGGCCCCTGGACCGGATGGTGTCCCGGCACGGGTGGTGGCCATAGCTGCCACTCAAATGGAGGACAGGTTTCGGGACCTTTTCAGCGCGTGCTTGACGGCTGGAAGGTTCCCGAAACTTTGGAAGGAGGGGCGGCTGTGCCTCCTCCGTAAAGAGGGACGCCCGGTGGATTCCCCCTCGGCGTACCGGCCCATCGTCCTTCTCGATGAGGTCGGTAAAATGTTCGAGGGGATCATTGCCTGCCGGCTCAACAGCCATCTGCGGAGGGAGGGGCCGGACCTGTCGGACGCCCAGTTCGGTTTCCGACGGGGCCGGTCCACCATCGACGCCCTGGCCCTACTGAAGGCCCAGGTGAAGGAGGCGGCGGAGGCGGGGGACGGAGTATTGGCGGTGTCATTCGACATAGCCAACGCCTTCAACTCCGTCCCCCACTCGACTATATTGGAGGCACTCCGGTATCACGGAGTGCCCCAGTACTTGAGGGGCCTCCTGGCCAGCTACTTGGAGGACCGCGAGGTCCTCCTTGTGGACAAAATGGCCAGGTTGCGGCGGTATGGCGCGGAGTCCGGTGTTCCACAGGGGTCGGTCCTGGGGCCCACCCTGTGGAACATTGGGTTCGATTGGCTCCTGCGGGGGGCCCTCCTCCCGGGCACGAGTGTCATCTGTTACGCGGACGACACTCTTCTCACTGCCCGGGGGAAGAACTTTGGGGAGGCGGCCTGTCTGGCATCGGCTGGCGGGTCCTTGGTGGCGGGGAGGATCCGCCGCCTGGGGTTGAGGGTGGCGCTGAACAAGACCGAGGCCGTGTTCTTTCACGGGCCTCGGCAGCGCTGCCCTCCAGACGCCCACATAGCCGTGGAGGGCGCCAGAGTGGAGATCCGGCCCCAGATGAAATATCTGGGCCTGGTGCTGGACAGCAGGTGGCGCTTCGGGCCGCACTTCAGCGGTCTGTCGACGCGCCTGCTGAAGGCCGCCGACGCCCTGTCGTGGCTCCTCCCCAACCTGGGAGGTCCCAGCGCACGATGCCGGCGTCTATATGCCGGCATCCTGCGGAGCATGGCCCTTTACGGGGCCCCCATCTGGGCGGACTCCCTTCATAGAAGGGAGAATGCCACCGCTATCCGCAGGCCGCAACGGGCCATTGCACAGCGGGTGGCGAGGGCCTACCGCTCGGTGGGCTTCTCGGCGGCGTGCGCTCTGGCCGGCACCCCCCCTTGGGAACTCGAGGCGTGGGTGCTCGCCAGAGTGTACGAGTGGACGGCGCGTCGAAGGGCGATGGGGGAGCGCCCCGTCGCGGAAGAGCGGGAGGCAGTACGGCGGGAGGCGAGGGACGCCATTGTCGTCCATTGGACGGACGACCTCGCTACCGCCACCTTTGGACGTCGGACGCTGGACGCGCTCGGTCCAGTCCTGAGAGACTGGCTCGGGCGGCGACACGGTTTCCTCTCTTTCCGTCTGGTCCAGGTGCTGTCAGGGCACGGCTGCTTTGGCTCGCACCTGCACAGGATCGGGAGGGAGGAGACCCCAGCGTGCCACGACTGCGGCGCGGCGGAGGACACGGCGCAGCACACCCTTGAGGTCTGCCCGGCTTGGTCTGGGCCGCGCCGCAGTCTCATTGCGGAGATCGGCCGGGACCTCTCGCTTCCCAGCGTAGTACGTTCCATGCTGGGGAGCGAAGGATCTTGGGCTGCGGTTGCCTCCTTTTGCGAGGACGTCATTTCGCAAAAGGAGGCGGCGGAGCGCGCGCGGGAGGATGACCCTCTCGCTGCGCCGCTCCGTAGGCGAAGAAGAGGTCGGAGAAGACGTCAACTTTTCCCTCCTCGTGGTGGTGATGGGCGGGCGACAGGCGCGGGGGCGCCTCCGCCCGCATTGCACTCCACACCACCTCCGCCGGACATTCCCGACCCTCCCCCCATGGGGAGGACGTGAGGGGCCCGCCGCGAAGGCGGGCGATCGTTGGAGGGGTACTGGAAGTAAAGGCTATGCCGGTTTCCCAGTGCCCTTCCACTCAGACGATGCGGGAATGCCGCTGGGTTGTTTTAGTGGGTATACCGGGCTAGCCCGGGGAGTCCCACATAGCCCCCCATTCCCCCAAATGGGCGGGTATGCGTAATTGCATTTTTTCCCAGCGCAAAAAAAAAAAAAAAAAAAGGTTAGGTTAGGTTAGGTTAGGTTGGGGTGCGTGGTCAGAAACCTCCTCGTGTGCCCGGTGGCTGCTGGTCCCTTATGGATACGTCCGGGGGGAACAGCAGTTGCTCGGGCCGGTGCACCCTGGGCACGGGCAATAGCTTCTGAGCTCCCGGAGGCTATTGTCTGTGGCGAATTCTGACCATGGGGGGGTGGCCAGTTGGCCATGGGAGGGAGGGCTCTTCCCCGCCCTCTCATCTAGGAGAGGGCATGGTGGAACGAGCCTTGTAGGGGCGACGGGTTTGTCAGCTGGCAATAGCCGGCTGACGAACCCGTGCTGCGGAGGACGCGGCGCGGCACACCCTTGGGTATTGACGGCTCAGTCTGGGCCGCGCCGCGGTCTGATTGCGGGGATCGGCCGGGGCCTCTCGCTTCCCGGCGTGTTGCGTTCCGTTCCCCAGGGCGGAGCGCGCCGCGCTGGGGGGCGAGGGATCTTGGGCTGCGGTCGCCTCCTTTTGCGAGAACGTAATCGCAAAGGGAGGCGGCGGAGCGCGCGCGGGAGGTTGGCCCTCTCGCTGCGCCTCTGTGGGCGAGGAGGAGGTCGGAGCGGAAACCGGCTTTCCCTCCTCGTGGTGGTGTGGGCGGGCGGCAGGCGCGGGGGGGGCGCCTCCGCCCGCGTTGCACTCCACACCACCTGCGGGACATTCGTGCGGGGCCTGCCGCGGTGAAGGCGGGCGATCGTCGGAGGGGTACTGGAGGTAAAGGCTATGCCGGTTTCCCAGTGCCCTTCCACTCAGACGATGCGGGAATGCCGCTGGGTTGTTTTAGTGGGTATACCGGGCTAGCCCGGGGAGTCCCACATAGCCCCCCATTCCCCCAAATGGGCGTGGTATGCGTAATTGCATTTTTTCCCAGCGCAAAAAAAAAAAAAAAAAAAAAAAAAAAAAAAAAAAAAAAAAAAAAAAAAAAAAAAAAAAAAAAAAAAAAAAAGGTTAGGTTAGGTTAGGTTAGGTTAGGTTAGGTTAGGTTAGGTTAGGTTAGGTTAGGTTCGGGACGGCCTGGTGGCAATGGTGGCGCGGTCTTCCACAGACTCCCCTCCCCTCTCGCTCTTAGAGAGGGGACCGGGATACGTGGCCGCCGCGTGGGGGGATGTGGCCCTAGTTGGGGTCTATTTCTCCCCAAACCGCCCTCTCTCAGACTTTGAGGACTTCCTGGAGGTCCTCACTGCAGTTGTGGGGAGGGCGGCACCGCGCCAGGTCGTCGTGTTAGGCGACCTAAACGCCAAGTCGGCGGCTTGGGGCAACCCGTCTGCCTCCTGTGACGTCCGGGGGCGCGCCGTTGAGTTTTGGGCGACGTCGTGCGGTGTGTCCCTCCTCAACAGGGGGGCGGTCCACACGTGTGTGCGGCAACGGGGAGGGTCGGTGGTTGACGTCTCGTTCGCCACCCCCGTGCTAGCCGCACGCATCGTGAATTGGCGGGTGGAGATGGTGGAAACCTTGTCGGACCACCGATATGTGCGGTTCGACATCTCCACTCAGAGTCCCCGCGGGGAGATGGCCCGCTCCGGCAGGTCTCCCTTCCCCCGGTGGGCTCTCACTCGCCTGGACCGGGAGGCGGCCAGGGAGGCGGCCTTCCTCCAGGACTGGCTGTCGCCCCCTGTTGGGGCCCTGGACGTCGACGTCGACGCCGCAGCAGCCCGGCTCAGGGGATCCCTGACCGAGGTGTGCAACTCCAGCATGCCTCGCTCTCGCCGTCCGCCCCCCCGTCGCGCCGTCTATTGGTGGACGGAGGAACTGGCGGGGCTCCGTGCCGCCTGTGTGGCGGCCAGAAGGGCCTACATGCGGAGCCGTCGGCGCAGCGTCCGTAGTCAGGCAGACGAGGACCGCCTCTACGCCTCGTACAGAGAGGCGAAAACGGTCCTCGGGACGGCTATGTACGCTGCCATGGACTCGGCGGGAGCCGAGATGCTGGAGAGTCTCGACAGGGATCCGTACGGGAGGCCATACAAGGCGGCGCGGAACAAGCTGCGCCCCCATGGTCCCCCACTGACGGAAACCCTTGAGCCGGCATTGTTGGATGGGGTGGTCCAGTCCCTGTTTCCGCGCAGGACCGACTTCGCCCCACCAACGATGGACCCCCCGCAGGGTGCGGCCTCACCGGAGGAAGAAGTCCCTCCGGTGACTGCGGACGAGCTCCACGCGGTAGTCGTAGGCCTCCGCGCCAAAAAGACGGCCCCTGGACCGGATGGTGTTCCGGCACGGGTGGTGGCCATAGCCGCCACTCAAATGGAGGACAGGTTTCGGGACCTTTTCAGCGCGTGCTTGACGGCTGGAAGGTTCCCGAAACTTTGGAAGGAGGGGCGGCTGTGCCTCCTCCGTAAAGAGGGACGCCCGGTTGATTCCCCCTCGGCGTACCGGCCCATCGTCCTTCTCGATGAGGTCGGTAAAATGTTCGAGGGGATCATTGCCTGCCGGCTCAACAGCCATCTGCGGAGGGAGGGGCCGGACCTGTCGGACGCCCAGTTCGGTTTCCGACGGGGCCGGTCCACCATCGACGCCCTGGCCCTACTGAAGGCCCAGGTGAAGGAGGCGGCGGAGGCGGGGGACGGAGTATTGGCGGTGTCATTCGACATAGCCAACGCCTTCAACTCCGTCCCCCACTCGACTATATTGGAGGCACTCCGGTATCACGGAGTGCCCCAGTACTTGAGGGGCCTCCTGGCCAGCTACTTGGAGGACCGCGAGGTCCTCCTTGTGGACAAAATGGCCAGGTTGAGGCGGTATGGCGCGGAGTCCGGTGTTCCACAGGGGTCCGTGCTGGGGCCCACCCTGTGGAACATTGGGTTCGATTGGCTCCTGCGGGGGGCCCTCCTCCCGGGCACGAGTGTCATCTGCTACGCGGACGACACTCTTCTCACTGCCCGGGGGAAGAACTTTGGGGAGGCGGCCTGTCTGGCATCGGCTGGCGGGTCCTTGGTGGCGGGGAGGATCCGCCGCCTGGGGTTGAGGGTGGCGCTGAACAAGACCGAGGCCGTGTTCTTCCACGGGCCTCGGCAGCGCTGCCCTCCAGACGCCCACATAGCCGTGGAGGGCGCCAGAGTGGAGGTCCGGCCCCAGATGAAATATCTGGGCCTGGTGCTGGACAGCAGGTGGCGCTTCGGGCCGCACTTCAGCGGTCTGTCGACGCGCCTGCTGAAGGCCGCCGACGCCCTGTCGTGGCTCCTCCCCAACCTGGGAGGTCCCAGCGCACGATGCCGGCGTCTGTATGCCGGCATCCTGCGGAGCATGGCCCTTTACGGGGCCCCCATCTGGGCGGACTCCCTTCATCGAAGGGAGAATGCCACCGCTATCCGCAGGCCGCAACGGGCCATTGCACAGCGGGTGGCGAGGGCCTACCGCTCGGTGGGCTTCTCGGCGGCGTGCGCTCTGGCCGGCACCCCCCCTTGGGAACTCGAGGCGTGGGTGCTCGCCAGAGTGTACGAGTGGACGGCGCGCCGAAGGGCGATGGGAGAGCGCCCCGTCGCGGAAGAGCGAGAGGCCGTACGGCGGGAGGCGAGGGACGCCATCATCGTCCATTGGACAGACGACCTCGCTACCGCCACCTTTGGCCGTCGGACGCTGGACGCGCTCGGTCCAGTCCTGCGAGACTGGCTCGGGCGGCGACACGGTTTCCTCTCTTTCCGTCTGGTCCAGGTGCTGTCAGGGCACGGCTGCTTTGGCTCGCACCTGCACAGGATCGGGAGGGAGGAGACCCCAGCGTGCCACGACTGCGGCGCGGCGGAGGACACGGCGCAGCACACCCTTGAGGTCTGCCCGGCTTGGTCTGGGCCGCGCCGCAGTCTGACTGCGGAGATCGGTCTGGACCTCTCGCTTCCCAGCGTAGTACGTTCCATGCTGGGGAGCGAGGGATCTTGGGCTGCGGTTGCCTCCTTTTGCGAGGATGTCATTTCGCAAAAGGAGGAAGCGGAGCGCGCGCGGGAGGATGACCCTCTCGCTGCGCCGCTCCGTAGGCGAAGAAGAGGTCGGAGAAGACGTCAACTTTTCCCTCCTCGTGGTGGTGATGGGCGGGCGACAGGCGCGGGGGCGCCTCCGCCCGCATTGCACTCCACACCACCTCCGCCGGACATTCCCGACCCTCCCCCCATGGGGAGGACGTGAGGGGCCCGCCGCGAAGGCGGGCGATCGTCGGAGGGGTACTGGAAGTAAAGGCTATGCCGGTTTCCCAGTGCCCTTCCACTCAGACGATGCGGGAATGCCGCTGGGTTGTTTTAGTGGGTATACCGGGCTAGCCCGGGGAGTCCCACATAGCCCCCCATTCCCCCAAATGGGCGGGTATGCGTAATTGCATTTTTTCCCAGCGCAAAAAAAAAAAAAAAAAAAAAAAAAAAAAAAAAAAAAAAAAAGGTTAGGTTAGGTTAGGTTAGGTTAGGTTAGGTTAGGTTAGGTTAGGTTAGGTTAGGTTAGGTTAGGTTAGGTTAGGTTAGGTTAGGTTAGGTTAGGTTAGGTTAGGTTAGGTTAGGTTAGGTTAGGTTAGGTTTTTTTTTTTTTTTTTTTTTTTTTTTTTTTTTTTTTTTTTCACTTCTACCTCCGACTATCAAGATTGTCAGAGTCTATTTCTACGAGCTTCGTTCATGCTAGTTCTCGCTAGTATGCCTCTCGCACTTTTATGCCTCATACAATTCTTTCTTTCATTCATCATCTTTTGCAGCTTTCCTGGGTGGGATGCCCAGCTATCATCTAACTTCTGCCTAACTATCTTTGTTTCTTTATTTATAATGGGGTATTTCAACGCGAACACAGATTTTTTATTTTTGAAGTTACAATTTTCACTTAAACTACGTTACACACAATTTCCTTATTTTTAATTTTAATCTTATGTTCTACTTCTACACATTACTACATTAGCTTACTTCTATTACACATTTTGTCTATTTACTATTTTACCTAATTTTACATTTTTAAAACCTTAAATGTCTATGCTATTCTATAATATATTCATAATATTATGACAGCATATTTGCTTATACAGTCTTATTTTCGTCTATAATTATTTTTACAATTTTCTCACAATATTTTAAGAACACTTGTACATCTTTGCCTTGCATTATATCCTTAACGTTTTCTGGTGCTATCTGAACGTCTAAATTTCTTTCTACGTTGTACCGAAGGTATTCAAAACGCGGGCAGTGAAAAATTAAATGGGGGATACTTTCTGCCTCATCCGGGTCGCAACTGCATGATGGACTCCCCTTGCACTTGAAACGGTACAAGTACTCGGAGAATCCACCATGCCCCGTCATTATCTGAGTCTTAAGGCTGTCAATCCCCATCCTGCGAATCGCACTGTATGCTAGTCGCACGTCCGGGAAGAACAATTTAGTTATGGATGCAGTGTCCCCAGCTTCATATCTACTATTCCATTCATCAAGCGTCGCCGCACGTATGCTTCGCTTGATGAATGAAATTGGACAACGATCGTAGTCGGGCTTTCTTTTGGAATTTTCAGCGGCTTCTTTTGCTAACTGGTCGGCTCTTTCATTCCCTATTAACCCCACGTGTGCCTTAACCCAAAACAAGTTAACCACCTTGTTCAGGCGGGATGCAGTCTTTATGTTATCCCTGGCTTCTACCGCAAGAGGGTGGAGCGAACCAGGGTTTGTTAACGTCTGAAGAGCCGCCATTGAGTCGCTGAAAATTCCATAAGATGATGCCATGTCTTTTAGCACCTCCCTCGTTGCTCTCACTATCGCAAACAACTCTGCCTGGTAGACTGTGCAGTAGTTTGATAATGCGAGTTTGAGGGCTCTGGTCTCGACCTCCCCACGCCATATAGACAGTGAAGCGCCGACCCCTCCTCTGAACTTGCTCCCGTCCGTAAAAATCCGGACGTCAAAGTTACTGTTGCTTTCTAGGTCTTCTTGGTCTACCAGGCTCTTAAATTGCAAAACGTCACGTGTCGCAGGATGAGGATTGTCAGCCGCAGACGTCATTCGCTCGGCCTCCCTATCCCCCAGCAGTGCTGCCTGGGGCACCCCCCTCTTGGCTTCATATAATGAAGCCGCCTCACGGACTCGGAGGTCAAGGGGGAGCACTCCAGACAGCACCAGTGCTGAGTTCAGGGAGACCGTGCGATAAGCCTTGCAGATTTTTTGAGCGATTCCGCGCTGGACTGTTCCAAGCTGTTTTATCACGCCCAACTTTTTAGCAGCCGGTGCCCAGACGCTAGCTGCGTAGAGTATCACTGGTTCCATGGTCGCCACGTAAATGGTCCGAATGACCTCTGGATGTAACCCCCAGCTGACCCTTGCAGCTCTACACAGCTGCTTGTAGATGGCAATTGCCTTCCTACAAACAGCCGACACGTGCGCGTTGAAGGTCAGCTTCTCATCCAATGTCACACCCAGAAGCTTCATTTCTCTTGAAGGGACAATGTCGACCCCTCCCATGCTCAGGCGTGGTGTGTCGTATTTTAGTTTTCTTGTTACTACCATAGCGGTAGTTTTTTGCGGAGCGAAATTAAGCTTGTTTGCGACACCCCACGCCAGAACATGATCGAGAGCAACACTGGCACTTTGTTCCACCTCCTGAGCGGTTTCTCCATCAAATACCAGTAACACATCGTCTGCGAAAGCCTGAATGTAGTATCCCATATCCGTTGTTGTTTTCAGGAGGGGGTCAAGTAGGAGGTTCCATAGAATCGGACCCCCGATTGAGCCCTGGACGCAACCCTTGTTTGTTCCCTTGGCGTATACCTCCCCACCGTACCTAACTGACACTCTTCGGTTTCTAAGGTAGCTGTCTATGACCCGCCTAAGGTCGACCGGACACTTTTCCTCAGCCAGACGGACTCTTATTGCTGGCCACCAGGCGCTATCGAAAGCTCCCTCTATGTCTAGGGATACCAGCGTGACTATTCGCTTTTGTGCGAGTTTACTATAGACATGCTGCATCAGATCATAGAGGGAGTCCTCGGTGCTCCTTTGTGGCATGAACCCGTACTGGCGAGTACTCATCCTCGGTAAAAGATGGAATTTAAGGCGGGCCACCAGCATCTTTTCAAAGATTTTTCCCAAGATAGGCAGCAGTCCAATCGGCCTATATGACTTTGGTGTGGAATAACTCTCTTTTCCAGGCTTCCTTAGTATTACCACTGTAGCCTCCTTCCAGGCCGTGGGGAAGTGATGGCACTCCAGGCACTTGTTTAATAATTTTAGGAACACTTCAGGGTCATCTCCCACGGCGTGTAGACAAATGTCGGCGGTAAAGCCGTCGGAACCCGGTGCCTTCTTGGGGTTGAAGGACTCCACTGAATTTTTAAGTTCTGCCATCGTAAACGGTGGCTCGCAGGTATCATCTTGATCGCCAGAGTTCACGTCTTCGGCTTGACTTCTTATGGATCGGTGAAGCGCGTTGTCGCTTTCTGGTAGGTCTTCTGGGTAAAATGTTCGTGCTAAGAATTCTACAGAGCCTTTTGCATCCAGCACTTCACCGTTCCTTTCCAGTGGCAAATCCTCCTCCCTACGCCGCGTCCTACCTATAACCCTGTATATACCTTCCCAGACCCCCTCCCTGTCCTGTTTCCCGCAGAATTCCTTCCAACTCTCGGTTTGAGCTCTGGCTACTTCTAACTCATACTTTTCTTTTTCCCTCAGGTACTCTTCTATTACCATCGACCTTCGGATTGGAGCGGCACAGCGGATCCTGCGCTTCCTGGTGGTGACGGCCCTCTTCATCTCAGCGAGTCTCTCGGACCACCACGGCAAGTTGAGCTCCTCTTTATGTATTTTGGCTGGTATTGAATGTTTGCATGCTTCGTCGATTACTTTTGTGAAATTGTCTACTGTGATATCTATTTCTTTAGTTTCTTTAATTTTATCTAATTCATTTATTGTTAATTTGTGATCTATTTTTAATTGGTTAAATTTTTCACAAAACTTAGGCCAATTAGCTTTTTTAGTGTTAAATTTTCTGGTAGTTCTTTCAATTTTAATGCCCTTTGATTTTTGTAAGAGGATCTCAAACATAATGCCGTTGTGATCCGAGCTCGTGAGTCCTTCGTCGACCCTCCAGTTGTCGATCAGGTCCAGGATGTCGTTGGAGCAGGCTGTGACGTCTACGAAGCTGCTGTACCGCCTTCCTCCTCGGATGGTGTCGAAGGTCGGGATTTCCCCTCGGTTTAGTATGTTTAGGTTTAGCTCACCGAGAGTTCCTACCACCTCTTCGCCTCTAAAGTCGGTCGTTGGGCTGCCCCACCATAAGCTTTTGGCATTGGCGTCCCCTCCAACGATCAGTTTTTTGGAACCGACTGCTAGCTCTATTTTCTTGAGGTGTTCCAAATAGGGCTCGATGGGCTGGTCTG